>JAOXXN010000395.1:91919525-91930808 GCA_026770055.1 Myrmophylax atrothorax | reverse complement strand
GCCGTGGCTGCGGAGCCCGGCCGGGCAGGGCTGCTCGGCCCTGGGCGGCCTCCTCCTCCTCCTCCTCCTCGTTGTGCCGCGGTGCGGCCCCGGCGGGGAGGGCCGGGTAGAGCCTGGGCGGCTGCGGCGGGCAGGACGGAAGGCTCCGGCTCCTTCCGCCGATCCGCTCCCTCCCCTCCTCCACCCTGGCCACATTAACGAGAGCTTCGAAAAAGGGATGATAAACACGGAAAATGAGGTTCAGCTCGTCCACTTCTGTGATTTGCAAGAAGGAGGGCGTTTTTTTTTTCCCCTAGCCTTAAAAAACACCTTTGCAGTAATTTTTCTTTCTATATATAAAATAAAATTAAAAAACTTCAAACCAAAACAACCTAAACCAACTGGTTTTCTTTTCTGAACTTGTATTAACCTCACACTTCGGTTTTAATATTTTTGATTGCATTTCAGTGGCATTGATGGCTGGGCAGTATTTAAAGATTGGTTTGATGGGGCGTTTTTTGACAGTACTTAGTAGCTGGTGAGTTTTATGACTCGTTTGTGTAGTTCATTTCTTCTGATGTTACTGAGATTCTGTGAGCAGTATCCACATAAGCCCTGGAACTGCAAAAGGACTGTGTGTCGAGTAGGCCTGAAATCCTTATCCGTGACTTCTTCAGCACAAGCATTTAGCAGTAGATTTATTTTTTCATATTTTTTTAACTAGATAGAATGGAGTGAGAGTCCATAAGGCGTCCAAATGCCATGACTATTGCAGTCATAAAAAGTCAGCCAATTAATATTTTCAGTATGTATTTAGAATGTGTGGTTTTCTCAATGCGTGCAGATGAGCTGTGGCTCTGCAAGGGGAATGTGTAGGTGAGCCTTCTGTGGAATACTTTTTTGTAGGACTGAAGTGTACTGACAGGCAAAAAGAGTTGCTGTACTGTTAGGTGAATGTTTGGAAGTTGGATAAAATATTTTCTACAGTATAGAAAGTGAGTTTGGCCCCGGGTTCCTACCAGAAGTAGTTTGTGGGGGTTTCTTTTGTTGTTGTTGTTTTTGTTGGGGCCATTTATCTCAGCTTTTGATCACTAAGTAATAAGCATAGAAAGAAAGTCCCAAAGAACTTTGCCTGTTACCAGCCTTGGCGGTTGAGGGTTTAATTTTTTTTTTCAAGTTTACTAAAATAAAAGATCTACCTAATTCTCTAGTTCCTCCAAGGGTACACATGGCACACATGCATAAGGTCCTGTGGTAGTGGCATGATGTATGAATGAGAAAAAGATGAAAACTGAGACAAGACAGGGTGTCCAGAAAAAGTGCCTAGCAACTGTATTTATTCTCCTTGTAGTTTGAGCTTGATCTTAGGCTCTTTCTATGGTATGAGGTATGTATGGCTGACAGGACTTAATGTGAGTTTCATCACAGTCTGTATCTTTCACATACTTATTTCTTTTGAAAGGAATTTGCTCATTTCCTAATGAAATTGTTTCATAGAGGTAGTTTGATTGCAGAGAGCAGTTTAGAATTGCAGGATCTGGGGCTACCATGGGGATACAGAGATGTCTGCAGTGACTCTGCCCTATATAGGCAAATTTTGTGGATTCTGGTGTCTTTGGTCTTTGGGATTTCAGCAGTTTGGGAAAACAGCAAAGTCAGTGTTGCCAAGTGTCGTTTTTTTTTCTACACTTCTGTGTGACAAAAGAAGGTCATGAATGAGGAAGCTCTGGCTGAACAGGGCAGCTTGAATTAAGAAATTTTTTGTTCTCAGAACACTTGGCTGTTTGTCCCATTCAGATACAGACCGACAGACTTTGTAACTGGTTGTGCATTTTATAGGTTTCACTTTTGGCAGGAGGAATTTTACTTAGAAAATAGCTGTTTGCAAAAATAAATTTCATATCATTTATTTAGGAAATTGTACACTTACAGGTTCTATTTTAGTGTAGGCCTTGGAATTCCTGCAGCCCTGTTATGCTGATGTCTTTCGTGGAAGAGGAGTGTTGCTCTCTAGTTGCACGGTCTGTATGTTTATGGTAATACATCTTTCTTTGAGAGAAAATAAAGGTCAATCAGTAATGTTATGCACCTTCCTCTAGACTTCTTTAGCCATCATGCATGTCAAAGACTAGAACAAGTTCTTTGTTTTAGGAAAATTAAATATGTTGAATAGAAAAAGTGGACTCTAGGCAGCAATAATCCAAACAATAGTGTGACCTCAATAGCTGCTGTTCTCAGAAAATTTCTTTTTGGCATCGTAGTGTTTCCCCAAAACCATCTTGCAATTATTTCTTTTTTTTTTTTTTTAAACTCAGTTGAACTGTACAAATTGACCTCTCTGGGCACAAACTGAGAAATGGGAGGTTCTGTCTGAGCATGAGGAAACACTTTTTCACTGTGAGGAAGTTGTGGAGTCTCCTTCCACAGAGAGGTCCTTTCTGTTGCACCTGTGATGTTTGTCAGTGAATGGCAGCAACATGAAATGAGCAGTTTTGACTTTCATGTCTATCAGATCTTTTTCAAATAGCAGAAGAGGAATTATTTGAACAGCAAAATGAAAGATTTCAGGGTGTACTAAAGCAGTTTTTATGCCTAGATATATGTCACATTAAAACCAAAGGCTACTTTTGCACAAGTTTGAACTAAATTCCTTAATGAGTGCAGTTAAAACTTGACTATTTCGTGCCTTCAGGGGGCCTGAATTGTAACAGAATTCACATATGAAGAGTGGTAAATATTAAATACACAAAGCTGAGAAACAGAGAAGATGACATAGCTCTGTAGACCTGGCTGTGTTTTGTTTGCTGCCTGTAAGTCCTCTAGGATCATTCAGGGTGTGAGCCTAGTGAGTTAGGGACAAGTCAGTTTAGAGGCTTTACATTCCAATTTTGTTTTACTGAAGAAAAATGAAACTTGAACTCACCAGTTGAGTCTTACCAAATTTTTGTTGTCATTGTTATATAGATTAATTTAGTAGTTGTGTGTTGGAGTTTCATGTGGTGGCCTCAGACTGACAAGAAAAGAATAGGGGAGTGATGTCGTAGGCAAGAAGGAAGAGGTCGTGGTACTGCTTGTGTGATTTGCACCATGTCTTTCAAATAGGATAGGTATAGGTAATTCCTTTTTAAAACATACAGGAGGACAGCTGCCCAAACTTTTGCCTTAAAAAGATAGTAGGCTTTAATTGTGATACTGTTGTTTGGCCATCTCACTGTTCTGCAGTAAGAAAATTATGTTTATTTACAAGGGGCACGGTGGGTCTTGGGGAGAAGATGATACACTTAGATTACACTGCTGTGCTTTAATTCCACATTAGTTCCTCACTATACTTGAAATATATCTGTACCTATTCCCAAGTAATCTATGCAGCTGAATAATTTGTATTTAAGTTCCATCTGTGTGGTAACTTCAGCCATTGTTATGTCCATTCTCTGTAGCTTTCTGGCAATTGCAGAAGTTTTATTCCCTATTGCAGTTGTGCTCATACCTTCATACCTCATTTGTTCCAATGCATTAAAGTGCTTCCAATTATAATTAAAATTTCTAATTGAGACCTCGCATGTCTTTCTTCTGAGTTTTTTTGCTGTAGTTGGATTTTGTTCACTCTCTGGGAGAGAGATGATCAGGTAGTAAATCATTTACTTCATTCAGAAGTTTCTGTTAACAGTGTAGTGGCTGGGCACAGGTGAGGGTCATGTTCTCAACCATGAGACATCCAAATCATGTGAAAACAAACAGCTGAGAAATGATGGCTTGGTATATTCATGTTCAGCTGACAAAAAGAGTGTAACTCCTGTTTTGGAGTATTCTACAAATACAGTAGTTTTTACCTGAATGTCAGATGACGCCGTCAAGGTTAAAGAAATGCCGATTTTCATGTATCTGTTGGATTAGGATGATGTGGATGGTGTGGGCGGGTTGACCTTGGCCAGCAATTAAACACCCTCCAGCCAGTCTCTCACTTTCTCCTGCTGTAGGGTGAGAGAGAGAACAGGAACAGCAAGAGCAAGAAAAAGCTTGCAGGTTGAGGTGAAGACAGTTTAATAAATACAGGTGAAAAGTTTAAAAAAAGGGAAAAAAAAGGTAAAACAAACCCCAAACCAAAACAAAAAAAACCCCAAACCAACCAAATTGCCCACCAACAAAAAAGCCCAACCAAGTGATACAAAGGCACATGTTTTCCACCTCTCACAGGCAGACTGGTCCTCGGTCAGTCTCTAACCAAAAGAAGACTATGTTGGAAGGACTACCCCAAGTCTGTATTGCTGAGTGTGGTGTTTTATGGCTTGGAATATCCCTCTGTGTTGGCTCCAACCTTTCTCCCACCCGTAGCTTACTCAAAGTGAGCAACAGAGGCGGCCTCCATGCTGTGCAGCCCCTGTGCAGCAATAGCTAAAGCATTGGTGCTACCAGCATGGCTTTAGTCATGCATTTAAAACACAGCTGATAGGAAGGAAGTTGACTCCATCCCAGCCAGAACCAATGCAATCCATTTAGCTTCTGACCAGGTATGTTAATTCTGTGTCCTGTTAGTCTTCTCTGCTGCTGTAGTGCATTAGTGTGGCTGTGCAGTGTTTGGAGTTGTCTGCTCCTGAAAGGAGTGCAGCTGCATTGTGTTGGCACATGCTGAGGAATTGGCCCCTGGATGTCCTTCCCAGCAGTGTGCTCCTGGAAGCTCAATGTCTGGACTGGTGCTACTTTACATTTCAGATTGTGTGTTGACCAAAACGTAATAAAAATTACCTTGTTTTAGACAAGCAAATCTTAGTTGATCTCTGGATTTTGGTTTGATACGTGTACTGAGAGTTAGTCTTTCCTCTGCTCCTCCCATCAGAAGTCGTGAAGAATGGCTCCTGGTTTTGTTTAAGAGTGCTGAGCCATATTTAAAGTAAGCTGTTTCTTTTATGATTGCAGAACTACGCAAAATGTTTGAATGATTCATTATCATTTGTGTTCTATGAGTTCAAGTGTGGTATGAGGACGTGTCAGGATTGCCATCCCTATTTTGTTCGCTTGTCCTACCACTTCTTTTCCTCTCATAAATTAGTAAGTAGGTTTTGATAGGGTCAGACCTTTTTGTCCCTGGCCTTGCCAGCTGCCATTTAACTTCAGTGACAAGTTTTCATCCACAGATTTCACAAGCTTGAGCGCTTTATTCGCAGTGTCCTCTCAGTCAGATGCGAGGAGGCTGTTGGAGATTTAATAAGGATGTGCTGCATTCACAGCTGAGTGAGCCCATCTGTGCCTTGCAGAGAGGACTGTAGGCTGCCATGAGGCACCGTGCTGCTTACATAAGGAGGCAATGGCTGAGAGTGCTCCAGTTCTCTCTTCCTCCCTCCACACTGAGTTGTCATCAGTGGCTGATAGCAGAGAGCACCTGCTTGCTGACTCAGCTCCGGAGGTCAAGTGTTGGCGCAGGCTGTGTCACGGCTGAGCTGCCCCGAAGTGATTGCTGCTGCTCTGTGAGGGACAGTAAATTCAAAGGAGAAATTACAGGTTGTAACATTAAGAGGATTTAAATAAGACCATCTTTCTACTGAAAGTTTATTATTATTGATAGGTACTTGCAAATCTGATTCTGCTATTTTGGGGCACTTTGGACAAACTGTAAGGATACAGACAAAAATGCATTTGACAGTACATACAGGCAAAAATATGTTTGACAGTGCATAATGAGCTGAGTGCTCCCCGTTTAGTTTAATTGTATTGATACTTGACTGTCTCACTCAAGCTGTGATGGAATAAGGTTGATTTATGTTGCAGCTAAACTAACATGCAAATTGGAAAAAAAAAGGAAAGTGACAGTAGCTCCTGCACAGTTTCCATGCAGTTAATGTTAATAAATGGCAGTGTTTTAAACCTTGCTTAGTGAGGTTTATTACTCGTTGTAGTGTGCAGACCTGAATCACTTATTTTTTCAGAGGGTTTGTTGCTCTGATAGTGATTTTGTGTTTTCTCTGTGTGTATCTTTGTTTATAGATTCACTAAGTAGCTTCTCTCTAGTAAGAGCATGCAAGTTTTTCGTGCTGTTGTACTGACATTTTGTGCTTAATCAGTTCTTAACCTAAAACTCAAACTTTCAATTCTGTGTTTCTGGCTTGAATGGCATTCTGTTAGTTCATTAACAGACAGGAGACTTGTGCTTTAATCTGCCAGAGTATGTCTGACAATAAATAGATTGCTTAATTTTATACCTAATACTTATATTTTTCTGAGAGCAGAACCATCATATTATCTATTTATGGTGTGCTTAATAATATGATAAATGATGAGTTGTGTCTGTCAAATGCTGTGCCAGGTACGTCAATGTCTTTGTTTCCCATAGTACACAGGGAATGGTTAGAATTGTTGAGGGTTTTTTCAATTAACAAATTTCTCAGTGCATTTAAAAGTACAGGGTCCATACCCCACTGCCAGCTTCTTAAACTGGCATCGTCTGCCTGTCATTTTGGTATTCAAAAATACTGACCTTTAAGATCGGTTCAGTATTTTGCAGTGTCTGACTTTTTTCATGATCCAAGCTGATCTGTCTATAAGCATTTTTTTTTTCCTCTGATATAAGGAAAGATTATTTCATTGCTGATTTGTCTGAAATACAGTAATGTAGGTTATTACTTAGACTTTTATGGTAGAGGTGTCAGAGTAAATAAAGTCTTCATCTGAATATTAATTCAGATGACAAACAACAAAAAACTTTGTCAAACCGTTACTTTATTTTTACATTGAAATGAAGACCAACTCAAGCCATATTTCATGAATCTGGGACACCTGCCTGAAAAGTCAAAATACAGCTCACTTGCGTGTTAGTTTTAACTGACTGTGTCTTTTCTGTATTTTCTACCTTGTTACCCCTTTCTGTTTAATGATGATATTTCTGTCTTTTTAAAGAAAAGCTGAAGTACTGTATTCTTCTATATTTCTACAATCAGGTGGTATGATTTCATAGGATCATAGTCATCAAATTTTGTTAAAACATCACAAGATATTTAATTTTTCATTATATAACCTGTTTTCATTATATTAGCCTCTTTTTTTGAATTCCAGAAGAAAATTCACAGGCTGTAGATGAATCAGGATTGCAGCTGATATGGATATGATACACATTTTAATGAAAATGATACCTAGAAGTGTTACTGAACCAAGCCTTGTGTAATTTGGTGACCTTACTCAGGCACCAGTGAGCATGTTGCTTTTTCTGTGTTTCTGTGTAGTGGAGTTACCATCTCTGGCAATGTCAGTGCTACACTGTGGCTGCTTCAGTTGCTTAGGCATTGGTTTTATATATTGCCAGGTGTCTTTGATCTTAGAAGTAAATGTTAAAGATAATAATCTCTGGTTCAAGAAGGCTTGAAGGCCTTTCTAAGGTAGTGGATTGGATAATTTTTCAGGTGGCAATTTAAAAGAAAGCTCAGGCCTTCATGGCGTTGAACAATTACTCATTATTCCAGGGGAAGGGAAAGCCTTGTGTGTTACATTTTCATATAGCCCAAGTACTGGAGTAGATTTGATTTGCACATTTCTATCATGCCAGTTTTTACAGAAACTGATTTTGTGTCCTTTGTTCTACTCAGGCATATTTATCACAAGGATGCATAAAGGACTGTCTTGTAGTTAAAGCTGTGGGTTTCAGCTGTTGAAGAAATGTGACCATTTCAGGGTGTTTGTTGATAGTGCCTCTGTATCCTGTGAATTTACCTTTAAAGGATGCAGTAGGTTAAGTTACAGATAATAAAGGTTTGTGATACTTTTGTCTTTCTGTTACCGAAAAATACTTTGTAACTGAACTTTGACAAGCAGAGGTTATTGGGCATCTTAGTACAGAATTGTGTAAGAAAATGTGTGGGAATTGTGTAAACATTGTTTTTAGTTGTGTTTTCTTGTCCAGAATATGTTGTGGTAAAATGTTCCCTACAGCTGCCTCAACTACAAGCTTTTAAAGTTTATTTATGAGAATTTCAGAAAAAAAATATAATCAGGATATAAGGTACTGATTTTTTTTTCATGGTAAATGGTGTGGTGCATGAGGCAGGACTTTGAAGTGGGTGCAGTGCTGAGCAGAAATACTGTATGAATTGTAATCTTTGATTTCTTCTCAGGAAATGTAAGCAGGGTGCTGTTAACTTCTACTTGTGTTGTTTCTTCTTATGCCTAATTCTTACATTCATGGTGGAAAGTACTGACTTAAAGGGAAAAATCAGGTCTTGCATGTCTAGATACCAAAATTAATGCCCCTTTCTTTTTGTATTCTGTTGTTGATGCAGTTTGAGTTGTAGCAGTGTTTGAAACTGAATTCTGTGGATTTTTTTCTCTTGAGTGTCCCTAACCTGCAGCACAAGTCCATCAAGTTTTATTTTCATTTCATTAATACTGCTTTGAATGATGTGTTAATGCCTCCTGCCAATTATTTTTCTTTAAGTTATTCATAAGTAAAGACAGGTTCCTTACTAATACAGTAGCTTCTCAAAAGTAAAATGTGTTTAACTTAGTTGGGTTAATATTTCCCTTAGAGAGTATTGATGGGACTGACTTGGGCCATTTGAGCAAGAGGATATAGAAGTTTGCAACTTGTATATCAAAAGTTCTGTGACTGTAGGAGTTCAAAACAAGAAAACTGTGTGGGCTTAGACTGGGTTTGTTTAAACAAAAATAAAACCCTTTCTCCACTGAATAAATGTGTACACAGTTTAACTGGCAGCTTATTGCACCTCTCAGCTATTTGAAACAGTGATGTTGGTTTTACAACTCTAAAGGTTTTAATATAGGTTTTAATAAAGGTTTGACATTGGCAGGTGCAGAAGACAGAAAAGCTGTCTAAATTCTTTGTAAGGGGAAAAAAAGAGAGAAAGGGGTGGAGGAGGGCAGAAAATCTGTAATAGTCAAAACTGCTGACTACGTAATTTTAAAAAGTTCTTCTTAGAAACACATGATGTAATGTAATTACAAGTAAGCTCTAACAATACCTTACCTAGTGTATTTGGCAGCATTTTATTTTTTTGCAAATTTGATGGGTGTTTATGAAGCACACAAGAATTTATTTCAATTTACTAGGAAAAGGTGATTATTTATCCCTTTAGCGACTGGTAGTTAAAGGTATGGATGTATTCAGGTGATCTGGTGTCAATGAAAACAGTAATGTTTATGCCTGAGATCTTCAAGATCCCTTGAAGTTAGATTGTTGTATAAGTTGGGCATGAAATAGTTTCTGCTTCAAAAATTTCTGGTTTTTGCAATAAACTATAAGTAGATGAAACATGACTTCATACAGATGTTTTGATGCTTGTTTTGCAGATGATGTTCTGACCCCGAATATAGAGAACGGAAATTTTCCCTACCAAGTACCTCACTTCCATAAGTGTGAGATTTGTTTGCTGTCTTTTCCAAAAGAGACCCAGTTCCAGCGCCATATGAGGGATCATGAGCAAAATGACAAGGTATGAATTTTCATAGGTAGAACCTGTATATGTTGATATTGTGATATACTGTTCAGTAAAGCTGACACGAGACATCTTTTCCATTTTTTTTAATTCACACCACTGGTAATTACTGCTTGGGAACCTCAGAGTTTTGCAAGATTTCTTTTTCATGTTTTCTCATGTTTCCTTTGAAACAGGACCTTACTTTGATGCTGTTCAGTTAGGTAACTGTTTCCAGATCAGTGATTTTTAATTTTAGCCATTTTCTTTGATTTATAAAATACTCAGGAAGATGAGAAAGTGTATGAGATTGTTTCAATTGAATTTATGATTCTATACATTAACCATAAAAAGAAAATCATACTTATATTGATTAACTGGACTTCTCTAGTAAACTAATTTAGGATGTATGTATTAGTCAATAGATTAATGTCATCACTTTAGCTGCTTGCAAATTAAATTTGGGAAAGAATGAGAAAATCACATGCCTGTATTTAAGACTGGACTGACTTTTTAAACGAAACTTTTGCCACAGGTTGCATCTCTACTATGAGACATTTATTTCTTTTCCCTGCTTTCTGTTTCACAGAGCTCCAACTACTTATGTGTGATGGAAAACTGTTTTTAGTACTTTTTAGGGTAGTTATACATACAGATTAGTTTTTACAAAATGTAGCACTTTTGAGATAACTCATGTATACAAAGAACAACTTACACAAGTTTCAATGTTATAAAGTTCATATAATTAAAACCATGCTACTGCAAACTTCTGTAAGAGCCTTTATATCTAGAAGTGAAGGTGCTCTTTAAGAATGAAAACTGGTTGTGCAGATACCAACTGAAAAGCAGTCAATTGTAGTATAAACTAAATGTCTTGCTGTTTTGGTTATTAATTTTGCTTAAGGAGATTTCATGGAATCATAGAATATCCTGAGTTGAAAGTGATCCACAAGGATCTCTCAGTTGGGCTCCTGGCCCTGCACAGGGGCCATCCCCAAGAGTCAGACCATGTGCCTGAGAGGATTGTCTAAATGCTTCTTGAGCTCTGTCAGGCTTGGTGCTGTGAACACTTCTCTGGGGAGCCTGTTCAGTGCCCAAACACCTCTGGGTGAATCATGATCACAGTTGAAGTAGGAAAATGTATTTCCATCTCTTGCTCGTTCCTCTTCCCTGCTAACTTCACTCTCTTCAAACAGTCTCAGTTTTGAATCTTTGCTTTCTTTAGTTCCCCTACTTTCTTTCCCCATATGCTCTTGAAATGCTGTGTTTGTATTTTCAGTAGTCAGATGTAAAGGAGATAAAATAATGAAGATTGGTATTATTAAAGTCATTATCATATGTAGGTGCTTGAACTGCTTCTTTTGTTTTTATTTTTAGCATTTTGGTTTGTGTGGTTATTTGTGTTGCCCAGGGTATATGCGACTTACGGGAAGACTGAATTTTGACTCTATTTTTTGATTTTAACAAACAGCCTCACCGGTGTGACCAGTGTCCAATGTCATTTAATGTTGAATTCAACTTGACACTTCATAAGTGTACTCACAATGGCGAAGATCCTACGTGTCCTGTGTGCAACAAGAAATTCTCCAGAGTAGCCAGTCTGAAAGCTCATATAATGCTACATGAGAAAGAGGAGGTAATTCATTAAACTTTGTAACTTTGAATTTTGAAAAGATGTGTCATAATGGTTATATTTAATCCCTTACCTGTATGCTTAGAGTGGAGGGTTCAATAAATTACTTGGTTCAGAAGAAATATAAAAATTTTTACTGGGGAGTCTGTTTTAATCTATCTATCTATGGCCAGACTTCGCAAACGCAGCTTTGGGCAGGGCTCTCCCCACGTGGGTGTGCCCTTCCAGCCTGTGCAGGGGATGTTTTAGGTGAGGCTC
>JAOXXN010000395.1:91853518-91887351 GCA_026770055.1 Myrmophylax atrothorax | reverse complement strand
GCAACAGATCAGCAGGCTATTTTAGAGTTAGATCAGCAGCCAGTAGTAGGCACAGAAGAAACAGCACTAGAACAACAGTTGGCTGATCAGCCTTTAGAGCAAGATGAGGGTGAGTATTTGATACACAGTAAGGTTTATAATAAATAAGTTTACCAGTTCTCAAATAATTGTTTCCTGACAAAGTTCAGGGCTTTGGGTTTCAAGACAATGAAAGTAAACAACTAGAAAAACACATGGAGTAAAGGCTAGCTACTTAAAGTATATTGCACAATTTCTTTCATTCATTACTGTTCAGGTTTACTGTTAAAATACGAAAAGATTGATTAAGATTTGCACCCTTTAGTTGTCACAAACAAAACTACTAAACACATGCAAAGAAAAATAATACAAAAGTTTACCGCATCAGCTCTATTGTGAATAAAAAGCACTTCCATATAGTGTACTTAGACAGTAATACCCTGTGTTCTGAGGTGAGAGAATGTGAAATATTTCATGTACTTATTCTATTTGTAATAGTGGAACAGTGTATTTTGGTTTTGCTTATTTGCTCTTTTTCATGGTCTGATGAGTTAGCAGGTACAACAGGGAATTTAAATAAAGTGTAGGATTAGCCAAGATTTAAATAGCTGTTCAGCTAATAGTTTTTTAATTAATTTTTAATGTAGTGAAAATTCAGATGACTGTAAAATATAGGGGCTTGGAAACAACTGAAATATTCATTTAATGGCATCTTCTTTTCTTGATGTTTTTCTCTTTTCCACTCCCACTTTCCCCCGTTTCCTTCCCCATTTCAGATAGATTTGTGACATCCCAGCATGCTTTACAGGAAAACATCACTCAGTTTGAACAACAGTCTATAACACAGCAGCCATTTGATCAACAGGGCTTATCACAAGGTTAGTAATGATTAAAAGTTTTAAAAGTAATTTTTATAAATCTGGCTATGCAGTGTAGCTATGGTAAAGCATTTCTAAAGTGAGCATCTACAGTTAAAGTAACTGCAATGCAGAGGACTTGCAAAAATTAGTTTTGAAGCTTTACTTGATAGAATATTTTGAATATTTAAAGATAAATAGATTTTCCTTTTATAAGCCAATATCTAGTCATCACAGTATGAGTTTTATAGTCAGGCATTTCATATTCTTTCTTTGCTTGTGTTTGAAATTGTGGCAGTAGGCAGTTTACACAAGTTACCCCTAAATATGCATGCTCATAACCTGAAATGATCAGAAACACAGTAAGATTTGACTGAGTAGCTGTTGGGATTCATTTTGGAAAGAGCGCAAAATATATTACCTACCTACAGCAGTTTCCTTTTGTATTTTATAGAACAATGGAAGTAACAAGAGATCGTAAGCATTTGGAAACTTTTTCCCTGTAAAATACAGAGAAATGTGCATAAGGCTTATGTAGCCTGCAAATAATAAATTACTGCCTTTCTTTGCTTTTCACAGCTGGATTTCTTGAATTATTGCTTAATATGAAGCTACTAATTTTGTTTGGGGTTGTTTTGGCCTTTTTTTGGTGTTAGTTTCTTTCTTGTTGGAGAGGAGAATGGTGCAGTTTCTGACACACAGTATGTTCAAGGGGTTTTCATTTGGTTTGGTTGGGAAGCATACCTCACAGACTGACCAGTTTATCTCTTTCTGCTTGTTTCTGACTCCAGGATATAACCTTAGGTAACTGGTAAAGAGTAATTGGTGGTATTCCATCTGCACAAACTTAATGTTCTTAGTTTCCTTATCTTTTGGTTGTATAGCGTCTTTTGTAAAAGCTTAATTGAGTGTGGTAAGTTGCATGACTCTGTGAGAGGTAGTATAATCTGCTGATTTTGATTCTCTAGGTTGTGCTGCTTTATATGTAAAGAAAAAAATTAAAATCTCCACCTTTATTAAACAAGATTGATCCAGGTCCACCTAAAATCCTGTGATTATTTTGATTGGTCACCTTTTACAGTTTTTCAATTGAATGAAAGAGACTACAGAAAAAAGTGCAGCCTTTCACTCTGTGTTACTCTGAAGAGTGGTGGTGTGTTTTGTTTGCTTTTTACTGGCTCCTTTGAATTTGAAAACCCAATATATAGATCTTGTTTTGTTATTTAAACTTCAGTTTCTATGTATGTGTATCTTCTCCATTAAATAAATATTGAATGATTTCTTGGGGAGGGGAGAGACTCTTCTAGAACTCACAAAAGAATTCTTTCATCATCAGAAGTCTAGACTGATCCATCGGTACATTGTAGAATTGGTAAAGAGAATCAGAACATTTGTGGTGTGGGCTTTTTAAAGTCTCATTTGTATAAGATGTCTCCTATTCTACTTGGAATCTCATCCACAGATTCCCTACTCTTTGAAGTTTCCTTGAAGATCCTGGAGCCCTTCAAAATTTTTGAATTTCAGGTAGGTAAGCATTTGCGCGGATGCATGCGTTAAATTGGTCGACCCTCTCCCTATGTCTGCATCTGTGCTTCATGCTCCTAATTTCTTTTTCCTATCAGCTAGGCAGAAAATTCAAGCTTAAAACACTGTCCTTTTTATTCTTGCTATTTATAGATTTTATTCTTGTTAAAATATTTTAGTTCAGTGTTTATTAATAAAAGAACGTAGGAGTTTTAAAAGATCTTTGATAGGTTTTTTAATTTTTCTTTTTCCCTTTTTAAAGAAAAAAATCTTAGCATTTCAGACAGATAAGTCTGGTTTCTAGGTCTGCACAGACCTGCCAGAACTTTGGTTATTCTTTCGGGTTTGTTTGTAATACTTCTACTGAATTTCTGGTTTGTTCAGATAGGTTTTCTTCTTGATATGTTCAGATTTGTAAAGTGCAGATCCTACAAGGGTGTTGCTGTATCATAATTTATGATTCATTTGAGCTAGATCTGAAGACTGAGGAAAAGGACTTGTGTTCTTGATAGTTGGTGTGTTCAGGCATCTTCATTTGAAGATGTTGCAGTGATGTCAGAACAACCAAGTGTTTCTTTCATGTGAAATTGGTTTTAGATTATTGAATATCATCTGTCACCAAATGTGTTTTCATATAAATTACATCACCTTTTCTGCCTTTAAAGTTTCCCTCTAAGCATGGTTGAATGATAATTTAGATAGTGGTGGTAGGTGAGTGATCTTGAAAACCTACAAGAAGTCTAAATGCTGTTATTCTGTAGCCCATAAAAATACACCCTTGCCTCCAGACTGCTATTTTACTTTCCTAAGAAGTTGATCTGCACTCTCAGGGCTTGGAATTCTGATGTATCAGTAACTATTTACACATTGATTCCAATCAGTACTGGTCAGCTGGTTGCAGAAGTTGCCTAAGGAGCACACATTTAGTTGCTAGGCACTGATCCATGCTGAGATGCACACGTGTATGTGGATGTCTGTAATGTTAGAATTCAAATGATCTGTCAGTAAAGACTTGGAAGTTTTGTCTAAATTGAAATATTGTATTTGCTATAAACTGTCATACCGTTGTTTTCTCATTCTCATGTGCAAGACACATCTTTCCATTAGTAAACTAATTTCTAGAGTATTCTAATTATAGCACGTTTCGTTAATATAAAGGACAATAGGTTGGATGATGTCCTAAAGCCAAAATACCCCAAGCCACATAAATGATTACTTGTACTGAAAATGCAAAATCCAATTCCAACTTTGGAAGACTTTGTAGTAAAAGACTCCTCTTATTATACAGAGCTTAAGATGTTCTCTTTATTTGATGATCGATCAAAAGCTTCTGGGAAACAATATATAGTGATGAAAACAGGAGCAGAAAATAAAGGTTCTGAAATTTATTTCTCTCTCAGATCTAATGTCTGATTTTTGTTGTTTGCTGGTGTGGGGATTTTAATTCTGTTCTCCAGAAATAGAGTGGTTGTAGCAAATGCCTTTAGGATTCTCAAAGTTGCCAGATCTTTTTTTTGAGTGGAAATTGACCTTCATGTTAGGCACTAGGCAAAATGGGGATACATCATGTATTCTTGTTGCAGCTTTGGATTGTATTTATTTCAGAACTACTTTCAGAAGTAGTATTTCTTTCTTTGATTAGTGCTCACATACCTTTAAATTCGGAACTCTTCTTCTGAGCATTTTGTTGCATGCTCCTGGGAAATTTTTCAGGATGTCAATAATTGCTTTTATTTAAACACTGTGAAGCAAAACAAGTCATAGTATAGTAACCTATTTTTTCCTTCTTAGCTAGTAAGATTTACCTGATGATTAAAAAAAAGTTTCTTGTTTTTTAGATAGCTGTTTCTTAGTATATTTAAGTTATTCCACTTTTTTATATGTAGGGCATGGAAGTGACATCACTTTACTTCTGCTTCTTGAGTCTTGCTTTTTTGTATTCTTACCCAGTATAGTGGGAATGCCTTTTTGATAAAGATATTTCTAAAATTTATTTGAAAAGTATAAATTAGCGGCCCCTCTTGTCACCGCAAACTTTTCGTTCCTGTTCTTCAGGCTACTTTTTTTTTGTCATTTCACTAAGAGTAGTTGAGGTGC
Source organism: Myrmophylax atrothorax (assembly GCA_026770055.1). Taxonomy (NCBI): domain Eukaryota; kingdom Metazoa; phylum Chordata; class Aves; order Passeriformes; family Thamnophilidae; genus Myrmophylax; species Myrmophylax atrothorax. The sequence continues at coordinate 91,882,855 of JAOXXN010000395.1, read as the reverse complement.
AAGGTTCTGCTTGTCGAATCTTTTTTTTCTTGTAATCTTGGTAGTTAGAGAAAATAATATACAAATTGCAGTGTTAGGTTTGGTGACAAGTGATGGCCTGGCTGATGATGCTTTCAAGATTTGTTTACATTTGTGAGTTTTCATTCTATGGTGTAAGCAATAGCATACAAGTAGGGTTTTTTCCTCTACTGATAACAGTATTCTTCTGCTGCGGAAAGTGGCTTTTGGGAAAATTTCTGCTTAAACTTAACACATCCAGGGGTTTGTTATACTGTAATTCAAAATGTTCTTTTAAGCATTGCTTTTTGGCCTTTGGTGCTGTGATCATCTGATGTGGGTTTGTTTCTACCCTTTTTTCATAATCTTCATCCTTTTTGTGTCCACTAAAGGCAAACTGCACAGAAGTACTAAAATTGTTGCCCATACTTTAATTACTGATACTTGTGGTTTCATTTTTTTCCACGTTACACTGTGGGTTGTTTTTTAATATAAGAAGTATTAGGACTTAGGTGGGTTGATAAAAGGACATCTCTAATAGCATTAAAAAGCACTGCAATTTGAGCTATATTTCCATGGCTCTGAATCACTGATGCTACCATTTCATTCATTCATTTAGAAAAGGAGATGATTAAGATCTGGTGTTTCAGGAGAACAAAACACAAAAAAAAAATCAGGTCTTTATACTGGAAATATGAATAAAAATATGTTTATTTTTTACTTTGCAGTTTGCCTTTGAGAGGCTCTACTTTACTATTATCTAAAGAGTGGGAGTATGTGGAGGAGATCCAAAGTAGGAGAAAATGGGGTTACTTTATCAGAAACTGGAGTTCTCCTATTGGGTCATCTCCTCCACTCACCCGCCATCCTCCCCACTGAGCTTTGCATCCTTGTGATCGGCTTCCAGTGTAGTTAAGGGAGCGTGGTACCAACGTGGATAAAGGGAGATGGGTCAACCTGTTTGACACATGCATGCTTACATACAAGAAATTCAAAATTTCAATGGCTCTAAGGTAATTGTGGCACTCTGAAGAAACTTCAAACAGTGTTTTTCTGTGGAGGAGATTTTTCCAATAGAATTCCAGCTAATGGTAAGTAACCCTATTATGCATATTATGTAGACTCCAGAGACATTTGTGTATTTTAACTCTCAGCAGTGAGGAGTACAAGTATTACTATATGGTAATACTACTTAATCTCTTTTGAAGGCAGTCTTCAGAAAAGTGTGGTGTTATTCAAAGTCCAATTCAGTATATTTTCCAGGTTTGTGACTGTTTAATTTCTGGCAGGTTTTACAGTGAATGACAGCTACAATCAACAGACTCAATTTCCAGCTGTACAGCAGCTGCAGGACTCAAGCACACTTGAATCTCAGGCTCTTTCAACAAGTTACCATCCACCAGCCCTTCTTCAGGTTCCAAATACAGACACTATTAATGTAGTAAGTACTGCGACAAGGCAGGATTTGTTGTTCTGTGTTCAGTGGTGTCTTTACACCATTTCATTGATGTTTACATAAAATGAGAAGTTAGAAAAGTTTCAGGATTTCTTTTCTAGATTGCTTATGTTTGACAACTGGAAAATATAAGGGTGGAGAGAGGATAAGTGACCTGACTACATGTTTCTAAATAGAAATTTTATGTTTTGATGTTCTAGAATTAAAAAAGGATTAATGCTATACAGTTGAATTGTAATGTTAAAACTAAGGAAAGGAATATCCTCTGTCGTAGTTCTGTGATTTCTATAGATGTATAGGATCAGGCAATAAAAAACCATGACGAATGTGCAGCGATCATTCATGGAGCTTGCGTATTGCAGTGTATGTTCTTGTGTGATTCTCATCTTCATTAAATTTGTAGAAGAGCTCAATTGCTAAAAATTCAGTTTAAATGTAATTTTTTATGATGGTGGCAGTACCTAGTATGAAGATCATCTGTTGTAATGTATTTACCATGATGATCTGTGTGAGTTATTGTCTCTTCAAGTCAAGCTTGTTTACGAAATGCACATCAGAGAACTGAGGTGGGTTTTAAGTTCTGGGAGAGCCTGAGTAATTTCAGCCTACAGGTTTTGGAGTTTCCTTCTCTTCAAATCTAAAACATGCTGTCATTCTTAAAGATTCTTGGATTATTCTGTCATGGCTTTTGCTTACAGGAATGTTCAGAAAGTAGTGAAGTCTGACAGCAACACTTCACTTTGCTACTCAGCATTTCAAATGGCTGCTCTAGTTTTAAGTTTAATTCCTCCAACACTAGAAAATCTGGACAACTTAGGTACATTTTTGTGTAGCTTCAGAGAAATGTAAAGTGCACCACATTGTGTATTTATTCCAATACAGTAGGTGAACATTTTGGTGCTTTCCTTCTCACTGTGAAAGAGAGAGGTATCATATAAAACTCTTAATTTCTTGTCAAAATTTATGAAAGCATAAATTTGATTACTTGTACTGACTGTAAATGCTGTAATTTTTTTCTTGCCTATTTGTGTGACTTCATTTTAGTATTGTGCCATTGAAATTTACTTGAGGCTTTGATTTTTAGACTACTCGCTTGATACAGGATCAGTCACCACAAGAAGAGCTTGAATTGCATACCCAACGGCCTCATTTTCTTGAGGATAATGAAGATCAAAGTAGGCGTTCATATAGGTATGTTATACTTTTAGATTCTCTTACAGAGTTTCCTGAATCTTTCATGGCTAGCAATCATATACAATTAATGAAAACAAATTTCTTCTAATAGATGTGAATATTGCAACAAGGGTTTCAAGAAATCCAGCCATTTGAAACAACATGTACGATCCCATACTGGTGAGAAACCTTATAAATGCCAACTCTGTGGACGTGGTTTTGTTTCCTCAGGAGTTCTTAAGTCACATGAGAAGACTCATACAGGTAACAGAGTATCCCAGCTCTATATTAGCTCAGCCCATGTTTGAGTTTTGTAAATGTCTGTGTAAACAAACAAGTAGCGTGCTACTTATTTGTTTCTGTTACTTTAAGGAGTTAAAGCATTCAGCTGTAGCATTTGCAATACTTCCTTCACAACTAATGGCAGCCTTACCAGGCACATGGCAACTCACATGAGCATGAAGCCTTACAAGTGCCCATTCTGTGACGAAAGCTTTCGAACAACTGTTCACTGCAAAAAACATATGAAAAAACATCAGGCTGTCTCCTCAACTGTAGCAGCAACTACAGATACAGGAGGGGAAGGTAAATTATTTCATTTTCACTTAAGAACTACAGATGTTTGGGTGGATTACATGAGTGCTGTAACAGTAATGTTACAAAGTAGCCTTCCAGCATGGATTATGTCTGATGTCCAGAGCTGCTAACATTGCTGTGTTACATAAATTGTTTAAAGAAATCAGTTTTCCAGGATCTGTCCGGTGTATTCAAGGTATTGTTTGTGATGTACTTTAGTATGTCACCAAAGTAGTACCTTTTTTATCCTGAATTGCTTATACCTGTATTAGTATTGTAAAAATAAGAATTAGAAATTCAGCTTTTTTTTTAAAATGAAGTACAGACATGAGTAGTTAGACCTCTGAAAGAGAAGTCCAAGCATGTGATTTTGTGGCCATGTATTTAATAATAAATCCTTCTATTTTTTTGTAATTTCAGCTGACAGATTAAACTAAACAGACACATGTTTTTTGTTTTAGTTTGATTTTTTGTTTTGCGTTTTTTTTCTTAAAAGTTGCATGTGTTGAAGATGATGATGAAAACTCTGAGAGAACTTCAAGAAAACCTCGTCCTGGTGTCATAACTTTTACAGAAGAAGAAACAGCAGAACTGGCAAAGATTAGGCCTCAAGAAAGTGCCACTGTCTCAGAAAAAGTTCTTGTCCAGTCTGCTGCAGAGAAAGACAGAATTAGTGAGATCAAAGATAAGCAAGCAGAACTGGAAGCAGAACCCAAATATGCCAACTGTTGTAGTTATTGTCCCAAAAGCTTTAAAAAACCCAGTGATTTAGTCAGGTAAGGAATGGAAAAGTTTTGTGTGTTTTTTAACTTGCTCAGTTGTTCACCAGAAACTTTAGCAACAACAGTGTCATGTAACTCTTTATGCCTAAGTTGAAGTTTGACTCTTATTTACATAAATTTTCTTTTTCACAATGGTTTAAAAATATTTGTCAAAATATAAAATACATGTTCTGACTATGACTAAACCAGCCTTTTCTTATTTATTTTCCTGCAGTATTATAATTATGAAGTTTTCAAATAAATTATTTTTTCTTGCTATAAGACTTGTATATAAAAACATGTAAAAATCATTTGAAAAAAGGCAAGTGCTTAAAATCTTCTTTATTTGTTCTGCTTAGTGTAATGTTAATGTACATATTTAATTAATTCTAAAATCAGTAAGATAGAAAATAACTGTTTTTGCAAACTGCCATAAAAGTAGAAATTCACATGTACACGTATTCTGGAATTATTAGGCATGTTCGTATCCATACTGGAGAGAAGCCGTATAAGTGCGAAGAATGTGGAAAAAGTTTCACTGTAAAATCCACTCTGGATTGTCATGTTAAAACACACACAGGTCAGTAGGATTTTGAATGTCTGTGTTTAGAAACTGAGTGCTTTCTTGACCAGCTGTATAAAGTACAGATTTTGCAAGCACAGATTTTGCAAGGAATGGTACATTTCACTATGATCTAATATGTGGCACTGTGAATAGCAGCACTGCGTGAAGTTTGGTACTGATGGCATCATCAAATGAATCATATTAGGACATTCTGAATAAACCATATTATTACAGCCTTCTGTACTGGTAGGCTTCTAAAGCAGTCATAGTCTTAGCTCGTGCAAAAATTATGTGTGTAAGTATCCATAATATTTTCACATCAAATCTTCTGTAGCCTTTCAATGATAAATGATTTTCCTGAGCAAGAATATGGAGTTGGGGGATTTTATAACATTAAGCTAGAGAAAGAAAAATTATGAATGTTAATATTTGTGCTACTAAGTAAATTGAAAAACAGGAGTACAAAGAAATGGAGGGAACTATTTGAATCATATTTGAATTCAAGTTGAATGTAAGCCTAATATCTGTAATACTTAGGATTTTACAGTGGTTCTTTGTATTCCTGAGAGATGTCTGATTTTAATAGTATTTTTCAACCCCAATTTTGCATTAATTAAAAAAACCCACTCTTTCATACTTGTTTTCTTCTTACCATTGAATTTCTGTAATGAACCCAAGCCTGAACTAATTAATTTCTAAAACTGGCTATGGTTTGATTGAGCTTCATTATTATCTCTTTTCAAAAATACAAAAAATAAGATAGAAAGCTTTAATGCTGTAATACATAATTATGTATTATGTATGGAAGCTCCCTCTCCATTACACTGTATTTGTATTTTCTTCTGATGCTTAGTAAGAAATACTACTTATGTGTTACATCAGATTGTTGTGTAGATAAGTATCTTGTCTCAGACAGTAGCAGATATTAAGGATAATGAAAAGAACAAAGCCAGGATTTGGTCATGCACATCCAGATTCAAGCAGTTTTTAAGTTGTGGGACTGAACTAGAGATTGCATCTCTTTGTTCACTACTTTTAATGGAATACTTAACATTAAATTTATCCAGGGGTTTTTTGAACCTGGAAAAATTGGAGAAAAATAAGTGGTCTCCAGTGCATCCAGTAGTAATAGGTTCTTGGAGTCAAACTAGATTTTCAGTGTGCCCTCATAATGGTTTTGTTCCTAAGCCCCCTAGTTTTTTGAGGGGAAATAATGAGAAATTGTTTTCCCTTTTTATTTTTTCAAGCTTTTTGGGTTTGTACAGACTTCTTAATAAGATAAAATGGAGCTTTGTAAATTATTTCAACATTCCTAACATTTTCTCAACCTGTTGTTCATTCTCTCTGTACATTTCATAATAGTACCATTTTGACTAGCTTGTATCCTCAGTCAGGTGCTTAAAGAACTTCTTTGCTGACTTCCAACCTTGTAAAAATTGTTCATATAAACCCTTTGTTTTCAGTCTTACAACTATTTTTCTTTAGTTCATGAAAAGACTGTCCTTTCATCCAGTTACAGAATTTTTTCTAAGATGTTTTCATGGAAAACCAGTGTAAAAATAAAAAAAAACCCCAGGTATGGTCTTGTCAGTGAAAATCTAGTGATCATAAAAGAGGGCTCATAAATTTCTGAGGCATAATCGTAGAATCATGGGTTGGAAAAGACCTCTGAGATCATCAAGTCCCAACCCTTGATCCACTACGACTGTGGTTACTATAAGATCGTGGCACCAGGTGCCACATCCAGTCTCACCTTAAAAACTCCAGGGACAGAGAATCCACCACCTCCCTGGACAGCCCTATTCCAATGCCTTATCACCCTCTGTACTTCTAGATTACTTTGAGGGGTTGGTATTTTGTTTGAGGATATTAATCTCACTTCATTTTATTAATTTCCTACTTGTAACCATTAATACTAATCAGTATTGAGGCAATATTGAAACTGAACAATAAAGCTGCTGGAATTAAAAAGGAAATGAATGACTAAGTAAGTAGAAGCCAAATGCTGAAGAGGTTGAGACAAAACTTTTAATGCTCTGGTTTATGAGCTGTATAGTTGAAACTACTGAATTAGTTGGGAAGGTGAGATGAGGAGAAGGACAGAGGCATGAAGGTGAACAAATGAGATTCTGCATGAAAGCTTTCACCACATATTGCGTTTTAATAATTTGAAAAGCAGCCAAAATTGTAAAGAAAAAGTCCAGTTATTTCACATTTATTCTGTTCAAATTAGTGTAAAATCTGTTGGGTTTTTTGTTAAATGGGTGATTTAGTGCTGACAATCTTTTTAGAGGTTTTATCACATACCTTTCTGGTTTTGAAACTTTTCCAGGCCAGAAGCTCTTCTGTTGTCATGTGTGCAGTAATTCTTTTTCTACAAAAGGGAGTCTGAAAGTCCACATGCGTCTGCATACAGGAGCAAAGCCCTTCAAATGTCCACACTGTGATTTGCGGTTTCGTACTTCGGGGCGCAGAAAGACCCACATACAGTGTCATTATAAACCAGAGACAAAGAAAGTTAAGAAGCCTGTTGCTCGTACTTCAACTGAGGGACTCCAACCAGTCAGTCTCCTTAATTCATCTTCAACAGATCCTAATGTTTTCATCATGAATAACTCCGTTTTGACAAGTCAGTTTGATCAGAATTTACTTCAACAAGGACTTGTGGGCCAGGCTATTCTGCCTGCTTCAGTGTCAGGTAAAAATGGATGACGTGGTAGTGGTGGTGTTGAGATCAAGTTCTGAACTTTCCTTTTTGTTAGAGTTCAGGAAGTTATGCCAAACACTGCTTGCCAAACAGGTAAGAGTTGTACTGAATTCATGGTTCAATGCACAGTGGTGACATAAATAGAAATTTATATATTTAAGAATGAAGGGGAGAATATATACAGTTCATCTAAAAAGATCTCTGTTTCTGCTGTGGCTGCTGTGCTGCAGAGAGGAAGAAAACACAGATAACAAGTAGCTGGAGTACTTGTATACTTTTTGATAACACTCTCTTGCTTTTTTTAAAAAGAAAAGAGGAAAAACAGTTTTTCTGTTTCTCTGCACTGGTTATTTACATGAATAACGAAGAGTGTGTTTGAAGTGCACATCCTCTGCTGTACGTGTGATGTTCATAGTCCAAAATAAAAAGAAAAAAAACACACCAAAAGAAAGCCTAGCAAAGAAAAAACCTAACCCCAAAACAAGGGAACACTTCACCAATACAAAAAACTGCTAGTATGGGCATGTAGGTTAATTATTTAAGTGTTTAGGATATGAAGTCTTTCCAGTTGGCAGTGACTACAGCTGCATTAGCACATTAAATGTGCCACAGACCATTCTTTGACTTTGAGGCCAGCTGGCACAGAATACCCAACATACTTCATGTTGCAAGAAAATGACCTTTTGATAATGATCATTGCTAACTTCTAAATTGTTTTCAGGTATTGTTTATGTAAGTGCTCACTGACACACTGTTTGTGTAAGTGCTCAAGTAAGCTTGGGACAGGGACAATTTTAAGAGCAGAATAGTGTTCAGGTGTCTGGAAGTGTGCCATGGGACTGTTGAATGTGCTGCTTAAAGTCAAAATCTCAGACTGTCTGTCATTTCTGAAAGTGAGACTGTTTTTTTTGTGCTTCTTTAGCACTTTTTTCAATGCATGTCTGATTTTGCAGGTGCCCACAAATTCAGAGTATGTATCAGTCTTGTATTTGACGATGGCCATTCCAGCTTACCTGATTTTACCTGAACTGTTGTCCAAAACCAACAAATTTGTTGGTTGTTCAGAAAATACTGATGTTATTTGACAGGCAGAATTAGTTATAAATTTGTGATTAAAAACTGACAGATGATTGCTTGGATTTTTGATTGAACAGTGTAAGGAGGAGCCTTCAGCATGTTCAGATGTCCTTCTTAAAGTGAGATTAGCAATGTGGGTTTTGCCCAGAGCAGCTGTTTTTTGAGTGCACTGTATAGCAGATTTATTATACTAAGGAATTTTGAAGAGGAAAGGATATATGTTTTTGAAGCATCAACCAAAGGAAACTGGTTGATCACACTCAAGGTGTTTGGAAAAGAAGGTATGTTAAACACAAGATGACTTTCCTTGTATTCATGCAAGATCTTTTGTAGAGGTGGTCTTTTCAACTTTTGAAATTAGAACCTTTAAAAGTTCTACTGACTTTTGGGTTTCAAATGCTAATGTACCTTTATTTCCATCCATGTAAGTACATAGGATGAGATTGGACACTGATATTGAACAACATTTGTGCTGTGCAAAATGTGGCAGTAGCTTTCATATGTGTATTCAGAGTCAGAATGTAAATATCGTGTGTGAGTGCTGCTTTGTTTAGATGGGGCACACTCTCCAAGGAAATATGCACCAATTTTCTCACCTTTCCAAAGCTGCTCTGGAGGCATTCTTGTTTTGTAAAATGCTAGCTAGTTTTTAAAGAACAATCCTTAAATCACATAGAATTGATGAAGCTTTAAAACAGGCAATCATCTAATTAAAATTGTTTTTCTTGACATAAATATATGTGTGTGTCTATGTAGTTTTTGTATTTATTTAATTTATAAAAATAAATAAGCTGAAAGAGGTAGTCGATAATGATAAATAAAAACATTATAATGTAACTGTTTTCTTTGGTAGCTGGAGGTGACTTAACTGTGTCCTTGACAGATGGTAGCTTGGCCACTCTTGAAGGAATACAGCTACAGCTTGCTGCTAATCTGGTTGGACAAAATGTTCAAATTTCTGGAATAGATGCCACCAGTATTAACAACATAACATTACAGGTAGGTTGCTTACAGTTCCTTGCTTTTAGTTTTATGGGGAGTCACTTTGAAGGCAGAAGAAAGTTTAATAAACATACATAATTCTGGAAGAGTTCTCTTTAGTGAGGTACATGACAATACCATGCTGTATGAGTTGTACAGTGTTAAAAGACTTAAAAAATAGCTGTACAGTGGGGTATTTTTCTGCTTTGGTTTCTTTTTTCTTTTTTTTTTTTATGCCTCTGGTATTTTGACAGATTGCTTTAAAATGTGTATTTTTTTCCATTGATTGCATTTTGTCTTTTCACTTTGGAAGTATTTTAGGCTCCCACCCAGCCTCCAAAAGGCCTCACCCATCCCTTTCTCCCAAAATAAACGCAAATCATTGTGCAACGCTCTTTTCTAAACATAAGACACCTGTGTAACTTTGCAAGCTTTTAATAGTTGATTGCAAAATTTAAATTTTTATTGAGCTTGTAAAAGGAACAACAAAAAAAGGTGAGATGATTCCATTTAAAAGTTTGTATTTGGAAGATGTGAAACAATGATTTTCATGAACTTGCTTGTGCTTGGTCAGTTTCACAGAATCATTGAGGTTGGGGGACACCTCTGGAGGTCACCAGGTACAACCCCAGAGCTAGGGAAGGGACATCTGCAGTGTTGCATTGAATTCCTCAGAGCCTCGCTGCTCAAGGAATTTTTAGCTTAAAATGAAAACATTTTAATTTTGTTTTGCTCAATCCCTAAACATCTATGAAAAGTAAAATGTGTGTCTTTAACTATAGAGAACAGCTTTGGATTGTGAACTGGAACCTTAATGAGCCCTAGGAGCTGAAAAAATAAATTATTTCTGATATCACTCCTCTTTCCTCCATGCCTTTTCGCTTTCAACAGCTTGAAGACAATGATAAGCATTACATGCCCTAGTAAGACAGTACAGAACACCAGCAGTGTGTGTACCAGCAGTGTGTGCCTTGCATGCTGATACGTAACCATGATCATGATTTCTCAAATGTTTGCTAAGGAAAGGAATCTACAGATGAATCTGAATAGACTGGATACTTAGTGACTTCAGAGATGGCTATATAGAGACACATGATAAATTTAAGTTTAAAAGGTTAATTATAAAGTTTAAGATTATATATATGCAAAGAATATGAATTCTGAATTTATGTTAAGAATACTCATTTAATTTATCTTTTTTAACTTCAGACAGATTGTTGCAAATTTGTTTTTCAGATTGATCCAAGTATTCTGCAGCAGACATTGCAGCAAAGTAATTTACTTACTCAGCAGCTAACTGGAGATCCCAATATGGCTTCACAGAATCCCTCCCTCCAGGCAACAGAAAATTCAGTGCCAGCTAATGTGGTTATTCAGCCCATATCAGGTCTGTCTTTGCAGCCCACAGTAACATCATCTGCTAACATGACAATAGGATCCCTGTCTGAGCAGGAGTCTGTGCTGACAAACAGCACGAATGGTGAGCAGTGTCAATTGTGCTTTGAATGTCTTGGTTATACTTAGGGTATTACCCACAGTGAGAAGATGTCAGACCCTGCCCCACCAAATACCTCATTTAATAAACATGCAGTACTTGCATGAGTATCTTCAGCAAATTTTGCAGCTTTGTGTTACTCTCTTTTAATATATTTTTTCAGAAGGTGGATTAGAAAGTAGATTTATATTAGGTATTAGAAAAAAATTCTTCACTGTGAGGGTGGTGAGGAACTGGAACAGATTGCCCAGAAAAATTCCCTATCCCTGGAAGTGTTCAGGGCCAGGCTGAATAAGGCTCTGAGCAACCTGGTCTAGTGGAAGGTGTCCCTGTCCACAGCAGCGGGGTTGGAACTAGGTGAGCTTTAAGATCTGTTCCAGTCAGGCCATTCTATGATTCTATGTAATCAAAATATTTAAGAACTTCCATTATGTTAAGCAAAATACAAAATCTTTGTCCTGAAAATCTTAACTGCAGAGAAATAAATTGGATGTGAAAACAATTTATTCTTTAGCATCCAGGTTCTAGCGTCTCCCCTTGGCTAAATCATGTATTGTAGTTCAGAAAGTAGTGGATTAATTGCTTTAAAAAGTTGTGTCTCTTATAACGAAAGGATCTTCATGGTATTTTTTTTTCCTCCCACTTGTATTTAGGTGCACAGGACATATCTCAAGTCATGACTTCACAGGGTATGGTGTCATCTTCAAGTGGACAACATGAGATAATGTTGACCATAAATAATTCCAGTTTGAGTCAAGTTCTAGCTCATGCCTCGGGCTCTACTAATGCGACCTCATCAGGAAGTCCTCAAGAAATCACTCTTACAATATCTGGTTGGTATTTTTAAAAATCTTTGATGGTACCAGGTCTCTTTTTTTGGTAAGGTAACATTTGAGGGTATTTTCACCATCCACAGCTTTCCCACGGTGTACTTTTTTGTATTCAGCAACTTTAAAAGATATTCCCCAGATCTGCTGTTGAAAACCAAACACATTTGTTTTGTAGACATTTTAGACTGATTCCCTATTTTATTTATAACATCAGTTAACAGATGTTTATCTTGGTGGTAAAGCCCACAAAACCAGTTCTTATTTCCTTTCTGTGCCGTACTTGGCATAGCACAACTCCCAGGTAGCACTGGGATGGGAACAAGCAGGGAAGGCATTGCAGATGAGTTTATTTAATCTAGTTTTCTTTAAATGCCTGTGGAACTATGTTCAAATAGGTATTCTGATCATTCTTTGAGGTATAATACTCAGTCTTTATAATATGTAGTTAATACTTAAGGTCTCTCTGAATAAATTTACACCAGCTTTCTTTCTGCCTCTAAGAGACTGATCCTCTACACACTACAAATGTCTACTTCCCCTGAGACAGTTTGTATTTTGTATAATAACATTTCTTTAACAGACCTAGTATAATACTTCATGCACTTTTCTTACTTTTTCTCTATTTTTTCTTTTCTTTCTTTTTTTTCCTTTTTTTATGTTCAGTGACATGTTTAGTGTTTTTAAGGATCATGACAATAATGTCTGTGTACATTCTCTGCTTGATAATGGATTTTCACTCATCTAAGAAAAATGGCGTATCAGTGTCCAACAAGTGATAGAATTGGTCTTCAGTTTCTGTGTTTCAGTTTTTATGTTCTATGCTTGTTGACCATCAAACAAAATCAACACCATGTTGAGTGATGTTTTTACAAGACATGTTTAATGCAATTTTTTACCCATATATTAGATCAAAAAAAAAAATCACATTTTAACCTTTGGCCTTTAGTTTGCTGGATTTTTATTGTTTCATGAAGTTGGTGTCTTGAATCTAGATAAGTAAGATCCATAGTTGTCTAAATTATTAATATCTCAGGTATTTCTGTACATACTAGTATCTAGATTTGCATAATCACATCTGTTCTAGAAACTTGTTGCACCTCTGCATGAAAATCTGCATTTGTAGAAATTAATTTTATGTTTTGGTTGTATTTTCTACTTTTGTTATTTTATGATCTGTTGTTTATAGTTCTAAGAACAGGAGCAGAATAATGTTGAGACATTTCCAGTTATAATAGGATTAATTTCTATATAGGCCAAGATCTTATTCAGCATAATTCTGGAGGCAGTGATTTGAATACAGGCTTAAGGCTGACAACGCCAACCATCAGCAGTCAGACTACAGGTGCTACATTAACTATAAGCAATGACCAGCTTCTTTCTCAGGGCCCTTCACTAAATGCTCCAGGTATGCATGCAATCATTTTTCTAATTAAAAGTAATAGCATTTTGTTAAAAAAATAAATATTAGACTGGGTAACTAAATGTGAAATGGTATAAGCTTGCACATTATGATTCAGGAACCACAGGACTTTGCGTGTTTCCTCACAGGCTTTAAATTGTTATGTCATTTAAATGAACTTTATTCCAGATAGCAAGAAGAAAATGAAAAAAAAGAAGACATACCTTAAATTAGTATTTTAAGGCAGTTACAGGAGTACTGAAAGACTATTTCTGTAAATTGGAGGACAAAGAATTCTGGTGCATTTGGTGCAGCTGTGATAAAATATCAAAGTTGCTCTAGTATTCAGATTTTGTGGTTTTAAATATGCAGATGAATTTCTACCTATATCTGTTTATAGGCACACACGAACACCTGTGTGTGCAATATTATGTCCATTAGGCCACATTTAGATGTAATTTTTCTAATTTAATCATCTGACTCTTGACAGTTTTTGATACTTGATTAGCTGTTTAACTGATTTTGTTGATTCCAAAATAGGAAGTCCTAGCAAGTGAGAAATAGAAATTAAGTTCACTAAAAATAAGTTTGCAGCTAAGAGTTCATGCAGGTAACAGATTTTTTTTTTACCATTTTGCATATATTACAGAACTTAATACAACAGGTGGAACAAACCTCCCTTCAACAACACCCATATCTCAGTCTGCAGTTTCTGCCCAGAATTTGGTAATGTCTTCATCAGGAGTTGGAGGAGATGGTAGTGTCACTTTGACTCTTGCTGACACTCAGGGAATGTTATCAGGTGGTCTTGATGCAGTTACACTTAATATCACTTCACAGGTAAGACATGCTTTTCTGAATGGATAGATAAACTGATGCTACTGTCTTATAGGACAAAAGTTGGAGATTTTGCTTGAAAAATGATTTTGTCCTGTAAATACATAATATATGAAACTACAGTTAACCCTCCTTCCTTCTGCCAGCAGTGTGCATACCGGCATCTAGAAACGTGAACTGTTTAAACAGAAGTGCAGATAAATTTTGCAGGGTTGTTTTTTTCAATGAACAGATAAGTTTTACTGTTTTGGGGATAAACTGTGTACTTCATCATCAGTATTCAGTAATACAGCCTAGTACTCCTAGAAATATTAATGACTATTACTTAATACGGTAATTTTTTCTTTTCCTCCTTGTGAACATGAGAATTGAAGAGCAGTTGTGACAGTTCCTTTCACAGCAAATAGCAGGACAGAATTTAATTTAATATCTTTAATAACAGGTGGTATTATAAGAAATTTTATAAAAATAGTTCTCTGTGGACTATCATCTCCCCAGCAGCTTTACCAGTGCTTTCATTTTTGTAATAATTTAAGATATTTGTGGTGTCATAAAAAGCCAAAGACACATTGGTAAATACAAAGTGGAAAGATGAAAAACAACATTAAAATACTGGAAAGCGAAAATTTAGAGTCATTGTGTAGTTGAAATTTCAGTGTAGATAAAAATATATGTGACTACAGCTAGCTGTTTAAATACATTATTCTACTTATTTTTGGTTTTTCTTCTCCTCTCTTTGACAGGGTCAGCAATTCCCTGCTATACTCACAGATTCCAGCCTTGCTAGCCAAAGTGGATCAGGCTCACAGCAAGTCATACTGGTGAGCCATACACCCCATCCAGCACCTACAAACTCAGATGAAATAACATATCAGGTATATACTATATATTTCTGCATCTTTTATGGACAAAGGACATTATTAAATCAAAATACTGTAATAATTCCTTTATAACCTGAGTCACAAAGGCTGATGCCATTCCTAAGTAAGAATATCAGGAAGAGGTTCTCTGTGACTTCATAGTCACCAGATTCTGTTTTGAGTTAAAAAGCACATGTGTGTGTATATATATATATATATATACAAAAAAGAAATCCAGTTAATAGTGCATTTCTTTCTGCAAATGACATAACTATGCTCTCAACACAAACTGGTCCAAAGATTCCTAAGTAAGTTGGTATTTTGATACCAAAAACAAGCAAAGTTTAGAGCTGTGGGAAAAAAGTAGCACCTGTTAGTACACTTTTTCCATTCTCTTTTTGTAACCAAACTATTCTAAAAGTGGTGCAACATAAAGTAATTTCAGCTTCATATGCTTTTGAATCTCAATAGAAACTTTTACATATATAGGATAGAATTAATATTAGAAAAAGTAGTTCAGACTTCTCTTCTTGAAGGCAAAATGAATGTTTTCAACCAGCCTGGTAGCACAAGCTGTTAAAGAGAAGAAATGGGAGAGGCAGATGGTGACCCAAATCAAGTGAAGAGTTGGAGTGTACTGGCAAGCAGAGGGCAAGATGTGGGCAAGTTACGGCTGATACAGGCCCAAGAAACCTCAAAAGTAATAAGGACTGAAGGGCAGGGGCCCACCTGAAATGTATGTGTATGAATAAAGGTGCTGAGATGATGGCTTTAGAGAAGAAACTTCAATGCTCTCGGAAAAGTGTTCACAACTGGTTGTCACCCTGAAGTGCCTGTATGCTGATGCCTGCAGCATGGGATACCAACAGGAGCAGCTAGAGGTCTGCATGTAGTTGCAGGGCTGTGACCTCATTGGAATCAGAGAGTGAAGGTGCTACAGCTCACACAATTAAAACACTCCCGTGCCTGGGTTCAGGATCTTTAGGAAGGACGGACTGGCAAGACAGCAGCAGGAATGGAGCTCTGCCTGGATGGTGAACCAACTGAGACCTTATAGGTAAAGATTGCCAAGTAGACCAACATGGGTGACACTGCTGTGCATATTAACCATCTGCTATAGATCACCTTATCAGGAAGAAATAGAAGATGAGGCTTTCATCTTGGTCTTGGGTAGCCTACCCTGGCTGACTCTTCTTGAGCAGTCTCTTCTTGAGATGACCTCAAGAGATCCTTTCCACCTGAACCAATCTGTGATTTACAGTCCCTGGTCCACATGGGTTACTTCACCTTATCTAAGATCTGCTGGAAGGGCAACAAGCAGGGCACAAGGAATCTAGAAAATTTATGGAGTGCATTGATAATAACTTCCTGATAATAGTGACTGAGAAGCCAGCAAGTGAGCATGTTCTTCTGGGCCTGATAGTTGCAAACATGGAAGAACTGATTGGAAATGTAAAGGTTGGGGACATATTTTATTGCAGTGACCATGCGATTGTGATGCTCAGGATATTGAGGGAAGGACACAAGGCAAATAGCAAGATCACAGCCTGGGCATCAGGAAGGCAGATCATGATCTGTGCAGTGATCTGCTTATGATGTGGGTTTATCTTGGCTGAGTGTCAGGTATCCACCAAAGCTTCTCTATCACTACCCTTTCTCAGCGATAGAGAAAGTAAAACAAAATAAAACAGGGGAGAGAAAATAAAATGAGAAGTTCGTGGGTCAAGATAAGGACAGGGAAAGATCATTTAACAGTTACCATCACAAGCAAAACAGTCACAACTTGGGGAAAATTAATTGATTACTAATCAAATCAAAGTAGAATAATAAGAAATAAAAACTAAATCTTAAAACACCTTTCCTCCACCCCTCCCTTCTTCTTGGGCTTAGCTTGACTCTGATTTTCTCTGTCCTCTGTGGTGCAGAGGGATGAGGAACAGTGGCTGCGATCAGTTCATCACATGTTGTCTCTGCCACTCCTTCCTCCTCAGGAGCAGGACTCCTCACATAGTTCCCCTGCTCCAGCATGGGGTCCCTCCCATGGGAGACAGTCTTCCATGAACTTGTCCAGCTTGAGTCCTTCCCATGGGTTGAAGTTCTTCATGAACTGCTCACTGTGGATCTGCCATGGGATCACAACTCCTGCCAACAAACCTGTTCCAGCGTGGGCCCCTCTTTCCATGGGGCCACAGGTCCTGCCAGGAGTCTGCTCCAGTCCAGGTTTCCCACAGCGTCACAGCTTTCTTTGGACATCCACCTGCTCTGGCAGAGGGTCCTCCACGGGCTGCAGGTGGATCTCTCCACTGTGGACCTCCGTGGGCTGCACCATAGGCTCAGGAGGAATCTGCCCCAGTGCCCAGAGCACCTCCTCGCCCACCTCATTCACTGACCTTGGTGTCTGCAGAGATGTTGCTCTTACATATCCTCACTCCTCTCTCCAGCTGCAGTTGCTGTTGCGCAGCAGCTTTTTCCCCTTCTTAAACACGTTATCCCGGAGGTGCTACTGCTGTCACTAATGGGCTCAGCCTTGGTCAGTGGTGGGTCCATCTTGGAGCCAGCTGGCATTGGCTTCATTGGGCATGAGGGAAGCTTCTGGCAGCTTCTCACAGAAGCCACCCTCTTAGTCCCCCTGCTATCAAAACCTGACCATGCAAACCCAGTACAGTTTGGAATAATCATGTGGTGAGCAGACCTGGAGAGAGGGAGAACCAGGAGAGCTATTTCATTTTAGATGTTGTCCTCCTTCAAGCTCAAGAGTTGTCAGTCCCAGTGTGTAGGAAGATAAAGGCAACAGGAGGCAAGCGTGGAGGAACAAGAATCTCCTGACAAAACCTGGACATAAAAAAAGAAACATACATACATGGAAGCAGGATGAAGTGACCTTAAAGAAGTACAGAGGCACCATTCAAGAAGACAGGGATGAGTTTGGGAAACCCAAAGCTCACCTGGAGCTGAATCTGAAAGTGACATGAAATGTAACATGATGGGATATTATAAGTATATTGGCAGCAAATGCAAGATGAGTTGACCTGGTACTGATTTGGTCAGAGGATCTGGTGACAGGAGATTTGGAAAAGGCTAGTATTCTGATTGTTGCTTTTATCTTCATTTTTACTAATAAGATCTTCCTTCTAAAATTCCACATCACCAAGCTCAGTGGTAGAGGGTGTTGCATTGAATATGTCCCTTAGCAGAGGAGAATCATACACAAGTCCATTGGTGATGGGATACACTTGTGACTGCTTTATAAGGGAGCTTACCAACATTGTAATGAGACCACTGTCTGTTATATCTTTGAAATGTCATACTGATTTTAGAGGTTCCTGAAGACTGGCAGAAAGCAAAAGGTGCTCCTGCCTTCAACAATGGCAGTATGGAGAATCCTGGAAAGTACAGATCAGTCACCCTCATCTCAGTCCCTGGGAAGACAGTAGAGCATTAATCCCGGAAAGTATTTCCAAACACACGAAAGACAAGAAGGTTATTGGAAGTAGTCAGCAAAGATTTATGAAGGGAAAATCATGCCTAGCTGAATTGAGAACTTTCCACAATGAGATGGCTGGTTCAGTGGACGGAGGGGAGCAGTAGATAACAGTTTTCTTGACTTTAATGAGGCTTTTGCTGTTTTCTCCCATAACTTCCTGATAGACCAGCTGATGAAGTATGGACCAGTTAAATGGGACAGTGAGATGGATTAAAAATGAGCTGAATTGATGGTCTCAAAAGAGTAGTGATCTGTGGAACTAAGTCCATCTCTAAGCCAGTCATTAGTAATGTTTCCTCAGGTGCAAATACTGGGTCTAGTACTGTTCATCAATCTTCTTCATTTAGTGACCTGCGTAGTAGAATAGAGTGCATGCTCAGCAGGTTTACAGGAATAGAAAACTGGCAGGAATAGTTAACAGACTGAATGGTTGTGCTACCATGCAGAGGAACTTTGGCAGACTGGAGAACTGAGTCAACAGGACACTCGTGGAGGAAGTGTAAGAGGAGGAAGCGTGAACTCCTTGTCCCTGAAGAAAGACAATCCTATGCACTAGTACACACTGAGGGCAACAGGAAAGCAGCTTTTCAAAGATAAACTGGGGGATACTGGTAGTCAAGTAGTTGACCATGAGCCAGCAGTGCAGCAAAGAAGGTAAACAGCATCTGGGATTCAATAAGGGGAATGTTACCCGCTGGTCAAGAGAATTGTTCTTCCCCTTTTTTCAGTACCAGTGAGAACAGTATCTTCTGGAGTCCTGTGTCCAGTTCTGGGCACACCAGTACAAGAGACAAACATACACAGACATAAGTGCAGTGGAGAGGTGCAAAGATGATTAAGGAATTAAAGCATCTAACACAGAGGGAGAGGCTGAGATCTGGGACTGTTTGGCTTAAAAGAGATAGACTCTGGTTGGGGGGTTCTTACTCAAGGTACATAAATAACCTGATGGGAGGGATTAAGCAGATAGAGCCAGGCTTGTCTCAGTCATACCTGGTGCAAGGACAAAAGGCAACTGGCAGAAATTAAAACAATTTCATCTGATCATCTGTTGTACTCTGAGGGTGATTGAACCCTGTAATAGGTTGTTCAGAGACTTTATAGTCTTCATCCTTGGTGATGTTCAAAACATGTCTGGACATGGCTCTAGGGACGTTCGACTAGACGATCTTGGGTCACTCCTTCCAATTTAAGTTATTCCATATTTCTAATAATACCTTGTGCATGTGAATTTTTTTACATTTACATATGCTTATGAGTTCTTAATTTCAGTATTCAAATACTCTGTGAATATGGATGTTTTAAATTTGGCATGAACAGATTTTTTTACTCCTTAATTTAAAACTAGATTTTGTGTCTTAGGATATATATGCTTTCAGGAATCAGGGTGTCATTTCATAAAGCTTATTATCATATCACTTGTAAAGCATGACTGTGTCTGAGTAGCACTGTTGTAACAATAATGTAAGCTAGTTGTCCGTCATTCTGTGTGATGTGTTCTATTTAATCATAGTGACTGTGTTGATTGACTTTTCAACATTTCACACTTTTCCTGAGAGCATCCAACTAGTTGGAAACAAACACACACACAGATGTTTTTTTGTAATTTCTTTTAACGTGTTTTAGAGTGCATCTTTGATTTCTAGTATGGGTAATATTCTACAATATTCTGTATTTTTTCAAGTTTAGTTTATCCTGAGTAATTATTTAGAGTACTACTTCCTTCATCTTCATTT
This sequence comes from Myrmophylax atrothorax, assembly GCA_026770055.1. Lineage (NCBI taxonomy): Eukaryota > Metazoa > Chordata > Aves > Passeriformes > Thamnophilidae > Myrmophylax > Myrmophylax atrothorax. The sequence continues at coordinate 91,862,921 of JAOXXN010000395.1, read as the reverse complement.
GCTGCTTTCTATGTTAGTGTATTTTAGGTTCTTCTGTATAAAGTTGAAGGAAATTATTTGAAGAAAGTGAGATTTTTCCAAATATTTCTCATGAATTAAAACAAACCAAAAATGCAGGACCACACCATCCAAATTCTGTCAATTTTTCATTGTATTTCAGTATTTCTGGAGGCAGGACTTTGCTTCCTTATGAAAATAGACTCCCCAATAAAGAAGTTATCTGTAAAAGTAGAGATACTTTCTTTTCTGTCTGAAACATTTTTGGCTTTGAATTTTTTTGATGAGAAATGTGAGAATCATCTGAGATGATGTTCAGGAGTATGAAACAGAATATAGGAAAATACTGTTACAAATAGATTCTATTTGTAGTTTAGAAGAATTTGATCATAGCTATTACTGTAGTTTTCTTAGAATACATATATGTGTTATGCTTAGGAACAATGAAAAATTCATATTTACATACAAGTTACATATGTAAATACTTCCTTAGTGTTTGTAAGTTGCTTGTAAGAACTCTCCAAAACTTGGTCATGTTGAGGTAGATTCTGAAAAATAAATGCATGTTGTGGATATGCCTATGAAATTATCTAATAGTGTTTTTTTTAAATTGTTCTAGGTGACAGAGGTCTCCCCTAATGTAACTAAAAGCAGTCAAGCAGAAAAAGAAAGTCGTGGGCACCAGTGTTTTGAGTGTAGTCAAACCTTTTATTCAGTGACCATGTTGACACACCATTGTAAAGAGGTTCATGGCAAGGAACGAATACACGTTTGCCACATCTGCAGTAAGGCCTTTAAGCGAGCAACACATCTCAAGGTATTTGGTAGTATCAGTTGACTGTTCTGTTAACTCCTTGCTTTGGACTTTTTGTGATATTAACAAAAGGTACCTATTAGCCCTTTGTCTTTGCTTTCCTTTTACAGTGTGCATCTGAGAGAGGGAGTCTAAGTGATAATGTATACACAGATAGAGAACTCTCTTCTGGAGCACAGAGAGGATTTTAATGCATATAGTGACTACAGAATGAAAAATGTGAATGCCTGTCATGCAAGTAGTAGTGCCAGGACTTTATTTGCTTATGAATATTATCATTGCTAATCCTGATTTCCAGATAATCTTTTGGACTCTCAGGAAGCTATCTGCTCTGCAGTCTTTTTGATTTGTAGATGCTCTGTCTTGAGAGTACAAGTGACATCTGTAGAGGAAGAGTTTGTTTTAAAATGTCCTTATATTATTGCTGTTGTCCAGTGATATTTTCTGTGTTGTTTTCTCTAGATGTTGAACAACCTGATACATTGAAGTATTTTGAAAAAAACTCTTGTCTTTTTAAGTTCTTAATTGGGTTATAGAATGTTCCTTTTAGGAATATTGAACTGTACTAGACTAGTCCTAGGCTCAGGCCAGTATCCTGTCTCACAGAAATACTAAATGGAAGTATTTGAAGAAGATCTTTAGGAAAAGGGCAAACATATAACTGGCCCAGAATTTTGCCAGCTTTCCAGAATTTATAGCAGGAAATTTGCTTTAATTTCAATATTTTGCATTAATATTCAATATTTTAAGGAAATACACACCCTTTGTGAAGTTCACCCCTTTGGAGTGATCATGTCTGTCAATCAGACTACTGGACCTTGGGAAACTATCATAAAATGTGTTGTTGTGAAACTTCTAGTTTAGAAGAAATTTTACAGGGGTAAAAAACCAGTATTGATACATGTTTCCCTTAAGTAATGATAACAAGCCCCAAATATCAGTCTCTCTGCAATTTGTTTTATTAGAACTGGCTGTTGTTATATTTATTTTTCATAATTAAAGCTTGATTTCTGTTATATACTCAGTCCAGGTTAAAAATATGACAAGGTAGCTTCCTACCCTGGTATGTCCCTTGAATTATTACACATCATTGATTTTTCAGAAGGCAGTGATGAAGTTGCAATAAGATGTTCAAAGGCAGTAACAGGAGACTTCATGGCCTTGGAGCAACTTGTTAAGGGATCAGAAGGACAAGTAGTCTTCTCTTCTATCCTTCCAGTTGCAGAGAACAATGAAGGAAGAGACAGGAAGAGATGACAGATCAGTAACTGTCTCTGAGGCTGGCATCACCAGCAAAATGTTGGACTTTTTGTTCATGGATTGGTCTACATGCAGGCCTGCTGCAGATGGGCTACTCATGTCTCAAAGGGGTAAAAAGATCTTTGTTGAGGAGTTAGCAGAGCTCATTGAAAGAGCTTTAAACTAGACTTTTAGGGCAAAAGGGATACCAGACTCGCTAGAGATAAGTTTGTGGGCGGCACACCAGTGTTTGAAGGGTCATGTGCTAGTGAGGCCCTTTGGTCTGCTCTGCAATCTGCTGAGTACACTGGAACACGTTTGAAACGTCCCTGTACCAGTGCACACAGCATTGCAGCCATCCCAGTGGAGGGAGGGGAAATGGTTAGTGACCTGCTACACCACTGAGACACACACAGGTCTGTAGAGCAGGATGGAATCCACCCATGGATACCAAGGGACCCATCAGAAGAGCTTTCCAAACCACTTTCAATCATTTGTGAGCAGTTCTGGCTAACCAGAGGTGTATCAGTTGATTGGAGGCTAGCAAATGTGATGCCCATCTAGAAGAAGGGCTGGAGGTAGGACCCAGGAAACTACAGACCTGCCACCCTGATTTCAGTGCCAGAAGAGGTTATGGATTAACTCATCTTGAGTGCCAGCATGTGGCAAATGCAGAACAGCCACGGAATCAGGCACACCTGGCGTGGGTTTATAAAAGGCAGGGCCTGCTTGAGTAACCTGATTTCCCTCTGTGACAAGGTGACTCACTCAGTGGAGCAGGGAAAGGCTGTGGATGTTGTCTACCTGGACTTCACTAAAGCATTAGACACCATTTCCCATAGCATTCTTCTGGAGAAACTGGCTTCCCATAGCTTGCATGGGTGCACTGTTTACTGGGGGAAAAAGGGGCTATATGGGCACTCCCAGAGAGGTGGTGAATGGACTTACATCCCTCTGGTTGCCAGTCACAGGGCGTTTGCCAGGGCTCAGTGCTGGGACAAGGTCTATTTAATATCTTAATCAATGATCTGGACAAGGGGATTGAGTGCACGCTCAGTAAGTTTGCAGAGGACACCAAGTTATGTGGGAATGTTGATCTGCAGAGGGATCTGGACAGGCTGGATTGATGTACCAAGGCTAGTTGTGTGAGGTTCAGTAAGGCAAAGTGCCAGGCCCTTCAGTTGGGTCACAACAATGCTACAAGCTCAGAGTGGCCCTGAAGCAGCCCAGCAGAAAAGGACCTAGGAATACTGGTGAACAACAGTTGAAGATGATCCAGCAGTGTGTCTAGGTGGCCAAGAAGGCCAGTGGCATCCTGGCTTGTATCAGAAGTAGTTTGGCCAGCAGGACCAGTGCAGTGATTGTACTCAGCACTGGTGAGGTCACACCTTGAATCTTGTGTTCAGTTTTGGGTCACTCACTACCCAGACATTAAGGTGAAAGACATTAAGGTGCTAGAGCATATCCAGGGATGGGCAACAGAGCTGGTGAAGGGTCTCAAATACAGGTCTTGTGAGGAGTGGCTGAGGGAGCTGGGGTTGTTTAGCCTGGAGAAAAGGAGGCTCAAGGAAGATCTTATCACTCTCTACAACTACCTGAAAGGAGGGTATAGACAGATAGGGGTTGGCCTCTTCTCCCAGGTAACAAGCAATAGGACAAATTATCACCATTGTGCCAGGGGAGGTTTAGATTGGATGTTAGGAAAAACGTAGCACTTGACAAGTATTGGCATGGGTGATACAGGGAAGTGATTGAGTCACAAGCTCTGAAGGTAGATGTGGCACTGTGGACAGTGGCTTAGCAGACATAGTTTAGTGGTAGACATGACAGTACTGGGTAATGGCAGTCTTTGTTTTTAAGGGTCTTAAAGGACAGTTCCATTTACCACTGGACTATCCATGTACTAAAGCAAACCCCACGCCTTATCAGACTCTTTCCTCCATTGAAGTGTTCTAGAGTGTCAACTGTGAGCAGCCTTTGAGGAAATTCAACAAAGATAGATGTAACCATGGGTTTTGGCCTAGCATTTTGGGAAGGGTTCAGTGATCTCATACTCATGTCTTCATTTTATACTGGTGGTATTCTGGAGATCACCAAAAATATTAAGGGCACTGTCAAACTTCAGACTTTTCAGGAAATACAAGTAAGAGGTAAGGGTATCAGTCTTGAGATGGCAGTACTGAACTCTGTGTCTTTTTTTTCAGAGGCATCAGTACCAACAGTTTCACATATATCCACAGGGAAGTCTAATTTAGAGATTATGTATGAACACTCACACTATCCCCAGTGTCAAAGATTTTTGGTCCAGTGACTTCAGTTTCCCTTCTGGTGTGGGTGGACTGTCCTGATTTTATAGCTTCAGAGAGGAGAATGTTAAAACATGCATAGTGACTAAACTCTAATTCTGTATCAGTATGTAGTGGAAATATCTGAAAGTTGACTGTAGATAGTAAATAAAGGACAAAATAAAGATATGATTCTAGGATGAAAATAAAACAGCATTTTCATCTTATTAAAACAATGGAAGGAAACAAACTTTCTATTGCCACACTTTTCAGAGGTGATTATAATTAATGTTTCAGGATAAGTGGGGCATAAGAGTGACATACCAGTACATGTGTGAGGGAACAAGGGCCCTTTCAAAGAAGGTTTCCTGTTATTTTCTAATTAGATAATGCTTGTTTGGAACCCCAAGGTAACTCCTATCTAAAGAATGCAAGAATTACACAAATAAACTTGTAAAATGTCATATGACCAATCAATGAAATGGTAAAAATGTCTATAAAGAGTTGCTTGCACTTCAGAGCATTGTATTCCCATGAACTCTTTTCAGAAGTATATATTACAGGAAAAGTATAAGAGATTGACAGATCAGTGGAACTGAATTGCATCACAAACTGTTCAGAGAAAGTTGACGAAGTTTTATGGTGGCTGGATGCTATCTTGGTTGCTTTCAAGTAGAAAATGGGATGGGAGGGAGGTTGTTGGCGTTTGGAGGTTGGGATCTTTTGGGGCGTTTGCCTTGGGTGTTCTGTGCTGGAAGAAAGAAGCAGCCAGTTTCAGATAACTTTTCAGGAGTAGGTCACAGTTTGTGTCTAGCATTTCAAAGCTTTAGGAGGTAATAAACAAGATAAAAGCAACAGATTTTCTTTCTTCCACATAAGCTGTGGTTTATGAATCTGATTTTTCTAAGAAGACCTTATATTATTTTCTTAAAATACTATATTTTTATAATTACTGTGATAATAATATTCTTCCCTATAACAGTCTTGCTGATTTTCCAGTGTAAACAAACTCTGCAGATACAGTTTGCTTCAGCTCATGGAGTGAGGAATAGGACTTCATAGACATCAAGAAGGCTTATTGTTTAGGTATAGTAAAGACTAATTAATAGTTTAGTCTGTAATGAATAGACTAGAAAAGAATTATACGCACACATTTTAGAAAGTAGGCAAGTATTTGCAGTAGTTTCACAAACAGTTATTGATTAGATTTTTTTAAGTTAAATATGTTGGTGTTTGTTTTCTTTTGTAATTTGAATTCTGTAATAAAGATATTTAAATGAAAAATATGAAAAGCATAAGATACTTGGAAATTTGCAAAACTTCTGGGTCCAGCATTATTTCCAATGAGTTAAAAACACTGATGTTAGAACTAATGCTCCTTCATGAAGGTAAAACCATATCCTCATTCTGCTGTATTACCTATAAGGACCTTAGTGTGGGGGTTTTTTTGTTGTTTTTTTTTTAAATTGAGATGTCACTGTAAAGTGGCTCTATTTGCATGTTGACCTTGTGGGACTGCGTGTGTGTATGTAGTGATAATCCCCTCTGAGGCCTGTACAATGGTACTAATTCAAGTGCTGAGGAATACTTATGTGTTAGACAAGAAACGAGATGGATACTGTAGAGGAGAGGGGGGAAAATCCTGTATTAACTTAAAATGCACAGTTGTCAAAATACCTCTTTGGAGGTGAACAAAGCATTTCAAGAGTTCTGGTTTGGTTTATTTTATTTTGCTTCAGTTTATTAGTGAAGGGAGTAATGTATGCCAGAAAAGAAAGACATACAGTTATTGAAGGAGGTTTTCAGAAATGTAAAGATACTGATGTGTCAGCCTTACAAACAGTTGATATACAAACATAATCTCCCATTTAAAGGAAAAAAAATGCAGGCTTCCATTTTCTTCCAGCTTGTCTGCTGATGAATAAGATCTTCCGCTTCTGTCTTCTAGGTGTGAATATATTTGTATGTTAAATACTGACATTTTTTTAAATGATCTTAAATGTATTTTTTTTCCTATACTGGCTTAGGAACACATGCAAACCCATCAGGCTGGACCTTCACTGAGTTCCCAGAAGCCCAGAGTGTTTAAGTGTGATACTTGTGAAAAAGCTTTTGCTAAGCCAAGTCAGCTGGAGAGACATTGTCGCATTCACACAGGTAACACCAGAAATTATTTTTATCTCACAAGATTTTCTTGTGAATATATGGGTGCTATATTTGCAGTCCTTGCTTATGCTTTTAGGTAACTGCACTTAAATATCAACTTAAGCTTAAAAAACCCCAAATTTGTAACCCAAGGTGTTTGGAAGTTAAAAGGAGGAACAGCAGATTTGAAATGTCATCATGCTTCACTAAGCTTATCTGTGTTTTGGGACTGGCAGTACTGCAATGGTGATGTGAATGCATGAGCTTGTATGTAAAAGTTTGCCAGTCTTTGAAAGAGATTAATTAGAGCATATTTTAAGGCATTATTTAAAGTGATGTAAAGACACTGGATATGATCACCTTCAAGCATATAGAAGAATCTGCAAATGAGTGGATGTGCTCAGTGATGTCAAACATAGGACAGACTTGACTGCTGATACTGGCTGCTGTATGCAGTATTTCAAAATGTAAATGATGTAAAAAGGTGAAGGTTTCCTTAAGTACAGAAATGTCAAACTGGTAAACTGACTTTTTTGCACTTCTATCAAATAATTTCCTTAGATGATAAATTGGATAGGAAAGATAATATCAGTGATTTAGTACTTATGTAAGTGTTCTGACATTTAATTTGTGATCTTTGTTGGCAATATGGAGCCATAGCACTGTTTGGACAAGGTCTCAAGGAAAAAGATCCATGTCTGCTTCATTTCTCCGTCGTCTTGATGACTTTTACTGAATTCAGTACTGTATTTTAATGTTGAAATGAGAAATTTCATATGTTTTTCTCTTTTATAAGGGGAACGGCCATTTCAGTGTACACTATGTGAAAAGGCATTTAACCAGAAGAGCGCTCTTAAAGTCCACATGAAAAGGCACACAGGAGAGAGACCTTACAAATGTGATTACTGTGCAATGGGATTTACACAGAAAAGCAACATGAAACTGCATATGAAACGGGCTCATGGTTACACTGGTATGTGGCGTAATGGTAGTACTGGTGAGTGCAGAAAGGCGTGTGCTTTATTAGGAAAGCACAAAATACTTCCCTTAAGTTACTGAGGAATTAAGCAGCACTAGTAGCCAAAGACCACAGCTGATGAGCTGATAGTTGCTCATGCAACCCAAAAATCAGGTTAAAACAGCAATTGGTTGCTGTGTATGGTTCCTTGTTTTTTATATGGAGCTCTGTGTATAGACATACAGAGTTCAAAAACTATTCCATGAAAACAGTCAGTGGTATTATTGTGTTGTTTGGGGTTTTTTAATGTTTCCAGGACTGTCTAATAAACTTACAGTATCTGAAGTAGTTCTGTAATACCTTTCCCAGCATGATTCTTTATTCTCAGGGGCTTTTTTTGCATTTTCTTACACTATACATCAAATCATACTCACTTGCCCATTTCTCTTGAACCCTGATAGGTCTTGTACAAGAGCCTGCTAATCACCAAGAACAAGAAGGAGAAGATATTAGTCGTGCTCTGAATTTAGAAGAAGTGGTACAAGAATCTTCAAATGAATGGCAAAGTATAGGCAATGTTTTTCGATGACACCTTAAAATTTCAAAGCTAAAAATGTTTCTGGGACTCAAATTTTACAGTTAAAGCTTCAAGCTTTGAAAATACTAACAATAGAATAATATATTATAGTTTTTCTAATTATATACAAAAATTACCCAAAAGATGAATTCATTGTTTTTTTAACCTTTTAGAAGAATATTGGGAAAACATCATTTAAACTGTGCTCAGTTGTCTGTGAATGAGTGAACTCAGGTAATAATGTATACAGTTTCATCTTCGAATTCACAGCCAGTATACCTATTTAAAAATAAACTGGAACTTTTTATCAGAATAGAATGATTCCCATTTTTAATGAAGGTGAAGAATAACTTCATGGGAAAAAAATCATGAAACTGTTGGTCAGCTTTCTTTTTTACATATTTAAAGAAATCATGGAGGTTGGAAACAAAAAGTTGCAGAGTTGATGCATGCATGCAGTATAAAATAGTGGGAGTTTGCCTTTATTTTTATTTTCTTACATGGTACAGGAAAATGCTGTATTGCTTTTTAAGGCTTTTTTTTAAAATACATTTTGAAAATTGAAAAAAATAAAATACCATGGCTTTTATTGAGAGGGAGCATGTTCATTTCCATTCCAAATGTAGAGGCAGATAGTTGTTAGTTTTTAAAGTAAAAGTCTGAGGTTTTGAACTCAGCAATAATTATTTCAAAAGAATTCAAAAAAGAAGAGGTTCCAGTGAAAGCCTCTTGTATTGTTTGCTGTCTTGGGTCAGCAGGTACATGTCGCAGTATCTGTGGAAAACACAGCCATATACTAAATCTCTGAAGTAAATGTACACTCTTGTTAGCAGTGAGAAAGCTTGATGCACACTATGTCACCTATATTACACAGTGTTCCCCAGTGCTGTAAACAGTTCTCATTTTGAATCTGTAAATTCCTCATTATTTGCTTTGTGAATTTTGGAAAGATGTTACTTTTATTTGTTAAGTCATTGTTTCAGCAAAACTACCTAGTTAACTATGTAATGCTTTCAAAGGTGCCACTTGTTAAGTATATTCATAACAAAGAAACACTGGAGTAAAACATAGTTGTCGTTTAGACATTCCAAAGACAGAAGCTTTTTTTCTTATTTTTGCCTTGTTCTTTTGAATTTTATTTATATGTTACATATATATAGATATATATATGTGTGCTTGTATATGTATATATATATTTAAAGTTATATGAGCCTCTGTGTGGCTGATCAGTATATTTTGTAAATACTAATCCCAGTTGCAAGAAGTTCATCTGTTTAGTTGCCACAAAGTACTTCTCGCTCAGTGGTGGATATGTTTTACTATAATACAGAGCTGGATTTTAATTTACCTTCTGAAAGATAATTGCCCTCAGATCCAAAAAGCCCATT
>JAOXXN010000395.1:91829631-91846122 GCA_026770055.1 Myrmophylax atrothorax | reverse complement strand
CATCCCAGGAAAAGAAAAATGCAGTAGATGAATCTTCTAGGAGTCTTAAAGGAGAGCTTTGCCATGCAGTGGATTTTGTTCCCTTTGTGCTAAAGCAGAAGAAATTAATGCTGCAAGGGCTGTCAAGTTGCTGGATAAGAGCAAGCAACACAATTACCATCTTAAAGTGCTGTGGAAGGAGGGAGGAAAGTGGAACAGGAAAAAGCAAAATAGGAAGATTGAGACAAAACAAAATTATCGCGTTGCTGTGGCAGCTTGAGGCAATGGAGCAAGATAGCTTTGGCCTGGTAAATAAAATGGCTATTACTGAAAGCACATTCATCACCTACCCAGCTAAATCTGGTGAGGGATAATCCTCTTCCCTGTACATGCAAGAAATAGAAACAATGACATGATGATCACTGTAGAACAGCCATACACAGAAGATGAAAAAGCAGCAAAAATTATTAAGTAATGGACAGATAATGAGGCAGGAGTTGAAAACAACAGTCTGTACAATCATTTCATGAAGGTAAAAAAAGGGCAAAATTACAGGAACTGACTTTACTGGCCATGGTTTGGCCAGTATTATGTATTTCAAAAGCCAACTGAGCTTAGTAAATATAAGGGACAGTTCCTGGTGGGTGAGGCTTGTTGGAAAGCATTACCTATTGTTAGTTTATTACACAAAGCAATCACATCAAGAATTGAATATAAAAATCTCTGTGAGCAGCTTTGATTTGTCATGCCTCAAGTCAGGAAGTGCATGAGGCAGAGAACAATGGTTTCTATGTCTTAGGCCCTTGTTTTAAATTATTCCCCATGACACCTGTAAATTTTTACTTAGTGTCATTAAAGACAATGAATCAGGCTCACAGTGGAATTGGTGTGAATTAGCCTGTAAATGGTCATTGCTTGAGCCCCTGAAACCACTTACCTTTGCTTGCATTGGGGGAGGTGTACGGGGTGAGACCTAAAAACCAACATAAAAAAGTTGTAAAATGAAGGCAAAAATAAAATGTAGGAAATCATCAAGCATATTATCCATGAGTTAAAAATTGTAATGGCACTGATAAGCTCCTCTATTGTCTTAGGCTTTGCCTAGAACAAATTGGATTTATGTCTATCTTTAAGCAGTAATAATTCCTGAATACTGCCAGTGTTGCAGACACAAGGACAAAACCTGTATGTGGTGAAGCTGTATAATTCACATAATTGCTGAAATTTGACTATGCTAAAGGAGGGTTCACATACTTTTTTGGTAGGATGTCTTCCTAGGTAAAAATTACTTTTGTGTTTGAATGGCATAATGAACTCAAAGGCATGGTACAATTTAACAAGGCTCAAAATAAGGGGTAATGATTGGGGAGTGTTTGGTTGCTGATGGATCTTCAAGAAAACATTTCATTTTAGTGCATAACAGGAGTAGGGGAGACTTACAATGTTTTTGAAGAAGTGGACTACAGGGTTGTCATCAACAGGCCTGCCATGCTGAGATCTCTGGGGGATGGACCCCACGTGGTGGACCCTGGCTGCATGAATATCCTGAAAAACAGAACAGGCATATCGCTGACTCAGCTGGGAAGGACGATTATCAGGAATGGTATGAAGAGTCGTTTTCACCAGGAATGAAAAGAAGAGAAAAATGCCTTGGAAATCTACAGAGGTTGCACCCCAAGGTTGCCAGTGCTGTGAAATGGCCAATACAGAGTATGTGTATGGACATATGTTGTGCATACATATGGATGCTCATGTGTTTAACATTACAGCCCAGTGTAGAATGAAGCATATTACTGGAAAGTTTAGATAGCAGAAAACTTTGTCATTTTGCTTAAGAAAGAAAGTTTTCCAAAGTAGGATCACAGAATGTAATTTTAGAAATTAAACCAGAAATTGAAAGAAACTTAAAATTATGTTGGGTCATTCTCCATGGCAGAGCAGGAAGACATCAGGTATGATTTCTCAGTTCCCAAAGACTACAGAGCACTGATGAACTGCAAGAGCAATGTTCTTTTAGAATAAGGGAATCAAGTGAGGCTGACAGTACTTTCTATTTTAAGTAGGGCTTCCTGAGCAAGAGTCCAAATTAAGTCAGACATATTGTTTATAAGATTGATTTCCATAGAGAGAAAAAAAAAACCCATAGAGAAGTTCAGCTGGTTTTTATCAGGGTTATTTTTTTTGCGTGGTGATGATATGTAGACACTTACTGTTTTCAAAGCAGGAAATTCTGAAATTCTTTGGTCTGTTGGATCTCCATAGCATCAGTCAGCCCTGTTTATACTCCTGCAGCAATTTCTACTTTGTTTCTAGTTCCAGTGTTGCCAAAGTACCCTCTGCTGACATGGTTAGGAAGAGAGAGACACCAAGTTGCCAACGGGTGTTCAGAGCAAGTTACTTCAGCCATATGTTTGTTTGTCTTGTTAATCTACATTCAAATCACCAATTGCTTTCCCTTTGAAAGCAGATGACTGCCTTGTCATTAGGATAAGTAACATGATAAATACCATGGTGCTGCAGAGCTGAACATCTGTTGTTTGCAGCAGAAACTGGTCGCCATCCAACTGCAGAACTATTATAGTATGTGAAGTAGAAGGCTTCAAAATCAGATTTGATGGCATGTGGCCTGCAACTCTGCAGTGGGTTGTGGATTGCCACGGGCATGGAGCAAAGCTGGCATAATAGGTTTTTAGAGTTTAGGTTGACTTTCTTGAACTTTCATTCTGATCAATTATTAGGTGCTAATATCTTGGTTTATTGAAAAGGTTATTGTGCTGGAAATACAAAGTTTCTTCTGCTTGCAATGCCAAATATCATCATAGTCTTTGATTGTCCCCCCTTTTAGTGTGTATGAAGTAGTAACAGTAGCAAATCTGAAGTAATTTTTAATGACTGTTCTGGGTGAGTTTAATACAGTGTGTTTCCTGCTGTTACAAATAAAGTGCCGTCATTTCACATTGTCATCAGCAAACATCACCTGTCTTTAGAATCTTTGAGATCACTCTCAGTTTGTGACAGGCAATTTGCACATTTCCCTTCAATTCATTTTTGGAATTACTCTTTGACCTGTAGTTTGTTCTTCCAATGTTTGGATGCAGAGAGCAAACTTCCATGGTGTTTTTCTGCAATTGCTCATGTTTATGTAATAATTGGTATCTGTAGGTCTTAAAAGGTAAATTTGGATGGATTTAGAATGAAAAGGGAAATTGGATCTGGTTTATCCTGCTAGGTGGGCTACTGAGATGGTACTATATGAGTGGACTCTAGAATTAACTCATCCAGTAGTCATTGTATATTTTGTTAATACATTCAGATCATCACCATGTATCTTTAAATATGCTTTAAGTGCTTGGCCTTAAATAATATTCTTAATAAAACCTAATGGGAATTTTTAGAGCAACCATGTCTTAGGAAGGGATGAAATTTACTTACTTGTGTTACTAGTCTCTATTGCCCAGCAACTGTAGTGAGTTTCTCCCCACATTTCTTGCAGTGGTGTTAGGAATTTTGGTCCTGAGGATATTGCTCATCCTTGGCTTCCCTATCTGTATATTTGGAAGTGCACTTTCAAAATATAAGCCTGAATTCAAAGCCCTTGGGTACTGTTGGTGAAGTTTAAAATGGAGGTGCTTCTGTTTGTGCCCTTAAGGAAAATTTAAACACAATAATTCTTCAGTAACTGAATAGAACACTCAGCTTTGCCTGTTCCCAGCTATTGTGTTTGACCTTAATAAAAGATCCTTACTAAGTCAACTCTGCTGTACATTCAAAAAAGTCAAAAAGAACCGTTATGCTGAATTGTCTTAATAGAAAAGATTTGCCAGTACTGGAAACTTAAGCAGTAACTGGAAGATCTGATGACACAAACAGTTTGCAACTTCACTGTGAAGTAATAGTTTTAAGGATTAATAATGTAAATAAGAATTATTAAAAATATATGTAAAATACCCACAGTTATCCTGTCATGGGAAGTGATTCAAAATTGCAATGTTTTGCAGTCTTTCTGGTGCTGACACAAAACCTGCACTGTTTTGCTCTGTCACCTACCTTAGGCCACTAAAACAAAAAAAGAAAGAAAAAAAAGAGAGAAAGATAACTGTGAATGCAGTGCAAACAAAACATGCAGGTATTTTAAGTCTCAGCATTAGCTATACATTGGCATGGCATTCCCTGTGTTAGCCATGTAACTTTCACATCAGACTAATTACATTTACTGGCACAACCTGTATTAATACTTTGAAAGAGCTATTAATTTAAAAAAAATTGCCACTTCTTTCACAGTATGTGCTCCACTTGGGTTTTTGTGCAAGATTATTACATTTCCAACTGCCCCGAATATACATGTATGTGTGTTTATATATATACACATATACATATATATATATATACATGCTTTTCAGTGTTGTGCAACAGCTGTCTCTGGGTATAAAAAGTATAAAAACTGTCGTTAAGCAGTAGCAGACTTTTTTTTTCCAGTGATGAAATCCTATGAAATCCATCCCTGACTTCCCTTGCTATAAACGTGGTATGTCAGATCTTGCAACTTAAGCTCATTAAGGGAGACTTTTAAATGCGTATTTTGAGCTCTCATCCTCCACAAGAGGATTGCTTATAGCTGAAGATCACATATACATGTAGATAGAAACATAAAGCTCTATCTCCTAATCAGTTCGTGATACGCATTAGTGACAATAACAGTATTAAGATAGTTTGGATTTGGAGTACTTGAATTTACAGCTTTTTTCATTTCCTTTCAGTTATCACTGTTAGGTTGCTTCCTACTTTAGGATGTGAGATGAAAAATCTAAAGCACATCCCATGTTGTTTCTCTATTGGCAAAATCCAATGAAATATGGAAATCCAATGAAATATGGAAATAGCTGATTTAAAATGCAATCAAACCAAGTAAAAATTTTTGATATTTGTCAGAAAGAAAAATAATGGATCTTTTCATGAGTCCAATGGGCTTTATTCACAAGATGCCTAATGTGTTGCAGTGCATGAATTTAAAAGAAATTGTAAAAAAAAAATCAACATATTTCAAATTCATATTGACATGAAAAGTACATCTAGATTGCCTTAGAAAACCAAACTGTTCCACTATCTACAGGATGTAATGCTTGACCCCACCCCCACTAAGACATTTCCAGCCATACTGGTAGACTAAAATTAGCCTTGAAGCATTCAGTGATGAACTCCTCTAATGCTGGTTTGTGGGAAGAAAAGGCTAAAACAGCAACAGCTAATTGTAAGCTATGCAGCTGATTTTGTGTTAGAAAATGGGACTCTGAATCCAAACTCTAAGGAAATTCCTACCCAGATTTGAATTTGAATTCCTGTGGGTAGTATGGCTTCAAAACTGTATGCCAAACAGGAATTGAGACACATCCTTTCAGTGAGTATGCACAGTGGGTTTGGGTGTTGGGGTTTTTTCTGTTAGTTTTTGTTTTTATTTAATGAGGAAATTTTATTATATAGTTGGACTAGAATAATCTGACAGACACTTGAATATAGAAATTGCTTCATCTTGGGATTGGGAGGGGCTTTGCCTCTGGGGCTTTGTGTTCCTGGGCATAGCTGGCACTGTCAGAGCCTTCCAGTGCTACCACCCAGCCCCTCATCAGGCAGCAACAGAACATACAGCACATGTGTCACATGAGGATGTATTTTTCTGTGCTTCTTCTAGTAGTTCTGTAATTTCCATGAACATGCACATGCTAAACCAGAGCTGTGTTATACTGGTGCCATTGCTTCCATCTTCATTCATGTACAACCCAAGTACCAATTTGCTCTTTGTGACAGTGTTTGTTCCGGGCTGTTCACAACTTGCTGATCTGTTACAAAAAGCAATGTGGATGCTGACATCTTCCCCAGTGGCTGGCCTGATGGTGACATTACAGTTAATTACCAAATTCAGCAGGCTTTTCTAATCACTTTAAAATGGATCCTTGTAATGGTATTGTTAATTTTTAGTAATGTGGAAATTAAGACAGAAATTAAATTACTTGCTCAAAGTTATGGAGGACAATTGGCAGCAAGAGAGATGTAAAGTACAGGAGATTCTGCCTTCCAGTGTTGTGCTGAGATCGTTAATATAATCTTTGTCTAGAAACAGGTGATGAACAAGAAGAGGTGTAATTCCTATCAGAGAGATGGGAATAACAAATATGGCACTAAAAATTAGACATGACTGAAGTAAGAAACACAAAGAAGAAAGGTGGCATGAAGAAGGAAACAATGGAGAGTACCGACCATCAACAGAGGTGCCAATTGATAATTCAGAACCACATTTCTCCATAATCCTTTTACTTCTTAGTGCTTTGATGATTTGCGTTCACAAATTAGCAGGTGAAAGAATTACTGGGGAAAAAAAAGAAGAATCTCAGGAGATAAGTTCTGGTTTGTGATAGGACCAGAGTAAGACACCAGTGCCATCATACCTTCTGGGTTTTTCTCCATGTCTAGTTTATTCCATCATCGTGACACTTAGCAAACCCCAATGCTTTAATTTGCCTTTGCTTTTCTGAAGCTTTTTCTGCCCAGCATGAATAATTTTATTCAAATATTCTTCGTGATAGAGGTTCTTTATCTGCTTGGACAGAGTCTCTGGTGCATATTCAGTATTGTACTCTGTGTTGTTTTATCAAGTTGGTATCGATGACATAGATTAAACCTTGTTGAAATGATCCATGGTTTATGAGGGGTTTTTTTGGCTGGATTTTTGGTTTTGTTTTGTGTTTTTTGAGAATGATCACTCCAGCAAAAAAGAGACTTTGACTAGTAGGTATTCTCAGAGTAGCTTCTGCTACCAAAAAAACCTCACGGCATTAAGGATTTAACAGTGCATGGCCAAGACATGGAAGGCATCCTGTATCATATTCACCATGATGAATTTCTACTGATAGCCTGTGTATTTGTTGCAGGTGCATGTTTGTTGGTGCTGATACAGCGAAAGAATGTAACATTGTGGGTACTGGTAAGGAAGCAGAAATTTCTAAAAGTCTTGTTCCCTAGTATTTTCATACAATCACAAAACTCTTAGAATAAATGAGATGTGAATTATTGGGAAGACAAAGATATAAATACTAGATGTACATTGTTCTTTTACAGCTGCTAACCAGAAATAAAAAGGAGAAAAATGTTACTACAACCTTGATTTCTGGAAGTAAACATTTTGCCTCTCAGACTGCATGCACTCACCCACCCACAACTATCCATTCTCAACTTTGGCTTATTTTTTTGAAACAAATGCCATCACTGGGGTAAATTCTAATAACAGTATAAAATGGGGGAGACAGATCACCTCAAATCTGAGGCTTATACAGCTTCCAAGGCACATTAACTGTATGATGTATCAGAAATGAAAAAGTAAATGCATCATAAGCAAAAGGTTAAAGGAAAGCTATGTGGCTCATCTTGGCTCTGCAGCAGTAATTCTGTGTTTTAAAAATATTTTTGGAATTGTTTTGTAAGAAATTCACTAAAATCATCTGAAAATGGCAGTGGAAGACTTTTTGTGCAACTCAGAAATGAAACCAAGTACCTTTTGAGTGAAATGAGTAACAGAACTTGTCTACCTATGGAGACCATTTTAGGAACAAGGTAAGATATTTTGCATCAGTACACAAGATGAAAGCAGCAACTGTCACTAATGACATGTGATGACAGAGGTGCAAAACAAAGTTGGGGGGAAAAAAACCCTTCAACTTTTGTCTCAGTTTTCCATTGGGCAGTGTTTACCATTGTGCAATCTCAAAACAACTGAAGAACAAAATCATTAATTTTAGCATTCCAAGGCAACTGGTAAGGATAATGCAGTACTTCATTTGCAAGGAATCAATGTATGTGGTAGGAAAAAACCTCAATATAACAGATTTTAATCTAAAACTGTTTCTTTTTTATGAAATTGGTTCATCTGCAGAGAAGCAAACCGATTAAGAAAAATTTGATGTTAGGTAGAGAAAATCCTCATGGTACATTTTTAATAGACGTATTTGACCTTCTGCCTGCCCCTCATCCTTCTTTAAGCAAACACACCTCCACCCCTGTATACAGTAGCAAAAATGAAATCCAGACCTAACTGAGCTGGGCTGTGGTGCCATGCAAGAGAAAAAGAGGAAGTGCTGAGAGCAGCCAAGGCCAGTTTCTACCAGAACACCCCAAAGCTGCCCCTCCAGTGGCTGTGCCATCACGCTGAGGCCCAGGAAAAGTGCACCAGCAAGCCTGGAACTTCACCAAATGCTCAAAAGAATCCTTGGAGCTCTTCTTCAGCTCCCACTTAAACTTACTATTACATCATAGTAGTCGATAGAAGATTCTAGAAAAAATGAGGCAAAGCCTGAACTGAATTATCCTGTTAGAATTTTAATGAAAGAGGGAAACCTTTTGATGTAGAAACAGAAATCTTTAAAATGTTTCAGTTGATTAATTTGTATTTTAGCCTGAATGTGTTGCATTTCTGAATTTGAGGCAATAAAAGACCATACAAAAGACAGTAAAAGTAGTGAAGCACATTGGCTTTTTCTGTCTGCCCAGTCATGATTTTCTCCTTAACTTGTAATACAAATCAGTGAGCCCCAACTCTTTTACCCCCTTTCTGAACAAACTTTGTGATGCAGCTGCTGTCAGGTTGAGAACAAAACATCACTAATACTTCACCAAAAGTTAGCGCTTGCACTTCTAAGCATCCCTTAGAGAGCATTTAACTTGGTCCAACTCCCAAATTCATTTAGTTTGTAATGATTGCTTCAAGCAGTAATTTCCTTGAAAATGCAAATTCCAGTGTATTAGGTAATGTGTTAATTATTAGGCATTAATAACATGTATATGGTCATACGTACATTAAATAACATGTCAAAATCAATCCTATGTAATGTTGGCTCCTAAGTGTACTCACCTGTTGATACTTTCTTGTTTTGTACAGGTGACTATTTTTTAAACCAGACAGATCTAAAGTGTTCAGAGGTTCCACCACTGAACAAGCTAAAATGAGCTTCAGACTGGCAGTTCTGATACATTAATTCATCTTTAGGTATTCATCATTCATTACTACCTACTACGAACAAGATTCAGTTCCCGTTACCATAAAGCGAGAACATCAGATTTAGGAGCTTCAGTTGTTCAAGAAACTAGTCCTTTCTTTCCAGAAGGCAACCAACCTCTCTTCATTTCTGTCCAATACACTGTTCAACTGAATTTTGCAGAAGGACATACAGCCTCTTTTAATGATCTGAAAACCCATCATGTACAACTAGTAGTTTGGTGCAATTTCTGTTAATGGATTAAAGCATTTAAAACAAATTAAATCATTAGTACACCTACACCAGTTTTTGTGATATAAACAGTTTAATGAATACACAGAGCACATATAAAGCAAAAGATTAAAACAAAATTGTTACAACCACCATAAACTGTATAAAAATATTTTTTACAAGAACATTGCTTGCACAACAGGTTTTACAAAACAATGTATCACAAGCAATACCACTCCCTGAAAACTAGGACTTGGAAATAAAAATCACAGTATTTACTTAAATCACACTGGATACTGGTCAGACTAGCACTGATTTAACTCCTTTTCAAATTCTTCATGGTGCTGTAGCATACATTAAAGCTTCCACAGAAAATGTAAATAGAGTTCAAGTCCAACGAAGGAAAAAAGATTCTCATTAATTTATCCCTCCATGGCATTATTTAAAACTGTGGTTCCTGAACTTTTTGCCTGTTCGTGTTTATTGCAACCATTTTTGTAGATCCCCAAATGGCTAACTCAGGAGTGGGTTTGACCTGTTTCAGAAATGCTGATCCCAACCCCCGGTTCTGCTCAAGTTGAGAACTTCAGGCCAGTGCTGCTCATACCTTGTATCTGTCTATAGGATGGGGAAGCTCCATCTCATCCTTCCATATTCCTTGCACCCAAAACCATAGCAAGGCTTCATACAGGCAACAGGAGAACGTCACAAGATTGCATACAAAACTGAAGCAAAATGTATAAAAAATTACTATAATCTTTCATTAAGTCTGGCCTCAGCCTGTTGTTTACTGTCACGATATTTTGGTCTGTTGCATCTGTGTCACATATTAGTTTAAAGTTTAGTATGTTAATGCACAATGTTAAACCGGGACCAAAAAGTTCTTATTTCACAATCCAAACTTTAGTAGGAAAAAAAAAATAATGGACAGAAGAATTACAAAAGCATAAAAATCTGCATCAAAGAAACAAAACAGTAGTCAGTACATACTGAAGTTGAATACAGGCTAGAATCTCAGAGGCACAAAAAACATTTCATCCTTTTAACAAACTTGCTTGGACACTTTACAAATGTTTAGATAAATATTCTATGAAGATTAGGAAGGAAATGATTTATTGTTATGCCTTTTCAAAATGTCTGCACCACAGTTTCTTTCCGTTGCCATTGTAAATGATTTTTTAGTACAATTAAATTTGAGCTGCACACAACAACAGTTCTGTTTCAAATATTCTGCCTTAAATTTTTTTCTTAAAACTACAAAATTGAAGCTGGTTTTGACTGAGTTTTGGCTATCCAAAATCTTGATAGGGCAAGAGTTGGGGGAACAATGGCAAATGTGCTTGCTGCACCTTAGAGGAGAAGGAGTATTTCCGTACATTCCAGTATTTCTATTTTTAACAACTCCCATGGGCCTCCCATGCACTCTTAATTTAACTTCAGAATTGCAGGGTAAGGGAGAACCTGCTCCATGGGAGACAAGGAGGCCATGAAACAGTCCCGGCATTGTTCCTACCCCACCTTTCTCTACACAATAGTGAATATTATTCATTAATGTGCTTCTTAGCTATGGATGCAAGAAGAAAATGCCTTCACAAAGAATTTATGTGTTTTGCTTGAATGTCAGCCCTAAATCTGTACAAAGAGCAAGTGTTGTCTTTGCATTCCAGTGCTTGCTGGTGTGGGTAGCTGAGATATACACTCCCACTGGGGCATGGGCTGGCTGAAAAATGAAGACTGCAAGACAGGCAGCCACAGAATTGCTTTGAAATGCTTCAAAATAAATCAAAAAAACCACAAACTGTAAGCAAATAAACAGTGCAGCTCTAGGAACTTTTCCATTTCAAGCCTTTGAAATTCATCCTTTAAGGTGCTTTTCATGATATCCTATTTACCAAAGACCTGTTTATTTATTGGAGTTGGGAAAACTGCCAAGGGACTTCATTCTATTTCAGCTCATCCACAAACACCTTCACCATCTATCTGTACTCATACTCTACAAAATTCAGCAAATTATAGCAACTATTGAAGGTTTAAGCACAAGTAAGACTATTAGCCACCTGGATTTCCTCTGTGTACACATGTATAAATAAATGACACCACAAGGCTTCCTTGATACAAGAAACCAAAAGGCATTTTTCAAAGGCTAAATAAATAATAGTTAAAACAACTCTCTGTGCCACTTGCTCAATACTTTCCACACCAAAGCCCTCCCATGAGACAGCTTCCCAGGCATGTTTCCTAGGACATGCATCAATATTATCATTGTGTGGAAGAGTGCTAGAGATGCTTTGGCACTAGAAGTCCTAATGTGACTGACTTTTGCCAAGATAATAAAACTCCTCTGTGCTTCCAGCTCAGATCTGTAAGTCAGGACTGTATATAATTTTTCTTAAGGGAAAAAACCTCCGAATTACTTATGGTAGGTAAAAAAAAAAAGTTAAATTGTTCATAATTTACTGTTTTGCAGACATTTAAGTGCTTCAAAACAGCAGTTTACTGAACAGCAACAGAGATAAAAGAGATGACCTCCTGTCCTCTCATACATAATTATATGAAGATCTGTAGAGAATCACAGCAACCATGTTCATGCCAAAGGATAAAGCAGATCATTTGTACAACTTGCAGTCATTTTTCGGTCATCACTCCTAAAAAGTGATTTGTTTGGTTTGATTTATTGCCAAGCAGGAACATACATACCTCTGTGTATTCTACATGCAGAACCTAACTTTTTGGTATTGTTTCCTTTGTGTACAAAGAAATTTCATATGCTATTTTTCATTGAGAACACAATACATGAACAAAACAGCAAGAGTTGAGCTAGCCAACCAGGTTCCAGAAAATAGCAGTGTTGGGAACAGTCTGGTATTTGCAGAAACAGTGAGAAAAGAGGTTTTCTTCATGCATACAGCAACTGCTTGTTGCATGTATGAACATTATATATCTACAGAAACAACTGCCTCATTGTAAGACTTTGTAAGTAGCATTGCAGGCCCCAGTTTGTACACGTGAGAAATAAAAAGAACAAAACACACAGCTTGTTTAGTAGTGGCTACCAAGTGAGAGAAGCTTCTGGTTTTAAGTTTATAGAGAATTTTTTATCCAGTGGTCTCTACATTACAACAGCTCTTCAGTGACAGCCAGCAGCTGTTGTACCACCACGAGGCAGTTTTACACCACAGGCCAGTATGTATTGTGTCCCAGCAACAATGTGAGACAGCACGTATCACAGGTGAGAACTCCTGAATAGACCTCAAAGGTTGTCAAAGGTTACTGCTGGGCCCACCCAGCAATTATTATAAGCATTGCTTTTTATGACACACAACTTCAGCAACTACAATAAATTCAGTTAAAACAAAGGTTTTACAGCCCTACAGCAGTTCCACTAAAATGCTTATGTGGTGTGTGGGCACACAAACACAAGACTCCGCTTATCATTTACATGGCAAAGGGTACAGGAAAAATATCTTAAACTTTGCCACTTGAATAATAATGGACTAATTATGCCAGCTGCATAATTTATCAGAGGAGACAGGTTAATCACGCAAAAGGAAAGAATTCTATTAATAGCCTTTCATCAATACCTTGTTTTTAAATTCATAATGAAGAAATGCCTTGTTATAAAATTTCTAATATGAAATGCTTGGAATAAATCTTAACTTCTTGCCAGAATAAAGCAGCTGAACTATTCTGTACACCTGGGATTCAGAATAATATCCATCAAGCCATCCCCTTGGCAATGCTTTGAACTGACCTTAAAACGTGCTCTTACACAAGCAGGCTGAGAATTTGGCGATGATTCTTTTTCTAACATCTATTTCCAAGTTTGTCCCTCAGTTAATGCCAAGCTATGTAGATTGTCTCACATTTAGTGCTCTCATCCAGCAACCTTTTGCAAGTATTTAAGAACAAGATGCAAAAGCAGACTGAAGTTTCTCTAAACGGCACAGCCGACGAAAGCATACAATGACATTAAGTACTTATAAAAATTCCTATCTGTAATGGTTCTAAAGCCACCTGGAATTCTAATACTCCTTGTTACTACACAGAATAACTCCTCTTGTTTCTCACATCTATGCTTTTTTTGTTGTTGTTTTCAGGTTAAAGCCAAGCATTACACTAGAAGTACCATCTTGCTGGCTAAGTCAACTCTTGCAGTATAGCAGTTAGACTTTTCTTTTAGACCCACCCTTCCTGTTTAATTGTACTGTATTTTGCTGCAGCCTTGCAGTTCTCTATTCCTCAGAGCTCACCTTGCCTGAACCCCGCCGGGGAACGTGTCTTTCACCTCCAAAGAATCTGCCCAGCGAGTCAAGTAGACCCGAGTCTCTGTGCCTTGGAGATCCATGTCTAGCATGGTCTATAGTGCTCGCAGAGGCCAGTTTTGATCCGTGCCGAAAAGAGGAGCGTTTTTGTGAAGCCATCAAATCCGAATTCTCTGAAGCTGCTGCACTGTCCTCTTGGATGGTCTGTAGCTCGTCTGACTCTGAGGGCCGATCTTTGAAGGTGTTGTCTTCTCTTCCTGGGGCATCTCGGGAAAAGAGGCGGATCAAGTGGGGGCGACCAGTCGTGTCAGCTGGGTTGGCCTCAGGCCAGGCATTCTTTGGGTCTGCTGTGCCTTTGGAGTCTGTCACCGCTGGGTTCTTCGTGGAGGTCCCATTGTTCTGGTTCACATCTGCCTCTCCTGCAAACAACAAGGATGAGATATGAATACAGGCCTGTGAAAAACAGCCCTGGAACAATGCTGCTTTCTTTCCTTTGCCTTGAGATGCTTATTTCATACAAAACCCGTAATATGTGCACAGTTGTAATGAAACTATGTTCTCAACCAGCCTTTAAGAACATTAAGCTATCTTGGAACTGAAACCAGGATGATGTTCTCACACAAAATTGCAGTAGTTCTAGGTGGTTTTTTTTTTTTTAATTTAACACATTTATAACTACATCAATAGATTACTTGAAGGACAACTGAAACTGACTTTATTTACATGGAAGTCTTGCTGACCAGGAGGCTTTCAGTGAACAGTCAGAATTCCCACACTTTCCCTCCAGGGCTGCAACATTAAACTATGCCATTTTTTTCCAAAACAGAAGAAAAAAAAAATAATTAAAGCAACACTGCAAGTCTGTGCCTTCGCAAGTGCACATTCCCTCTCCACGATGTCAGAGCTTTTGGTCCCACTTGGAAACCCTCACTGTAACTTCAATACGGATCAACCAAGTGTAATGAGGGGAGGAGGCTTTCCCCCCCTCTTTTGAAATTGTCCTCACTTCAAAAAAGGCAGAGAACACTAAACTGCAATTTCTGCTTGGCCTCTCGTGACAGTTTTTCTCCATGTATAATTCTTCTGGCATTCAGCATACAATGTCCTAGCACTGATGCTGAAGGTCTAGAGAAAAACTGTACAATTTCTATTTAGTGCTTCTGAGAAGCGACAAAAACAATTATCAGAACCTGACAAGCTTTTAGCCAAGAAAGGTGCCAAGACAGACCCCTGTGGTGTAAGTGAAATGCCTGCTGCCTTCTCTGCAGCTGAGTTCTGATGCATGCAGTAAAATACTTGAAAAACATCAGCTGCAGCACACTTTGCCCTTAACCTGTAGTAGCTCCTTCTATCAGTGATAAAAATATTTATGGAGGATTTTATAGTCTGTACCATGATTCCTACTGTTCTAAAAGGAACTGCACCCACTGAGAGATATGTTCTAAGGAACAGCAGAAGAGTATTAGTAGGTCACTGCTTGAGGAGCAACCTTCAGCACAGATACCTCTCACACACTCTGTGTCAGAAACATCTTTTGGAGTTAAGGACGCTCAGAATTTCAGAAATAAGTTACAGTTAGTCACGTATTACTTTTCAGGTCTGCTAATCACCTCATTACATCCTCATTGGATTTGGTCCTTGTTGCCATGGAAGGGACAGGATCTGGTAAATAACATTATGTTTTTGAAGTACACTGGGCTCAAAAGTACTTAGCAAATTCACCAGGGCAATTTCAGACTTGACTGTTATTCCATATGGTTTTGCTCACCCACAGGGTACTAAACAAAATTTTTTTAAGGCTGAGAATAATTCTAAAATAATTTTATGGATAACCACACAAGACAGTAATGATGGCCTCTGCAAATATATACCTGCATGCAGGTTTCAGTTGGTTGTAACCAGCCGGCTAATTTCTCATATAAAAACATAAAGTGCAGTTTTGCTGTGCAAAGTTACTTTTTTTCCCTTCTGTGAAAACTACCTAGAAAATGTTGGGGAACTTCAAAAAAAATTCTTTTGTTGAAACATCTGAAATTATCTCTCAGGAACACAATTATTTAACCAACACTAACCGTCACTGAAGACCTTATTAGTGAGGGGAAGTATTTGCCACTAACTCTGGGAGTTGGGTTTCCCCAAAAAGATACTCTCAAACTTATGAGAAACTATTCATATACCCAAATTATTTTCTTAATAGAATAAAAGAAAAGTAACTAACTTGGATATATGGCACAGTTTAAAACTGCAAAACATTTTAAACAGCAACTCTAAGGCTAGATTCTATACCATAATACAAATCCATTCAAGGACAGAAAAAGAAAAGCAAACAAAGGAGTTATTGTATTTAATTAAATGCATTAACAAAACACCAGAGCATCTGCATACTAATATTTTTTTACAACAGTTGTTCTTTGTGTCACTGAATACGGGTATTGGTAAGCAACAAAGAAGGCTAATTGTGCCACCAAAGTAGCTTCTCCCAATGCATACTCAGTGAGCTATAAAGTATAAATCTTTCTGAATGCTTTATTTCAGTAATGAAAGCACACATTAAAGTTTTCCTCTAGAATTTCTGCATGCTTTAGTCTTCTCTGATACATAAAAATAAGTGAAAGATATTCTCAGTATTTTTGCTAACTAATCAAAATCTTCCAGTGTATTTGGAGAGAGATCCCTTTAAAAATGACTTAAGGATATCCAGAATTAATGATTCATGTAAACATATGCTTATTTGTTCAGTTAAAAACAAATATTTAGACTTCTATTGCAACTCCTTACAAATGCTGTGTATATGATACTGAGAACACTTTTTAGTTGTTTCTCCCTGCAAGATGGAGCTCTTTGTTAAAAGAGAGTACCCTTCCTGTACCGTATCACTTATACAAGAGAAAGTTGCCCAGGGAGGAAGTGTTTAGCTTTTTTTTTATTAATCCTTGTAAACTGAGATAGAGCAGAATGCATCACCATAGGCATTAGCCAGAAGGCTATCAAAGGATCTT
>JAOXXN010000395.1:91815114-91829587 GCA_026770055.1 Myrmophylax atrothorax | reverse complement strand
ATTTATGTTTAAGTGAATATAGTCATTGAAAGGTGCACAAATGACAGCATGAGAAAAGCACATCCTCACCTTAGCCCAAAAGTAGGAGGAGGGAGCCAGACTGTGAGCAGAGATGTGGCACTCCAGGAATGGCCAAGGACTACTCCCAAAGACAACACCACCTTTGCACTTCCCCTTGCTCCACAGCACTCTGGAGCCTGCTGCTGGCACAATTTTCCCTGTACACAGTGGTCAGAGTGAGCAAGGCCATTTGCTTTCTGTATACACAGTGACTCCCAAAGCAAGGAATACAGATGGACAAAAATTCTGAAAGGTGCTTTCAAAGAAACAATACTAAATCCAATCCTTCACTGTCTTTAATAGGAGTTAGCCCCCATATAAGTATTTTTAAAACTACTGTGCCTTGATGCTCAACTGGACATTAATAGTTTATCCCATTTCTTGAGAATCAAAGTAACTGTTTGACATAAACTTCTAATTGGCTGGGACCTCTCAGCCTCATGGTTCAAACAACAACTACTCTGAAGATGATGGTAACCTGTTGTATGCAAACTACAATTTCCAACAGAGAGATGTTGGATACAAATATTATTCTCATGGGTCACTTGGTAGAGCTGCTCCATGATAGTCTCTCCTTGTGTACACATAAGCCTGTAGTCTCCTTCCATACAGTGGACAATCTGGAAAGGAGTTGTTAAGCTAGGAGTTTTAAAATCATCTTCTCCCACTCTTTTCCAATCTTGCTTTCTTGCAGATACTTGTAATTCCTCTCACGTTACTGTTGCTACTCCCTCTACAAATACCGTAAAATAAAGGAGGAAACCAAAGATAATAAAAGCTAAAGTACATTCCCCTACTTTGGCTTCTCAAGAAAGGCTTAAATCAACAGTCACAGCATATTGCAAATATTGATTGTGATAATACATGACAGCAGTTTAGATATTTGTGTGAAATCTTAAGAATTAAGTACTATTCGCTTATTACAAATGTCAGAAAATACATTAATCAACTTTGTAACACCAAGTATTTGATATACTTTTATCCTAACTACAGGCTGGTGTGATGGATTACTAATTTCCTTTTTCTTGGCCTTCTTTCCCAGGGTATAAAGATGAAAATTATCTCACTGAACTTAAGGGCCCTTTTGAATCAACTTTTCTTTGTAGCTTAACTCATATGTATTTATAAAGCGATGTTTTTCAGTACATGAAATATAAAGCATATTTGTCCTCTTCTACTTTTTTGGTGTTCTCTCTTCAATAAGACAACAACCAGATAGTTAAATGTAATGCAGTATAGTTCTCAATTCTGAGTCAACTCTGTTTCAGTATGTTTACTGAAATGATAATGACAAAATAGGAAGTAAAACATCTGAAATTTTGTACTGATTCACCTGTTTTCAGTCACTTGAACAGCAAAGGGTTACACCTAGAAATTTATCAACTTTCTAATAGCTAAGATTTCAAGATCTTCAGTAAGTTGTAGCAGTAAGGCATATGCATTAGTAATAGTTTACCTGGCGCTATTTAAGAGGCTGAAACCACTATTTTGGAACATGTGGTTCCTAGTAACATTTGTGGTAGTATCAGGCATTTGAAAGAATGAAAGGTCAGAAAAAGCACATTCATCATCACATCAATACATATATGCTTCAGTTGAGGATGTCTGCCTTCCAATGCTGTGCTGAGATAACTGTTTCCCAGTATTCTCCCTTTCCTTTTTAAGGAGTTAAGTTCTCCAGAAAAATGACCTTAAGGAATTGTGTTTCAAGAAACACAGCATTAGGCACCACTGAGAGCCCTAATTCAACTCCGTGCCTTTGGACACTGTTATGAAGCCACACACTTCCATTTCTTCGGCACTATCACATACCTCACTTCAAACTCTAATGTTCTTGACCAGATGGGACAGTGGAATGTGTAAATGAGGAGTCTGAACATGCAGCAGTTATTACAGACTGTGACCAACTGCAATAGCCAAGACCAAATAAAAATCTGCCCAAGTTAACGTTTAATGTCCTTGGAAAAATGATTCAAACCATTTGGGGCTCAGACATATCAAATGCCAAAGGCAACAGTAGCAAACCCATTTATCCTACAGACCGGTGCGAGTCATCCATCAGAAACAGCAAGGTCAGTCCTGGCTGCACTCAGGAGCACTGCATGGCTTAGCATGTGGTGGGAGCACCCAGTGATGAGACTAAAAGGAGAAAAGGGGATGACAGAATGGGTGCAAACCAGTAAACTGGTGCAGAGAAAGGTTCAAACAAGGCCACGGATCTCCCAGTCAATTGTTCCGTGGCTTTTTAATCCAATGAAAGTTCTTGAGGTGATTCCACTCCCTTGGGCACCATTGAGAGGTACAATCCATCTCCTGGTTTGGACTTTTACTGCAGTGCAGTCCACAGTAGAATGGAGTGTATACAGCCCAAAAGGCTTCACTACAGAAGTAATGGGGACAGAGAGGAAAGAATTATGTCTGCATTGTTAAATCTGAGCTGCAAAGCTTGATTCATCCTCATTATGCTAAGACACTGCAGAAAAAATATGGCTCTCAGCCTAACTTCACTAATATGGTTAGAAGGCAATATGCCATTAGGCATTTCAATTCACAGATCTAATTACTGTCTTTTTCTGATGTTTGTCAAACAGTTGGAAATCAATTCTGGACAAATATTTCTGTTTGGAATAGATGGCATGCAGCATAATTGTGAAACGAACAGTTGGTCATAGCTCTGAACACAACTAGAACCAATGTGATAGTGCATTTAGCCTTTACACAAATATTTCCCTCATTTGCTAGCAGAATGAATGCAAAGAGAAATGCCACTGTTTCTCATAATACAGATTCATATGAGTTTAACACTCCTACTGCAGTCAGCCAAGTGAACACTTCCATTATAGCTCACTCTCCTCCCTTTCTCCTTGCCAAAGCTTATCACTTTTAGGGAAAAAAATTCCACCCAAAGGCAAATTTTCTCTATAGCTTCAGCATGACTCAAAGAAGAATATTTTTCTGCACAAAGAACTCTGCCTTTCCTACAGGTTAATCAAGCTGTAGCCCAAACCTCCACAAAAACGAGAAGCCACCTGTTAAGCATAACATCCACTCCTTTGACTTTCCTCATAGACTGCTTTCATTAGACATTATTTACTTGCATTGAGTTAAATTGAATAAAAGATCAACTTTAGTTCCATACTATATCTTGGGTCAATAAAGGTCACTGGCTGAGCCTGCTGAAAAGGATTGCACTGCTGTTAGTAAAGGCACAACATATTTTTAGAGCTGACATTTAGACTAAATTGATGTGGCCAGGTGAATAAAACTTCCACTTAAAATTTTACAAGAGCCTGACAAACGCTGCTTTTCCTGTATCTGGAATACCAGTCCTTAGTTGTTCTCTGCAGAAAGTATTATGCCTCCTGAGAGCTAATGCCAGACTGAAAATCAATAGGTCAAATAGGATCTATTACTTGCTAAACCTTTGCTAATACCCAAGGTGTGGCACAGTTTCTTTCAGACTCATGGAAGATCTCATCTCTCCAAGCCCTCCCTGGTCCTCTCCCACAGAAATGCTGCTGAGGTACCACAGCTTGACCTTACAAAAGAGCTCACATGAAAAAAGTTTGATGGAGATAAGAGAAATGCCAGTTCATATTCTGTTATAGAATCAATTGTCTTTGCAGGTGTAACAGGAGAAAGGAGTGCTCATATTTTGAAGAAAATAAATACTGCATTCACTCAGGTAAAATAGGAATATGTATGTTTTAGCATAAAATTATGCTGTAGGGAAAAACCTGGAAATTGCATAGGACGATGTAAATTCTCTCAGACACTAATTACTACAGTATGAAAAAAGAAGTGTGATTCCTTTCACTTTATTTCTGATACTAACCTAAAATGTATTCCAGATCTGCTGAAAAAAAAGACATTTTTGAACATTTGACATACTTTGGCATCAATTTGCAAGTAGCTATTTTACTGGGTAAGAGACACAGTAAAATCTCTCTTGAAATGACTAGCAACCTTCTTTCCAAAAGGCCAGTAAATGAAAAACTTGCTGGCTGCCAAAGGTGCCTCTTAACAGTAGTGCTGTTCTTTTGACACTGGGATAAATAAAACTCCTGACCTGAATTGACAGTTTCTCCTCAGTTCCCTCAGCATACCAGACAGCAGGCCTTGCCATCATCCTGAGATGTACCATTTTCAGCACTTTCTCAACTATATGAAAGGTAATTCTGAAAGCTCAGGAAGTGGAGATAGAAAGATATAGCTGTGAAGTAGTTTGCCTTGAAGGTTGCCTATATAGGAGAATTTATCTGCCAGATGCATACTTTACTACATACAGTAACTGTTGATCTGCATAAAGAAAATCAAAATCATTGACCCTCTGCTTAAGAGTCAAGAAAGGACTTCTAGATTTTAAGTACTGGTCCTAGTGTATGCATTGTTTGTAGAAGCAGTACAAGTTTGCATGGGTTCCACAGAAACTGGTTAAAATAAAAAAAATACACTTCTTTCAATATGGCAGCAATTGTTTAAAGGCAAATTGTAAAATTATATGCAACACAACCAGTAATGATGTCCTTTAACAGCAAATATCATCTGCTTTCCTAAGTTGGCATCTTCCATTGCAGGGGCCCAATGCCTAAAAGCTAAATGACAACATCATGGAAGTCAATACACATTTATTCACCTACAAATTATGAAGGATTATGCTGGATTATGAAGTGATAAACAATATTAATTTTGCAAGTTCATTAGGTTAATCAACAACTTGATTTTTTTTTTTCACCCTAAATTCAGTCAGACTCCTTCATCCCAGACAAAGTGCTTAATATGAGCCATTGTTTGTTTACAAGAGTACCAGTTTCATGATAAAACGTATCCCTGAAGCATCACTCCACAGTAAAGCAGTTCTAGGAAAAAGGATTCCCATAACACATAGTATGGATGCTGTGGGGGATTGTTGCTGTCATATCTTTAGCCTCAAGCTGGGCTAGGGAGGTTCAGGTTGAACATCAGGAAGAATTTCTTCTCTGAAAGGGTGATTAAGCATTGTAATGGACTTCCCAGGAAAGTGGTGGAGTCACTATCCCTGAAAGAGTTCCAGGAATGACTGGATGTGGTACTTAGTGCTGCAGTTTAGTTGACACGGTGGTGTTGGGTCAAGGGCAGGACTCAATGATCTCTGAGGTCTTTTCCAACCTTACCGATTCTATGATTCTATGAAAGAGAAAACAGCTCCGGACAGTTATTAGCCTCATGGGTGTGTGAAAGTGTTCTATGTTTGTGAGGACAAGTAAAGAAATCTGCAAGTAAAAGAGGCATTCAAAAAAGTTAAAAATACGCCCTGCAAGAGAGCAATTTTTGACCTTGAGGTGGTAATAAAAAACAATCCACTTGCTTGCACAAACTGCCTTGTACTCTGCATGCTTTCACAGAGCGGGTCACTTGGTTATCCATGCCACTGATTTACAATGAAGAGCTGAAACAAAGCCCACACCATTGGCCTACCATTGCAGAGGAATGCAGCAGTGTAGGCCTGGCTCACACCCTCTCTCTCTTGTTTTCCAGAACTTCTGGCATTGCCTCCATTTGCTGAGGGTTACAAAGGAGAGCACAGAAAACAAAAGAGCCTGTGGTTGAAACCAGTGGGACTTGCTATGGCAGAAATTTGGAATCTATGAGAAGCATGTGGCAATTCTCCACACAGCCCGCAGAGAGTTTTTTAAAAACTTAAACAAAGAATTTTATCCACCCACCAGTTTCAAAGAAAAACGTTCCTTTGTGTTACTAGCACATATAAGTTTGTTTTAATCTTGAGTATCTCACAAAGGATCCACCCACACCAAAGTGAGCTGGAGCATCACTTGTAATAAACAATTTCTTGTACTTAGGAGGAAAAATTAAATTACCTGTCTGACCTATCAGCATTTGTGTTCTTTAAAAACTGTGCAACTGACTATATTAAACCAAGATTGTTTGATTATTCATCTTTTCTGCTTCAGCTGCTTTGAGTCTGAATAACTGCTAGGTTGCAAACGGGTACATATCCCGCCCCCTCCCAAAGTAATCGAGCAACAAAATGACTCGTGCTTTCATCAGATCTCATAACTTCCACTGTCTTTTATATTTTCCACATCACTTAAGTTTTACTGAAAAATAGCCTATTCCCATCAGTGCAACCGAATATCCAATATTACAGTTAAATTTCTTTCATAACACCATAGAGAAATAGGACCTGAAAATGAGCAGATAGAGATGCTGGTGAAATGAGTGAGGTGAGGACAGTGACTGAACAAGCTGGTTCAAAGAAGTTGCTCAGAGCATGACAAGCAGCACAAAAATCCCAGCTGTAGAATATTTTCTGTTAAAATCCATCATGTAGTACCTCCAAAAGAGGGCTTGATAATAGTGCTGTGTTTTCCTTGACCAGAAGTTAAGTGCCTGAGTGGTATTTTATTATTTAGAAAGTATAAACTGCAAAATAAAATACAGTTTCAATAAGTTAAGCAAATATGCTACCTTTAAGAAACATAATTTGATTGTGACCACAGGGCAGGGAAACTGCTTACAGCAAGGCTATAAATCCTGATTTTTATGAGCTGCATTTCAGTCCTACAGAATAAGAGTGTTCATGTATGTAAATTTTTCCTCAGACCAACTAACTAAGCTAACCCCAAAAAATACTTTACAGTATTGAACATGGCCTGAAGTACTGTACAGGAGTTTTTCATAGATTAAAAAAAAAAAAAGGAGAATATAAATACTTTTAGCTTCCCCCAAAATCCTGCACTGATTTGCTGTTTTAAGGACATAACTTCCAAGTTTGCTTTCCAAGATAGCTTTGTATAGAACAGGCACAGGTAAAAGCAAATCGTAGGAATGTGGCAGTCCTAGAGAGAAGAGTGCACAACGCAAGCTTGTTATTTGGCAGCTGTGAATCACCTACAGGATGATGTAATCATGAAGCTTGACATTTTCATGCATCCTTCAGGTACACATTGCTGCATCTCTGGATTTGCCTATTTTGCTCTGTTAATGTATTATGAACTGAAGCTTTTAATAGCTCAAGTGATCTCAGGGAGTCAGTTACAGAATTTGCAGAGAGATGAATTACTTTGGTAGTTTTTAGAAGAAAATTTTTTCCCAAAAAATTCTAAGATGCACTAGAGTCCTATAAATGCCACATTCTGAGTATGGTGTACATATTTACTAAAATTTTAAAAAATATCAGAAATACCTGGGCACAAATAAGCCTCTAGGCCATTTATCACTGTGTTGAATTGTTGCACATTTAAAACATAACCAGAGATCTGGCTCTAGAGAAGCTGATAAAAAGTAATCAAAAAAAAAAAAAAAGAAAAGGGGGGATAGGGATGTTCAAGGCTGCCTAAACTGCAGTTCTCTACAATCCAAACACGTCCACAACTGTTAGACACCGTATCAGTTTGACGTTTTCATCCAGTTGCTGAGAATTTCTTCACAGAGTTTATCACATCTCAGAAACTGGTGAAATACTTCAAGGCAATGCAAGCACCTCTGTGTCCTCTGGGAGGCAGAAGCCCAGGTGTGATCCACACCTTCCACTCACTCTGCCCACAATGCCAGTGGTAAGAGCAGCTCTCCGCCCCATGAGGATGCAGAAGCCCATGTTGTGACCCACATATCCAGCTGTGTCCAGGAGGTGGAAGATGTGAGCACCTCTGGGGCAATGCAACATCCACGTTGTGACTCACATCTCCAGTTCAACCCAAGACATTAGCAGTGGAAGAAGCTCACACCTAGGTGGGGACAAGAGCCACACCGGCAGCTGCATCCATAAGGTGGAAAACATGAGCAACTCTGTGCCCTTTGGGGACACAGAGGACCAGGTTGTGAGCTTCACTTCCTGTTCAAGAAGATGGTATTAAGAGACGCCTGTGTCACATGGATACTGTGTTGCAGTCATCTGCAGCTCCAGCTCTGCCCTTGCTATGGGTGGTGAGAAAGTAATTCTGCCTACAAGATCAGCACCTAGGTGTTAATTTCAAAAACACAGTAAATGCTTCACAAATATGTCGTGTCAGGGATGTTCTGCACTCCATTGAGTTTTTGTCTACCTGAGAATGCTTACTCTAAACAGATTTTAAAATGGGATTTTAGAAGGTGACAGTCAAGATGATAACTCTGGACTCAGAATAGATGTAAAAGCCAGGTTACTCAAAGGACAAATTCCACATGCCATATCCAAAGCCAGTAGAGAAATGACACCTGAACACATTTATGGCAAGGCTGCTGCTGGAGCACAGACTCCCAAGGCCGAGTTTGTTCCATCTCACAGTTTAAAGTCTCTGCAGGGCCTGGCACAAGGAGCACAGCACTCGAGGACGTTACATCCTCTTCGTTTCTGTGAAGGGAGGGAATGGGGGTTTTGCCACCATGGCCTGTCTTCCTTGTCAAAACAGCTTTGTCTGCAAGCTGCATAATGGAGAACGACAGCACTGATGTAGGAGCAGAGACATGGAATTACTGGGGCAGAACCAGTGGAGGGCATAAAAATTTTGTAATACACGCAATAAACAGTGTGCAATATGCTAAACCATTAGCAAAAATATTTCAAGGCCTTTATACTTTTATAATCTACATACAATTAAAACTCTAAAACTCTTGGAGGTAGTTTGGATCATACAACAATGATAAACTATGCAGAGCCTTCTTGGTAAAGCAATTTCCTCAGTGAAGAAATTTGATATCTAAAGAAATATTTTTCAGAAGGGAACTCTAATATATGCCTGAACAACTGATACAAGATTTGATTAAAATGTCTGCCTGCCTGGCAAAAAAACACGACACATAAGAAGGAAACCTTGGTCAGGAACTTATCATAGCTTTCACAGGGGGCAGTGTTCTTCATAACAGCCTCAAGGGCAGTCCTAAAACCAGAAAAAAGAATATTTGAAACCAAGCAGGAAGTTCCAGCAAATAAAACAATGAATCCAAAGGATGGAAGCAGTCTGCACTGACCGAACTGGCACAGGGCCTTACAATAGAGAGATTATTCCACAGAAATATTGGCAGAGGGCTAAGAATAAGATGTTTGGTATAAAGATGGGGAAAAAAAAAAGAGAGATGAATGTTTCTTTTGATTATGAAAAAGTTAATGAGAAATGAGAACTCAAGACATTTAGAGCTTGATACCAATCACCTTGACTGTCTATCTGCAAGCAATGGCCTGCATTTAGCAGGGAATAAAGAAACATTACACACAATCTCATGAAAAGACTGTTCACTCCACAGTATCCACAGCCTTAAATGTCTATATGTAAGACTTCCAATCCTGAAAGAAAGGACAGTATTTGCATTGGTCACATCATTCTGCTGCTCTTTCATGTCAAACATCCTCTTTCTCTCTGGCCCCCACAGTTTTCAGTCCTGCCTCTCGCCTCCTTTTTACAAGGTTTCCAGACCAAAGCTGCTGTCTGAACCACTCTGCTGTGCTGCCTATCTGACTCCCACAGGCTCCACCTCCTCAGACATCATGATCCCTCACCATACTGCTGCAGGCTTTAGCAGACTTCTTGGATAAAATTCCAAATTATCTCTGCCCAGCAATTCACTTCTGAAATCTCTTGTCATAAAG
Source organism: Myrmophylax atrothorax (assembly GCA_026770055.1). Lineage (NCBI taxonomy): Eukaryota > Metazoa > Chordata > Aves > Passeriformes > Thamnophilidae > Myrmophylax > Myrmophylax atrothorax. The sequence continues at coordinate 91,819,962 of JAOXXN010000395.1, read as the reverse complement.
CCTACCTACCCAATACCAGTCAGAGCTGTCAGAAGCTAGTAAAAGCTCACATGAAACTCACTTCTAAATCAACTAGGAGAGTCACAAGATTAAAGCTTTACCTTTCCTAACCCACCCTGTCAAATGCTTAAAACATACATCCTACGATCCTAGGAGTTTACACAAAACATCTACATTCATAGAGTTCCCACTTATAAACTAAATACTGCACGGCCTTCTGCCCTTTCTCAAATCCTGCTGCTGCTCTGGGTTGCTGACATTTGTCTACATTAGCTATTGGCTTTCAAAGTAATTTCACAGTACATTTGCCAATCATCTTTCCAGCAGTACCCCACGAACCTTCTCCAGCTCCACTAATGGAACACTGCTGAAGCAGCATCTGCCCAGAGTTCTCTTAATCCAGTCTTAAATGTTGCTTGGTTGGTGCCACCGATTGATCAAGTTTTGGAAGTTTGTTTTTGTTTCACTCAAAGAAGAAATACTTAATATCTCACCCTTGCCAGTGAAATTTAAATGGCTGTGCTAACACAAAGATCATGCACTGCTGCCTCCTCCACATCCCAATTACAAACAGGATTCTCCCCATATCATTTTTACAATCTCATCTATACAGGCAGCACATGAAAGAAAAACAAAACATTTCTATATTGACTGAAGGAGGGGGCAAAATTACAAGATTTTCAAAGTGCCTGGGCCATTGGTACCATTTGTACTGCATGAAATCTCACATTTCTTCAAGATGTAAATACATGGAGTTTGATAGACTAAGAGAAAATTTACTCTGCTCACACATCAATTTCAAGTCACCTAGTACATTTGTGGGATTTTACCTGACATAAACCATGCTCTTAGTCAGAAAAAAAATCCAGAAAATTATTAGGGAATCCCAAAGCTATTAACATAAATCTAGAAATACAATAAAAGCCCATTTCTGCCTCTGAGCTAAACATCTGTCAGAACAGCCTTTTAGGTTTCTGCTTTAATATTTTAGTATCTAACCTCAGCTAATATAGGTCTTTAGAAACTCCATTTGACTCTCCACTCTAACAAACCGTGTCATACACTTCTCTCTATATTAATAAATCTGTCCTCATCTATACTAGGCCACATCACACATATTTTTCATACACTAAAAAAGCCATTGATATCAGATTATAAATAATAAAGAGGTTTTTTACAATTAAAAAAAAAAGAACACTTTTGCCCCGTGCTGAACACTTGTGAGCTGTACCATAGTTCTAAATGTGACTCAATGCTATATGAAGAACAATGGTGACAAACTGTATAAAACCGTGGCAGTGATCGATGGTACTTTACACAATATCTGCTTTTCAGTAGCAGCATTCTAAGAGTGAAAAACTGCTTGCACAGTACCAAGCCTTGTACCAGTTCGTGGGAGTTACTGCTATTAAAAAAAGAAAGAAAGAAAAAAACTAAAAAAAAGAATTCACAAACTTTATTTTGCTACTTGAGTACGTATAAAGTCTTTTTTATGTGATGAAGAAAACATGCTCAGCAAAAAGAGCTATTAGTTCTGAAGACTAAAATGGTAGTACAATCAAGCCACACAACATTTTAACAAGCAAGAAATGCTATGAACATGTTTTTCCAAGTGTACTTTGGGTACGTTTCTCTCAATCCACCCAGCAAGCATGAGAATGAGTAAACCCACCACTTCTAGAATAATTTACAAAGAGTCTTAGAACAATTCAATACATTACACCAGAAGGACTATCATAGGACAGCACTTGTATACAAAAGATGCACATGCCAGACAGTCCTGGTTACCCTAAGCGAGGATGCAACCCCAGGATGGCAGGTGATACAACAACTCCTTTTTCCAGGCTGAGATTGCTCCACTGGCACCCCAGGCCAGCAGAAGCCGTGTTGCAGTCCTCAGCAGCATGGTCATCCCAGCCAGCAAAGCTAACTAATGCCTGGGGTGGCCTTGTTGCTGCACTGACCTGGAACTGGCAGGCTCCAGCTGGCAGCTCCTCCAGAGCAGCAGACCTGTGTCTGCCAGCAAAAGTCTGAACAATTACTAGTTCTGTGCCTGTGTGTGCAGGAGCACCGTGCGCCAGCCACCATACGTTTCTGAAACAAACCAACAACTCTGCCTTGGTTTTCTCAGCAGGAAGTTTTCATTTTTCCGTTTCCTAGGAATCTGTGCAGACAACTCACAGAAGGTAAAAAGTGCTGAGTTAATTTCTTCTCTAAAAATAAAAGGTCATTTATTTCCCAGGTAAAAGGTTTAAGAGCATTTCTGTAGCAACAAGTTGTGACTGTTCGGCAAAATATGAAGTCTTTTGTATTCACAGCCTGTGGTATCCCAAAATAATATTTAGTATCCCTCTGAAATAAGTAAATAATGCAATCTGTTTACAAAGTCCTTGCAACTTGATTCAGTTCCCAGTTTAGGATGTAGGCCATCATAGGGAATCACAGACTTTGCTTATCCTGAGCAAACAGGATAACCAGTAGTCTGCCAAAGGGGTACCACAGACTGTAGAAGCCCAGTGTGCTGGAGGAAGTAGCAGGAAAACTGCCTGTGTACCTCCAGATTCGTGTTCATGGCCTATTAGCGTCTCATTTCCCACCCCCACCCCAGAAAGTCTGAAGTACTGGAATCAGGATAAAAAGAGAAAAACTTCAGTCCATCTATAGGCCTGTGAAGAACAGTTTGAAAAAATGTTGGTAGGGTCCTGAGTGCACCAGAAGGCTCTGCATCCTCTTCCCACCCATTTATCTGGGAGTTACCTGCCTATGCTCAGGATCGGCTCTGCTATGGGGCAGTTCCAACCCAGATTCAGACTGCCAGGAAATAGCTTGGTTGAAAGACCTGTGAGGAGCCTCCTGGGTGGCTGGTCTGGAGATGCGTTTCAGCTCCGGCTCTTGGCCAGGCCTGATCTGCCCAACACAGCCCATGTCCAGCCTCCGGTCTCACCATGGTGTGACCTGCCAGGACTCTGACACCCACAGCTGCTCCTGCTCCCACTGTCAGGTACCCAAGGTGCCCGCCACTGCCTGCCTCACTGTCAGCCTGGGTCCCACTCACCCCCACACTGAGCTCGCCACTCCTGCTCCACCCCAAGAGCCTGAAAGCATCAAACTGTCAAAAGCAAACACATTTATTTTGAGCCTCATATATTATCTTTGGCTTTCAAAAAAAAAAAAACCACTGAAAGAAGACTAATCTGTGTCCAATCTGGTGAGATTAAGAAAAATAGAGTTCCACCTCCCCAGTATACACTGACTACCTAAAAAGAAAGAAACTTAGAAGAGGGGTTGAACCTCAAGGAGTATTTTCCAGCAGCAGCATATTACTGTGTGAGATACAGAATGAAAAAAGAGGAAATACATACTGATTAACAAAGAAAGATGCATTTCATAAAGACAAGAAAATAAGTAGTTCATAATTAGGATAAAAACTTGCAATTGGAAAAGTCTCCAGCTCTGACTCCTTGCCTTTCAGGAAGTATCATAAAAGCCATTTACTGAAGAAAAATCCCCTTCTCCCTACCCACATCTCTTCCTGACAGTTCTTTCTGTGACACTAAAAAGGACAGGTCTATCATTCACACTATTTCTGAATTCCCAATTTTCTGACAAGGAAAATATTTTTCATATGCCTGAAAGCAATAAAATTAAGGCCTATTTTCTTGGCAGGTGGCTGGCACAACTTAGTTGAGAACAGCAACTGTAAAATTATCCTACACTTCTACTGATGGTACAAGCAGTGTGTTGCAATCCCTATAAAAATGAGAAAAAGTATTTTGAGCTATATAGTGACATTATTTGACCATTTATTCTTTTTCATGCACACCTAATTTATCTTTTGATACAGTTTGACCAGATGATTGCAAGTTGAAGTCATGCTGCTTACATCCCTTTTTCATTGCTAGGTCTATCACACATAATAAATGACTTCAACCTTCCCAAATACAGTAAAAGTGAACTTACAGAGAAGGTCACATTTAACCAGAGCACACTTTGTGCAGTTCTTGGAAGTTGCATGGGGCTAGCCTAAATGATAACTACCATCATCATCACCACCACTAACCAGCATAATCTTCAGCCATTCTTCTGCTCGCACTGCAGTACAGACTTGCTAATTTCCTCTAAGATTATTTTGACTGAAATTCAAGTCATTGGGAGTTCCAGTTCACAGGAACATGACTGGGTGATGTACAACCTCGTATATCCAAGACATATATACAAGATTATTGCATATAACCACAAATGTCAACTCTGTTGAGCCATGCTGGGGAGAAAAAATATGCATCTGTACAGCTCTAAGTCAGCACAGATTCGCAGATAACTGAGACCTATTTCACATAACAAACTACTAAGTTTTGTAAGCAGAATCCTTTTGTCAGCACTATCCTGCATATACACATACACAAATCTGATGTCATAAGCAAATGCCAGCCCAACTGATGCCTGAATAAAGGCAATCCCCTTAATAAACATAAACCCTTAACAAATGGATAAATGCCAGCAGAAGACAAGGGTGGGTGTACTCCAATGTAGAGGCATCACATCCCTGAGGAGTGCACCAGGTTACCTTCTGATAGTGAAGTTTCTCAAGGTGGCCATACAGTTTTTCTAGCAACATATTCACAAACATGAGCATTAATTACTTAGGAGTACCAGCAGCATTAAGCCTGCAAAATGGTTAGCTAACTAAATCAAGCATGCCTTAAATGGTAGCCAGAAAAGGAACTGAAATGAAAAGCTAACACCAAAATGTGCATTACATTTTATACTCTTTTCAGCTATCTCCAGAGAGAAGACACAGTCCAAGAGATCTTGAGGCTAGACTTCTAGAAATGGCATGCTGCCAGAGTC
>JAOXXN010000395.1:91778418-91799176 GCA_026770055.1 Myrmophylax atrothorax | reverse complement strand
GATGTCATTCATGATCCTTTTCTGACTACATACGGGTTGCAACAGACAGCATGTTGACTACGTGCAAGTTCAACAGAAGTTTGTAGCAAGCAAGACATTCTAGTTCCCCATCACAGATGCATATTCAGTATATATCAGACAACAGAACTCTGTTGGGTGCCACAAGAAAATCCTTTCAAAGGACAAACAAAACTAACTCTTGTCAATTCAGAATTTCATAGTTACAAATACCATCAACTGTGATGTCTTTTCTCTCCCACACCCTTACCCTTCTGCTCCACTTCTCCACTCCATCTTCTTGTATAAAATGTTCATTGCCTTTGAGAAATAGCTCTCTGAGACACAACACATACATGACCTGTTTGTTTCATAAAGCAGCTGGTACAATGTGGTTTCATTGTTGGTAAGGTCACTTCATATATAACCCAGTATAAAAATAAGTATTAAAGAGAAATGCAAAAAAGCCTTCCGGAATGGTAATTCCCAAAACAAGAAAACTAAGACATTTATATTCGCTCTCAAGTGGTTTTCCACAGTAGTGGATAAAACCTTGCTTGTATCTACAAAGAATGCTGTCAAGACTTGCAAGAGATGGCCATGCTTGGTTCTTCACCTCCATGACATTTTCAATCAGTAATAATGAGTGTGCTTCCAAAACTGTACTCAGCTGCTAGGGACTGCAGAAACCACACTTACTCCAGAACGAAGTATTTCCAAAAGAAATACTGCCATATTCAAACAGCACAGCTTCATCAGACACTTCTATATAATAATCTTTAGCAATTGCCTCTATTCCCTGCTGTCCACAGTAGAAAAAGCTCCCTTATCCTGAAAAGTCATATTGTCACCTGGTCCAAGCCAATACTAACCTTGGAGAGGCGGCATACAAGCACAAATCAAGAGGTTTTCTGTCTCCTTTGCCAAAGAGCCTTTGGCCCAGCAGTCCAGGCGCTCTGGTGACTGCCAGGGACTGGGAGCTGCTGCCACCAGGCGGCATCAGTGAAGAGGGACAGCCAGTACTGCCGGGGAGGAACCCCACTGCTCCCAGCTCTGGCTGAGCACCCACGCACCAAGGCAAAAGGCAGGCAGCACTCAAGGGGGCTGTTCCCTCCCCTGAAGGGGTCTCAGTGGCTGCATCAGGCAGGAACTGATTTCTCTGCTGCCTATGCTAACCTTTCTGTAGGGGGTAGCATTGTCCAGAAAAAGTTGGTGAAAGAGATCTCTGTGAAAAATAAGGAAGTCGTATGACAGCTGTTTGTGTGAAAAGGGAAGGCTGTGCTGCACCAGCTCAAAGAGACTGGAGGCCATTAAAAATTCTTCAGAACAGGGATTCTAGTAAAAGCTGAAGCTATAAATGAACCAACTACTGGTGCATACTTGATGCTTAGTATAATTAGCATCACTTGGGAAAAAGAAAGAAAGAAATGAGGAATAGCTTGAAGTAGATCAAGCCAGAGAGAGAATAACTGAGAAGATTCTGTATTCATTTAATTCACAGGACAACAAATAACTCAACTCACGTAGGGAAAACTGTTTCTAGCTTATCCTTTGAACCAAGTATTTTAAGAAATTGTCCAGAACTGCAGGGAAAGGCAGGCGTATACAGCAGTGTCATTCCCAAGACACATAAAACTTGTATCTGCTGAAATAGTCTCCCTGATTTTCACTACAGTGGTTTCATTTGCACCTTCAGTCCACTTTGATTTCCTCACTTAACCAGGGTAAAAAAATATTTCAGACTCCATTTGCAGCATATTTCCTATTTTTTTGCCCCAATTTTGACCTAATCTTAAACACAACAAATAAACCAGACTTTCATTTGCAAAGTGGTAAAAGGGTTGAAAAAAGATGCTATAGTCTGATGGTTTGGGAGTTGGAAAGAAATTTTCCTCATTGCTGTGACTTATCAGAGGTTGATCAGCGGCCTTTCTTACATAACCACCTCAGTTCACAGATTTGGAACATGGAAATATTTATCAATTTCTTAGTAAATCATTAGCTTTAAAGATCATGTAGTACACTGCATGTTAATCTCCTTCAATTAGGAAAAGAATTTGTAGTGAGGGTATAGATCACTGGATGTGGATTTTAAGCCTACCAACAATGAACTTCATGGTTCTTAATTCCCATCTTTAAACTTGTAGCCTCCACATGGACCATAGGCTTGACTAACCAATGGTTTAGCTCACTGCTACATGGGGATAGTGATCAGAATACAGAGAAGATTTAAAAGCTTGAGATTTTGCTGGTAGAAAGAGGTAGATGGAGATCTTGTTTTGCTGTTTATGTCATTCTCACAGAAAGAAAACTAGAGATCTGAAATGCGAAAGGACACAGCTTGAGGTGCACATTACCCCATGCCATGACACTTTATAACCAGTAGTACTGGTTGTACTGCAAATAACTCATGGAGAAAATGGAGGGGAAGTGAGGTAATAGCCACAGCACAGACTTGATACAGTTGAAAACTATTTCTAAAGTTGACTTCTGGATTCATCAGACACAGGCACTATATGATCAATGCTGGAAGCATTCATACCAGGAATTCAGGCTCATGTGCCAATCACACAGTATTATCTCACTGACAAAAGATGATTTTAAGATGAGTTTAAATGGTCATGAACATTGTTTCCATATATAGCAAGAAAGATTAATTATCCATGCTCCATTCCTTTTGTACCTTAAAAGAAAAAAATTCCTTACTGTACTCAAAAATATTTCACTCATCCAAAAGTTTTCAAGCTATTCAGCCTTAATAACATCCATAGGACTGCTGCATATTTTGAGTTTCCACTTCAGAATATAATGGAGCTAAATACTACACCAGCTTTCAGCCTTGCTCTAACATCTTGTGCATTAATGCTAGGCTCCTGCTTTTTTATTGGAGTTTTATTAGTAAAAAATCAACATAAAGTTGGAGTAATAATGTTTTCCTTATCAGGAAAAGATTTTTCACTCACAGGGTGGTTGAGCACTGGATCACACTCCCCAGGGAAGTAGTCACAGCCTGTCTGAGGTCAAGAAGCATTTGGACAATGCTCTCAGGCACATGGTGTGATGCTTGGGGTGTCTGCATGAGGTCAGGAGTTGGACTCGATGATCCTGATGGGTCCCTTCCAACTATTATATGAGTCTATGATTCCCTGTCTCTTCTCAAAATCTTAATGCAGAGGAAAAGGTCAAATGCAACTTTCAGATCAAATAATAAAAACTACGAGCAAAACCTATATGGAGAGCAGGGAGAAGATTCAAAGAAAAATATCAAAAGGAGCTCATCGAAAATCTAGGCCTTCATGTATTCTCAAAGGTCATCCATCTAGTCTATCCTTGTAGCACAATATTGATTACATTACATCAATTTAGACAGTTTCTTGCCTAACCTGTATTTCAAGACCTGTAAAGATGAATCTCCACACTTTCCAGATGATGCACCCCAGTGCTTTAGTATTTGCTTGAGGATTCCCTTTCACAACATTTGATCACATCTTTCTGCAATTTTAGAAATTCATTGTTTATACTATCCATTATGGATGGAGAAAAGTTTATTTTCCCTCTTACTGCATAAATGTTTAATTTTGTTGAACTCTTAGATTCAATCTTTCTTCTCATCAGAGATGTCTTGTTCCAGTCTCTTGATTCCTCTTTGGTTTTTTCTTGGTCCTTTCCTCCATCTTTCCAAGTCTCCGTGGAACTGTACGGCCTGCACTCCAATGCTGTATCCCAATACTAAGTCGATCACTACCATTTTATGGGAATTCTCTCTCTACTAACACATCAAATAACATTTTCCACTTGTCCTAGCAACTCACCAAATACTTCATTATCCTCTGAAGACTGCTGTGTTAGTCTGGCTGCTTTTGGACTCTCTTTAGCTGATTCCTCCACTTTTGTTTCAGCACTCTGTAAAACAAGCATTTATTGAGATTAGTTCTTAATTTATAGCTCTCAAACAGAAACACTTTTCAGACTTCTTAATTACACACATTACATTCTCAAAGAATATGCAATCATTAACACAGATAGTTTTGGTATGTTGGCCATGTATATATATATATATATATGTGGGTTTGAAAAATATTACAGGAAAATACTCCCAGAAAATCCAGGAGGTGGTTGGGGTTTTTTTTTGCATCTGCTTTAATCTGACTAGACCATGTAAGATGGAGGGCTAGAAAAGACAACTAAATAAGAGAGAGATCTTAAACCATAGCAGAATTGTAGGTTTCCACCTTTCCTTCTCCTATTTGATTTTAGTTCTCCTGACATCTTACACTGTTGACTTAGTGAACCAAAAGATAAGAGATAGTGCACAAATATTTCTCTTCATAGAGCAAATGCAAGTGAGGCAGAGAGAGCTTATGAGAGGCCAGCTTGAAGTCTTTAATTGATTCATTAACTTTTTAAAGCACAAGTAATTATCTATCTCTGAAGCAAATCCACCAGTTAACTACTTGGTGTTAGACTGGGCCCAGATATAAATCAACAGCTTTAGCACTTAAATTGCCAGAAGTTAAAGCATTTCATTCCCTCACTAGAAAAGACTAAAGAAAACAAGCTGTGTAACACTGAGTTTTAAATATTTATATTGCTAATACAAAAAATAACTCATATTTTCAAAATGTTTTACTTTGGTACTGAAGAGAAAGCCTGCAGTAATGCAGACAGTAAACTGCATAAGCAGTCAACTGTTGAATGATGGATATGGAGTGACTGATGTAATATTAAATCTTACTGGAAAGAGTTGACTAACAGCTGAGGAAGAAATAAAAGATGAATGTAGTACGCCTGTGCTTTTTAAAATATAGATATTGCCCTATTCAAGTGCATGCTCATTTAGAAGGCTTTGTGTGATTTTGGAGAAATACAATTTTTCCATCTTGACATATATTTGAAAATGCTGCTATACAATCTGTTCATGAAAAGTACTCTCTCTGCTCTCAGGAACATAGCACACTTCTAAACGTCTTATTTCCCCTTATTAAAAACCATAAGGAAGATATAAGAAGACAGGTAGCTTAAGTCTGTCAACTTCCCTACAGAATACAGGAATGCAAACCTAAGGCACATAAACTGACGAGACTTTGAAGCAAGACAGCAAGACTTTTCAATAAAAATGAAAGATATACCTAGTAAGCCTACTGGTGTCACAGAGCAGCAGACAAGAATTAGGGTAAGCAGAGACTAAGAAACTGTGCTTCAGAGGACAACTGCAGGTCCTTCCTGAAGCAGGAAGTTTCTGCAGGAGTGACAGGATTCTGCACTCCTGCAAGGCTCCAACCTGAGTGTCCCATGAGGAAACTCGTTAGCTATGTACCTCTCAGAGCTGAGGAGGGAACTCAGTTTTAGCAGATGCTCACCTCAGTTTGGCTTAACTAGTGTCCCTCGGGAAGATGGAGGGACCCAGTCAGAAATCAGTAGTGGCCATACTAGGAGACAACTTGTTTTGGGTAAACAACTTCATGGTCAGCACAACCAACTTAATTTCTTTCCCCACAGATACAGGTTGTAAGTTGTGGAGACACTCAGTTTGCAAAGTGTTAGGTGCTGCCGACACACACAAGGAACACAAGCCAAAAGTCCACAGTATTTGTACTTATTTACAGAACCACCTGCATTTAGAGGCCACTGATTCAGTAAGCTGGATATTGTAATTGGGTTCTCCATCCTATTTTATTTGCCCTATAGTGAGCAGTAACTCAATTACATATTTGTTGTAGGGAGAGATGAAGAACAACCTTCAACTCTGAAAAAACCAGAAGAGGACATCTGCTACAGCAGGGTAAGCCAGTCCCAAAGGAAAAAAAAAAACACAATAAAAATTGTATCATCATGGACAAGGCAAAATTAATATATTTAGATGATCAGACCAAGTTGAGGGCTTTCCCAAATGAAGCAGACAGCTCAACTCCTGATCAAAGCCATTGCTCTAAGCCTTCTAAAGACAGTGCTTGTTAACTCCATCTTCAGACATAGTTCATTATATTTAGTGTATGGTAAAGCTGGGGGTACAGGAGGAGAGGGATTGCTGTTCCTCCTGCTCTTGTTCCTCTTGGGAAATAGCTGAAAGTGTGTAACCTGTTGCAAGGCGTCAAGAGCAGCAGCAACAAAACACTATCCAACAGATACTCAGCTCTGTCTATGAAATGAGTTGTTACTCCAAGCTCTTACTGGGGAAATGTTTGCATCTCACTTTGAAAACATGGCTTTGGCAGTCTCAGGGAAATTAGAAAGACTGAACCCTGAGACATTCTGGGTTGAGTTAAATCACTGGAAGAACTACATAGCAGCTGTGCTGTCTCCTCCGTGCATAAGTCATAATGTTGGTGTTGACAGATACCAGCTTCAGGATGATGGCAGCAAAGTTGTGTGATGTATCAGCCTAAAACATGACAGCGTGCAGCTGGATGTAATTCTGCTTGGCATGTCTTCTTAACCAAAATGCAAACCTTAAAAACATTTCTTTTTCTTTATTATTTGAACAAAATAAAATTACACAACACATTTTTGCTGGCATATATACCTATATCCATATATCTCTCTATACTTACGTATGTAAGTACATATAATATTTATATTACCAAAATCAATACAAGACAAATCACTACAAAAGAACAATCAATGATCCAGATGCTCTTAACCAAACTGTACTGCAAAACAGCATTTGAAAAGCCACAACTTGGGTCAGTTGCTTGATTCATTTTTCTAGTATGCTAAAAAAGGTGTTTCCATCCTTCCAATCAATGAACAGAAAAAGTGAAAGGACATTCCCTTACACTGCCTGAACTGCGCCAGGAGGGGTTCTTTACCTATATAGAGTGCTTATGGCTGATTATAAAATAAAGGCCTTTTGTAGATAACAGAGTAAACATAATTCTGTCTAGCTCTTTCAGGTTGAGTACTCAATGCAATTTCAGTATCAGTTCTCAAGAGAATACATTATACCTGATTTTAGCATGAAATAAATATTACATAGGACTAAACTCAAAAAAAAATCTATCTCTCCCAAAAGCATCTCCTTGACTACCATGAAAATTAACATTAAATTTTAAGTCAAGTTTCTGGAGATAAGAAGCATTCTCAATGTGCTTAGACCCTTCTTTCAACTAAAGCCTCCAATCTGCATTTCAGATAAGGTGAGGAGGATGTGCCCCATTCTGCAGGTGTTCTGACACTGGAAGAGAAACCACAGAGCACCAAAAGCACTACCAAAGCACAATGAAGTTTTATTTGACATGAATAAGGCCACTCAAGTTTCAAAATACTGTAAGGCACCTAAGTAGCAAGCCAGCACCTACTGCATGGTAACAGCTGGTCACAGACTAGAAATACTTCTATTACTTCATAAAGCAGTTACAAAATAAGACAAGCAGACATACTTCAGGCGTATATACGTGAATATGTACATATACAGCCACTCTTGATTCAGATCTGATACAAATTAGAAACTGCATTATAATCTCCCTCAGTTTCACAAGGCAGTTTTGGCCCATCTTCCCACTGTAGCTGTCTCCTAGTGCCTTGTGAACCAGTTCACCTGTTTTCCTATTATCCAGCACATGAATGCCACAGTTGCCATATTAAAACATTTTAAAATTTTTACAGGTAAATATACAAATAACCAAGAGCTATCAAAATACTTGCAACAAATGAACAACAATACCAAAAATGTTTTGATACACACCCATTGGAGCAAGAAGAGAGGCTACCTGTATTTTACTGCTACCAGTGCCTACTTAGATGATCTTTACCTACATAGGAAATGTTAAGAAATGCTGTTACAATGAGCCGTATTCTGCAGGTACTACAGCACCAGGCCAGGTTAAAAAGTGTGCTTAAGCACATTACATTTACAGAAGTAGGCCTTGGAAATGGAAAGTTGTACTATACAGTATTCAAGCCAGCTTTGTAACTAGTTTGCCATTTCTGAGTACTCGTTAGGAAGGGCTTGTCTCTTTTCCTTTAACCACAAAGCTGTTATTCCATGACTTCATTTGCTAAATGATAAAACCACAAAGTTAAAACTTTTCATCGGAAATCAATATTCAAGAAGTGTTATATCAAAATGAGAATTAATGAAATCCACTGTGAAGCAGAGATTCATGCTGTCTGTGTTCTCATTTCTGCCTTTTACAACCTATTCATTTTTCTTACTATATACTTAGCTATTATTTTAGTTCCATCCTGACAGCACAAATGATAACAGCTAAAATTTCCTTTGTTTTCAGAAAAGTGCCACACGGACATCAAAAGTTCTAACTGCAGCAAGGCAACAGAGACCACCTGTTTGGCAACACAGACATTTCTCCAGTTCCTGCTCTCATTCATTCCTATCCACAGCACATTACCTTCCCTCCTCAATACCTAGCAGCACTGGGAGCAAGGTGAAACACTTGATTCCTCTTGTATGCTACATTTATGAAACTAAGATAAACGACAGACATCGCTTCAAAAGAAAGACAAGACTTTCTCAGACTTTTGTTAATAAACCTTTATTTTGAAATAACAGAAAAAGGGCAAATTGTTGCAGGCAATAACAATCTGGGTAATCTAACCTATACCTACAGCAGTAGATCACACTGCTCCAGACTAAGATGAAGGACTCTGCAAAATATTCCTTATTTTCCACTTCTGCAATGATATTCACCTAAATTCTTCCATGCAAGCTACCTTTCATTTAATATTCACAAAATGTTATGTAGTCTGTTCAGGCTGTGGTATACCTTCAGGACATTCTATACATTGTCTCTTCTCAGAGCTAACTGATGTTCCATGGAATTCCATGTGAAAAAAAATAAAAATCTTTAAAACATGAAAATGTGCTCCTTCAAAATTGTTACAGCAACAGGACTGAGACACAAGTATCATTAAGTCTGTCAAATGCCAAATACTGCTGCAATCAGCAGGACAGGATTTAAGTCAATCTTAACAATTGTAATTTTCTTCCTAATTTTTGTATTGTGCATCCCCAGATTAAGTATTAACAATGTTGCTTTCATTAAAGCTGGAGGAATTCCATGTTATTTTCTTAGCAGAGACCTCAGTCTCAAAGGTTTTAGCTCCTGTTCAATGAGAGGAATTTTTACATGTGCAGCTGAACACAATCAAACAGATGAGATGCTGTGGACACCACTTACAGCAGCAAGAATTAGCGGAATGGCAGTTGGCCCTCTTCAGGTGAGCAGAGACTGCTTGCACCTGCATCAAGCAGCATGTTCAAACACATTACTGAACTCAACCATTAATTCTTAAATGTGGAGATCTTCCAAGCCCCTTTCCATTAGCACAAAAACTCATACACACATTAGCAAGCATCAGGCTTCTTGCACAAAATGTGAATGGTGAATTTGAACATTGCCATACTGCCGATTTGTACTCCTCAAGCAAGACGACTGCTGTCATTCAGAACTGGGTTATGCCAAACTGAAGTTGGGCTCATGCTATCTATATGGCTTAAAGCTCCTGCAAACATACCAGGAACTCCTACATTAGTTCGTTCCTCAGTCCCCATCAGCCAAGAAAAGGATTCAAATTTTACCATTAATTTTCAGTCAAATAACATCACTGCCTTAATCATCAAGCTAATCACAATCATCTCCAGTTTTCTACTACATCTCATATTTTCAGCTTAATTTTCATTTCTATAGATTCTTTATGTTCAGTTTCTAAAAAGCAATACTCAGAATATCATTTACTTGATAGTTTCTACAAAATTCTGTAATTATTTTTACATTCCTCTCCATGTGTCAAAATCTTAATTAAGGTATAAGAAGGGAAAAAAAATGACTGGGTGATGTAAAGACAGAGGGCTAGAGTTTTCCAAGGGCAGTTTTTTGTTGTGCTACTGCCACTGTCAAAAATGGAGAATTTCAAAAGAAGTTGCAAACAAAAGGATCCCATCACTAACCCTCAAGGCAGACAGAGGCCCTATGAAAAAGGTCTCAGATGCCTCAAACACATTACCCAGGTCTTTGCAGGAACTAAGTCAGTCTATTTGAAAACCTTAAAATACCAAAGTGGTGCAGTAAAAAACACTGAATTCCAACTCAAAAATTGTTACATTCCCCATTACCAGTTCCACACTATTTTGCTACGTGCTTCCCTTCACTTACCAAAGGTGTTTAATAACTACTTCTGTTTCTGGAGAAGTTGCCCAGATTTCACAGAATATTCTGAGTTGGAAGGGACCTACAAGGACCTTTGAGTCCAGCTCTTAAGTGAATGGTCCACACAAGGATCAAATGGGGATCAAGCCCATGACATTGGTTTATTAGCACTATGCTCTAAGTTCTTACAAAGTCGGTTAATACATAGGATACCTTGCCTTTAAACGTTCCTGATCACACTGTGGAATCTCATACTTTACAACTGAACTACAGTCTCTTCAGCTCAGAATGTAACTGGTAAAGACAACTGATGGACCTAGAGCATGCTACTAGTTAGCTTTAGTAGTCTATAGAGTAAAAAAACAGGTCAGACAACTCTGTGCAAGAATCAAGATTTTTATATGAATACTGGGACCTGAAAAAAATCAACCTCAGGGTACCCTATAAGGGCAGAGGGAGCAGAAAAGCTATGTGAGCAACCTGTTACTTTGTAGGTACTCTTAAGATATTGCCAGAGTCAGGAATTCTCATAAAACAGCAAAGGAATTTGCAAAACAAGTTACAACAAGACACAAAAATATGCCCTAGGTCAATACATTCAATTTCAAGCAAGTGTCTTTCATGCTGTGCATATTAACCCTGAAACCATATACACAGGAAACCTGGATGTGAATCACATAAAATTCAGACAAGTACAGACAGGGCTATGGCCTTGCTATTTCCTCTGCCAAACCCACCCTGGTCCTACAGAGCAACCACCACCACACCAACTGCACAAGCAGTGAAGTGGCACATGTAATATGAAATTGGGAAGAACAGTATAAGGACCTAGACACACACTTGGGAACACAGTGAAGTCTGACAGCCTCCACAACACACCTGACCTGGAAATAATGTTGCTGAAGCACATGCCCTACCTGCTTTGAACCCAGGCAGTTTTTCTGTAGTGACACTGCAAACAGCATCTGGCTGGCACATTGATGGATGCAGCTCTGGACCTCAGGAATCAAAGAGGAACCATCACAACAGACAATGAACAAAATAAAAAATAGAAACTTTGGATATCCAGCAGAAGAGCACATCTTTTACAAAAGATGTTGAGGCAGACTTTCAGTACAGTCTGAAAAAGCATCGTTACTGATAGATGTCACTTCACAGTCCACTCATCACCTTTATCTTATCTAGACTGAGTGCTAATTTACTTTAAGCACTCATTTTAGCCACATGCTGAACAAATGCAAATATTTCATTATTTTCTTTCAAGAAAAGGATGTGGTTTAAGTTATAAACATAATGTTGATGTGGCAGCCTCAGCTCACAAGGTGTCTCCTTAAAAGCTTCATAAATCCACTGAACAATGGCAGTGTGTGACCCCAACAAACTAGTAATTTTCAAATGCCACCACCTGAGATCTTTCTGAAGGGTTATAATAAAACAGTGTATAAGAGCAATCCTGTTTTCTTCACAGGTAATGAAAACACTTCTATAATGTGGCATATTGATAAAATCTGAATTCATATAGATATCCAATACACCATAAAAAGATAAAGGTGGTCATCTAAGCACCTGAATACTCTATTGTAAAAGCACAACAGGGACAACTAGCAACTAGTTACAGAACGATGCACAATAATTAAGAGGGAAAAAACCCCAAAGCTGTTAAAAAAAGTGCAAAATATCAATCCACTAGTCATGCAGAGAGGATTACAAATATATTGGGGGGTTTTTTCAGGCAAAAAAAATGCCTCTGAACCTCATACATGGAACTTCTAATATCACAGGCTTGAGTTTGGCAGTTTGCAATGCATTAAAAGCAAAACGGTCGCTGCTGCCTAAATAATTAGAGATCCTCAGCCTTGAATCTTCCTCAGAACCCTATACAGGACTGTCTGTGGCAGTACACCTGTTGATTTGCCCCTTTTAACCATAGGAAGAGAGAAGAGCTGCAAAAGAGATGGCAGCTGTCTATGGGGAGCTCAACACAATGGCACAGCAGGGCACTCAGCAGCACTACAAACCCGCCTCAAAGCAATGCCAGGAAGATTCCCACAGGGTGCTGTGCTGCACAGCTGCCTGGGTGCACTTTACAAAGCAGCACTGAACAGCAAAGAAAGCAAAGGCATTGAGAGCTCTTCTAACACTTCCCTGCAGGTGACCTAGAAATAGCTGGCCACAAAGGAGCACAGCTGGAAGACTTCATCATTCAAGACCATGATCCAGTGCAGAAATTACCTGATGTCATGGTACTCAGAGGGGAGACTACAGCCCTTTCAAAGACTCCCACCAACCACTGGCTGTATGATGCTGCATTTGCCTGATGCTTATGGATGTTTTTAAAAAAAGAACAAATTATGCCTGAAGCAATGTCCAAATCTGCTTAATCTGCAGTGACCCAGGAACAAGAAGATACTCAGAGTGTCTTAAATCAGTTAAAAAAAATCCCTCCCAAAATATTCAGTTAAATATCATTCACCTTCTTCCATTACTTAAAAGATATTTTGAGTGAAATACATTACAAAATGAAAGCTGTTACAGAGCATTTCAGAAATATGCACCGTAAAAGTGTCATGCCTAAGACCAGTACAAGTCTATTAGAAGTAAACCCTCGTGTCACATTGTCAGCAACAAAACATCTTTTCTGGGTCCCAAGCAGTGAAAGTCTTCTGGCTTCTGCAGTACTCCAACTGACTGAGGACAGGTATTTTTGGCAAAAACCTAACGCAGTTGATATCCTGACTGAAACTGGCATTACCATTGTTAAGAGAAAACAGGTAAGGCTTCCCTCATCAATATAAATAGTTCACCAGCCTGCGGAAGCAAAGTGGAACACATGTGGCTTTGTGGGCTACAAAGAGCTGAAGCCCAACTGTGCCAACAAAATATGCACAGAAAGAACTTGGCACATAACATGAAAGATTAGCTCTGCCCAGCTCCCCAGCAGCAAACCAGATTGCACAGAGGCAAGAATTTCACTTCTGGTATTTTATTCTTAATTCCATTACATGCAAGAACCAGTCCCTCACTGTGCAAAATAATTACACAGAATATATGCCTGGGTTATTTCCTCAATGAGCTTGAAGACTGGATTTCTTGAACAATAAAAGGATCTTTTTAGTGTGTGCTCTGTGTTAAGAGGCTACAAAAAGAAGCTAAAAACAGTAGACAACTTTAAAACACTTCCTCGCTGTTCTATTCACAGTGATACATCACACTAATTCAACTTTTCTTTGAGCTTAATGAGTCGGAAACACTCTGCAACAATTGCCACTGCAAATCAAAAGTGAATTTTCAACTTCTTGAATTTAATTTTCACTTCCAAGCCTTTAAGCTCATGAGGAAAGAAAGCTCAAAAGCCGCTATGTAAAAGCACTTTACATTCAAAATTACCTCCCTTCAACTCTCTAAAAACTACCAAGATGTTTTCAGCATTTAAAAAGCAAAATTTACACTTATTTGCCAAGAATTAAAGGAAGAATTGAATTTAACATCAAGCAGTTAATTTCAGAAGGCAACTGTTCCAACACACTGGTACTGCTTTAGGTCACTTGGCAGTCTCTAGCCCCATGAAGTGTATTTCTAGGCCAAAGCTCAGAAAAATTTACACACAAGTTGCCTGATACTGAATTATATTTACCTGCAAGATCTGTGGGTTCAAAGGAAATTCTGACCACAGTACTAACCAAGGCATTTGTTTCTGCACTGTGATTAAAAATATTAAAGATGGTTTTTTAACTTCTTTTACAAAGAGGGTTTGGGTTTTTGGGGGGGTTGTGCATTGTCAAGAAAAAGACACCTTGGCCTTTCCAAAGTGGCACGGTATTTTAACCAAGACATTTCAGCTCCCAGTAACATTCACTCCCCCCATGGTCCCAACCTTGTCCCATCTTCAAGCTCAGTGTCCTCTGTCTTTGCCATCCCCACAAGCTGGGCTGCTCCCAAGACTTTCTGGGCCCTCAAGAAGCTGGAGAAGAGGTGGAAGAGGGCCTACAAATACTCCATCCTAGTCATCTGAGGGCAGGGAGAGGGATCCAATCCACCGCACAGCCTTTCCCTCACTCCAGTTTGTATGGGAAAACAAGGTTTGCTACGTAACACTTGCTTAAGGGGGAAGCTGCCATGAATGCATCACCAGTCACGGAAAACAAGGCTTTCAATGAATAAACCTGTCTATCCACCTAAGACAGAAAACTACTTTTCCACTTCCCTGTTTGATTTAAATAGGCCAAAGAAAACTACTTTTATCACTTTGTGCTCCTAGAACAGCGTAGGTCCTTTGTGGAGTATAAATAAATGTAGAAACACCACTTAGAAGAAAATATTTCAAATGTCAAGATTTGCAAGGGCAATATTTACAAAATAATCAACATCATTGCCCTTTTCAAAATGTAAATAAAGATTTCTTTTCAGATAAGAGTTTTGAAATACAGTTGGCACGGAAGCAAGTTTTCGTCTGTATTTTTTTTATCTTTGTTAAAGGAAACTGATAAAGACACACAATAGTTTGTATACTTGTAAAACAGTGGTATGACATCTTTTAACTACCACTTCAGTAAATTTAAAAAAAAAAACATCAAGAACATCCAGCATATAAAAAAAACAAAACCCATTCACTTCAAAAATGTAAGGTTTTGTAGAAGACTTCTGAAATTGAAGCTGAAGTAATCAGCACAGAGTAGTAATCAGGAAAGGGTAAGAATCAAGAGCAGAGACACAATTTCCTGTAGTCAGTCTCATTTCTCTGTTGTATTTGCAAAATAAATGCATCCAGCTAACACCACAGGTAATGAAAAGCTCCATGTGCTGTAAAGTATAGGCACAAAACTAAGGACATTTTATTGTTTTTACAAGTTTTAGCTTAGTGCTACCTTCATTATCAACATGTAAAGGTAAGGAAAGACATTGATCGTGCTATCAAGGATCACTTTATCAATATACTACTGTGTCAAAAATTCCTCTCTATAAAACTATATAAAGAAAATCGCTACAAACCAATTCTTATCAAAACTTTGAGTCTAAAGGAGACTTACGAGGCAAAAATGAGTATTTCCTTGATAGTTCATGGAACCAACCTCTGCCTTCAGCCCTGTTATGCTGTTTCCGAGGTTACTCTTGTCCACATCACCCTGTGCCCTTTGTTTGTCAATCCAGTCCATCACTTCCTCCCTTCTCTGTGGGTTGTCATGTCTCTCCCTTGTTCCTAGTTTAAAGTTCTCCTCACCAGCTTGATCAGCCTGTTGACAAAGATGGTTTTGCCTGACTTGGTCAGTTAGATTTATCTCTTCTGAGCAGTTCTCAACTCTCAAAGAGGGTCTATATGGCTGTAAAAGCCAAATGCTTGTCGACAAGATCAGCTGTACAACCAGTTGTGGACCTCTAGAACCCATTACCTTCTTTTCAAGCACTACACCCTCACTGGGAGGATCAGGAAGAAACTTTGTCTCCTGTGCCCTTGTTCCTCAGACCCAGAGCCATACGACCATGACTCACAGACTTCAGGTCTCCCCCAAGAGGACCAAGGGTGCCCAGGTGGAACAGCAGCAGTAGGGGGCAATAGCCCAAGGATTTCATAAGCCCCACCAGCCTCACCACAACACCACGGACCCAAATCTCTCCTAAAAGAGAAAGCACATGGGAAAGCATGCACAGAAATGTAGTTGCGCCTTACCTAATGACCTTGGATTTAAAAAGACAGGAAAGTGGGACAATTGCAAAGTATATGTCAGTTTTTAGAACCACATTAAAGCTCCTCAAGGAGTCTGTTTCTCAACACGCTTGAAAACTACAAGTTACCTCCCGTTTCCATACCACACCAACGACATTGCAAAACTCTCAGAAGTATTAGTCACCTTCGTGTGTCTTTCTAATAGATCACTTTAAGAGACAGACCTTGCCCATTAACTCTCAGCAACTCCAATTCGCACACAAGTCAACCATCAGGAGGAAACAGAAACCTAAATTCCAAATTTTGATGTTAAAATCATGTGTCAGGAACAGCTACCTCTTCAGAAAGCCATAGTACTATTCCAGGGTTTTGTTCACCTGATGTCCAACTATGGGCCCAAACCTGGCTGACCTTTCTTTCAGCAGGCCACTAAGTCTTCCGGGTATAAACAAACTGCTAACTAGTAGACAGCTGTCAATGGTACACAGATAAAATTATTTACTAGAACACAGACAGATATTCTAGAAACTATTCAAATAAACCAAAATGTATACAATACTTATCTGAATATCTTTAAGAAAGCAATTTCAGAGCACCTATTATAATCACTTTACTATTTTGCTTAAGACGCTTGAAGACAAGCACAATGAGGATCCCTTTCTCACTTTTCCTAGTTACCTTAACAACCACAAAATGCAAAATCTAGAGAGAAGACTAACTGATTCTGGAAATATTCTAGCTGTCAGTCCTTTTACAAGAAACTGTCTAAACTGAACCAAAGTGTCATAAAATAGACAATAAATAACACAAAACAATGCAGTTAATTAACATTAAAATAATTAACACAAGTCAGCAGAATGTCAAAAAATCTAATCAAAAATTATCCATTCCAACAACAAGGAAAAAATTCCACAGCAATGTCTTCAACACAAATAGAAACTGCCCCTATTCACTGCCTGTTTGGACTTCCACATCCGTGACCAGGAGCAGAGGAGCGGACCCTTAGTGGCATGATCATTTCCCTTTCTCAACATTGATGCATAAACCCCATTGATATACTAAACAAGGTCATGACTCTTTATGATTATTTTTAGAGAGCAGGCAATTTGAAAATCAGTAGCAAGTTAGTTCTTCTTCAGACATCATAAACACTCCAAATCTTCAGCAAGTACCCAGTCAGTACCCACCCAGATCACTCATAGTACAAGAATGATGATGAGACAGGAAAACGTATTACATAAAAAAATTGCATTTTCTTCTTTGACAGCTTCTTTGGAAGGAAGGAATTTTATGACACTGCTAATATCAAGAATTGCAACTCCAGAGACTCCAAGCAAGAGGCTCTATTGAACTCAGCATTAAAGCCTGCTTGGTTTTTCATGAAAGTGAATGCCTTCAAAGCAAAATTTATCAGACACCTCGGTGGAAACAGCACTATGTCAAAAGTTTGTGTAAAAACAGATATGTCCTCCCTTGATTTTGCTCCTTATTCTGTTTGTTTTCTGCACTCGATTTGCATGGCTAGGTTTTGGTAGCAGAGGGGCCACAGAGGTGGCTTCTGTGAGAAGCTTCCCCCATGTTCTATGGATCTCATGACAGATGGCTCCAAGATGGATCCACCTCACATCAAGGCTGAGCCCATCAGCTACAGAGGTAGTGCCTCTGGGATAACGTAGTTAATAAGAGGGGCAAAACAAAGCTGCAGAGGAGGGAGAAATGAAATACGTGAGAGAAACAACTCTGCACACACTAAGAAGGAGGAGGTGCGTCAGGTACCAGAGCAGAGATTCCCCTGCAGCCTGTGGTGAAGATCACAGTGACCTATGCTGTGCCCCTGCAGCCCATGGAGAACCTCATGCCAGAGCAGGTGGATGCCTGAAGGAGGCCGTGACCCCATCAAAAGTCCATGCTGGAGCAGGCTTCTGGCAGGACCTATGGACCCATGGAGAGAGGAGTCCAGGTTTGCTAGCAGGATTTGTGGCCTCATTGGGGTCTCATGCTGAAGCAGACTGTTCCTGAAGGACTGCACCCTGTGGAAACTGAACCATGCTTGGAGCAGTTTGTGAAGAACTGCAGCCTGTGGGAAGGACTCAGGTTGGAGAACTGTCTGGAGGACTGTCTCCAATGGAAGAGACTCCATGCTGGAGCATGGGGAGACTGTGAGGAGTCCTTCCCTAAGGAGGCAGGAGCTGTAGAGACACAGCATGGTAACTGACCACAACCCTCATTCCCTGTCCCTGTGCACTGCTGGGGGGAGAAGGCAGCGAAAATCAGGAGTGAAGTTAAGCCTAAGAAGGGAGGGGTGGAGGGAAGGTGTTTCAAGATTTAGTTTTTATTTCTTATACTCTGAATTGATTGGTAATCATTTAAATTAGCAATTCTCAAGTCAAGTCTGTTTTGCCCATGAGAGTAATCGGTGAGTAATTTCACCCTGTCCTTATCTCAACCCAAGAGCCTTTTGTTATATTTTCTCTCCCCTGTCAAGTTGAGGAGGGGATTGACAGAGCAGCTTTGATGGGCATCAGGCATCCAGCCAGGCTCAACCCACCACATTTTTTGAAAACAAACAAGGGAATAATGCTTCCCACCATGCTTTAAGCCAACACAGAGGCGCTCTCACAAAATCTGCTATGCAGAGTTACAATTGCACAGATATGATTAGAAGAAAAATAGACCATTGTAACACACGTATGAAGTTGCATGCCAAAATACTAACCTAAGTATTCAAAAGGTGAACTTTCTCATCTCAGAAAGGAATAAGGAGCAGGGGCAGAACAAGTCTCGGGGGCAAAATATTTTGAAATAAAACCACAACAAACCCAATTGTTTACCCAAACAAGACTAGAGCAATGACATTTTAATCGTTTATTTTCAGGCAACTGTTCAGCCTATGTTTAAAATGTCTAAATTAGCATTCAAATTGTACTGACCACTGTGAGGGGGAAAACAACAAGAACAACAACAAATCCTGAAGAGCTGCCAACGTTAATAAATGGCAGAGGCTAATTTCATTAGTTGCCCCACAACTGGGACATGAAGGTTCTCTAAAGCAAGATGTATGCTACAAGAAAACAGAGGATGCATTGTTTCAGTCAGCAGCAATAATATCAGAATGAGATTACCACTATGCAGTTGTGAGATAACTGGACTTTAGTAAGCGTCTATTTTAAACTCAATCAGAGCAACTGATCACACTAGGCTTCCAGGGATTTTAAGGGCTGTCACTCAGAGCCTGACCTCATTAAGTTCTGGCTACCAGACCATCAATTAATTTGTTATAACATTTCCTCTAACACCCCCAGATTTTGGTGCTCTCTTCTGGAGCACACTTACACTGTAAAGCAGCCCAGACTGCAGATGTGGGTATACAACATTGTACACATATCTATGTGTGTGTGTGTGTGTATATATATATAACTATATATTTATGGGGGTATTTCAGACATGCAATCTGAGTCATGTTTTCCCAAACTTCCATAAAGAGATGTGGCTAGTTTGTAACAGGTCTTGATGATTTCATATGCAAGGAGTATAGCTAAAATGTTACATTTTTTTCCTATGGCCATCTACAGTTAATGATTGCTGCTTACCACACCAAGCCAGTGGTAAGACACACGCTGAGAGATCAAGGAAATGATTCATTGAGATCTCACACTCAGTACTTCTGCAGTCCCAGGTGACACCTGATTCATCAGCAAATACACACTATTACTCACCTGGAAATAAGGAGGTTTTCCTGTAGAGGTAATTGCTCCCATTAATGTACACCATATCATATGTGACCAGAAAGCATTTATCCAAAGTGTTTTCAGATGGCCAATACGATAAGATATAAACCATCTATATTATGGAGCATGTAAGGCTGTTCTCATACCTTCTGAAAAGCATGAACAGGTAATCTAATTACTGAATAAGAAATACGCCACATACACTATACACAACCCTGTTCTTCAGGAGCACTTTTTGTTGTGTTGAAGGGACAGCATTGTCTTAAACAGCTGTAGCTACCATTTTTCAAATATATAAAGTCAAACAAACACTAAACCTGATAAAGATCAAGCAATATAAATTTCCTAGTGATTGCAAAAATAAACGTCCATTTTCTTTAATACCAATGGAAATAAGTATCAGAAGCAATGACAATGAAAGACTCATGTGCATGTACAGACAGGAAAAATGGTTATGACCAGAAATACAACCTGTGAGCAGCCAGCTTATCACTCAGTGAGCCAAAAAGCAAACAGAAACTGATGTTTAGAAAGATGATTCAGTTTACCAGTTTGATTAAATAATGTGGTTCAAGTAAAAACTCCGCACACCTTCAAGAAGAGTATCGTGTTGAAATTCAAGAGCCATGTGTTTAAAAAAAAAAAAAAAGTGCTACTTTGCACTACCTGTAGTCATCATCTGAGCAAGCCCCAGGCTCTGGGGTGGAGAATGAAATACTAACAGCAAGCATATTTCCTGCCTGAGGTCTGTCTCAAACTCCAGGCAGGAACACCTCTTCTTCTTCAACTTCTACCTTTTCCTCTAGTGCCTAATTTTTAGATCTTTCCTCTTTCATAGCTATTTAAATAAAGAACCCCAACCAAAACCAATAAACAAACAAGAAACCAAACAAACAAGAAACCAGCCATGAGCTCAGCCAGTCAGCACTGCCTTTCTTCTGTGACCACTCACCACTAACTGTACTGTTACAATATACAGGCTGGTATCAATCTATTAAAACTTTGTAAATCTGTGACCATTGTCCATCTCTCTGTAAAGGTTTGAAGGAAGTAAGCATCATCATCCAGCTATATGCTCGTCATACCTCTTCTCTCTTTTATGTGGATTTGTCTTGAAAGAAAAAAGGCCTCAGTATTTTTTTGTCAATTATCCCAAAGTGCAGTACTTTACTGAAGAATGAAAGACTGTCAAAGGCAGGGTACACCCTGTACTCAACAGAAACCTCTGTGTTAACATGAAGGAGTGATAATGCATTGGTAAAGTG
>JAOXXN010000395.1:91762439-91774949 GCA_026770055.1 Myrmophylax atrothorax | reverse complement strand
AAGAAGCATTTGGACAATGCTCTCAGGCACCCAGTGTGATATTCTTGGGGCTGTCCTGTGAAAGACCAGGAGTTGAACTCAGTGGGCCCCTTCCAACTCAGGATATTCTATGATTCTATGAAATATATCAAGGTCCTTAACTATGGTGTAGTAAGGAAAGGATGAGGTAGAAGGGAAAAAACTGAGTTTATCTCCTGTACACAAGGCCAGGTTACAGGGAGACTGCAACTCGTCAAACCACACTGTTGTTGTTTTTCCCAAGGTTCGGCTCACACACTGCCCACAGCAAATCCCATGACATTAATGTGCAAAATCTATGTTAATGCACTACTTGGCTGGCAATTTTAAGTGCACAGACGTCACACAGTTAAAGACCGCATTTCCCTCAGCAACTGTTACTTAGTAACCCTCTGCACATAAATAGAATTTTACATCACTGCATATATGTTCTGAAGCCTAAAATCCATGCCTCAGTTTTATAGGCAAGCAGGAATTAAAGAGGTCTTGCAGGCAACTTGCACTACGTTCAATTACTTCTCTAGGCAGGTAACTGAACTGGAGAGAGAAAACCTGTGCCTAAACAAAGAGCTATTCCCACTGCTATTCTCTTGCTAGTAATTTCATCATAAAAAAAGGAGCTGGTATAATTTCAAAAAAGTTAGACCTTGGACCAGCTTTTTTGCCATTATTCGTATGTTGAACAGTGGGACTTCAGACATAAGAAAAACAGACATGCAAAGCTCTTCACCTTCTCCCCTAGAGGTACTGTAATCCACTGACTACATAACATCTGTGTAGAATTGGTACTGCCAGAGTCACAGTCAAAGCAATACGAAAAAAAAGCTGTGCAAAACAGATCCAGGACCGAAGAAAACAGGTGGAGCATGATGGATGGGGAAAAAAATATCTTAAAATAAATTCAGATTAGAATCCATTGACTCTAAACACAAAAATTTAAATAGCAGTATTGTATTAACTTTTATATTTGATCCACCCCATATACAGACTACTTGTGAATTGATTGACAGTCTAATTCAAGCAGCTTGAATAACTATCAGCATGGGATTCCAAAATGACTTTAGACAAAGAGACTGCCTTTTTAGCACAGAACAAAATAGGTGGCCTGCTGGAAATACCTAGACATCTTTTTAATTCAATCCTCTACCATTGCATGTAACAAATTATCATCACCCTGCTTTGTCCTGTCCTTTGCCTCTAGCACCCCACAGTTTTTTCTTCTAAAATTAATGACTGTAATAGAAGTGGATTATCTTGACATAAAAGCAACTCATTGAGTTACATGTATTGCATTTCACCAACAAATATGTTCATCTGAAGAGGTTACATGTAAACTATATTTGCAGTTATTAAACCAACTGAATAAGTATAAGCATATAGATAAGCAAACACACTTCATTTGCAATGCTATTAGAAAGTTTACAACCCCTACAGTCTAGCACATCTCCCTAAGTGCAGGATTCAAATAATTATTTCCTCTTTCTTCCTAACAACGAAAAATATTTATCCTAAAGCAGGATTTGGAAAACTCTTGGCAAACCAAAACATTCTTCCCCTCAAAATTCCTCCCCTCCAATCTTTTCCTGTAATAGGTAACTCAACAGAGACAAAAGTTCTCCTTGCAAAAAAACCAAAATATGGGTTCCTACCCATATTATAGCTTTTTTTTGCTGTCATAATCATACCTTGATATTTGTAGTAAGCAGGGTGTCCCAACTCAGACCATAAATCTACTCCAGTTAAGCATCAGGCCTTTTTTTTTTATTTTAAGAAAACAACACTCAGCTAGGAACCATGTCAAGGTTTGAAACTAAACAATAAATTGTGACTAAAAGAAGTCCAGATGCTTATAGTTGTCCCTGAAGTCCTCATCTTCATAAAGCCATAAGACCAAATTTGGCAGCACAGTAGCAGAATTGAGAACTGAGCAGGAGACTTGGCCAAGTCTTACTCAGTGATTGGGACAATTAACTGGCCATCTGGCTCTCTGCAGGAAGAAAGCAGCTTTGCACCTGCTCCACCAGCCCACAGTTTGCAGCCTAATTGGTTAAAGCAGGCCCATCAGGGCAAAACCAGAACAACCTGTCAGCTGCTGAGACCAGAGCTCAGAAGCTAGGATCAAAACCAAGGGCTCCCAGTGGAGCCATCTCCCTCATGGGCTACATGTAAGTTATATTCAGAAGGTCTCCTGTTCCTTACATACAGCAGCAGAAGACAAAATCAGGAGTGATCAAAGACATGCAATTTAGTTGATACAGTCTATGTGTCAACCAAACTCCAAAAATGCCTCAAACTTTTTACTCTCCTATAATCAGATGACTCTACAGCTACAACACAGTGTTATTACGGTATTAACTGCATTATGCCCTACCATTATAAACTGCAAAATCCTAGAGTAGAATCTGATGCCTGAAAGATCTCAGCATCCCTTATCAAAGGCTGACATAGGACTTTCTCCATTGGTTGTTTGCGTACTTGGAGTTAAAGGTCACTGGCCAGGATATCTGTACAATCTGTTGATAAGGTGTTGGAAGCCAGAGCTCCCTATCTCACCTGAATGCAACCACTGATAGGGATCTTTAGGCCTCCTTTCCCCCAAGCTCCATAGAAAGTTCATTTTTTAGATGGTTTTATCGACACTTATAAGGCCTATACAGCATAGCATAACAGAATAAGAATAAAATAATAAACAATAGACAAGATTCCGGTGGAAAGGAAAAAGAGGCAACAGACAGAAGAGGTATATTGAAGAAATTCCAAAAGGCAGTTATGTCCCCTCTCACTCTGAGAGGACTGCAGGGAAGCACAACACAAAGCACAGAGGTCAAAACAAGAGCAAAAAGTGTCAAAGCTTAATTTTTAATAGGTATTTCACCTACTTTTTTCCACTTACCTTACTTAGAAGGCAAGAAATCAACATAAAGAAATATTTAAAAAATCCTTTTATTAGGATTTTTTTAAAATACTGAATTGTAGCATCAAAATAACAACATTAAAAGTAATTTGTCAAGTAAATGAATCCAGAATTGTAAGGCTGAATGTTCAGGTCCACGTTGTCAGAACATGCTTCATTTAAGCCAGTCTGAATGTAGTGGATAACAGTGGTTCAGATCCATCTCAAATAAAATATATGACCTAAGATACTCCAAACACAGATTTAGTTCTGAAAGAAACTGAAGATTAGCACCACACCATAGGAAAGGACCTCTTTCTATCAGGAAATATAGTGCACCACATGACATGGTATTTGTTTTAGGAGGAAAAAGGTAAGTTTTTGTCTTCACTATGTACTGCCTTGACCTAAAATTTCATCTCATGTGACTGAGCTCCAGAATTAACATCAATTGTCCCAAATACACTGAGTTTTCTGTGTAATTGTACTAAAAACATGATAGTTGTTACTTTAGGCAGTGGGTCTCACCCTACTGTAACCTCTGAAGCCTATCCTATAACACAGATATATTTATCTATACTAGTACTATACATTTGTTAAATATACTAAAGATATATAATTATAAAATCAATAAATAGTATCAAAATATTTTAATATATTTTATGATACATAAACATTTGTCAACTGTTACAGGCACTGCCTTGAGATTCTGAGTCTCACATTCACCAATCTTTCCAATGCCAAGTCTCAAAAAACCAGGATTGCTTGGAATTACAGACATGAGGTTTTTTTTAAAAAAAGTACTGATTATTCAGGCTTTATCACTGTGCACCATAAAGGAAGTTTCATCTGCAGTAGAAAGCTCTGGCTCAGCGTTAAGAAAACATTTAGCTTGTAGTTCACAGCAAACACCAGAATGGACAGTCAGACTCCCCAGGGTGGGAGGCTACTGGTCTTTCCTTTTGACACTAATACAGGGAGCACTTTTGCAGCCACACAGTGATATAAGCAGAGTATCAATACTTGAATATACACTTGCATTTATATATAAATATTTTTATATACACTTGTACCTTTTTCTATATGGGCATGCACATATATGTGTGCACAACAGGAACAGAAGTGGGATTTAAAAGCTTTTGCACACAGTTCCACTTCACGTTGACAAATTTTAGCCACCTTTCCCCAAAAGAACTACACAGCAATTCTTACATTTTCTGCATAAAACAAATTCTTTAACAGGTGCAAGGTACAAACACAAAAATTCAACACAACTTGATGACAAAGGAGTATGTAAGTGACAATGACAGTTGGTTATAAAAACAATAGAAGACAGTTTTGATTTTCAGCTTTCAAATATTGACAATGGCACTACTGGATTGCCTTGGAAAACAGTGTACTGTGGTAGCCTGGGAGAGTTGCATAAAGTTGTATGCCAACATGAAGAGAGAGAGCTGGCTTGAAGAGAAAGTAATTTTTCCAGTGGACATGTGTTGTCACAAAATTGCAAATTTTCTGTTTTCTTCTATGATGTTCACACCTTCCTGATCAGACAGGCCACCTCTTCACTGTTTCTGTGCATGCAACAGCACTGTTAGCAATTAAGTACTGTTTCTAAATGCCTCAGCAAAATCAAAGCAATGTATTTTGACTGCATTAGAGGTCCTGGCAGAAAATAGCGTGCAGAAAGAAACTGGGTGTAAGCAGAAGGAAGGAGCTAGACATGTAAGCCAGTTATTATGACCACAAAACCAAAACAAAAAAAAAAAATAAAAAAAAAGAAACCAAATCACTCAGATTGCAACATCACTGTCTCAAATTGTTTTTAATCAAAATGCCTCCGGTATACTGGGATTTCCGTAACTCATCTGAAAACCTCAGCACCACCAAACACTGAATTAATTCCTGAAGCTCTTACACAGAACAGGAGTAACTAAGGACCCAAAAATGGTTACTATTGTTTGGATAATAAGTGTCTTGTTTGAAGATGGATCTCAGGGATGATAGACTTGCTAAGATTTCTGGCTCTTGGGTCTTTTTGATGTTTTTTGAGCTGCCTAGAGTTCACCAGCAAGCTGAGTGCCCTCACACCTCCCCAAATCAACTTTCAGTTTTAGCTAAATCGAGTCACATCAACGTGTGTTGGCACTGTGACAAAAAATGTAAGATTTCCATTATTGCCTCTTCTTCATTACAACTGATGCTCAGAAGTGCCCCTAATTATCCAGAGTAACTGGTCTGTGTATGTTTTGATTCTATGCAAATTTTGATATTTTTATGGCCACATCCACTGGTTGCTGCACTGAAAGATCACATTGTTTTTAAGAGCGAACTTTATCTCAGCAATCAAGAAAAAAGTCGTATTATTCTACTTTAAAGTTTTTCAGTTTCCTTTGAAAAAAACTACCCCCCTCCCCCACCCCACCCCACCAAATGCTTCTAAAGTATTTCTATCACCTTAAAGCAGAGGGCATGAAAAAGTTAAAGAAAAAGGAAAAACATTCTGCAATGTTTCAGCTCAAAGTGGAAAAACAAACTGTAGTAACAGACAAGTTAAATTTGGTAAGTGTACAAATACTTGCAGTTACTCAAGAAATCCAGCATCTGAAGCGCAAGAAGAAGATACAGTCAGTGATACTTAGTATGGGAAAGCCCTGCATCTTTTTCCTTCTGATGTCCATCATACCCTTGCTGAATTTACAAACGAGAGGAAGATTCAACTCAGCTTAATGTGGAACTCCTCTTTTTTCATGGCAGAATATTTAGCAACAGATTCAAGCAGAGACAGCGTTTTGACTTTGTACTGATGGATAGTGTAAAACCATGTCTTAAAACTAGTTACACTGTCAGAAGTACAACTGTGTGAAACTGAGAATTAAAATAAAACACGGCTCCAGCACTCTTCCTCACAGCTGCTGTCCAAGAGCCTCAAAGACAACAGAACTAGCATTAGGAGAAAAAGATCAGAACAAACTTTAAAATGCACTTTTAACAGGGTTTAATGTTTTAGCAAGTGCTGCAGGGCAGTTTTGTCTTACACTGGAGATTCCACTGTGGTTTGACACTTGGTACAGAATCACAGACTATTCTGAGATGGAAGGGACCCAGAAGGATCATTGTGTCCAACTCTTAAGTGAATGGCCCACATAGGGGATTGAACCCATGACCTTGGCGTTATTACAACCAAGTTTTAACCAACCCATAGATAGAACTTGGCAATTTCTGTAATAGGGAGAACACATTTCACTGCAACTGATTTTACATACATAACTGCATTCTAAGGTAATACATTGCTGCAGAAGTGGTTTTAGGCTCTTCTCAAATATAACTAAGGTCTAAGTAACAAACAAAACTTTTCATCATGCCCGAATTCAGAGCAAATGATACAACATGTTCTGGTCAATGGCAAGTTGAATATGAGTCAGAAGTACCCTGGCAGCCAGGAGGGCCAACTGTGTCTGGCAGGGCATCAGGTAAAGCTTTGCCAGCCTGTCAAAGGGCACTGTCCTACTCTTTTTTGCACTGGCATGTCCTCACCTTGAATATTTATGCAGTTTTGGGTACCACAACACAGGAAAGTCATTAAGCTGTTGGAGAGTGTCCAAAAGAGGGCAACAAAGATGGGGAAGGGCCTTGAGGAGAAGCCGTATGAGGAGTGGCTGCGGTCACTTGGTCTGTTCAGCCTGGAGAAGAGGAGAATGAGGGGAGACCTCATTGCAGTTACAACTTCCTTGAGAGGGGAAGAGGAGGAGCAGGCACTGATCTCTTCTGCCTGGTGACCAGTTACAGGACCTGAAGGAATGGCCTGAAGTTGTGTTAAGGGAGGTTTAGGTTGCATATTAGAAAAAGGTTCTTCACCCAGAGGGTGGTTGGGCACTGAACAGGCTGCCCAGGGTAGTGCTCACAGCGCCAAGCCTGACAGAGTTGAAGAAGCATTTGGACAATACCGTCAGGCACATGGTGTGACTCTTGGTGATGGTCCCGTACAGGGCTAAGGGTTGGACTCGATAGTCCTTGTGGCTCCCCTCCAACTGAGAATATTGTCTGATACTGTGAACATATTGTCGCATGCTGATTCATAACCACCATAACAGTCAAAGCACAAAAGGTTATATGAGGAAGGAAGACACTGCTCCATTTCAGGATCTCCACGTCACTTACTGCTTCCTCAAGATTAAAAATATGAACAATTTTGCCTTCATTTTTCTGGTGTGAAGATGCTAAAGCACTGAACAACATGTTCTCAGGCTGAAGTATCAGCTGACTCATTAGAAAAGTCATCTCAGCAACTAGAACAGTTCACAGAGTTCACAACATAAAGAATTCCCAGTGCTTATACTCCTGTTCTTCCAGCTCCTTGCTAATTTAAGTGGTACTGGCATTAAATGCATTTGACAGGACATTTATCTAGTTCTGTATCAAAGCTAACAAGGAGGGACCTATAGGAACTACCACAACAACAACATGGCAACTGAAGCACAAGACCTTAAAAAGCACAGAATGAACTTCCCTCTTCTAGTCAGTTCTGCAGGCTGAGGGTGGGGGAACAAAGCCTAAGACCCTACCTCTTCCCCAGCCAAAACCACAACAACTGCACCTCTTCCTTTTACACCCATGCAAACTCAACCAGCTAGAGACCTAAATCAAGAAACACCAGTATTTAGCCGTTGTGTGAACACTAGAAAAACATGTTCTCAACTTACTTTATACAACCATTGCTTACACATTTACTCAAATTTCACTGAAACACTTGCTGAAATCAAAATATGAGCTTGTCATATTTTAGACATTAGAAAGATCAAATATTGTAACTATAACCAACTACATTAAATTCAGCATCCAAAACGTATAAAAGAACAGTCAAATATTGAAACACATCACCCGGATTTAGACATAAGTTGTTCCTTCTAACTTTGTAGTAGAGCAATTTGCCTCTTGAAACACTAACGGAGTGTTCCAATACCATAGTGAGTGATGGTCTAAAGGTTAATTTTTGAGGACAGATGTCATATCTGCTTCATGCTTGGCATTCTCAGACGTTTCAAATGGTACAGTCATTTCTGTATTGCTATGGTATCATCTCACTAGCTGAAGCACGTTAGTGCCTGAAGGCTCCACTCAAGGTCTTCAAGCATTACTGTTAATACAGAATGACACTGCATCAGTCCCACCAAACAATCCAGTTAGAAAGTATGAAGGTTAAGAAGTGAAATAAGAAGACAGAGAGAGCACACAAGGACTTGCTGAAGGCCAAAGCTAGGTCGATGGTAGAAATTGAAGAAAACAGACATCCATCAAATTCAACTGGTGAAGCTTAACCTGACTGCTCAGAACTTCCCTCCACACCCCTGAAGAGAATTTTCCTCTTGCAAAAGCAGCAATTCCTTGTACCAGTCACTGGCTTAACCAGACACCGGTTGGTCACAAGAATTTCTACAGTGTATATATAACCCTTAAAACTGGCTGGTGAAAACGCTTATCAAATGTCTCACAGAAAACAACAGTGCTCTCAACATTTTAAAGTTTTTCACTCTTTTTTTCTGTCTTCAGAATAACGCTGGCTTAAGATGGAGTGTTTTAATCAAAACCATCAAATTGCAAAGAATACACCACAGAAGGGCCCATGTTCTTTTACTGCTTTACAACAAAAGGTAAACTCCAAGAAAACACACAATTACACTAGAAAATAAAAATTGTGCTATACAAGCTTGTTAGGGGAAAAAAGTGAAAAGCCTGCATGATTCATTTATGTATGGTAATCAGACTATATAAATGTAATAAAATTGAAAGTCACATTTGTTGTTTTTTCCTTTCTTGATAATTTATGACACATACCAAGAGGAAGCACCTGGTAAAAACCACACATAGCTCAGGTCCGTAAGCAGTCTCAACCATGAGATAGGGCATGATTGTGAAAACTTTTTTGCTTGCAGATCATTGAGCATTTAAGAGGTAATCAATACAACTACCATCATGTGGCACCCGTCTCCTGAATTTCAACTCCCTCTCACAAGAGAGAGACAGAAAACTTTCTATCAGTGTTATCAGGGCCATTACTGCAATCTTAGACAGGGAGCAAATTTCTGAACATTAGCAAGACAAGGGGGGAAAGAAAGAGGAAAGAAAATAGAATGTCCTCAAAAGCAGTGTAGAAACCATCTTGTTTATTGATATGTGTTCACTGTAGCAATTTAGCTTGAACTAGTGATGCTGAGTTCTCCTTAAATACTGAGGACCAGTCAGTCTATTATAGAATCAACCACTGCAAAACACATTATAGAATCGAGGTACATAACACAGTGAAATTAAAGGCAAGATTTTTCATAAGTTTACTACGCAGCAAGACTCAATCATTATTAACAAACTACTTTTAGTTCATACAAAATTGTAGACCAAGTGCCTTATCACCACTACATCTGTTTTCAGTTTTGGCCTGCAACTACATTTCCCAAGGTTTTTCAGAGCTGGGTATCAGAGGGTTTGGTTCCTTGGTGTTTATTTACAGCACACACCAAGTGCATCAAGGATATGAACTGGGTAGAGGATGCAATATTTCCAATAATCTATCATGTTCCAGGCCCATGTAAGTTTCTTGAGCAACCCCTTGACATGGCAGGGCAGTGGGTTTTGATCTTTCATTATAGGTCACAAGCTTGGTTTCCAGCTCACCACAGTACTGTGAGACCATGGAAACCAGGCTCCTTGGACTAGGTGCATTTGGTAGTTGCTGTGGAATAAATGGGACAATGCTGGAAACCTTCCTTCTAAACCCCTCTTCCCGAACAATCAATCGAGTTAAGGGACAGTTTTGACAAGTGCCAAGAAGGCTCAAAGATGTTGGGATGGCAATAATGTGCTGTGCAGAATTCTCTGAGGGAGACAATCAAGATGAGGAGTAGCAGAGAACTGCACTGTTGAAACACAGCAGTGTTTGTAAATTTGACATCAAAGGTTCAAAGAAGCTGCCTAAAATTGTTGTTTTCTTTGGTACTACAGTTTTGGGAAAGGAGGTATAGTAAACAGCCTGAAGTGTGGAAGTAATGAAGGTTTGAAAGAATCTTGATGTTTGCCTCTTTCATTGTAGTTCTACTGCTATGAGTGAGGAGAGGCAGTTCAGCATTTCCACTGTAGTCTCTGTAAGCCTTCAGCAGTTGTCTCCCATACCACTGGGAGACTGGTGGGAAGACAGTTCTAATTTACAGCTATATTGGACAACAACAAAAAAGCTAGTTCAACTTAAGAAAAAAAAAGAAAAAAAGAAAAGGAATGAAAAAGTGTGACATTTAGTTAATACTGCATGTAAGAAGAACTTGAATACTTCCTGTAAGAACTGAGACCAAGTAGCTATAGGGAATACATAGTAGCACCTTAACCATATATTTCCTGATTTTAAATCTGTGGCCTTAAGATTTTTTAATGATATGAATATTGTCTTAGAAAAAGGGAGATTATGCACATTACTGTGCATAAAGGGAGAATATGATCAGGCATTGCCAATTCAAAAGTTTAGGGGGTTGTTGTTTTGGTTTTTTGCCCCTCTAGAAGGATGAGCGTTGGACAGAACGTATTACCACAGCAGTAAATTTCCCCTTCAAAAATGAATTTTGGTAACTGAATATCATTTTGATTGCAGAACCATGTATTCTCCATGAACTAAATAGGAAAAAGGAATTTTAAAGAGCTGCAGCAATCCCCTTCCCTATAGATCTGTCCCATACACCAAGTGCAAGACTCATGGCCACCTGACTTGCTCATCACCGCAGACCTTGTACCAACTGCATAGGTTGCTACAATTTGAAGAATTTTTTGAAGCTCCAGGTGCCCAAGAACTCACCCACCTGCCACCCAGATACATCAAACACATGTGATCCCACAGGGGCAGAGAAGATACAATGTGTTTTTGTCCTCAAGTACCAAAGCAGAAAATATGCAGTGCATTACCGCCCATCAAACTCTGTAAACTTACTGTATCCACCTGCAGGACCTCACAGCCAGAAAGGATCAAAATATTTGGCTAAATACATCGGTTTGGTACATTTGACCTTGCGGCACAACAAAGGTGAGTCTATAAGACCAGTCACCACAAAACAACAACTTGAGACTCATACTATTGTTTGTACGAAAACCAAAACTTTGGGCCACAAAGCCATTTTACAAAATACTGCACCAACACAGAACATATGTAGCCAGCTGTCCTCTCCTCCTACTGTTTTATCCCTATTCCTACAAATGTGCTTACATATTTTCCTAAAGGAGATGGCAAAGAACTAATAACTATACAAATTCTAGTTGGTTTTCCTTTTAGGGATAGCTGTTTACAATGCAAAATACTCACATTCCTCCAGAAAAAGCCCAGAACTATCTGTTTACATCATCGGTCCAATGCAAAGGGCAATAGCTTTACACAGTGTGGGCTTAGACTGTAAACTTTTATTTTTGGTTAAGGATGGGTGAAAGGAAGACAGCAATAGCCAGCAACTTTGAGAGAGATATGTATATGTATATGTGTGTGTGTGTATATATATATATGGAAAGATGTCCTGTTTGTAAGATATGTGTGAAGGTTCTTCCTGTACAACATAGAAAAACAAATAAACAAGATATTATCACAAGGCAAACAGAATACCACATTACATGCAGAAAACACAACAGTGTCAGCAAACGCTCAGAAAGCAAATGCTAAATTTTAATGAACACTTTGACAGGTTTGTGGGGGGTTTTTGGGTTTGTTTTTTTTTTTTGAAGGGGATTTTTAAAGCTTTATCTCCTCAGACTGACAATATTTTCCCCTAGATTCCTCTTATTTTCTATGTTTATATACAGTTTCTTATGGATAAAGCTGAAATGACTGCTGAAATGGAAAACTGTCAACACACAGAAAATAACTTGGTTCACTGACTCTAAAAATTCTACAATATCATGCTTCTAAGGATCATTTCATTCATTTCCACCAGGACTGAGAAGCTTATTATCAGCTGAGGATCTGTCATGGGAAAACATCACATCTCCCATTAAATCCAGCACAAGAAAACCTGATTTGGCCATATCTCACAGGATTTCATCTTCTAGTAAGATTTCCTCATCTCATAAGATCCCATCATTTTTCAAAAAAGGTGGGAATTTTATAGTGTTAACAACAGAACAGTAATGGTGACAGTGATCTGTTTAACAACTACTGTCCCCAAAAAATCCCATATTTCTCAAGTGGCCTTGTCTCTGCAATTTTCTACACTTACCTTGGCTGACTTGTCACCACTGTGTTCTCGTTTTCCTACATGGTTCCCCATGCTGGATCACCCAAACTTCAAATTCTGGAAAGATAAAACCAAAACAGCATTTTTGAAACCAATACATTTGTACAGAAATAAAAATTAGGTTTTTTCATCTGACACATAACAAAGAAATTTATCTTATACAATAAGCATTTTTATGAGTCCATGGTAAGATCTATGATAGACCCTAAGGAAAAAAACCCCATGCTTATCTGGGTTTTTTTAATAAATGTAAGCAATACCAGAAAGCTTTCTTTCAAGAAAAGAAAAGAAAAAAGAAAAGAAAAGAAAAGAAAAGAAAAGAAAAGAAAAGAAAAGAAAAGAAAA
>JAOXXN010000395.1:91713696-91728911 GCA_026770055.1 Myrmophylax atrothorax | reverse complement strand
GTTTAACTTTTAAATGGTAACTTTGTTTAAAACATCACAAAAAGAAACCAATATTTAACAACTTTGAAAGATAACACTCAATTTCAGTTTTCAGGTGGTCATCTCTACCGGTATTTTTCACATAAAAATCTCAGGGGAAAATTAGATCCAAAAATCTCATCTGATCACGCTCTCAGAAGGCAGATTAATAAATTATGGTAATGAGATTAGAACCCCAATCTTGCATTCTGTCATATTGAATGTAAACTTGAGCTACAATATTTGTAGTGCACAGCAGTGGGTCATGTATTTACACATGTGAACTTCTTTGCATAGAAATGTGCATGCAGAAATTATACATTTTTATATAAATATATGCACATGTATACATGTATACATATATACATATATATATACACACATGTGTGTGTGTCCATACAATTATGCATGGTACTCTGTTGAGGCCTACAGGTATATAAAGGTGTGAAGAGACACACAATTACAGAATCTGGACACAGTATGCAAGGGAAAAAAACCTGGAAAAATTATTGTCTTTGTACATTTGTGTTACCTGGCATAGCTGCAACAACTCTCTCTTCATGTGTTGAACATCTCCCTCCTGTTCAGTTTGTAGTTTCCCTTATTTTTCCAGGATCTTTGTATGTAAGCAGATGTCAGTATGCTCACTTACATATACTCTTCTTTTTAAATACTCCACCCACTATTTCACCCCTGGTGTTTAGGACACGGTGAAGAGTTCAATCTGAATAAATGACAGTATGAAAACAAGTGATACAGGAAAATTAATGTTGATTTTTTATTTAAATTAACTGTCCAGTAAAAATTGCTTGAGTCAAGTAGGAAGTGCTCCTTTATGCAAGTGAGAGAAAGGGAATGAAAGGAGAGCAGAATTTGCACAATATTTCATTTGTACTTTTATACTGCAATTGGCCATTTATTATTCTTCATGAGAAACAGTTGACCTTACTGGCCAATAGGTTAGACTTACTAAGAAAACTAAAGTTTGGGTGTGAAAGCCTCATAATGTGTGAGCACAACAATGTCATATAAACTCAAAGAATTAATTAAAATGTACTGAATGCTATTGAATTAAGATGAATGAAGAGCTATTCACTTTCAAGAACTGCAAGTAGCGAATGGCAAAATGTTGTAGTGAGGAACCATCATTGAGACAGTGGAGATTGCCAATGCAAGATTAACGATATCAGGCCCTGCATGCAGAGGAAACATAATCTAGACCTAATTAGGATCCATCTGAAATTTTTTATGAGTGGACCTTCAATGAACTTCAGATGATAACACTTTCATTTAAGTCTTAGAATCAAGCCTTAAATTTAAAGTCTTCTGATGTTGCTGTATTTTCACAAAAAAATTTATGTGTGAGTCCTTGAAAATAACAACACAATGCTTACCCTATTTTATAAGCAGAATCAGACGAGTTGTTGATACCTTCTTTTTCCAAGAAGACTCTGATACAAGAGCATTGTCTCAGCAAGTATTTGTTTGAGTAATGTCAGACTGTCTATGTAGGCAAATGGGGCACCATTATCTGCAGATGCTGAGATCTATCACAAATGGGCAGGTATGGGTTAGTAATAAATGTATACCAAAGTTAGACTTCATTGCTAAGAAATTTCTATATAGTCACCGTTTCTATAAGCCACCATTTCTGAAGCCTTTGAACCTTAAAAAAGTGGATTTTTAACTTCTCAATTAACCTTGAGAATCAGGGAGGTGTTCTGCAGCCACAAGGGGACCGACCCTCTTCAGAAATCTTGTCAGAACTGATTGTTTCTTACTGGCTATGGATATTAAGGCATTTGACCTTATTGTAAACATGCATTGTAAAGAAAATCTTTCTCCTGCTGCATTATGGTTCCCTATTGGGGGGATACAGCAGTGGATGAATGACAATATAATAGATACTGAAAATCCTTGAAAATATATCTTTCCCTGAATGAGAAAATAAAGCAATTGTTTACAGAAATGCATATGATGATCCATTTTAGAACAGAAATAACCTGTCAGTGACCAAAACTTTTTGTTTGGAATTGTTTACCTAAATATTTCATCTTCAATTTCTAAAGCATTTTTCAAGAGGTGAGCATTATTTTTATGGCAGCACCAATATCCTGTTTGCCAAGAGATCAAAAGGTGGTTGTAGCAGCAGCAGCAGACCGTGAAGAAGATGAACGTAGCAGGCTTTCAGACTAATTTTCTCCATTTTCTATTTTTTTTGTCTCTGTCTAATTGCTGCCTCCGACAACACAGTTTTTTGTGAAACTGATCATCTCACCAGGTATTTCAAACACATCTCATGTACTGCTGCAATATAGGTCAAAGAAGTCCTATGATAAAAGGTTTTTACTCTTCTGCTTCTTCTAACAGGAACAGTCTGGCTAATGGAAAAAGTTGGTCAAAAATATTTGATGTGTTCAAGCGCTATTAACCACATTTCCGGGCTTCTACTTTTCACTTGCACTTAATCAGTAGAAAAAACATGCCTGATGTGTGCGGCTCATTTACAAATGAACAAATGGAAAACAAGCCTGTGTATAAATACCTCTTATGCAAATTAAAGTGTCTGTATTCTTACTAATTACTTGGTGCTAATAAAGCCAAGATCACGGGTTCAATCCTCTGTATGGGCCATTCACTTAAGAGTTGGACTCGATGATCCTTATGGGTCCCTTCCAACTCAGAATATTCTGTGGTTCTGTGAATCTACATACAGATGTGTGCACACACAGAGATATACTTGAATAGAATGTATTTATTTCCGTCTTTTCTTAAGCCATGATAGAGTGTGTTAAAGGTGTCTGTGGGCAGGCAAAAAGCTAAGTTGAAGTGAGACAGAAATTGATATATGCAGGACTCTAACTACTTTGAAGCTCTGTTCTCCTCATCTTCCCCTTTTTACTTATTTTGCCTTGGGTCTTATATTGCATGTTTTCAGAAGTGGAACTCCTTGTTGCATTGACCAGAATAACAATTCCTGTTTCAGTGTAGATGCTTTTAAAATAACAGTCCTTGCTCAGCTCATTGTCAAAGGAAGTTCTGTCCAGTTGTGTCTCCATTTGCAATATCCATTTTTCTCAATGCAAAACCCACAGAATGTTGAAGTGCTGTTTTGTTTCTAAGGCCAGTTTATGGCAGTCATTTGGAGAAATCATCTTTATTCCAGAGATGTAAAATAACCAATATCTATCACGTTGAACTTGGAAAAAAGTGTAACATCCAGGGCTGTCCAGTTGGAAGACCTTTTACTTTTCTTCATGAAAAAAAAAAAAGACAGAATGCTTTTGTTCAGCTTTAAAAATGAAGATTTACAAGTTCCAAAGTGAATGTTCCTAAAAAGGGTAATTGGAAAAAAGGAACAAATTTAGAACATAAAGACAGATTTATTGTATTTCTCAAGAAGAATGATTGCCTGACATACACAATGAAATAACTTTTTTGTTATTCTTTATATAATCATAAGATTCTGGCATTTGAACTTCCAAGTTTATTTTTATGAGGGTAATAAAAGAGGTATTAAAATATGTGATATAAGATAATGACAATATTTTTTTTACCATGGCATAATTAATCCTTGAAATGAAAATTTGAAAACAGTAAGATCTGTATTACATGCAATTTGTGATCACCTAGCTCTTGAATTCAGCGCAATTTGGGACTAAATCACAGAAAGTGGGTGAAATTTGATATGTTTCTACAACAGAATCTGATGTGTGCTCAGATCAGTTTTACACTAAGTAAAACATTCTTTAAATCTCAAACATGATAGCCATCATTATAGTTTCTCTTATTGCAAAACAGAGAAGCTGTAGTCACTGTGTGGGCAGACATCTACAAAGCTCTTCTTTATTGCTATTCAATGTGTTTCCAACAAGAGGAAGTCAACCAGTCTCACACATAAAACTTACTCCAGAGTGCCTGAACACAGCTGCGGCAGTCCCAGCACAGAAAAAACAGAAAACATTTTTAATAACTGAACCAAGGCCTTCCCCTTCACACCACAAAAAACAATCTCCTACTACAAAAAGCAGTCACATTTTGCAGCTGGGGTTCAGCTTCATAGGATATCATGAAAATTTTCTGATTTGCTATTACATAATCTAGAGGGTTCTGAAAACAACAAGCAGTTTTCAGAACAAATCTATGCACAGTGCACAATTATAAGGCATGTATTTGCTTGCACTACCTTTTCTTTTTCCCCCAGTGGGAAATACTCTTCTCTTTCATACATGGTAGCATGCAAACCACTCGCTTATCTTTTCTTTATGTTGGAGTAGATTAAATAGCAAGTGCAATATAAATAAGAAGGAATTTTATCAACTATGCTTACAACACTTGTTAATGGATTTCACATAGCTTTGTTCTGCTACCAACTTTAGTTCAAGTTGTCATTCTGCCCCCTAAACTCTACATTTACAAAGTGTTTAATTTATGATATTGAAGGTGAACAACAAAAGGAAATAACTTGCACTTGTAAAGTTTGTTTTTAGAAAGGAGGGTACAGTATCCTTGCAGGGTGTTGTGTCAGAACGGTGTTGAGCTCCAGAAAACATGAATGTCAGTAGTGTTTTAAAATGAGCTCAAAAGTATTGCAATTTATGATCACTTCTGACCAGCAGATATGTATTGAATTGTTCTATGGAGTAAGCAAATA
The DNA here is from genome assembly GCA_026770055.1 of Myrmophylax atrothorax. NCBI lineage: Eukaryota > Metazoa > Chordata > Aves > Passeriformes > Thamnophilidae > Myrmophylax > Myrmophylax atrothorax. The sequence continues at coordinate 91,724,239 of JAOXXN010000395.1, read as the reverse complement.
GTCAAGTAGAAAGAGAGAGGCTTTCAGTAGCAGTTCATTGCTTTACACTGTGTGCTGTCCTGCATTTCTTAATGCTGGAGTTTAGCTTAAATTCAGAGATAGGGGACAGAAGGATGATTCAAACGTCAATCAGAAAGTGCTTCAGGTTTCTGCACCTAATAAAGATAACCATAATAAAAGATTGTTATTTGGACTGGCCATGAAAAAAATGCTGAAAATAAGAATGGTGGAGAAGTCTGAATCTATTAAAACAGATACAATATTCAGTAATCACTGTCAATAAAGCTCTGCTCTTGTGTTCATGAACAATGATAGATTGAATATAATTGTCTTCAATTGCCATCTTTACAGTCACAATTCAACAAGACTCAACTAAGAAAAGCCACAGCCTCCAAACAATCAGATAATACATGACTATCCTGCATGTTTCAAATGGTCTTGAGCAAGTTTATTGTTATCCCGTGCCTCCACAGCCAATATTGAATAATTCAGCTTTGATAATTTCTGAAGTTGACTATGCCAAGCTTTCTATTTCTTGGCCAAAACAAATGTCATGTATGATAGAACAGTGCAACGTAATATTCATTTTAACCTGTATGGTAGATCTAAACTCTAAATAGTAACAATCCATGCGAATTTTTAGACATACACTGCAAAACCTAAGCTTGCTTGCTTGGTTTTACACAAAGAAAGCAACTTTCTGTACAATCCTAGTATATGAAATAGTTTAAACAATGTTTTGGAGATAAGTATAACCCAAATAAACTGTTTTCCCAAGCAACTGAAATTTGACAAAATTTTAAGTGGGCAAAGCTGAGTCTTCCAGTGGGTGCTATTAACTATGGAGCAATATTTCAGGTGTATCTATGATCTGGCTTGTTGCTACTTACTTCGTATTTCATAATGTATTTGATACAAATGTCTTGTAAAAATTATATGCAGTTAAAAAACAGGAGTACATTAATCCAACTCCCCAAAATATACTACTGTATAGATTTTAAGAGATTCTCTGATCTCTGTCATAATGACAACAATACAGCTTCTTTGTGTTTAGTTGTTTTATGTCTTAAAGGTGCCTCTTGAAAGTGAAAGAACAAGCTGCTCAGAGACAGTAACAGTCTACAACATTCCTAGTAAATTTTTCCATTTATAGTAAGTTCTAGTTACTAGTATGAAACTTTAGTTTCATTAACAGGGAAAAAAAAAGAATAAATGGGAAATGAACGAATAGCTAGGTAGTATGACAGATGGTGGCAGTACACTTAAAAAAGAAAATATGTAACACAAAAAAACCCTCCAAACAATATGACATTTTATTAAAAAACCCATAGTTCAGAGAGAACTCAGACTTGACAAGATAGAGGACTTAGTGTGTATTCCATGAATAGAAGATTTGCTTGAGCCTAATTTCCAATGAAAACTATTCATAGCTCAGAATTTGCTGATTCTATGGGAGAAATAATTAATTGGAAGCAATTAACTGGATTTATCTGTCAGATAAGCTCTATCTGATTCTTAGCTACTGATCATTAGCAAACAGACTAATTGAAAACTTAGTACTAGCTAGTTTTACTGCTTATGTAAAGAATACTTAAATATATGAGACTAATGAACAGTTATGATTTGGTCAAAGAGTGATTGTATTTGTTAACACAAGTTTGTTTTAAGAAAAAAGTCCTAAACTTATATGAAGGTTCACTTTTTACACAATCCAGTTATATAAGATGTTTTCTTCTATGTACAAGCTACTACCATGCATACCTGTCCACTACTTCATGTAATGATCACTGGTACAAGTATATGGATAGCGGGTTTTGAGAAGAGGAGCCTAAAATGGGCTTTTTAGTCCATATTAAAACACTTAAATAAATGATCTGATTTGCAGTAGCAGCATACTTCCACAACAGCCAGTGTGATATCAGTGGGGGTTCTTGAATGCTTAGAGACTAAAGGAAAATTTGGGACTCAGATGCATTTCAACAGGGACACACCCTATTGTCTGTTCATATTCCTTTTTGTTTAGTATAAGCTACATAAAAAAGGATGCCCATAAAATGGGTGGAAGATGCCAATTGAGAAAGGATGCAAGTAATTTGATAGGAGATGAAAATATTGAAGAAATTAAACTCTAACTCTTTCCTGGGTAGTGCCTTTATGAAAGGGAAAACAAAGGCACTAAAACAAAAAGGGAGTAGGCAACAGTACTGCAGGCAATGTCTGGAGTTTACATGTATACCATTAACTTCCTTAGACAAGGGGTGAACCTGTAAATCTTTCAGTGTATGAAGACTTTTATAAGCAGGAAAAATAACAGCAAAAAGAAGGTAGCTCCATTTGTAGCAAAAATGTTTAGAGATGGAGGACACTAAATAAAAGCATGGGCTGAAGAACTACAATGAGGTCCACCTCCCATGGCCTCAGACATGTTCTGTCTTCTGCAGTGCTCAGGTACAATCAGTGATCTAAGGGTGATCTGCAGGGATCAAAAATCAACCTCTTAAATTTGCTCATTGATGTCTCTGTAGTTCTCAAACTCTGACATCTGCACTGCTTGTGGCCTGTATGCCATAAAAGCCACACTTGTGATCTTTTTGTAGTCCAAAATATCCTGATGAGGACTAGGAAGAGGCATGATGGTTCTTGCTGAGTTAAGGAAGGCAACCATAATGCCATACCACAACTGATGTTACTTGCAACTGTGCCAGTTTTATAGAGGCAATGTCGAGGGGTCCAAATAGCTGGCAAAGCTTTTCATAAGATTAAATATTTAGAAGAAATTTTTGTGTTCAGTTTCTTATGCAAATCCAGTGCAGGGGTTCAGTGATGGCAGCTGAAAGAGCTATTTTTCAGACTAAGTATCTTCTTTCTGTTATTTTTTCCTAATTAGAACTGATTTTTGAAGATTAGTTTTCCTAAAACTGGTAATCAAAATCCTGTGTAGTTGGGCTATCTTTGCTCCAGTACTACTTCGCTGAAACAAGAATGTTTGTGCATGTAAATGACTGCCACTAAGAGGAGGGGTGGCAGCAACGCTGAAGGGGAAAAACTATCATTTTGAATATTGCATAAATGACTGAATACGTACAATTTTAGTGGGATGGAACATCCAGTGTTCAATGTTTTAGAAGCATGTCCTTTTTCTAAAATAAAGAAAATGAGAAGTATACTCGATTGTTGTACAGCTTACACAGCTGCAGAGAGACTGAAATCTGATGTGTCATAGAGAGAAATGCTGTAAACTGGAAACATGACGTTTGAAGGGAAGAAATACTTAAAATGGAAAACAAGAGAAAAAAGCGTTAGTTACTTACCTGCACAAAGCTGAAGAAGAAACAAAGAAAACCAAACAGATCAAGATGTTTTTATGAATGCTTTTTAAACTTACAGTCAGCACCTCCACTGGGAGACATGCAAATTCAATGAGTCAATGAGTTTAGAATGCAAGTGAGTATACTCAAAAATTGTAGTATATTTTAGTAATTTCATAAAAACAGTCAAATCTTAAATTTTCAGCCCGAAGGGTTCAGTCCTATGTACATGTTTGGAAAAGTCTTTATAAATCAATAAATCTGTGAAGGCCAAAATCTATAGTTATAAGTTGTAATTTTATAGTAATACATGTAAATTATTGGAAAAATTAATCAGACCTGAACAGCTGCCAGTGGCTGAAACTATCCCAGTAAAAATGCCAGTGTGAGAAGTTTTTTGACCAGGCCTATCTATGTCTCAGCCTTAGCCCAAGGAAGTCTTTGAAAATAGCTCTGGTTTAGTCGTCCCTATTATGCTAACAGTACATGTTGTCTTCGACCTTGTGTAAGCTTTTCTTCATGTCATAAACTATTGCATCTCTGTCATTAGATTTTGGGTTTGGTACAAGAGTGATTGATGGGTAGGTTTCTCTTCCACAATTTTCCATCATGCCCATTGAAAACTTGCAAGTTCATGAAGAGTGGTTTTCTAAATACGTCTGAAACAATTTTCAAATTAATATATTTAATAATAAACTGCTAAAATAATTTTAAAATAGCAATTTTAAGATTATAAGTTAAAATATTCATTTTACTTGGAAATCAACATGAATTTTGTTCAAAGATAAGTTTTGTGAAAGTATTACTGTAAATTAGCCTAGGATGGAGCCACCCACCTGTTCAAAATAGCAGAAGACACTTGTGGGTTTTTTATTAGTAATGTAGCTGGTGCACTATTTTTACATCAAGTATCAACATCTCACAGCATGAGAAACCATTGTATTCAAAAAGGACACGTGACAAGAAAGAATATTAGAGTAGTCTACTGTAAAAAGACTGTTAAGGGAAAATGCGATTTTTACAACAGTAATGACTCATCAATCCATGTTAAATCACTTTGTATTTAATACCACAAGACCCTTAGACTGAACACCTCTCCTCTTTGCATTACAACATTTAGTTTTCCAGATAACATACACTTCACCACCATTACCAAATTCTCGGGGAATAAAATTCTCTGAGGATTGAACTTCACCAAAATAAAGGTAGACTGAAAGTATGAAATGTGGAGGTCTGAAGACAGTTATTTTCTTGATGACTATATAATCCACTAAAACCAACACAAATCTTTAGAGGGGAAAGTAGAGATGACATTGCCAGATTATCTGCGCCCTAAATTCTCCCTGTAAGCATCTGCAGAGCTATCTCTTTATCCTCCACCAGTTGCTTTAATACCTTCAATTGCAATAATGCTTATGTTAAAAAAACCACAGCAAGAAAAGTATTCCTACCCCAAATGAAAACACCCACCTGCAGCATGACTGCAGTTAAGCTTTCAGTGGGCTGAGACAACTGCCAGGCATGCTGACCGACAGTGTTGGTGACCAATAGTTTATGCTTCTTTACACTCCTTCCCATCTGACTGTGTCCATCTGCTGTCTTGTTCTACTACTTAAAGTCTTTGTAGTAGTCACCTACTTTCATGTTGGAAACAGCATTTAGCACAAAAAGGCTTCAGGTTCTCCATGATGTTAATAAACATTATTCCAGCTAAAACACTTTTTTTACAGTGTGCATTTTTTCCCCATTTGGCTACATCAGTTTCTCATGCTGTCCACTTGCAGTTCATGATGATCTTTGAAGAATTATGTACTACCTACTTTTTTAATGAAAATGCCTACCTCCTCCTGGTTTGGAACAAACTAAGGGCTCCAATACAATCTAATTTGCAGCCAGATGAGGAAAAACTGTCTGTCTTAACAAGAAGCAAACAAGTTTAGTTCATGACTGTTAGTTAGCTCCTGGTTTTTCCCTCAAGAAATTAGTTAAGTCAGTATTAGCAAATGTTATGCAGGTCTTTAAAAACTGTCAATATATGTAAAAAGTAATATACTTCTAGATTTAGTATTGCTTTGTTGAAACTAAGCTGCAAAAATTAAAGCATCCCTTTCAGCATAAGGCCTCTTGCTGATCCTGAAGGCTGAACAAGCTGAGCAGAATCTCTCCAGCCTCACTGGAAATCTTGTGTTTTGCTCTGCTTGTGCTGAGTGCTGAGAGTGGCACTGAAAAGCATCCCACTTTTTCAGTGGAAAGCATCTTTGAGTAGGGAGAAAAAAGTGCTTTCAATGAGTGTTCCACTTGCAAAGAACAGCTTGCTGAATGTCATCTTGCACTTAGATTCATTGAAGCTGCCTATTCAAAGCACTACCCGTCTGCTATCCTTAACTCCAAATCTGTGATGATGCAATCAGTCCCTTTCCCTTAACTTAATGGGCAGACCTACGTCGACTTTAATGTCAGCTTAATCAGACTCTAAGCTCTGCAGGGAGAGGAATTGAATTTTTTGTGATATGTGCCATCTAGCTCGTCGCCAGAGATTTAATTCAGAGTGATAACAGTAGATAAAAAAATCCCCTGGAATTCATTTTATTAAGTAAAGAAAAGAGTATTTTAATTATAACTTCTGTCATAGGGCCACTGTTTAAGTGAAATAGCAGATTAAAATAAAATGCTTCAAGCATCTGTTGGTATTTATGGATACTTTACATGTCTGTCACTCAATACTGTGTATAAATGAATTCTTCTGTTTCTTCAATAAAAGAATATTACTTACCGATTTCGTGTTCTCTGTTTTTTCCCTTGCAAAGTCCTAAATTTAGAAGAAAATTATTTTTGTGTTGCAAATTTCTCTCTGCATCCATGTCTTGAATATAAGATCACAAAATAAATAAATAATTCTGTTTTATCCAGTAGTATTGAGAATTAGTGACACAGTGCACCTGTATTTACATGCCTGTATTTGGAAAAAATCTCACTTTTGGATTAGAACTTGCCAATTCTTTATATGGTGTGGAGTACTTTCTTTTTTTTTACAAGCACTCCTGTTAAAGAAAAATTACATTACTTGCGAAGTTTTTTACTTTATGAAGTGTCAGAATAGGTGAATTTGCCTTTTATACAATGATCTGTTTTAGCAAGAGTCTTTAACACATGTAGATGTACTGCTTAAGAGAAGTTCTGTGCTAAAAGGTCTATGAAGGTATCGTTGTCTGTAAGCATCATTGAAAAAGTATCTAATATAGATGTGCTGCCACCTGTCTTTTCTCACAGAAACTGTCACAGTCGTTCCATTTCCAGGCTGCGAGTTAAGTCCTCAGCTGCTGTGGCCCAGTTCAATGTCTAGTTTCTGGTGAGACTGATAATTAACTTTTCAGTTGTCATAACAAGCTTCAGATTGAACTACTCCAAGAAGAGGTAAAAATAGCATATGTTACACTTTTCTGAGGCAAACGGTAGAAGATTTTGTTTTCCTTTGATTTATCATAGAATGATTTTGTTTGGAAAGGACCTTAAAGATAATGTATTTGTTCTAGGTTTTTTCTTTATTTGCCTTTTTGTCTTGAAAAATCAGTCTAATTGAAGGAAAGCTTTAGCTATTTTTCTTCATTTTTCATACAAAGTTCATGCTCAGCTATTAGCACCTAATAAGTCCATTAGCTATATTGATGCAGAAGATCAGTTTTATCTGTTATGAAACTGTTTTCTTTCTTCCAGATCCATGAAATTGTTTAATTTGATATTTGTACGGAACAGGATGAAAAGATAGCTGTAGAACTGTGTAAATACGGCCAATGGTTTCTGAGTGCATTCTCTCAAGTTAAAAAAAAAAAACACAACACATTAATTTTTTCCATATTTCTCTCCCATGAAGACAAAGAAGTTATTGGTTGAAGCTCCCTGTCAAGTGTTTGGGAAAAGTATCTCAAGGAATCAAGAAGCCTGAAGTGAAACTACTCACTTTTGAGGTGGCATATATATTAGATGGATACCTTCCAGTGTGGAGAAACAGTGAAGAGGGTTCTTTAAGCCTTGTCAGAGCCCTGGCACAGAGTTCAATTAACAAATGCAGCTACTCATCAAACCTCTCCCTTCATTACTGGGAAAGCTCATGTATATACAGTGGATTGCCCAGCAATGACAGGAGAAAATTAAAATTTGCATTCAGCCACATACACTGTCAGTAGCTTAATTCTTCTAGAAATTATGCTTCAGGTAGAGAACTTTTATTCCCCCAAAAAGCAAGTAATATCTAGAAGACAGAATCTTCTGGAACTCCCTAACCCTTTTCAGGGCTGAAGCAGCCATAGGGATCATAAATTTTGGAGGATGGAAAGAAGGCGTAAAATCTGAAACACAGATCTACAAGATTTCTGCACATCTTTACTCATAAGAGACATTCAAGCACATGCTTACAGCAACTCTAGGGGGATTCAGTCACGTGTTTTAAGCTGGATATCAGTGGTGTTTTGAATCGAGGTCAATAAGCATATAATCTCATTGATCACATAGGAACTAGTTCTTCTAGCCCATCAAAAAGCTTGAATTTTGAGATGCTTCTGACTAGCTAGAAAAATGCCTTTGCAATTTAGAAAAAAAAATAAAATTACATTTATAGCTTTATTGTCCTAAGACTGTCAATATGTACAATTGAATGCTTTGGAGTAGGAGGTTACCAAAATTCGTTGTCAGTCCAGGCAGTACTCAGCCAACAATGAGATGCAGACCAGCACCTAAGTGTAATTATCTTGGTTATGGTTTCAGTGTACAGATTGATGTAGAATATAAAGTGCAGTGAAAGCTACATCCCACTCTGAAACATGGAAAGCTGTCATTACAGAGAGGAGGAAATAATTTTATGCACTGAAGGAAAGATTTGTCTGCTAGCTAGTTATGTATACGAAGCAATGCCTTGGCAAAAGGGTTGCTGTAAGCAATGTATACATATTGAAGGAGAGGAAACAATTATGGCTTTCATTAAGAAGAAGGGCCTGTTTATCTCCCATGTAAGCATGGATAACCATGAGTTTTGGAGCATAAGAACAGGTCCATCTTGATGTCCTTGAAGGACAGAAGGGGAGGAGAGCTAATATTCCAACAAAGGGTAAGAAGAGGAGCAAGTGGAGATGTAAGCGTAGCTGAAGATGCACTGTGAAGGTGCTTTCCCACTGGAAGCTAAAAGAAGCTGTGGGGGGCAAGATTTCAGGTGGGGATTATTGAGCAGAGGCAGTCTCAGGAGGGAAAGAACCAGGCTGCAGACATAGTGTTATATGAACAAGGGAGAAAGACTTTTCTTACATAACCTTGCCTTAGGTATGCTAGGCAAGGGTTTTTTTCCCTTCTGCATATATATCCTTTTTGGTAATAATTTCTAACTGTGCTGCTTTGGGATGTTGTGAATAAATGCTTGTATTTGCATTCTACTGTAACTGAGCTTGAGTAGGATTTAATTTCACGGGAAGTGCATGACACTGGTCACCTAAAAAAATCTATATACTGGGTTATCTCTTTAAACTTTGTGTCCTTAGTATATGCTCCCATACTCAGAGGGTGACAGAACAGGCTAAATTTCAGTAACACCAGTCAGATGGAGAGCTCACACCAGAGATATCAGGAAGAAGTTATGGTTAAATGTGAGGTTTGCAGGGAAAATATCAGTATCATTATTGGTTTCCACCACAGTAAAGGCTGAAAGAAGCTTTTAGAAAAGAGAACAAAGCCACATGCTGCACAAACTGCTCATAACTTTGGCATGAAAACAATGTAGAAGATAAGGTATAAATATTTCATGAACCTGTAGAACTACAATATGATCTTCTAATGCAGCAAAAGCTTTGCAATGCATTGCCCTTAAGGCCCACAGGGGTATTCTCCTTTTTGAACAGTGGAATGACATGAATTCCAAAAGCAGGAACTTATGTAAAAGGAAGAGAGAAGATGTTTCATTCAAAACCAAAATGGGAAAATCAATGTCTTTAGCTGTCATTTAGACTTCATATTTATCTGTAACATGACAGTATATATTCTGGAATTGCTCTTTCATCCTCTTACTCTGCCTTTACTTCTGTACCTCTCTGGAAGTGTAGGCTTTAGCGTAGGTCTCTGATGCTGAAAAGAAAAGACTCTTTGTTTAACAATTCTGTGTTGTGCAATCATTTATGAAAACAAAAAACCATTATTCAGATTAATGTTTTGTCTCCAGGTATGTACTGGTTATTAAATTTTTAATTTTTGTTATTGCAATATTGCTTTCAAGATCCTGCCAATATTATATTTGCCCATCATAACAGCAGAATCAAAAAACACAGTAAGGGCTATCATGCTGAATTAAAACTAGCCAAAGTAAGGGGCAAACAGGTCCAAAGACAGAGGAAATTGCCTGCTTTAATACAGAAAGTTTATTTGTGACAGTGACTGCAAAAAATATGGATCTTCCTGAAACAAAACTGTCAGATCTAGCAGTCTAACAAGTTTTGAAAGTCTGGTCACGTATCTGAAATACACAGTTAATCTCACCCAAATTTCACGAAACAAAGTCCTACACAAATATTTTATCTGGGGAAAAATTAAAACCATGAAACAACACATGTTCATGTGTTGTGTTTTATTAAACTGCTTTTTCATTCCTCACTAATTCCTTTCAATCTTCAGATATCTGTCCCCAGATCTTGAAATAAGTAATATTCTGTACAGAAGTGAGTTTACACACAGAATCATCTGTGAATCAGATGACTCTCTACAAACAGCTTGTCCCTGGGGGAGATGGTCTGTGTTGAAGAGAAAGCATCATGTGTTACATAATCCCTAAGTGTTGGTTGATGCCTCAAGTCATGAGGAAGGCACTGTGGCACACTCTTGCTAAAATGTACTAAGAAACTTGAGCAAATCTGTGTGGGTAGGGAACATGATTCACTCTTGATAAATATAGAAAAATTAACCAAGACAATTGCTTTGTATGAACAAAGAGATAATGAAATTCAACAAGGTTTCAAAAAATTTTTTCCTCACTTAATTTTGAGTCCTGAGCAAGATGGATAGAGCAAAGATGCATTTCACAAACAAGTAGTCAAAACCTAGTCTCTTTGTCTTGGTACGTGGCTTTCACATCTCTGAAGATGTAGGAATAATAGGCATGAAGTTGCCATCAGCAGCAGAACAGTTTACTCCATTCTTTACACTTTTTGAGCTGGAAAATACAATATACTGCACTCCTGCATGCTTATTATATGATAAACTAG
>JAOXXN010000395.1:91702698-91713560 GCA_026770055.1 Myrmophylax atrothorax | reverse complement strand
AGAGAAGGTAAAGAAGTAAATGACAAGGTCTGTTACAGGTTTTGGTTTTTTAAAAGAAATTTACCCTACATAAATTGTACACTCTTCATTTTCTTGCATACATCTGGTTTTAGTCTTCAATGCAGAACAACAGGAAAAAAGTGTTGAAATTTTCTTTTTTTGTTATTAGGTAGATATGCATAATCTATGGGGTTTTTCCTGTCTGTAATGAACATACTATTGTTACTACATCTGGTGGCATCCAACTGAGGCAGGTTACCAAAGCTCTAGCCAAACAACTCTAGCCAAACAAATCTCTTGACAAGATTTGGGAACAAATTGGCACTCTGATACTTTCACTTTAGGAAGGTTTTCCAATATGTTGTTTGGAAGCATGTCATGACCACACCGAGAATCATGGTCTGCTCTGGTAACTTTAGAATTCCTCTTTAGATGTGTGGTAAGTTCAGATTTCACCTCTCTTGGTAAAATAGCTAACAGTGAAATGTTGGTAATGCAAAAAGTTACCTCATTAATCAACCTGAAATCAATATAGAATATGCATATAATGGACAACATAAGAGGCAAAATCAAAGAATGCTACCTTGTCTCAATGATTTGCACTTTAGTGCTATTGCCTGTAACATAGCATGACTGCTACACGAGCAAGCATGGACAGGCTACCTGTGCCAACAGAAGTGTTATGTGCTAGCCAAATCTCTTCTTCCTGTGAAAATTTACCTATGTTTTAATATATTCCTTGCACTCTAACATAGTATTCTTTTAGAAATAGGTTCTTCTGCGATGTTAAAGGAGGTAGTATTATTCCACCACAGGTCCCACCTTTCTGTAATCTGCAACTGGCAAATGGCAGTGTGCACTCCCATCTCATCTCCAGCAAGGCAAATGGTTTCTTGGTCTTATTTACCCTCATTGTGTTTTCCTCTTGGTGGGGAAGAAGCTGTAACATTACATTTGTTTTTAACAGTCATGAGCCAATGCTGTGAGGCACTGCAAGTCTCACTGTCCCTGTCTCTGTCCCTGGAAAATGAAGTCAAGCTGTTCTTGCTCAACAGAGGGATGGGTATTTATTTTCTGAGGCTTTGGTACAGCTTAGACACAGAAAGTGGGTCAATGAGAAACCCAGTGCATCCACAACAATTTAGACTGCTAGTTTATTTGTGTCTGTTTTATACACCAAGGACCTCACTTGCTTGTGATACCCTGAAATGTTGAATTGGAATAATGGAGAGAAAACACTGACTGTAATGGGCAGTAGGTAAAGAAAGGACCCTGAAAAAAATTTACCAGAGCACAAAGCATTCTGCCTCTCCTGTCTCAAACAAGAAAAGCAAAATCTCTCCCAAATGCAAGGAATTAAATGATGTTAAAGAGTACACTGTCAAGGTCCATCAGCTATCCTTTCCTTGGATAGAAGAGTATTAATCACCAGAGGACGTTTCATTGGTCCTATAATGTTTATTTGTTAACCAAGCATAATCTTGGTTCTCATTAATTATATGTGTCCCAATATACTTGCTAGGATTTGCAGTCACTCTGAGATGAGCAATGAGAACAGAATATGAATAACTGTGTCATAAGCAGCTCTTGCCAAAGTACATTTAAATTAATGGATCTAAGAAATGATTTCTTTTCTAATAAGAATCATTAAACATGAGATTGAATTTTAGAAACATCTGAAAGGCATAACACAGTGTTAGTCATTTCAAAGCCTAAGCAGCTGTTTGAGCAGTTATTCTCTAAGGTGAAAAAAAATGTACAGGGAAAAAAATGTTAAGCTAAGTATTCTGCAAACAAGTTAAAATGATAGGTATAAATTATAAAAAAATTCTTGTCTTGTGATTACCAAGCAAAATACATTTAAATTTTAAAATACTTTTAGATTAGGGAACTTTGTGATGTGGAATGGTATTCCATCGAAGGTTGTACTTGAGGATCTTGGAGGTCTTTTCCAGCCTAAATGATTCTTTGATTCTAAAGTGTACCTGGAGAAAATGAACCAAGTGAATATATGGAAAAATATAATGTGTTTGCCTGGAAGAGTGTATGGTCTAAATAGATCATAAAAAGGCAAGAAATTGATGATAAAAGCAAGCAAACAAAACCAAGTGAAAGGCAATTGTATTTCCCATGTTCCATGGGCTCTAATCATTCATTATCAAGCCAAAAATGTGAACCCCATGAATTAAAATAATATTTTACAATTATAGAAAAATGGAACTAGAAAACCTGGGGGAGAAGGAGCAGGGTTGAATGAAACAATGCCTGAAATACAGCAAAGTCTCTAGCTAGTTTCTAATACTTTTTCTCGATTCTTTAGTTCATAGCTTTAATTTGACCCCCTCAAAAATGACATAAGGTACAATAAATTGCAGGAAATAAGCTTAGTATTTCAGAATGTGCTGAATAACTACCATCATCTCTATTTTATTCTATTTTCTATTAGTCATTTCCAAATATTTTGGCGGGAGATGCAAACATTTTTTTCAGTACAATACAAATCTTTACAAATAGTAGGGTAGCTCATTTTGATAAAGATCTTGTTGCAACATTGATAATGACCTAACACAGGAGTTTAGATGCAGCAGGCTCTAAATATAGTGCATTTTAATAGCCACATAACTTTCTGTGCCCTTGCTGCCTGTGTAAACTACCCTTTGCCAAACACAAAATCCAAACACAATCCTCAGTACATTCAGTATTTATCATCTGTGAGGAAGTTTCACAGTGCATAAAAGCAGCATCTTTGTTGATATAAGATTTTGAAGTTTTGAAAATTAGTAATGAAAAAAGCAGCTTTTGTCTACCTACAGAGCTATAAAACTACCTGTCCTTTTTACTTACCAAGGTATGGAGAGTCACAAAAGATGATAGTGAATCTTTTCTGGACAAAGACAGTCACTATAAATTTCGTACTTCAATTTTCACTATTTTTACTTTAGTACTACAAAAATAAGGGGAATATTTCTGTCTGGGTTTCACCTTGAATTTTGCAGAGATTTAACTAAAACCATGGCAATGATACAGAGCAATGAATAGATACAAGTTGTGTTTCTTAAGAGAAATACAGACCTTAATGTTGATAATTAACTGTGGAAAATCCTACTTAAATTTGTGAGTATGAACAGCCTTCTAATGGAAAAATTTCTGACTAAATCTAGAGGAAATGTCATGAGATATTGCAGCTAGAACATGGCCTGAAATCAGATCCAGGGATCTTGGCTGTCATTTTCTAGTGCATTAATCAGTATATTGATCTTTCCTTCTGAACTCTTAACAAGGCCCAGCTTCCTCTGCCCACATGGAGGGAGAATCTTTAATACGACTTAATTGTTAACAGAACTCTGAGTCAGTATATTCATTATCCTTAATGTTAGTCCTTTCCCCAGAGCAGGAAACTAAGAGAATGATAGCTAAAAGGAGAACCTTCTGGACCAAAGAGCCTGGAAACAGGTTCGTCTTCCCCCTAACAGCTGATTTAGGAATGAATTATGAAGACAATACCATTTTGCTACAATAGACTTTAGCAACTGTTTTGTATCAGAGTTACACCTTACAGAAACTGTTTGTTTACTCCTAGGCATCTGTTCCATCAGCAAAAGGTTCAGGTAATTCCTATGAAAGGCTGAGAAACCACAGTTTGAGCAGAAAAGAAGAGAAATACAAGAGGAAATCTCACAAGTCCCTGTGGTCTGCCAAGAAAGTAAATTTGTTTCATTAATCCTCCCTTTCAAGATTAAAAGTGATGGGCAATATTTTTCTGCTACATCACTACTGCAATTTTAAATGTCTGCAATGGAAAATTGCATAAATAGGATTACTTTATATTGCTTATAAGCACTGCTGTTTTATTAAGTCTGTGACTTCCCCTACCATTCTCTACACTGCCCTAAATAACCATCTCTGTTCCACTTAGTGCCAGCATGCCTTTCCTGGATCTGGTCTTCCATCTTACACCCACTGAAACCTTTCTCCAAAGGTTTAAACAGTCCTGTGACATTTGGTGGCACATGACAACAAAGGAAACATTGGTTCTGCAAAGCATTTATATGCTATTATGCTCTTACTCTCCTGGAAGATGCATCTAAACCTAATACTGGTATTGGTACTGTCCTTCCTGAGAAACAGAAAGAAAAGTAGCAGCCCATATAGGTATTATAAATTCGCTTCCTCCTAAAAGTTCCATCTTGCAGTGATGCTGAGACACTATCCTTGGCATGCCATTGCAAGGCCAGGAAAACTGACATTGCTGTGGCAGTTTGCCAGTGTCATGCAGATGGCATGGAATCAAATATAAACTGTGCAAACCATGGGACCTTTCCATGCATTGCTAATACATTAGTCTTACGGGATAGTTTAAACACACGTTAGGTGGTAATCTTTTGCCAATATGGCATACGTTTGTCTAAAGCCAGGCAATTATTAATTAGCTTTAAAAAAATTCAAGTATTTGAATATTTATGTAACTTTACACCTTTTCCCTTTACCTTTGCATTGAATGATCCTACTTAATTTATAGCAACTAGGACAATGTACAAATAAGAGGAATTTTCCCTGCAGTCTGAGGAAACAGACATTCATGAAGTTGTCATATTGGCTGTCACAAGCTTTTTAGTTTAGATCTATGAGAAGCTTAGAAACGTTATTGCTGCCACATTTGAATGGTAGAGTATTAAAATTTACTTTAGGGAATGGCTTGAAAAAGTAACAAAAATGAATCAGGGAGAAATTACTGAATTTTTAGGGTCTAAACAATTTGACAAAATTGTTTTACATAGATTTGTTTCAAAATTCAGCTAACAATTCAATCCTGAATACTTGCAGCCATTTCGAATTTGAATAGAAAAAAAATCAGAATCTTGTTCCTACAAATAACAGTTTCTTTTTTATATATGGTTGCATATATATTACTACCTTTACCTTAGCCATTCATACTGCTTTTGATTTACAGTGTCTTTCCTTTTATTGCAGAGATGAAATTAACTGCCCAGAAATTAATGCATGATTTTAGCACAGAACTTGAAAAAAAGTGAAATTTTAGAATCAAAAACCTCCCAATAAATGTTAGTATAGTATAAATTTTTCACACTTCTAGTATTCATTATTTTATTTTTTAACTTACCTGTGAAGTTTTGGCACTTTTGAGCACATTTTATATAGTGAATTCAGAGTTCTGATGTTACAAATCACTCACTGCAGGCTCATTGTACTTTTATTATAGTATCTAAATATAAAAGGGATTTGGAAATGGTTCTTCTCATCCATATTCTCAGCAGTTACTGTGCTGAAATGCAGGTGACAGCACAGAATAGAGAAGCAGAAAAGACCTAAGTCTGAAGAAACGTTGGCAGGAAGAAGGAAAAGATAAAAAAAGTGGAAAAAAATCATATAAAACTGCAAAGTTGTTAAACGTTCCTGTAACATTTACAAACCTTTCTCTAACTTTTCTGTCTTACTTCACAAATATTGTTAGATGACATGAAAGAAGTCATTATTTTATGAATGCTGAGTAAGGAAATATGAACTCTCTTGATTGTTGTTTACCACATTACAAGAACTTCAATATTCCTTTAATACATAATACTTACATAACAAACCAGCTAAAGACAGGAAGGGTATTAAGTCAAGGTTTCTAAAGTTAAGAAATGCAAGCATAAGGGCCACCACTCCTAACCACATAGCCAAGTGATATTCTCTACTGGGACCCCTGCCTCATTTAGCACACAGCTGGGTAGCGCTCTGCAGATAGACAGCTATTAGATATTTTGACTGTTTTCCCCCATAACGTGCAGGTAATGCATTATTATGCCTTATTTATCATATTTACCTGATAATGCAGAAATGCTATTCTAAAAGACAGAATTGTTTATTTGCTCCTGATTCTATGCTGCTTGTAAACACAGAACCAGGATGTTTCACAACTCACTTGATACATGAAGAGAAGAATACAATCAGAAATTAAAGACAGATGTTTCTATTAATTAATATACCTAGTCTGAAATGGCTACAGATTTGTTTTAAAGTATCTAATAAATACTGGAATGTCTCATTTTGAATGCAGAAAGCCAAGGTCTCCTTAGTTTAGCTTGTACTTGTAGAGCAGATGCATAATTGAATTCAATGTAGCCCATAGCATTTAATGGTCTCACTTAGTAAAACTACACTTCAGTGAACAAATACAGTGTGATTATACAAACTATCATACTAGCACACTGTGTGTCCACAAGAAAAGCAGTCAAGATTGGTATGATCTCCTTCCAAAACCGCATGAATGACAGTGACAGCTGCAAGAGCCTTTCATGGCCACCGGTAGTAGCTTCCTGAAAACAGTCTGAGGTGGCTACTGCTTTTTCTGTCACTCCATCTCACAGAGTAAAGTGCAGCACCTTCATTGTGTTGTACTTCAGGGCAGATATGGTTGGAGATTATCCTCACAGAGCTTTTTTCCCTTGGCTTTATTTGTTAACATTTGTAAGAAAGCTCCACATTTTCCTTATTTCAGTCTCAGCACAACTGGTTTAACTGAAGCCCTCTGGCTACTAAAACAAGAAATTAAAATTTTTAGCCCAAAATGACTTGCATTTCTAAAAGTGAGAAAGAACTACAGTAAGATAGATAGGCCTAAAAGGACCAGTTGCAGACCTTTTCCATTTGCTTTTTGGAAATTTCTATTGCCATTTGATTATTAGTTTGTATGCATGCAACCACAGCACAAAAAAATGGACTAAGAATTGTCCTCATTTTTCTGACATAAACTTTAAATTTCAAGATACAAGCATATGATTTGTTTTCATACTTGTTTTTTCTGCATTAAGATTTAAGCAGCTCTGTTGTATTGCATTTACATTTAAGCAAACTTTTTTCTGCATGACAATCTCTTAGAGGTTTGATTCTGCCCTCATAGTAATTTATTCTTCAGAATTGGCATTTACATAGGTCTGAGATTATGTCAAAAGGAGCTGTCAAGAAGAAAAGGGATAAGGTAACCAGAGACATTCCAGCATCAGCTGCATGAATGTGCTCCACCCAGGGGGTTTGACACTGAAGGTGAAAAAGATCAGACTACCTGTGTTAGTATGGATGGTGTGGCCATTGCTACGCAGCCCCAGGTTGGGCCTTGGCTGTCTCTTACCCTGTAACCTGTGCTAAATTTAGATTATTCTTATCCATGATGCAGGGTGAAACTGCAACCCCAGTGTAAGTACGTTGCCTGCATGTTAATGTGCTCTCAGGTTTTCTAAATCTGAAATGCAGTTCTGCTTAATGTTTGATTACAAAAATTAAAAACTCTCTTTATTCCACAAGACTGTTTATACCACTGAAATAGAAGACACGATTACTGTAGCTGCAGTCATACCTATTCAGGGGTGGCAGCTAAAAATCAGCTTTACAACAGCTACGAGTATAAATTATATTAACTCTACAGCATAAAACTTGCAACATTTTTGGAACCTGAAATATAACACAAAATCAAACAAATATAATTCACTTCATCAGACAAGAGAACTTTTTGTTCACCAGATGAATTTTCACTTGTGTCATGTGCTAGAGTGGGCTAACACATGCAGTTCAAATGACATTGCCTTGAAGTGGTACATTCACATTTTGTCACAAGTACTGGACTATTTCATGTTTGTCATCTGCAGCTGGCAGCTTCCAAGCTTAGAAGAAAGACCTGTCTACACTTGAAGTATGGGTGTGAATATACAAAATAGGATTTGTAGATTGAATCTAACCAAACATCCAGGCCTGGTATAATCTATAATTGCATCTCAAATAAGCTAACATCTTCTTCCACCAATCTTTTTATGTTACTAGCATAGCATATAAATATCATTTAAATCAGCAGAACTAAAGCATGTTGAGACTTCTTCACTGCTATATTGTATCTGCTTCTCATGTTTTCAAGTTTTAGCTATTATATTGCATTAGGAAAACATATTGTCTCTGATAAATAGGTTAAAAAAACCTAATCAAAGAAATGAAAAAACTAATTTGCTTTGTTACTCAACTTCCCATTGAGTGTAGAAGAACTCTTTCACTGCTAAAATGTAAGACACAAACCTCTGAAATTCTCATTTCTTTCCCTATAACTTGACAAATCCATAGCCTGGTCAGTATCCATTTTGCTCATAAAGGAATGTTTAGAGAATTTAATGATAACCCTTTTAAAGTATCAGAAAGGGCCTTTCTTTATACTACAGAGGATGATTGCAGCTGTGCTACCAAACTTCAGAGCATTTGAGCTGCTTACAAGGAACTTGAACTACTTACTGTGAAACTGGCTTTTAATATGCAATACACAGCAGTTTTATTCTACTTCAGTTTTCCTTTGATCTGCTGGATGCCCAATCCGCATTATTTTTGAAGTTTAGTTGATGAATTTTCAAATTCCAGTCCAATTCATTTCTTACCTTGCCTTGGCACAATTTCACATATAACTGTACATCTGTCTCACTATGAATGAAAGACTAATTTCCAAGATTAGGACTGAAAAGGACTGTTTTAATAATCTGGTTTTGCCTGCTACATAAATTCAGCCCCAGGCATTAGTTCCAGCACTTAAAACAAGTTAAAAACCACTATACATCTTCCTAGAAGCTTGACTTGGGTGGATAAAGTTTTAATACAATGACAATATTTCTTCTTAGCTTCAATTAAACCAATCTTTAGGTAACAAATGTTATAATGGTTAACCCAACTGAATTAATCAAGCTAGAAATTAAGTCTATTCTAATTTAAGTTTCTGAAATTGTTGTAAGTTTCAAAAAGTCTGACTTGACAGCCATTATTAAGTCACACAGAAGATGATGTACTGAGAGATGAGACACTGAACTAGCAGTGAATTAACATTCAGAAAAGTAACAGACCCATATACAAACTTCCCTTCATTTTGCCACGTGTCTCACAAACCTCAGTTACATAGTTTCACCAGACTGGAACAGCCTGGCCCTTCAGCAGTCTTTTGCATGACATATGACACTTTAAACCTTTTTGTTCTGTGAGTAGATAGGAACATTTCAAAGGGCAGACTAACCACGAAGCAGTGCAATGTCCTTCAACCTTTCTGTTTGCTGACTGACACAACAATTTTATGAAGCAGAAACTGCATCATGTGTGAAATCAAATGTCACTTCTGATAAAAGTAGGCAAAAAAGAGGGATTGTCATAAAACACAAACATAACACAAGTAATGTTAGATAATGCTGACTAACAGAAAGGATGAGGATTTTAAATTATGTATTGTGAATACCTATGAAAACTTAATCTCACCAGCAGGTAGTACTTACTGAAATTTTCTTTCTCATCATAGAATTACGAGTTCTTGCAACTGGTTCAAGTCATTAGCAGCCATTCCAAACCATGTGCAAACATACAACTCCATACTGATTAGAGGCTAGCAGGCTATCCCACAGCATTTGCAGCTGCTTTCTAATTATGAGAATATTGCAAGTCCAAATATTCTGACAAGAACAAATTTGACAAGTCTAACACCTAAACCCAAGAAACTGATGGTTAAAATAGCAGATGCCTTTTACTTGCATTCTGACTTTTGAGAGGCAACAATAATTCAGCAGAGGTTGCAGTCAAGTGACATGAACTATTGAAGATTTTAAGGAAAAAAACCACACTAGTATCTGAAGGGTCACAGTAGAGGATGAGACCTTGGGACTTTAACAGGAATTGCGAGTGATTTCTATTCCCTCTTGAGCACATTACCACAGCAAACCCTACCTTACTGCTGCTCTTGTTGCTGGACTATTTCTCTGGCAGAGGAATTCCATTTGGTGAGAAAAAAACCTTTTTGCCCACAGTAAATGTTATATTTTGAAGCATCAGTTTATAGCATCAGGAAAATAAGATTAGAGGGAGTTGAAGATCTGCAGGTGTTTCTGGTAACATTATGCAGATCCAAAGACTGTACTGTATGGTATTTACTTTATTAAAAAAACATACAACAGGCCCCAAGATATGCTTATTCTCAAAAGCACAGTACATCACTCAAAAGGCATGTAGTAAAAGAATTAAGATCCAGAAATTAGTGTGAGACTTATCAGTACATCTACTTGCTATGGAAAAGTTTAAAATATGAACCCCTTGACAACCTTGATTTCATCTTCTGTGGTAAGGGTGCTAGCACTCTTTAGCAGATCTTAGGAAATTCTGCATGTATGCCAATGTTGTAATTTTGAATGATAATGTAAATTCTCTCCCTGCCACTAACTCCACATGCCATTAGCTAACAAAAGAAGTAGTTACCAATTCCTTCTTGATCGTTTTGGGTGGGGGGCAGACCAGGGGAAGGTGTGGCAAGGAACGGGTTTGCACTGTCTCTATTGGTTTTGGGGACATCACACAACTCTGGGTGAAGGTTGCAGCTATGTGTGCTGTCTGTTGGAGAGAAACCATTCTCCTGCTCCTTGCTGCTCCTGGAGAGGAAGCTATTTTCCTCTTGTCACTGCTGTTTTCTCCTGCTTTGGCATTTGGGGCCCCGGTCACTGCTCTGGCTTCGCCGTTGCCTGCAGTGTCACGGCCACCCACCCCACCACGGCAGCGACCCGAGAGAAAGGAGTCACAGCTGCTTTCGGGATATGCTGCAGCTCTCCACTCCCGACTCTCCTTCTTCGTTTGGGACAAAGGACAAAGAGAGAGAGAATTCATCTGTGTGCTCACCACTCATCTCTGCCTTGCTGGGAAAACACTGAGAATTCATCTCGCAGCCGGTCAAGGTGGGACACTGACACTGTCCATAAATATAACTGCTCCAGGAGGAACCTACCGTTCTGGGGGGTTGTTCTCTTTTGTTTTTACTTGTGGTGTTGGGGAAATAGCTTGCTCTGGTCTGTTTACAGTTATATCTA
>JAOXXN010000395.1:91681414-91702598 GCA_026770055.1 Myrmophylax atrothorax | reverse complement strand
AGTTAAGAACAGTTATCCTTCTTATATCCATTTTCTAATTAAAGTTCCTTTTCTTAAATTTAATAAAGAGTGATGTGGTTATTGTGGAGGAATCCTCTCCTCTGTTTTTTGGTAAACATTTTGGTTTTTTCCCTCAAACCAAGACAACCAAGATAATACTAACCAGATTTATGCAAACAAAAAAAAGCAAAGCTGTTTCCTTGTAAAAGACCACCTTGTGATTTTCTCCAACATGTCCCTTTTCCTCATCAGCCGCTGTTGCCACAGGCCTGCCTTCTGCATGCTTGAGGATAGTCAGAAAAATCCTCAATGGAAGTTACTATGCAAATGTTCAAATGCATGAGAACTCTATGACACATCTAAGTGTTAGGAAAAAATAATATATATATGCATACACACACATGTGAAAATAATTGCTACCAGTTATCTCCAGAATTACACATTGCCTCCACTGCACTATGTTGTCATCGCATGTCAACATTCATTAGCACAGAATGAAAAAAAAAAAGATTTTAGTGAGATTTCTGAAGCTCTGGTTGAAATGGAGGCCACATTCCCCAGTGCAGGAGCCTTGTCAATCTCACAAGAAAATAGAGGAATATACAGAGCAAGAAGCATTACCTTGGAACACGGAAGGGAGCTCCACTGGAGCCCATGAAGTTATCAGATGCATGGTCAACCATGAAATGTGATATTAGTGAAGAAGTCAGGCTGATGGAGTTGCAGGCTGGAGCTGGTGTAATGTTTTCTGTGCTGGATGCTTCATATTGCAAAAAGCATTTGTTCTATTGGATCCCAGATATGGAATTTGGTGCAATGTTGTCAGGGAATGAAACTCTACTGCAAGTCAGGAATTTTCCCATTGGTTTGTCTTTCTTCAGAGTATTTTGGTTTTCATTTTGCATCTTGTAAGTGTTTGGGCAAGTGCAAAGGGGAAGCAAGTTAGATTAGGAGAAGGAACAACCACTGGATGAGGGGAAGGTTTCTGTCCTTTGAGCAGGTGGTCCTGGAGGGAAGATTGTCCTACCAGACAAAGCAAATTCAATTTGGCTTTTGGCTGAAATATAAAATGGCAGTCCTGTCCACCTATCCCCAGTAAACAGCATAATTCTTTATCTAGCAGGTTAAAGAAGGAGTTAAGCAATCATGATATGGCTTTACACAGAACATGTAAGGGAAGGACTTTTCCAGAAACTGCTGTGTGCAGCTGGCACAGAATGACCTGTGCTTGCTCCCTGGCATGCTGCAGTGCAAAAGTAGAGAGGGATCTGGTGGCACCCACGTGGTCACAGGGATCTGCTCTCTAGCAAAGCTGTCCCACTGCATGGATGAAGATACTTGAAAAAAAGCACAGTTCTGCACCATTTGCTTTTGGTGTTTTTGCAAAGTTCAAACATGGATGAACCACATGCACCAAACATATCTAGTGCTTCAGGCTTTTTAACAGATTGGCCTGTTTGCTTACTCTAATGTGAAGTAATACAGGAGTCTAGCACCAGGCATTCAGGGGATACCCAAAAGATGGATTTCAGATTCAAAATGATCATACTTTGGATTTACCGTAGTCATACCTTTCTTTATCAAACATATTATCTGCTCTAGGGACTGTATGTGTATAGTGTACAAACTGTAATCTCTTCATTTTCCCTGAGAAGTCACCCCTTTGGATCATTGAGGCAGTATTTCTGCACCATATTTCTACCTGGGATCACAGATCTTGGCCATCCCCTGATAGGTATTCTGTCACTAGAAGCATCTCTTCCTCCTCAGTTTAAGAGGCTGAGCTTGGTCAGGTGAGAGCTGAAAGCTGTGTCTTTATCATCGTTTTCTGTAAATAAAGGAATCAAGAAAAAATGCTCCTTCTATTTCCCAACCTTACCAATGTGGCTAAGTGACCGTTTGCACCTCCAACAACAAAGTCTATGCAAGTAACATACTGTGTACAGCGATGGTATAAGAACAATTGCCCACGATGTACAGACATCAGCCAAGACAGAATTTTCCAAATATTTTTTATTATTAACCTCTGGGTACCGTGACCTAGCAGGATGTAGAATTACACTGTGCAGAATGCCAAAATACCTGCTAATTAACTTTATTTAACTTCCTCCCGTAACAGTCTATGAGCAGGATACAATTTCAAATAATAAGGCATATGAGACCTTTAAAACTTCATTAATTGTTTAATTTTCTAACTGCTCTGCATTGGTTGAATGATTTCTCACCCCTTCAGATTTGTTTGTACATTGTTAGGGCCGATGATAGTGAAGAGGTGCTCTGTGGCTTCCTTTCTGCAGGCAAGAAGAATCTGACATTAACATGATATTCCTAGTTCAGTTTAAAAGGAGGAATGCGGAGCTTTAGACAGCAACTGCACAAAATAATTCTACGTGGTAGAAATGTAAACCAAGAGATTGGACAGATTTCTTTCAACTCAGGGAATGCAGGTTGATCTATGTACAAGCCCAGACTAAAAACTGAAACCAAACCCCTTTTCATACTAAGTTAGGAAAGGAGCATGACCAGCAATAATCCCTCTCTGCTACTTGGTGAACCATCTGCCTATTTATGATATTGCTGATTCTGCCAAGAACTGACCCATAAGTCCAGAGAAATCAAGGAAAATCTTAATGGTTTTTATAGATAATTACACAGGTTGAACTTCTGTTTTTGCTGGGGGAATTTTGCAATTCAAGACAGCTGTACTGTGACTATACAGCTGCAGTCATTTCCCTTCCCAGAGAGCGAAATTTTGTCTAGCTCCAACAATTGCTGTTCAGCAAAAGCATACAGAAAAGAAAACCATAGCCAAGGCTCTTACAAGGTCTGTTAATTTTCATAAGGGGTGATAATACCAGGCCAGCACTTAAGCACTTTATGAATAGATGACATTTTCTCTCTTTGTATATCCTGATGGCTTAGGGGCAGACAGATGAGGGAGAGGATAGGCAAGATGTAATTAGTGACTATGTGTAAAAAATGAGGGAAGTCCTGGTATGCATTTTTTAAGGAGAGAGAGAGAATGGTGGGCAACTTCATGGCTCATGTTCAAGTGTTTCCTCCTCTCCTCTTCAAGGTTTGTTGCACTTTTTCTTTCATACTGCAGTCTGCCACTAAGGCTACATTGCTGATTTGCAGTCTCCCATTGACAGGACACCATATAAGCTAGTCTAAATAATCCATTAATGGATTAAGGGTGATGACCAGAGCCCAGACAAATGATACATGTGTAACATTTGCCAAGTGAAATGCCACTGGTACTACCCCCTTTCCTCAGAGTTTGAGACATTTTCATTGTTCCTTGTAGTTTCATTGTAAGTGCATTGGTTGATCTTCACCACGGTAGTGTTGAAGCTGCACAAACTCCATTATATTTAGCTTGGTTTCTCCATTAGATCATGGCCAAAATAATGCTTCCTGCTCTTGCTTTTTTATACTGTGAATGATGGCAATGAAAAGATGTATGCAATTACTAAGCACACTACTGAAGGGAACTGGATGTAGGTACCAGCCCTTAAGTTCTTGCTCTTGTTTTGTTTCCTTCTTAGGTGTAAATAGTATACAGCTTTTCACTAAGGATATAAAAAACCCATATCCACCACTCTAACAGAAGAAAAGAATGTTTCACTAGCAGCTAGTTAGAATGAAGCACCCTCAGTAGCAACTCTTAACACATTTTGAGTGGTGAAGTTCTCAGTGGAAAACTCAAGAGTAGGTTTATGCAGAAGCTCAAATCCATACATGTCTAACATCAATATTTCAGTGAGCAGCACAGCACAAAACAAGGATAGTTTATGCTGTTTCTGACAGTAATCCAGTAAATACTAAGAAGACAAGATGACTTTGATGTTACACTCTTCTGCTTTGGAAACCAGAGAAAATAGCCATTACATTGTAAAAGGCCTTGTAATCTTCTGTTATAACCTTTTTGCACTTACTGAATTGCCACAGGCTCTTTTTGAAAGCCTGAAGTAGCCAGAAAACTTCCTAATGAGGGATATTGTGCAGGTAGAAAAAGGCATGAAAACTTTATGACACATTTAAGCATTAATAAAAAAATACATACATATACATATGTGTGTGTGTGTGTGTGTGTATAGATGTGTATATATATATATGTATATATATCTGTAAAGTACATGCTGTAACTTCTGACATCTTCAATTTGCTTTGGCATGTTGCCTCCTAGTTATAACTTCTGTTGTGCTATGTACATGTCACCATTAAGATAGAATGAGAAAGAAGGGGTTTAGTGAGATGTATGTTTTGATGGGATGCACCCCACTATTCCCAAGGCAAGAGCCGCTCCTGTGCTTTTTGTCTGGGTCAGCCTCTGTCTGGCCTAGCATCACTCTTCTGCTCTACATCAGCTCCCTTTAACAATAATAGCTCATCTGGCCATATGAGCAAAACAAAATTCTGGGGCTGCACTGGGGCAGCCTAAGGACTGATGAACATGCTGCAGTTCCTTCCTGGCCTGAGCATGCCCTTATGATTGCCATAAGGAAAAACCCACCAAAATTTAGAACTAATATATGTTTGTGGATACCCACACATAAATACTCATGATGATTTGGCAGAGGGTTAGCGTATGAATCAAAAATAGTTGTGGGTCCATCAGTTTAGATATAAACTTCACACTTCCGTGCATGTTCTTCTTGACTCTGTGACACCCCTATGTGCTCTTTAAAGAATAAATGAACCAGGGAATTTTTGGTTAGAAAACACTAGAATATCAGAAACCTTTCTACTGACTGGTACTAATATCATCCTTCACATATTCATGGGCTATTGTATTTCTCAGGTAGAAGAAATAGTGGAGTTGCACTGCCCATGGGGTTTATTAGAGAAGCAGTGCAGGGACTGTAGCAGCAGTAGGAGCAATAATGGAAAGTTCATATTGTACCAATCCTTTTATTCTCCATTATTAACGAAGACATACTAAAGAGACATTGTTTGTATCACCCTGTGAATGAGGATAATTTTGCAGCTGGCAGGAAGAATTTGCCCTTTCATTAGGAACAGACCAGAATTTCTCAGATAAAGGAGTTCTGCATAAGAAACCTGGGATGTGGGCCATACTGGGATTGTTAGCTATAGCTACAGGGTACCCAGGAATATTCAGTGGATAAAGCCTCAATGTAGTTAGAGATTTGCTTTCACTGGATAAAGTTCTGTATGGGAGTAAAATAGATCTATGAAGCAAGGGCTGCAAATAAACTCTCTTGCAAACATTCTAGGAAAATCACTTGAAAATGATTTTTTTTTATTGAAAGAGTAATTAGTCATCACAATTCATCTTTGTCTCTGGTATGTGCACATGAGTATTCTGCAGAATAAATCTGCATGTATTTGTCATGTCAGCTGCTGAGTGTTTCTCCCACCTCTTTGTTGTTTTTCCTCTCATGTGATACAGACCTGGGGTTTGACCCACCTATAACATCCATGGAGCGCCATAGAAGTCTTACAAGCCTCATTTGCAATTGCTATAGGATATTTTAAACAATGTAAAAGTAATTTCGTCACAGCATAGCTTAAATGATTTTTGTTAGGCATCAAGTACTTGATAACAAATAAAACTATGTGGGCCGTCTACATGATAGTTTCAACGGAACTTCCCCTCCAGAGAAATTCTTAGTGTTCTATGTTCTAGTACAAGCAATAAGAGTCACATTAAACAGAGAACATGTCGTTCTCTGTGATGATGTACTCTGAAGTTAGATGCTAGCCTTTGTGCTTAAAGAACACGTGAATTCATTTGATTTCTTTCAAACAAAGCTCAGTGTGTGGGAAAACCTTGGCATCTTTGCTTGGAAACGGGCTAAATTGCAATGGCAACCTTAATTTAGCCTTGCACCATGGTGCCAACATATTAAACAAAAAGAAATACAGTGTAGCAAAAGATGCACAACAAAAAAAAGGCAGTTTATCATTATAAATTATAGCATTTGCTGTGTACTCACTGTGCTCTACCAGGTACTTACCCTGGCAGTTGACGGGAAAACATCCAGCAGTGCTCTGTTGTAGATTGTGCACAGCAATTGAGCTGTCCAGCAAGGCTGCTCCAAGCAGATTTTGGCTGAACTCAACATTTCAAGTAAATCTTTTTCTGCAAAAAGTGACATCAATTTCAGCAAAATTTCCCATGAACAACAGCAAAAAAAGGAAAAACGGTGGTTTCATTGAATGAAAGTGTATTTGTATCATAGAATTTTAGAAATTAATTCATGTCATGTAGAATTGCATGATGTGGTGTAATTTTTATGAAGATGTTTGGAACAGCATTAATATGGAATGGTATGAAATATGATAAAAGTAGCACATCAAAAGTTAAATGCTTCTTTTTAATTCATTTTTTTTAAATTAACTACTAGGTGAAAGTATGTTATCCTTTCTGTGAGAAAGATATTTTTAAAATTGGCTTTACTTCCATGTACAAAAAAATACAATTTGAAAAACTTTAATGAAATAAAAAGATCTGTGTTTTAACTCATTATGTTACTAGTAATCCTTAAAAAGACAGCATTCATGAGTAACTGTATAGAAAATTCAAATTAAGCCCTACAATATTTTGTTAAAAAGATCACCTTGATTTGAAAGCAAAGTAAGGGAAGTGAAATCTTATTTTATCAAACAAGCATGAGAAATCTCTGATTTCACCTGAAAAACAAGAAGAAATTTGGTGCAAATAGCTCAGGAAAAATAAAATTCCCAATTAATACAGTGATATGACATGTTACTGGCTCTCAAATTTATAGTAATCACACTAAATGATGCTTGCTTTAACTGGAAGAGCTTATGCCTAGCATTAAGTATTATTCTTGGAGAAAAATCCTTCTTCCTAAAGGAAAGACAGTCCACATTTATATATGTATACAGAAGACATTCATGGACTGCTAGTTTGTGTGAAAATTATTAGTTCTGTTAGAATGCTTTTTAAGAATCATGTCAGTGTGAAGAATGGTTTCTATTATCCCAGGGTTTGTAACATTTCTTCTAAATGGCCCCTATTGTATATGATTGATTTTCTTATAATATCTCTGAAACTAAAGAAAGAAGATTTCTTCTACTGCAATTTCCATCAGGACTTCAGAGGAAATATTTTTGTTATAGGCACTTTGAATGAATGTGTAGTCTTCTAATGTACTTGAGAGTTTGACAAACTGTCCGTTTTCAAAATGTTACCTTTGATAAACAAAGGAAAACAAGAGACAAAGGTTTAAAGCTCTGTGGGAGCAAGACAAATGGTTGCAGGTATTTCAAGTTATAAACAAGACTAAATTAAGAGCTGTAAACTATATGATATTACTCCAATTTTGAATTAGAACTGTGCTGTTCCTTAGAAAACCAGTTCCTCTACAAAAGCCAATTTCTTTCCTTGAACCTCTGTAGAAGACAATATCATCCTTGCATTTCAACTTACCTACTGCTGCAATTAATGAATTGCATGTTATTTACTTTCAGATTGTAACTTTTTTCCAAAGTATTCTTTTTACACAAAAATTGCAAATGTTGAGAACAAGAGTCAGCCAATGCTATCAGAGAACCAACTACTATGTGCACTCTGTTAAATAGTACACGGTAGGACTACTTTTCTTGCTGATTTGATCTGTAGTAGATGGAACACACCAAGAGAAATAATGAAAAATTTATCAGGGGTATGATTTAGCAACCTTGGTTTCGTGGTGACAAGTATGCAGAGCAAGGGAAAAGAATCCAATATGACGTAAATTGGCACCAAGCAGCAAAAACACAAAATCCTCTCTTTATGCCTGTGAATATGTTTTAGTGCAAGGACCTTTAAGTAAATGATCTTGGTTATATATATCTATACATAGATATAAAAGTGCATCCTAAGATAGATTTTCCTGCAACATAATTCCTCTATAAAATTGCCACATTTCTATATCATTACCATCTAGTCTTCATTCATATTTGCTGCTCAGTGGAACGCAAGCAGTGAAGATCCCATCTGTCTTTGAAGGTGATAGCAAAATGTTCACTGCTAAAACATAGCAGGAATACTTTCCCAGAAAGAAATGTTTTGTCTGTGAGCATTGACAATGTTTGTCTTGACTCACATAATGCATATTGAAGAATGTTTAAAGAATCCCACACAGATAAAAAAATGAGTCAGGTTTCAATGTGAGACAGACAAAACTGCAGAAGGAAGTACAGCCTTACATCACTATGTGCCTCAGTGATACAAATTGGTTTGCGGACCTTCTCTGACATGATAAGTGTTCAGATTGATGCTGCCAACTTACCCTTGTCACTAAATAAGGATCAAAAAATCCCATGGCATATATAATTGAATGCTTCATCTTTTGTTTCAAAGGCCTGGAGAATAGTTCAGTACAGACAAAAAGCACACTTTTCATGTGAACATATGAAGAAGGAAACTACAGCTGGTTAAAACAAAGCACCTTTGGAATTGTTCTACCAATTAAACAGTATCAATAATAGATTATTTTCCTGAATTTCTAGAAATTAGTCTGGCTAAAACCCCTGAAGGTCACTGTCTCTTCTGTTTAAGCCGTTTTACTCTCATGTTTTAAAAGTGGTCATCACTACAGTTCCTGCAAGGACTTCCTTCTGCCTCTTCTACTCACTACCAATGCTTCTGCCAGTCCTGAAGTACATCACAGAAAGTGTCACAAGGAAAACTGATAGCAGCTGCTCCTCTGTCTGTAGAAGCTAGACTACTTCTATCCGTGCAGACATATAATTATTTTGCTTTCTACATACCCCTCTTTTGCAAGATGCCAAAGATTCCAAACATTTACAATATCCATTAACAACAGGCCAAATATTCAGGTATGGGGGAAGTAGTTATGCTAACTTTATAGATTATCCTCTCCCTTTCCTTTATGCAAGCCCCAGGGAGACCAAATGTTGGACTGTCAAATACCAGAAAATATCTTTGTTCTGCTCCCACGTGTAACAGTGGAACTTCACTGGGACTTGTCACATTGGTAAACCAGATACTTTTCAAAATAAATTGAGTCAGTATGTTGTATCAAACACATTTTTCAGTCAGAGTGGGAGATGAAATTTGCTCTATAGGTATTTTTAAACTGAATAATATGAAAGTCACGAAGGTTTAAAAGAAATGGATAATTAATAGAGAAATGGACTATCACTTTTTTCAGGTGTCTGTCAAGAGTGATCTTATCTCCTATGAAGAACTTGTACAGAAATCCTTCAAAATTGCTAAAGTGCTGCACAATTTTTAATATATGCAAGGACATTCAACTAGGTAAATAACAAAATATGTTTAAATGCCTTTTTCTTATCTGTAGCAGATGACTAGAGTGTGCAGAACTCTAAAAAAATGTAGTAACAGGATATCTGAGCTGTGTTTTTGAACTCTCTGTCGTCTTTAGATACACAAAGAAATTTAGTTAAATGAAATACTGTAGAAAGCATCACACTTTGAAAAGCATAGGCGTAACAGGAGATTTTTGGAACCTCATACAACCCAGAGTAGAAATAGCTCATATAATGAGCATTGCTTAAATAATATTAGCTTATTATATGATTACAGAATTTACAGATTGGCCACAATATGTTCTCTCCATCGGTAGTGAGGTTAAAGAGAGGGCTCACAGCGGCCAACTTTAAATGCAACAAACTGATTCTTACAAGCTCTTTCTCCATCCTTCCTTTCCCCTTCCCCTCTGCCATTCCCCTTCTCCTTTCCCATTCCCTTTCCTTTTCCCTGTTCTCCTTCCCCTTCCCCTTCCTTTCTCCTTCCCCTTTCCCCTTCTCCTTTCCTTTCCCCATCCACTCTTCCCTTCCCCTTCTCCTTCCCCATCTCCCTGATCCATAAAGAACCATTTTACAACAGGCTCAGTAAAAATGTTTTAATTATACCTCCCATGCTCCCCTGCCACAGTTCACCAGAGAAATCAAGAGATTAAGAAACCCAGAGCAAAAGAATTCTAGCAAACCAAAGTACACCTACTTGGAATGTATTGCCAATAGTTCCCAGCTTCATAAAGTGTCCCAGTGTGTGCAACTCTCTGGGAGCAGGTCTGCCAATTTCTGGATTATGACACCAAGAGGTAAGACTCTCACTTAGATAGCTGATCCAAGACCCCACTACAGTCAGTGTAATCACTTACTTGGAGATGAGCAGAATTTGAAAGGAACCCAGATTCTTAAGCACTTAGACATTCATAGGTGTAATTTATATTTCCTACACTGTTATGTGTTTTTCTTAAGTGCCCTCTTCGAAGATTATAAAAGAAAGTCAAGTACTTCTTCAGAAAATATTCTTCCCAATTGCCTGGTCCTCAAATCACTCACTACCACACAAGTGTATCAAGAGCTGTCTTGACAGATCAGGTCTAGCAGGAAGGCAGTCACAAGTGTTTCAGTTACAACAGATTAATAAAATTTAAGGCATTGTAGTTTGGTTGTGTTCTCAATTACTTTTGAATTTACCATTGTAATTGACATGCATTTTTAGGTTCAGCTGCCAGAATCTACAATCATCTGCTGGACTGAGCAACAAATGCATCCAAACTCTTCAGGCCCATTTATTTGCCAAGTATTTGCACCTTGAAAAAAAATTAAAATAAAAATCATCACAACAAAGATGTTGGAGACAAAACTTTGAGAAGAACGAATAAGTTGCCTTGCCTGCATACTGGTTTAGGAGAAAAATTCCTCCTGTTTATGCAGCTTCTCTGGGGAGTTAACTCCCCTGTACCAGTTTTCTGAAGTGAACCTAAAATACTAGGTGTGTTAGCATGATCATCATACTTGGATTTCAAATAAGAAATTTCTCTCAGGATGAGGGCAATATACTGATTTTAAAAGATGTCTGTCTGAGGAGAGAAGGCAGCCTACTAAGCAACACAGTGAGCAAAATAATTATCACTAAGAGATCAAGCTGAAATTGATATGTTGCAGCCAGAACTTCTGCCGCTATACTTTATGTTCATGAAAAATTCATTAAACTGGAAACTGCAGATGAAAATTAGGTATGAATCCTACAACCTGAAAAGATGACATGATGAGGAAGAATGTCATCAAAATATCACCTTTGGTCCAATTTTGCTTTCAGTTTGGTAGGTGAAAGCCAACTAGACCAGTGGCGCCAGAAGACAGCACCAATTTGAACTAGAAATAAGTCCAATGACTTCTGCAAACTGATATTGAAACCACTGAACTCACGGGCAGTAACCACACACCAGTTCACAGGACTCCAGTTGGTGAATTGGTACCAGAAGCAAACATCAGGATTAGAAAAATGTGTAGCAGTGTTTACACACAAAGAAATATTGTGCTTGATTACAATAGAAAATGCATTATAATAATTTTTGAATTATTTTCATATTACTGCTGACAGTTGTCAAACAAGACACTAAGAAGATGTAGATCCTTTTTCAATAGTTTTCCACACTCTGCAAGGTGAAGGCTGGGACAAATTAAGGTCTTCCAATTATACACTTCTTGACTCAGGAAATCTCACAACCTAATTCCTTTAAAGCATGAGTAGTCATCACTAGCTGTAAGTCTTGGCTTCAGAACAGCTCAGAGTTAAAAGCAAATTGAGAATATAAAGCCTCATCTGAGATTTTCAACATCTCTCAAAGACAACAATTTTAAAACTTTGTAACAAGATTCACTGTCACTTTTGTGGACAGTCAGAAAATTACTGGCAATACGTTCTTCTCTGCTTTTGAATGTACAGAAAGTAGGAAAAGTGAAAGCCTGACACCAAAGTAAGTCTCCCTTGTTACATCAACCTCCTCTTCAGTTTAAAGAACTTTCACCCAGATAACTTTTCAGAAACAAATAATTATATTTGCTTATTTTTGATGAGAATCCAGCTGCAAGCAAACAAGGCTCCAACAGTTTTTCAGTGATAGGAATAAAGATCATTATCTTTATTCTTGTGCATGAAAACATCAGTACGATTATGACATTTTCACCACTTTGGCTCTGAGATATAATCCAGTGCTTTTACTGAGTATTTATGAAGACCATTGCTACTAAGTTATCATCTATGAAAAAGACAGTTAATGTGGAATTCCAGAAGCTTATCTTATCTCTATAAACCAAAAGTAATGGACTAACAATTCTTTAAATATGTCTTGGAACAAAAAACATGTATCACAGAAACAGAAAGTGAAATTATGCTACTGCTGTTTTTCAGATGGATTTTATTAAATACAAAGTCCTTGGCTTTAAACTGTGAAGTGTTGACTCTTCAAAGGATTCTTTCCTCATCTCTCAAAGAATTGAACACATTTAGGCTGGAAGTAAGTTTATAAAGTACTTTATAATCAAAGTATTCATAGCTATTTAAGAAATGGTTTAAAGCCTTCATTGCAGAGGTCACCTAGTTTGTATGGAAATATTTTGTTGATGAGAAGATCATCAGCATGGCTCAGCCTTGCTAACTGAACCATGGTTGACCACAAGGCTGCCTCTTCCTACCAGAAAGATTCCATAGTTCTGCACAATTCTGCAGTCTCCAGGCCAAGCTTTCCCTCACTCATTTCTCAGTTGTCTTTCCAAGGAAATGCACTTGATGAGAAGGGCAACTCCAGGTTACCCATTGCTCTTTTGTGGGATATGGGCCAATGTAGCCAAACCAGAGAGAGAGAGGCATTCCTTTGACACTTAGGAGGCTGTGGCTGAATTAAATCTGATATCTATTAGGAAGTATGCAATTACATGAACACTACTTTTTAGAAAACATGAAAATGGAAATGTTATGTATAAAAGAGAAGGTGTTTATCAGCAAAGAGATCAAATTCCTTCAGATAGTTTAGAAGTAAAATGTTACGTCAAAGGAAAAGGAAAAGAAGAAGGAAAAGAAAAAAAGGAAAAAGAAAAGGAAGAGAAAAAGGAAAACATATGAGCTAATGACAACATTTTTTTGAGGAATTTTTGCCTGTTTTTTCCATGCTTCAAAGACTTTACTGGAACCTTCAGGAAATGTCTTTCACATACCTTGACATAGCTCTACAAATACGACTGAAAAGATACAAAGATGATTCTTTTCATATACACATTGACAGGAAAACTCAGTTCTGAGTTCTAAAAATGAGTCATTCTGGAGTTATCCTCCATAAATATATTTTGCTGGTAAATAAAGCAAAAAGATTCATCATAAAGATAGCTCTGTTAAATTTCAGACATGGCATTACAGGAGGCAAGCACACAGTAGGGAAATAGTCTAGAATCTATGCATGTAATACACTCTAATTATAACTTGTGTATCATCTTCCCAGTAGACTGTGTGTTTACAAGAAACTGTCACTGACTTTTGACTTATGTGAGAGCAATTGGATTGAACAGTGGTTTCAACCTGTGGGAACTCGAGAGGGTCCTATTTCTATTTAAGTTTTTACTTCCCAGTACGGTGCATACCGTCATTTGCTGTAGAGCTCTTCCATGGGTGAGCAGCGTAGTTTTCCTTGGTAGTCAGCAGAGAGAGGTGACCTCTGGAGGCCATTTGAGAGGACTTAAA
Organism: Myrmophylax atrothorax; assembly: GCA_026770055.1. Classification (NCBI taxonomy): domain Eukaryota; kingdom Metazoa; phylum Chordata; class Aves; order Passeriformes; family Thamnophilidae; genus Myrmophylax; species Myrmophylax atrothorax. Next base: position 91,689,106 of record JAOXXN010000395.1, on the reverse strand, counting down.
TTCATCATTGTTGTTTACTTATGGAGCCTAGATTCATGAGTTAAGACACATACATTAGGTCATTTTCAAGCATTAAAAAAATGCTGCATCATTAAAATTTCAATAGTATGTATTGATCTCATAAGTAAGTGCAGATCTTGGTCAGAACTTGCTTTTAATCTTTTTCTGTCAAGGTGAGAAAGTCAGCAAGATCTTTTAAGCAGCTTTACCTGGTCACCTTAATTTTAATGGCTGATTTTTATAAAATTAATAGAATGAGCAGCAGAACATAGCCTTGTACATGTGAGTGAAGTTTAACAGAGAACCCACATTCATACAAATTACTGTGAAACTTTCAAATATGTCTCCTGAAACTGCTTGTTTTTCTAAGCCATTTTACCTGTTCATGGACTCATATGAGTAATGAGGTGATATATAAAGAACAACATCCTTTGCTGCTGATTTGTGCACTTTTATGCAGATCCAAAGAATGCCTATATTGGGTCAGTATTTAAATTCTTTGAGAAGGAAAGTAAATATGATGTGAGAATTTGGAAGAATCATACGAAAGAGAACCTTGCAAATATCAGATGAGTGCTGGAACTGATCAAAATTTGATTCCCAAGTCTCAGATTTTTAAAACAAAAGTTACAAAAACCCAGAATTGCTTCATATAATTAACAGGGAAATTACATAAGTGATATCTAGCCTGGTGAGCAGCTGCCAAGTAGGGTAAGTACTCAGCGAACTTTTCACTCCAGGATTGAGTTCTGGATAGGAATCTTGGCAAACCAGCCAGACCTCTGTGGCTGTTGGTTACTCAGATTTATTTTTAAAAGTTTTATTACATGAATTTGATTTTATACTGTCCAGCAATGTATTAAGATCTTTTTGTCTTTGTGCCTAATATGATCTTCTGAAACATTTCTGTTTCCTGGACTGGAGAACAAGGGCATACATGTGTACCCTCACACACAAATATACAGAAACAACTCTCCACCCCCAAAACAATAGTAAGGAAAACAACCATTTGAAAACAGAAATATCAAAGTTTTGGTAAGGAATCACAAAGCTGATTTAACACAACATATTTAGATTTACATTCTTTAAGATTAAAAGTGTCAGTTGTTCGTTTGTTTGTTTGTTTTTAATCACCATTATCAGATTCTCAGAGAACCATGGACTAATAATGAAATTCTTGCTGCTCCATGCCACTGACAGGACTGTACCTTATCTCTCTATAGTTATCTCTACACCTGCAATACACTGACTTAGAAAGTCCTTTCTGGATCTGAATTTCTTTATGTAGCTGACAAAGAAATTAATACGGACATAATTTTCAATTCTGTTCATAATTTCTCAGCATTTTTACAGCATTTGTGGGATTCATGTGAAGGGAAGAGGGAAAATAGTGGGCATTTTTTGATAAACAAACCCACAGCTGCAGCTGATTATTAATTTTCAGCAAAGAGCTAAGATTATTGCAAGCCATTGTGAGTTTGAAGTAAATAATATTGTGGTTTAACCCCAGCCAGCAACTAAATACTACCCCACTCCTGGTGGTGAGAACTGGGGGAAAAAAGTAAACCTCGTGGGATCAGATAAGAACAGCTTAATGACTGAAACAAAATCAAATATAAAAATAATACTAATTATAACAATAACAATACTATTTTTAATTAAAAGGAAAGAGAGAGAGTAATAAAACCCAAGCAAAACAAACAATGCACAGCTGAATTGCTCAACACTCCATGACCAATGCCCAGCCCATTCTTGAGCAGCAATCAGCAGGTCCCAGCCAACTTCCCCCATTTTGTCGACTGAAAAGTCAACAAAATGGTTCTGTGGTTCTTTGGTCACATCAGATCAGGAGTCCTGGCTGTGCACCCCCACAGCTTCTTGTGCACCTGCTCCCTGACAGAGCATGGGAAACTGAAAAGTCCTTGACTTAGGGTAAGCACCACTTAGCAACAACCAAAACATGAATGTGTTATCAACATTGTTATCATACTAAATCCAAAACACAGCACTGTACCATTGACTAAGAAGAAAATTAACTATATCCCAGACAACACCACAAGTGTCTGAGTTTATTACTCTAACTATATTTTATGTAATTAATAAAGCCCTGGATTTCAATAGCTTTTTAACAAAAGTGAATCTAGCAATGCAAGGAATGTATTTCTTTAGCACAGACTCTTAAGTGAACTTTGGAGATGATTACTAGAGGGAATCAACCAAACACTGCTCAAAACTGTTGTCTTATGAACTCCCTTCTAAACACCACTTCAAATCTCGAAGATTACTATTATGATACTGCATTTATTATGAAAGACTAGAATGGGCTAAATTATTATTTACATGTCAAATCATAGTGTCATCAACTGAATAAGGAAGTTACAAATTATTTGTGCAAATGCTTCTTTATTTTTCAAAGGTGATTTCACTATTTATCATTACTCTCAATAATACTCTTGGCAATGCTCCTCAGCCCAAGCAAACGCATTCAGAAAGGACACTCAGGCTACTGAAATGTCAGCTGTGAATAACTACTGCTTAAGTGACTGACTTAATACTTGTTCACAGCAAGCACAGCAACAAAACCTGTTGCAGTTGTTCTAGTTAGTATAAAACATCCCCACACTTACTGTAAGGGATCTATCTTCAGCCCAGATTCTATAAGTTATTTAACCTGTGATTACTGTTCCAAAAAGATGATTTTCATCTTGCCTTCAGGCAAGAGCCGCATTTTTGCTGTGTTACTGGATCAAGTAAGACTGCATTAGGGGAGCTGGTTGGTCAAACCAAACAGTTAGGGCTGGGCATCCAAAGTCCACAACAGACACATTTCCAGCTTGCCTTAACCCCACTCAGTCTGATTGAGGCACTAGATATCCACCAGCTGCTGCAGCACATGATACATACTCTGAAGCATATCATATCCCCAGCTCAGCTTCAGCTGCTCTAAAGCAGCCTCAAGGCTCAGCATAAATGGGGAGAACTGAAGTACGGGAACAAGATTCAGCTGGGGATTTGCTTCAAAAACACACTCTTGAACAAAACTAATATGTCAATGTGGATACAGTGTAAGTGAACCCCTGAGTTTCCTTGCATTCAGCCTTACTTTATGTGTTTCCTATGTCCTTCACTTCTGTTCTTAATAAGAATTTAGGCAAGATTTATTGGCAGTAAATCTCCAGAGCCTAATTTATGCAGGCTTAAATCTGTGGCTGAACTGCACCGGTAATGTAAGGGCAAATACCCTTATCCAAAGCTACTTGGATGCAGTACATTCCACTAACACAGGGATTGTTCTTTGCCCATAAGTCTTTCTCCGGTTTCTTATTCCATTTAAACTCATTGTTTTGCCCATCCAGCAGATTAGTTCCTCACTGACATTCAAGGAAATACAAGCCATTAAAACAAATACGAAAACCTAGTCTATTTTCAGGATTTTAATATTCTATATGGATCTGTACTTCTAATTCTGTTCAAGTTAATGACTTCAAGGTCTAGCAGAGTTGAAAATTATTCTTCCTTTGTGTGTGTGAAAAAATTTTGAAATTTGAATCTAGACCACAAATTTGAATATAGATATCTCAGAGCAAAATAATGTTCTATAGTATGGTTATCATGGAAAGAATGGAATATTTAGTGCCTTAAAATACATTTTAAAACAGGAGAAACCATTCAGTGATCATCTGTCTTTGAATTCATGGTGGAAAAAAACAGACCTTCCCCCAATGTCAGCTAATGACAATTAATGAAGCAATGTCATTTTATCCTTCAACTACTTCTATATTGACCTGAACTTGATAGAGTTTAGTATCATTTAGCTTAGCTTTATTCAAAAATTTAATCAAGTTTAAATGAAAATGCACAGAATGAGGAGATGGCCAAAGTAAGACATATGAACTGTGGGATATTTCTCAGATGATTAATGTTAAATCTAATAAAATTTGTGAATAAAAACGTTTTTAAAACTCTTCTTTGCATAGTTTGTGATAAGAATGAATGTTTCTAACACAAATTTTAATTACAAGTTTGCCATTTATTTCAGTAGGTTGGCATTGCTCTGAAAGTAGATCCTGACTCACTTACAGCTATTTGAGATGCTGTCAAGATTTGCATTAACTACAATGTAATGGTAATTTTCACTTGCATTTCTGTGCATTTTGAATATAGTCTTGATGCCATACACAATGTTAAGGGGGAATGAAGGCATAAGGATGCTACCCTTGAAACAACAGATGTCTAATGAACTAACCCATGGGCCAGGGCTAGTCCTGAGGCCTTGACATGAACAGCTACATATACAGCCCACTGAAAAAGTTCAGTTTAGATCTTTAGGAATCAGTATTATATCTCAGCCAGTCATTGATGTGGAGGGTGGGCTCTTCAAGTGGAAAGGATCTTGTTCTGAAAGCACATGGATATGATCCTGATCATGATGGTTTAAGCAGTGTGTAGAATCTGAAACATGGATGACATCATGGCTGCTGTTACATCTCTGTAACAGGGTGGGTTCTACAGTTGATGGAAAAGTGAGGCTGAGCACTGTAGAGAGTTCAGAAAACAATACCTTTAGTAACAGGAGTGACCAAATAGCGGGAACCCAAAGAGAAGGGAGAGAGAAGGAGGCAGATTAAAGCAATAAGCCCAAACGTGTAAGGACCCCACTCACCATACAGTTACTCAAGTAAGGTTGTCTTACCAACTCAGGACACTCCCCCGAAGGCAGGGGCTACATCTTCTAGGCACTGGCAGACAGCAGGCATCCCTGCTGTCTTTTTTAGGGAAAAAAACACCAAGATGAGCCCTGTCCCCTTTTTTTTTTTTTTGGAGCCTGCTAGAGACATCTACCTACGGAAGTGTGGCCACCAGCCCTCCAGGAGGAGGTCGCAGGTCCTGCTGCTCTCTGTCTTCCTCCTTGCTCTCTCCCCCTCGGCTCTCCTCCAAAGGCTGACAACCAATAGGAGAGACTCAAGTAACTTTAGTTTATGCAAACTCTGTCTTCAAGGACAAAGCCTTCATTTTATCAGCTTTTGTTCCCTAGAACTTGGCAGGAAAAGAGTAAATCTTACACAGGTGGCATAAGCAAAAACACAGACCAAAATGTCCACTCAATTCCTGATACAAGCGTTGAGAGCATTTGGGGGTACTCGAGGGTTAAAAGCCTGATGAAGCATGGAAAAATGTTGGTTGAGAGGGACTACTAGAGATCAGTTAGCCCAGCCATCCGCTCGGAGCGGGTCTAATTTCAACATTGGATCAGTACAGAAGCCAAGCTGTGAGCATTGCCACAGAAGGAAGGACATTTCACAGGCCTTTGTGGATAGTATGTTTCAGTGCTTCATCACCCTCATGGTGAAAATGTTTTTATTAGTGGAGTGCTATCTCAACTGGAGGGTTCCCCAAATCCATACAGCTCTCTTGGGAGCTGTCTGTGGTGTGAACTCATTGCAATAGTACCCCTGGACATTGTCGTGAAGAGGATTAATTAAAAGAAGTTGCAAAGCAGAGTCAGAGAGCAAGGTAGCAATTAGCCTGGGCAATTACACGTCTGGTGTTGAAGCTGACTTCCTGGCCCATCAGTATTATAATTATTTTGCATAGCTGCACATAATTTCCTGAAAGAGGTAAAGTCTATAATTGACTTTCTACCCATCACCTCTACAAAGTCTCTCCAAGGGGCTGTGAGCCTGGGATTTGGGAATGGGTGCCTCAGAATCTTTGCCCTTTCTGAGGAATCGATCAATCACGTATGGGCAAGAGAGATTTCTTCAGAAGCCCCTGCTTAGGCTGACAGTAGGGAGCACTCCAGAAAGCCCAGTGGATGTTGCTGTAGGGGGAAGAAGCTGAGCCTAAAACTGTTCTGCTGGTGGCAGTGGCAAGCCTCATGCTCTGTTCCAATGGATAGGTAGTGAGCCGAGCTGAGCACAGTCAGGTTGCACAAACAGCACCAGAGTCAAGGCTGCCCTGCCCCATGTTGTGACCACCAGGGACAACATGGGGGCTGCCACTTCCAGAGAGATGGCAAGACAGTGACCAGTGTCAAAGTACTGGACCTGGTCTGTATGAGGAAAATTTCCCGTGCCTCCCCATCAGCTGAAGAACAGTAACATTCCCCATGAGTCAACTGAGTAAACTCCAGTGTTCTTCCCTGCACCAGCACCAAGACATTTATTACTTAGCCTGGCAGGTGCAGATAATAAATTGTTTAGTAACCCCAGCTGTAGACACACCATTAAAAAGTACAGAAAAAAACCTACTTTTTGGGCAAGTGGGAATCAAATGAAATTTCTAAATAAGTCACCATTAATAGAAGAAATAACAAGAGAGACTTAATTTGTCCAGTCAAGGTATTACAGGAACAAGTTGTCTATGCTTCCTTATTTTTCCTGCAAAGAGGATAAGAGCTGTGGGGCTGTCAGTAATTTTTAGGTGTAGCAGGAATCATATGGCTCTCAATGGGTTGTTTGAGATTGAGAACTGGAGAAATTTTTAATGACACTTCTTCAGAGACAGAGCCCAGTGGCCTCATTTTGACCAAAGCATCTGAACTGGCAGGAGAGATGGCTAATTCCAGTGAATAGAATCTGAGGCTGCCTGCTGGGAATTCCACCACGGGGCTCCCCCATCCTTGAGCAACCAATCGTGGACAATTACAATTTGCAAATCTGTCCTGCTTTGAGGATTGCTGATCTTGTCTTTTGGTCCATGTTCCCAGCTATACTTTAGAGCTTAATTGTTTAATTATACTATTCACAGTGCCTTGAAAATAAAAGTTTCTCACCACAGCTGCTACAGTATTTGGAGACTCATTTTGTGGAGCATTGGGTCTCAGTGATAAAGCCCTTATGCTTACAGATTAAACTTACGGTTGCTGTGAACCACATGATATAGAACTATAGAATGTTAAGGGTTGGAAGGGAACTTAAAGATTATCCAGTCCCAATCCCCACTGCCATGTGCAGGGAAACCTCCTGTAAGATCCTTTTGCTCAAGGCCTTCTCCAGTCTGGCCTTGAACACTGCCAGGGTGGGGACATCCACAGCTTCCCTGGAAACCTGTTCCAGTGCCTCACCACCCTCACTGTAAGGAATTTCTTCCTAACCTAAAATTCCCATCCTTCAATTTGGACCCATTAGTCTTGGTCCTAACACTACAGTTCCCTGTCTGGCTTCTCTGTAGCCTCCCGTCAAGTACTGGCAGGTTGCTGGGAGGTGTCCACGGCACCTTCTCTCCTCCAGACAGGACAGCACCAACTTTCTCAGCCTGTCTTCAGCAGGGTGGTGTTCCAGTCCTCTTGTCAGCTTCGTGGCTCCTCTGGACTTGCTGCACCAGGTCTGTGCCCTCCTTATGCTGGAGGCACAGGAACTGTTACATAGTTTTCACTGAGACTTTATTATATATTGTATGTTATTTAGGTGATAAATGTATTCTCACCTAGGCAGTTAAATGCCACTCTGATGCCCGATCCCCTCAGATCTCAGAAGGTGAGCAGGGTCAGGCCGGTGAGTACTTGGATGGGAGACCTCCTGGGAATACCGGGGGCTGTGGGTTCTAGTCCCGAGGACTTCACTGTCACTGTCCAAGCTCGCTCGGCCGTGGCAGATGAACCTGAGGAGTTAAAGGTGGGGCCAGTTCTGCACACGCTGTGCCTCACCTGAAAAATCCACTGTGCAGGCTGGAAGGGCACACCCACGTGGG
>JAOXXN010000395.1:91645127-91666310 GCA_026770055.1 Myrmophylax atrothorax | reverse complement strand
GGGCGCTGCTTGCGGGGGGCGGCGGGGCTGCTGCGCCCGCTCCGCGCCCCTGCGAGCGGCGGGGTGCCCTGCACGGCAGCACTCTCCGCCTGCCGCTCCTCGCCGCCTCCCGGCGCTGGTTGGAGGCGGCCGCCCCTGGCTTGTCGCAGCCGGCGGTGCCGGGGAGCGGTGGCTCCGCGTTCCGCCCGCGGAAACTTTGTCCGGCGCGCACGGGTAAGGATGGAGCCGCGGGAGCGCGCGGTGGCGCCCCTCAACCGGTCCCGAGCTGTGGCAGAACAGCCCCGCGGGGAGTTCAACCTCTCTGGGCTGACGGAGACGGAGGGGGAGCCCCTCTTCGGCATCGGCATCGAGAACTTCATCACCTTGATCGTCTTCGGCTTGATCTTCACCCTGGGGGTGCTGGGCAACACCCTGGTGATCACGGTGCTGTCGAGGAGCAAGCCAGGGAAGCGCCGAAGCACCACCAACATCTTCATCCTCAACCTGAGCATTGCTGACCTGGCCTACCTGCTCTTCTGCATCCCCTTCCAGTCCACGGTCTATGTGCTCCCCACCTGGGTGCTGGGCGCTTTCATCTGCAAGTTCATCCACTACTTCTTCACCATCTCCATGCTGGTGAGCATCTTCACGCTCTCAGCCATGTCCGTGGACCGCTATGTGGCCATTGTGCACTCCCGACGCTCCTCAGCCCTGCGTGTGCCCCGCAATGCCCTGGTGGGTGTGGGGCTCATCTGGGCTCTCTCCTTTGCCATGGCCTCACCTGTGGCTCACCACCAGCGCATCTTCCATGGTGAGACTAGCAACCAGACCTTTTGCTGGGAGCACTGGCCCAACCCACGCCACAAGAAGGTCTATGTGGTTTGCACCTTCGTCTTTGGATATCTGCTCCCACTGCTTCTCATCTCCTTCTGCTATGCCAAGGTGAGGCAAATGTAAAAGGAGCGAGGGGGTATGATGGTGGTAGGTGTCCATGGACTGTAGCACCATTTCTGGGCGTGTGGAGGGGCACAGCACTGTTGGGAGAAAAAAGAGCAAGAGTGAGTTTGTGGCACAAAAGGAGAGAGCAGGTTTTATAGCTAGGAGGGGATGACATGTGTGCAGTGGCATAGACAGGTCAGAACAGGGATTGCATGGGATGAGTGGGGAAGGGAGTGTTGCTTTGACAATTACTGGTGTCTCTCTGCCAGATTTCCCTGTTGCAGAATGCTGAGAAGCCCCAGTGCTCTGCTGCTTTCTCTGTCACCACAACTCTTTATTTTCTTGCAGTGCTCTATGAGGAGTTTAACTCAATAAAGTACAACAAAGCAACAAGTTGTTCGGGTTTCAGATGAAGCATTGTGGTTCTTTAAAATGTAGTGTGCTTAAAAATGACACAACCAACCACTTTGGTCTGAGCTAGTTAACATGTTAAGAGCAAAATGTGCACCATGGGGCCTGGTCCTGTGTGACCTGTCTTGCCCCACTTGATGGGAGATTTGCTTCTGACTTCAGCAAGGGTAGGTAGTTCTAGGGAGTGGTGCATGAGGATCCAGGTGGGTAAAAGTGGTGAGTAAAGGTGCCTGAATACAGGTATTTAAGGACTTTTCTACTTAGGAAAACTGTCACATTTTTCTGTGAGTAATAATTGCAGCCTTTAGTGTGGGGCCCTCTGTTTGCTGCTGAACAGGATCTGGAACACCAGTTGCTACCTGCTGAGTTAGGCAGAGATCCTGCTTTTGTGTGCCAGCAGTCTTCAGTTGCAGGATTTCTCCCTGGGCAGTGATTTACATTTGAGAGGATAGGACTGCTCCTGCAAATAAGGACTGCTTAGGTGTTGAGAAGTCAGTTCTTTAATTGGCAAGTTCAATAGATGTAGCTGAAGTAGTTAATTTGATCAAATAATTTTATGTTCTGTATTACATCAGCTTAATTGTGCTGTGCAAATTGAGGCTAGAGTGGCATCTGACTTTACTAAAACCGAGGCATACAGAACTCAAAGGACAACATTTCTAAATTACTGCTTGTAGTGAAAGAAGTCCAACCTGGCAAATGAAGAAGAAATACATGTTTTTATACGTAAAGCAAATCCTGCTTTGCCTGTGTGAATACAGTGGTATTTCACCTACAGTGGTGAATATGACTGAGCTGTAGCCATAGATCATTGGCTTGAGGAAAATATGACATATTGCAGGGAGAATGTTACAGAATGAGTGCAGGGGGAGCTTTCTATCTACTAATTCTTTCCCCTTTTCAAAGCCAAAGCATCTTCAGTTTCAGTAGAAAATTTATATGAGAGAAGACTGAAAACAAGACTTTCAAAATTATGATAGTCCTGCAGAGTATAGGGAAGACAAGGATATATGCTTAATCAAGACCATCATCATGGCTCGGCTTCGCAAACCAAGATTTGGGAAGGGCTCTCCCCACATGCGTGTGCCCTTTGAGCCTGCGCAGTGGATTTTTTAGGTGAGGCACAGCATGCGCAGAACTGGCCCCACCCTTTAACTCCTAAGGTTCATCTGCCATGGCCGAGCGAGCTTGGACAGTGACAGTCAAGTACTCAGTACCAGAACCTACAGCCCCTGGTATTCCCAGGAGGCCTCCCCTCCAAGTAGTAACCGGGCCTGACCCTGCTTAGCTTCTGAGATATGACGGGATTGCACGTCAGGGTGACATTTAACTGCCTTCTTAATCAAAATATACACATAGTAAATATAACGCTGTGTTGTTACAAAGCACCTCCACAGAAGTGGATATCTCAATATTGGTATAAACCTTCAGTTAAAAAAAAAAAAGAAACAAACAAACAAAAAAACCTAAAAACCCCAAGCCCACAAAAGCAACCCTATGTAAAACGCCCAAAGCAAGTTCATAAAATCAAGGCCGTTTTAAGTTACAATAAAATCATGTGCTTAAATTATTGCCAAGGTAGGATGTCATGCTTTCTTGGTGATGAGTTTCCAGCCTGTATGTATGATCCTGCTTGCCATGGTGTCAGGCTGCAAGATCTAACATGAAGGCATAAATTTTAGAAGATATGCTAGGAGATACCTGGTATTCCTATCAGTGTCAGTGAAGCCGTGACTTGTACACAGCTATTGAAGGTATTTGCAACCTGCAGCTAAAGACTCATTCCTGCCCTCATTAGGAGACACTTGCAAATCTCCAGCTGCAGTATTTCAGTGCATGTGGCAGGGTGAAGGAGAAATTAAGGATGATTTCTCAAAGCCATTGCTATTCTGATCAATCTTGAGCAAATTGGTCACTGCAAGCTTTTATTGATGTTACTAAAATATTATGAATTACAACAAGTATTTGGCTTCTGTATGAACACAGGCTTAGAGGATTGCTGCTGTGCCTCAGAAGTACTATAAAGATCATAGAATCATAGAACAGTTGGGGTTGGATGGGACCCTAAAGATCATCTTGTTCCAACCTTCCTGCTGTGGGCAGGGACACCTCCATCCAACCTGGCCTTGAACATTTTGGGGAATGTGACATCTACAGCTTCTCTGGGCAACTTGTTCCAGTGCCTCACTACCCTCATAGTAAAGAATTTCTTCCTAATATCTAATTAAATCTACATTCCTTCAGTTTAAAGCTGTGACCCCTTATACTATCACTACATGCACTTGTAAAAAGTTCCTATCCAGCTCTCTCATAGGGCCCCCTTTAGGTACTGGAAGACTGGCATATGGTCTCCACAGAGCCTTCTCCTCTCCAGGCTGAGCAACTTCAGCTCTCAGCCTGTTTTCATAGGAGAGGTTAGTCTCTGCATTAGTTTCTTATGGACTTCACTGCTTTTCATGACTGTGGGTCAGTGAAATAGCACAATCTTCTGATACAGTAGATTAAGACAAAGGAGACTAATTTCTCTATTTGAATATATTGTCTTTTCCAGACTCCTTTAAGGCAGTTCTGTTTCTTTCATAAGCAAATTGCAATTGAACTTTCAGGTTTTGAAAGTCTCATTCTTTAGGCACTCTAATAGGGAGCCAGGTTCCCTCTCTCTCTCTCTATCACTCTCACTTAAATTGTATTAGGAGAGATTTGTATTTTCTCCAGTGGATAACTTGCAGAAGTGCTGAAGTACTGCCAGGTATTTGGAAACAGTGTCCTCCCAAAATACCTCACGTGGTGTGTTCTTCAGGCAGAGATGCATGAGATCATGCTCTGTGTCTTGTGTGTACACTTCACCCTCTTCTCTCTTCAACAAATAACTTTGCTTCTGTTTCAGACAAATTTTTGATAGAGGAGTGAAAATATCAGAAGGAAAGATATTTCTCTAGTTTTGTGAAAACAGCAGATAATAAGGAGAAGGTGGAAATTCTCCATCATCCTCTCTTAAGTAGATTCAGTTTGCACTCAACTGTTAAACGTTAGACAAGCCATAGGAGAAGAGGTTTGATGTAGTATCATCTTATGGAGAAGAACAGATCTTTTTAGGAATACAGTCAAGAAGTCACAAATGCACAGGAAACCAGCTTTGCTGCCTCACAGAGCTACTCCTGAGAGAAGCTTACTACTTCAGAGAGAGGAGCAGTGATTATGTAGTTATTACTTGAGTAATAGCACTGCATACTTATAGACAGTCTGTATTCTGGCTTTTTTATTGCTTGTCATACTACTTGCCATATTTTTTAATACTGACTTTTTGTGTGTGTTTTGTAACACTGCTACATTTACTCACTGATGTATTCTTAAAGGGCAAAGTGATAAATGATTCCAGATCAGCTTCTTACAATTGGCATCTATGAGGGTCATGCAATGTGATGACTAATTTTAAGTACCACAGCTTTTTAAAGTCAAGCCTCCTTTAATCAAATCTTTAGGTTGGACACCTGTAATTATTAGCAAACTTTTCCTTTTATAGATCTGTGATGTTAAAAGCTAAAACAAATATGTCTTGCCTTGAGAATGTTGCCATTATTATCTATCATTCTGAGCGTTTTGATTTCGTGGAAGTCATGTATGATTTATAGACTTGGTTAAAACTAGGCCATAAAAAGTAAGAGCCTCAACATAAAATACAAGCTTATATGATCTTTTGCTTCAAATATATGTTAAATTTTGCTGTGCACCAAGGGGAAAACTTTATTAAACTGCACTGAAAAGAAAAAATAAAAGATGTGACACATTGGTGACACACTCTTAATTGAAAAGGTGAAGGATCTATTGTGACAATAGAAGTAGCAGCATTTCTTTAAAACATGGATTGCAGGCAGTGGCACTTGAATTTAAATCAGGTTCATACTACAAAGATGGTTCAGAATGTAATGCTTACATTATGTCTCTGTTAAACAAGCAGTTCATTTTTATTAGATAATGACCTTGGACAGGCTTTCCTTCTGCATGATTTTCAATGGCTGATAATGTAGGTGTAGTCATTGGAATTACTGTACACATGCAGAGGGGAAATACTGTTTGTAGCAGTGTAGACATCAAACTTTTACAATATTTGGTAGACTTACAAGAATAGGCACAGGAAGTTTAAACTATTTTTTTTTCTCTCCCATACTGGAAAAATCCCTTTCTCAACTTGATTTGGTCATAGTCCTCAATCTAGGCTCTCAAACCATCTTGAATATAGTTTCTGAAAACAACTGGGGGAAAAAAATGAAAACAAATTAAAAAAAGGGAGTACTCTGTAGGCAGAACCCTGGGCCTTCCTAATGCCATCAGTTGTAGTTGTGGTTGTGCAGTCTGGACCAGGCTAGAACTTCTTATAATTCCATGATCCTACAAGTCTCCTTACACCCTCTTTCATGGCATTGTAATTTTCTTCCCGCAGTACCCCACCCTCATCCCCAGAAAACAGGAAAGCTGTTCCTTCCCTCAGAGCCAAATAGGAAGAGGTACCTGAGCTAAATTTTTTTTAAAATGTTAACATCTTATGAGAAGAGGTTGGGACCTACTTTTTAGCAACATGGGTGTTTCATTCCATAGGTTAAAAATGCACGTTCAAATGTATTAGTGAATATTTTTAAATACTTTCTTAAGAAAAATAGCCTGAGACAAATTAAGAAGCATATGTAGAGTTATTGTTCATTCAGGTGAACAGAGTAGCTGTTTTAGATGAACATTTAACTATTCATGGGCCCAGAGAAGAGATAATTTGTGAGGAGAGTGTCTTTAATTTGCCTTGTAGTGTTTGTGCATAAACATGGCTCTTTTTATCCCTCCATGGCATTCTCTGTAGGCCTTTGAGTGTTGTTCCACTGATGTTGATAGGTAATTGCATTTTGCCTATTTCTCTTGTTGCTAGTTTGCATACCATCTGGTACACTACTATGCAGAGCCAGCATATTTTCACTGCAGATACTTATTTTATGAAATATGTATATAATCTGAAAGAGGGGAGGTTGAGAAGGATTCATTTAAAGGTTATCATCTAAATTGGCACCAAACCTCTCCACTACCACCACCTCCCATCGCCCCCAGGTATCCAAATTGTTTTGTTTACTGCATCTTTCTTTGCATTGGAGAGAGGTGCAATGGAAAAATTTGTGCTAAAAGTTTCAGAACAGAAGACAAACATACATGCAACTTTAAAAAAAGATTTTGCAGTTTTGATTTCTGGGATGAGTTTCTCTGACTTTAGTTTTGGGCTGTGAGGGAAAATCACCGAACAGTGCAGTCACCAGGTGAGAGGTGATCAGATTTGCAAAGGTCCAGTAAAAACAGCCCATTGCTGTAAATTATGTGAAGGTATGATAGATGAAGCAGCAGTGATGGGATGTGAATTTCATTGTATTCCTCCTATGCCCTTTTTACATTTTTCACCGATGGACTCGGCAATTCAACTGGTTTGTACAGGGTGATGGTAAATTAAAAAGAAGTCTGTGATACAGATAGTAATTTCACTGGTCTTCTGACGGACCTCAGGGGTTCTTCTGGTTTTTTCTGGTCTAATTCATCCTGAAGAAGAAAGAAGGAATAAAGCCAAAGTGTGACCTTCTCAGGGAAAGCCCATTTATTTTTTCCCTGCCTTTCCTGAGCTCAGGTTAGCCTTCGTGGCAACCTGGATAGTGTTTCAGAACAGAAAGTGTATGCAGGACGAGTCTTTCACATGTTAGTGCATAGATAACCACTAATGAACTGCCCTTAAAATACTAAGGGATTGCAATTTATTTTTATTGTTGTTTGTGGTTCACTGTTGGCTAAGAGTAGACATTTAAGAAATGCAGTCAGTTGATGAGTTATGGTTATTCACAAATACCATCTTATTTCTTTTAATTTAGTATGTATGTCTCTAAGACTCACATGCCAAAGTGGGATCAAGTTCCCAAGGTTACCTTGATTGATGTCTGTCCTGGCAGTGGTTAGCAGTGCATCCCAAACAAAACAAAGAAAATGTCCCCAGATGATATAAAAGAATTTGAACTTGCACCCTTTTCCCCACCTCAAGAAGTCTCCTTATAGGCCCTAAAATTTAACGTTATAGTCCTTCAAAAAATTCTTTTAATGCTGGTTTATTTTACCTATTAAATCAGAATGCTTTTATCTATTATATCCTTCTTGTTTCATCTTAGAGCTATGTAATAGCATCATCTAACTGAGCTCTATGTTCTGACACTCTCTAAAAAATTCCTCTTACCATATCTTAATTAAATCGTCCAGTTTAATTAAAAATTTACCTTTTTTATTATTCTGTGTGGTTTCTAATATGCTAAACACATTCAGCTGAAGAGCATTTTCTCTTCCCTCCATGCCTACAAATCATTCCATAAGAATATACTGGATTCAGTTAATAATGGCTGCAGACAAAGTAGAGCATGTATCTCTATGCATCCACTATCCAAAATCTTATCTGTAAAGCATTATGTTAAAATTGGACCCCACTCTTGGATGATGAACCTTTTTGTGGCATATTTTTCAAAATTACTTGTGAAAGATGCATGGTAAGTATCATCAAATGGTTGATAAAGGTCACGCTTCATATGTCATGTCTGATTTTAGTATAAATTATTTTTGAAAGCCTAAGCTTCTTTCAAAGACCAAGTAGTGCCAGCATCCTGATTGTATTAATCAAACATCCATCTGAAGAAAGGAAATTATACAGGTGACTCAGAAAAGCTCTGACTCAAAACATACATTTTTCTTATGTTGCAGGCAGTAAAGGTCATTCTAAATTAACAGGCAGTGACTTTTTATGGAAGAGGAGTGATTGCTAAATCTAGATGCATGATAGATTTCCATATGTTGCCCTTGTTAAATCATAATATGTATTTATAATGTAATACATCTGAATTTTTATGTAAGATTTCAGATGTGGTCTGCTTCGTATTTGTTGATTTCCACAGATGCAGATACATAATTCCTTTGGTTTTCATACTATGCACTTTTGAAATGTGTAAATTGTATCAGCCATGTATGTAAGGAACTCATGCAGTACTGGAGAGCATTGTCTAAAATACATGGTTATGAATTTTATTTGAATAAGAAACAGTGAAACACAATACAAGATGCAAATTAATCTTTTCAGGTTCTTAACCACCTGCATAAGAAGTTGAGAAACATGTCAAAGAAGTCAGAAGCATCCAAGAAAAAGGTATATTGCATTCATTACTAATACTTATTTGTTTATAGTTTAGTTTTATGGCTAAGCTAATTTGGTGTTATAATGCTTGTTTCTAAAGATGTAACAGAAAGAAGAAACTGAAATTAAGTATTTAATGGAGTATTCAGCATCCCTCTGAACTTAGCAGGACTGGAATCTTTTCTGATCCAAGTTTTCCACCACATTGCACCAAGCCATTACCTGAGATCCCCATATTTTGAACTCCAGAGCGTCTGAAATTCAGATCTGAAATAGAGACAACCTGTGTTTAGTATTAAATGGTTTTGTGTTTTGTTTTTTGGGTTTTTTTCCACAGGCATTTCCCCTTGCTAAATCATGGGATTTTTTTTTTAACTTGCTGATTTTTTAAATATTTTATTAAAGAATTCCTATTTTAAGTGATAAGGCTTTAAATTAAGGTTTTTGTATTTCCTGATAGGAATCTGAGGAGAGAGTTTCAATGATTCTCCAGTTCTTCTGTTGATTTTCCACACAGCCTTTTCTTCTCCTATATCCAAGTCTTAAGTTACATACTGGTTACCACTAGAATCATGAAAGGTCTTGAAAGCAGAATATAAGCTTTCTGGTTTAGAGCAATATTTGAAAGATGTGTTTATACAGAGAATTTGTCAGTTAATAAAATATGGTTCTGATTTTTGAGCAGATTTGACCTCAGTAATCATTGACTAACTTCTCAGTTTATGGAGTCAGAAAAACCCCTTAGGCTATAGCTCTTCATTTCATCTGATCACTATCTCCATATGGGCATGCAGACTGTCTGCAATGTAAATGAGATATACATGGGCTTGACAGGGAATAAGTAAGCTATTATTTATGCATTCTCTGTTTTTTTGAAAAATACCCTAGTCAATAGATTTTGATTCCTAGAATTAAAAGCATTATGGCCCTGATTCTGTAAAATACTTAATATTTATATAGTTTTACACTTAATGTTGTCAAAGCCAAGGTGTAGTTTTCAAAAACATTCTATATATTGCTATCTGTAATCTAAATTATTCTCAAACTGGAAATACCTGTGCATTTCCTCTAAACAATAACCTCTTGAAAATTGCAGATCTGGTTAGGAACTAGCATTCATAGCTTCAGGGGAAAACATTACAGACATGATCAAGACTGCTTGGATGAATCAGGATTCAGTAACGCAAGGGGAAAGAAAAAAAAGTAGCCCCAAACTTCTTTTTTTGCCTTAGAAAATAGGTTTCTGAATCTAAGGCCTAACTCATGTTTTTCAAAGCAACTGTTTTCATTAGTGTGCTAATGCTCTCTCTGATTACCATATCTTTTTTATTTCCTTCTACTGATTTGTTAAGAATGCGTTTCAGGTGTAGTTATACATTTCTAGCCTTACTCAAACCTTTATGAACATTTTGGTAGCAGAATGTTAAAATAAATTTGCTGTTTGTGTCAAAAACAGTTAATGAAAACATCAATTTGCCTAAATTATATTTTTCATGCTTTTTGGTCACCAAGGATCAATATTATCATCGTATATTTCAGGTGGGTTTCATTTGCTAATGAGAAACCCTATGCAAGCTCCCGTTAGGTAAACAAGAGCTGTTCTTTAGTGATACCTTGTTTGCAAGACATAAGGATGATTTTAATAAGCTAAGCTCTGAAGTTAGGCTGAGGAGAAACAATGAGATAAAACAAATTGCTTATTCTGCAGATATGAAATAAGTAAAAGAATAGTCACGTGGTCAACGTCTGCTTTCAGGTGTATCCATAGTCTATTGAAAGTTGATCTTCCTGGTTAATTTTGTTTTAGAATTTTGAAGAAACTGAAATAATATTCCTCTTCTGAAGTAATTTTACATGTGGTATCCTGAAAATCTGTTTTCACTTGGAATATTAACACTTCTAACACAGCAATGAGAGAATTAACTTCTCTTAATTTATACACTCTTGTTAGCATACAATCTCCTGATGAGACCTGAAAAAGAAAATACTTCTTTGGCTGTTTTAGTGGCAACTGACTTAAACTCCATAGGGCTAAGAGAGGCTTGTGAAAACAGATGTTTGCGTCAGACTATACAAATTATATTAACTACTGATATAATGTTCTTTCATTTCTCTTATGAGATTATACTGACCAACCACAGTATTTGTCATAAGTTATTTTGGCCTGTGCCACAGAAGTCAAAATTTTTTTCCTGTAAATTTCTCTATGTTAACTCAGGTTTGATTAGGTAGATTGATCCATATTATTACTGAGCATTAATCCATTCAAGAAATATAGACCAAGGTCAGTAAACTAGTGAAAAGTCTACACATCTGTGATGCAGTATTTATCACTCTGTGGCAGTGGGTCAGTTTTGGCTGAGAAGAACAGCCTAGTTATCTGAAAACTTGTTTTATAAAGTGTTAATATGGTAATTATAATGGCCCATAACATAGTACACTTTTGAATTATTAGTAGGTTTTTTATTGGGAGGATAATTTAATTGAAAGAGGTACTTTTTAGGTAGGCAACTGCAAAGTGCTAACTTACTGTTTCTGAAGTAAATGAAAGCTAAAAAAACCCATTAACAGTCAAATTCCACTGTGTCCTGGCAGAATTCCTTCAGCACCTGGAGGGTTGTACTAACAGTTTGATTTTGTAGCTGTCAAAAAGGATCTGATGAACTTGACGGCCCTTCATCTCAGGAACATTGAAAATGGAATATTGAGGCAGCACTGAGGATATTTTGTGTTCCTTTTTTTGAATTCAGTGTTTGGTGGTGAACTTTAATTTCCAGATTGGTTTTGGCAATTCAAAATCACCAGAAATATCAAGCTCCTTACTTTTTCTTTTTTTTTTTCCTAGTTGTATTGCAGAATGTTGTTGTACGGCCTTCCCTGTGGAAATTCTGTGTTTAAAGGACAGACTTTCAAAAATGTCCCTGAGTATTTAGCAAGCACTTGAGCAAAGTGACTACTCTCCATCTCTCTTGAAATTTTCATCAGAAATCCTTGTTCACTGTACTAAAATACAGATCATTAAATCTGGATGAGATTTCCCAAAGGCCCCTGTTACCATTATTTTACATCAGGCTTACGTCTGCCTCAGAAAAAGCTGGGAATATCATTCTTTACCGTTGAGGGAAGTTGTGCTTTTGCTTTTTACTATGGCATTTTTCAAGGCTAAGGTTCTCCTTTGCAGTAGTTCACTATGCAAAATGAAGCCCGTAGAGATAATGGGGTGCAATCAGTAACAAATATTCCAGTGTGTTCCCTCTTAGTATATTTCCCGCCCACACCCAAATAATGGTTTTGAAGCAGATTTAAAGCTGATTATTCAATTGCTCATCAGACATCTGTGTTTTCCTTTCCTTGTCTCAGACAGCACAGACTGTGTTGGTGGTGGTAGTGGTTTTTGGCATCTCCTGGCTGCCGCATCACGTGATCCATCTCTGGGCTGAATTTGGAGTTTTCCCACTGACTCAGGCCTCCTTTCTCTTCAGGGTAACTGCACACTGCCTGGCTTACAGCAATTCTTCTGTGAACCCAATTATATATGCATTTCTATCTGAAAATTTTAGGAAGGCCTACAAACAAGTCTTCAAATGCCAGACAGCTAACAAGTCACCTGCGAATGATGCTAAGGAAAATAAAAGTCGGATAGATACGCCACCGTCTACCAATTGTACCCACGTGTGAATGTTGAGAAGTCCTGTATGTGGGCTCTTCCTTTTTGTCAACTAGCACCAAGAAAACAAAGCACAATGAGCTTTATGCTGGGTTTATCTTGATAAAATTAATTGGTATTTAATGTACTGAAGTTGCACTTGTGGCAAAAGTTTGTCAGACTGGTATGAAAGAGGCCTGGGCTGATCCTTTGCATCTTAGATAGCTTTGCCAAATGAAGCTCTTGGACTTTTAAAAGATATTTGAAATAAAAATGTTGGGATGATATGTCTGCATTCTTACTCACTAAGCATACAAATATACAAGAAGAAGATGTTGATATGGACAGGTAACTTTCTGACATCTTATTCCGTCAGAGTGAAAACATGGATCAATTTTGTGTCTTACAGATAAATACTGGAGTCCTACAATTTCAGAGAGGAAAACTTCTGTTCTCTCTTCAGATTGTTTTGACAATGCCTTTTTTCTTTTTAAAGTGAAGATGGACTCTGATTTGGAGTTGAAATAAGTGTGTACAACTTGAAAGAATTGGTTTAGAGAGGAAATGCTAATTTTATCTGTTTAGCTGTTTTTAATGTATCTTAATGAGCAAGGATGGATGGTTTTTCCACTTCAAATGGCTGCCCAACTGTAGACACAGATCTTTTATGTATGCTATAGAAGTTGGGGGTTTTTATGGCCTGTGTGTAGTTGTACCAAAATGAGGATTTGTGTCAAACTGAAGGAACCTTTTCTTCATGGGTTGCATGTGCATGTGTATGTGTTTTCTTAACTTTGTAGACTTTGAGATGGAAATACAGTTTCAAATGTGCAATATGGACATATGTTTTAAAATACTATGTTCCACAAAGCAACTCTAGGCAGTGCTTAAGTGTTTAAAAACAGCATTCCCTTAAAAGTTGAAGGTGGGGCTTGATATCATATAGTTTTTAATTGGAAATATACAGAAGGTTGCATTTAAATGAATGCCAAATATATAAGGTAAATGGTACAATTCTGTAAATTCTTAAATAAAATGAGTAGTTTCAGCAATTTTATGAATGTATTTAATAGGTCTTTAAGTGGTAAACCACTAGAGAAATAGTGGAAGGGCACTTACTCCTTTGAGAACATTCTTTTAACTGGAGTAAGACATGATTTTTTTTTAATGACCCCTGTACTCATAGAGTAAATCAAATTAAAGGAACCTCCAGATATCATCTCAAGGCAGAGATACCCTCACAGTTGTATCACTTCCTTGTCTTGGTGAGTTCTAAAAATTTTTAAGGATGGCAATTCACCAATATTTTTGGGGCAACCTGTGCCAGTGCCTAATTACCCTCACTAAAATATTTTTTCTTATCTGCAATTGGGATTTCCCTTGATGTATCTTGTGACCGTTGCTTTCTTTTCTTTTGTTCTGTACTTAAGTCTTCTCTCTAACTTGTTAATACTCAATTTAAGATGGCAATTAAATTTTCCCCCAACCTTCTCTTTTGAAACAATGTGTTGGTTTTACTCTCTCCTCAGCTATTGTGCCCTGGGTCTCTGAACAGAATAGTGGCCTTCCACTGACCTTGCTCTAGCTTATCCACCTGTCTCATGAACTGAGGTGTTCAAACTGAAGAGTGCGTTCCGATGAGGCCTCACAAGCACTGAGTAGACTAAATGCTTTTCTTGACCCTTTGGCTGATTGTTGCTAATACAGCCCAGTATTATCATAATTTATTACAGCAAGGTTATGCTGCTGACTCATGTTTAATTTCTGCTTTATAAGCACTTGAGTCATTTTCTGCAAAATAGCATTGAGTGCTAGTCCAAGTTTCAGGATTTCACTTTTGGCTTTGTTGAACTTCATGCATTTGACAATGGTTACTTCCATTCTTCTAGCAGATCAACAGTCCTTTGAAAGGTAGCCCTGTTCTGCAGAATATCCACCACTCCCCCAGGTTTAGTATCGTGTAAAATTGCTGAGAGAGTCCTGCACCTGTGTCCTGGTCCTTGAAGATGCTAAGTGGTGGTGGTGGTGGAACATCAGCTGTGGAGGGTTATTGCACATAAAAATATTTACGTGTTTGTGTCAGTATTGTCTGCTTGGAATCAGTAAAATAATGTTGAAGACATGCTCTTGTGTGCATGGTGTTTGTGTCCATTCTTTTGAGCAAAGAGACCATTTGATGATATTTCTAGGAACACAAAACATGTGGGGAAAAAAAAAATCTCAGTTGGAGAAGAAGAGTTTATCTATGCAGGAAACCATTTCCTGGGTTAGGATTGAGGTTCACAAACAGACTAGAAAGGAGTTTCTTTGAGTGTTCAGATCCTCATCATCTCAATCACTCAAATTATTAGAGCACTATTACACTTCAGCTGAATTTATAACATATTAGGAAATTCTACAATTTGGAAAACTATATTTTTTCTTTTAAAAATTGTAGGTTTATTATTTTGAATAAAAATTACTATGTAAATCTATAATTGTATAGAGCTAAGTTTATTGTTTCATCTGAAAAAGGCTTTTAATACTTAATTGAACATAATTTTAAACCTATGAGCTGCACGTTTGAAATTTTAAGGATGAGAGGGTGAGGGATGGGCACCACATTAACAGCTACTTAGAATGGTCACACCTGGTTCCTGAAGAGTATCAGTAAAATTTCCGCTGCACTTTTCAGAGAAATCTTAGGAAGCAGCTCAGACTCCAAGTCTGTTTCCTGCTTAAAACATCCTTTTGCTGGTCTGTGTCTCTAGTGCGTGACTTCGTCATACTCAGTGGTGACACAAAGGTTGTGGATATAAGAGCAGTGTTAATGAGTGCCATGATCTGTGTCCAACCCTTGAGCAGCTGGACAGTTGCTTAGAAAGGTGTCGTGCCACAAAAATGGATTATTTTGGTAGAAAATCTTGGAATGGATGCTAAGATCCCCTACAATCAAGTATCTGCTTCCATGTTCTGAGCTTGTTGGCAGGGATTGTTATTTCTGGTGGAAAGCAAAGCAAAAGTTTCGCCTCATTGACTGGCCTAATAGGGTTTTTTTTACATCTTTTTTAACCAAAGTGTTCATTTTGGTGCACACGAAGTGAGGAAGAGAGAAAAGAGAAAGATTTGTCTGGGTAGGGATGAATTTTCCACTCAGACATAAACCCGCTGAATTCCACCCTGTTGTGTGAATTTGAAAATATAATGCTGTACAAAACACAGTAGGCAACAGGAATGATTACTCAAATTCCTCTCAGACTAAAACAAGATATGTATTTGTAACTAAGTAAAAAAATTCCTACATTTCCCTTAAAATTCCTTAAAATTATATTTCTCATATGTTGCAAGAATTGGAAACTGTTACTCACAAATTTTTTTAATGAAGTCCCTAAAATTTTGTTGTATGTATACTGCCATAATCCTGCCTCACTGTGCTGCTTCACAAGCATCTCCAGAAGTATAAAGCCTGGAGTGCACTTTCAGCACTGGGATGTATCCAATCAGATCAATTAGTAGGGGTTGTTCAGTCCAGCTTACAACTGTGTCTTAGTGGAGAAACGTAGAAGTGTTTCAGAGTTTTCTCTGCAGAGTGGATGAAAGACCTGTGGAAAAGTAACAGCTCTTCAACACCTCAGGCAAATATGTGAGGGTCTCCTTTCTCTCAGGGTCTGGAAAGGAGCTCTGTTCTGTCCATCTGCTGAGGTTGTACTAAGTTATTGCAGCAGGTTAGTAGCCAAGTTTGCATTTTATACATTAGATTTTCTGTTTTGTACCACTTTTACTTTAAAAAGATGCAGAAGTCTCATTAAAAGAGGTAAAGAAATTACTCCATCGGGGTTCTTAGTCCATGTTTGTCCTGCTTCGTTGTGTGTAGCTGTTTGAAGTATAATAAAAAAGGTTACAGCAGTGATCTTTTTCAACTAATAAAACCTAAAATACATTTTGAAGATATGTGTGGAGCCCAATGCACACTGTGCACTGCTATACATAAATCAGATTTAGAATCTGAAGAAAAAGGCACTTAGCCAACATACTGTTCATCATGTGCGAACACCCTGAAAAAAAAAGGAATTTGCTTACCTATATGTTCAGCTGTGCTACCTTCACAGCTAATTTTGTCACCCACTTAACATTTTGAAGCAGGAAATCGTTTTAGTTTCAATTGAAGTTGACACTTAATTGCTGCTTCTAAGACAATTATTAAATGACACCGTTTTCAGTCAGAAGTGTGTACTAAACATGATACATCGTAATGTAAACATTCATAATTGTCTAAAATTTTTGTCTTGTATCAAAAAATGTAGAATTTCTTAATAATTTTCAAAGTCCTAAGATAGGTAAGAAACTCATGTGCTGTAACAGCTTACAAAAATATGCCCAAACTGGCTGAAATTGTAAGTAAAAATCATTATGACTGTTTAAGGAGCAAGCTTAAATTTTGTAGTTGAGTGTTCCCATATACAATCTTAAAATTCTTTCAATATTCTGTATATGAAATTAGTTGGATCTTTGATTTCAGTTTACAAATACTTCCAAAATATTTTTTCTAAATTTAAACATTGGAAAAAACATATTTTTAAAATCATTTAATGTTTGGGAAGGTAGGGCATTTTAATGATGTTTTAAGTTACGGTCTTTTGTAGCCCCTTTTAGTTTGTATGCATGCACTTCTTTCATTAAACCTTAACTGTATTATTTTCATAATCTGTTATATCTTCACTTTCAAAACATAATGTCCCTGTCTCCAAAAGATAAACATTAAGCTCTATATATTTAACATTGCAGTGAAATAAATTTGACTTTAATTCCCAAATTGTAAGGAAAGAGAAGGATCTCTTTATAAGATAGTTGTGTGAATGCATTATTTTAGACATTGTGATCTTCATGATTGCTTCATAGGATGATATGACACATTGAGCCTAATGAATTTGTGGTATTTTGAGAAAGGATAAAAGTAGAGAAAAGAACAGGTTCTAGCTTACAGCACTTGTGTGAGTGTTCTGTATTCAGTACGTGTACAAATGTCAAAGATGAAAAAATAAAAAATCTATTTGTTTCAATGTGTAATACGTGTAAAGTAGAATGCAGTTGTTCTAAGATGTACTGTACTTTGCATGAATTTTCAAGTGTTAGTTCCAATAGTCACTTCCTTTTCTCACAAAATGTTTATATAACACTTAAAAATAAGCAGTACCCTTGGGAAAACTTCCAGAAAAAACAGCGTACACAAAACTGAATAGTTTGATGCCTAGATATCACTACAGGTTGAAAAATTAACTGATATGAAAAATACTCACATTTTCAAGTACTTAAGAGCAGGAGACATGGTCCTCCATTCAGGCTGATAAAAAGTCAATTGAAATTTATGTAATTGATATTTCTTATTCAAATGTAGTTTAAATCTCTGTAATTTAAGTAGAGTTTGAGGCATACAGAGACAGATTCATGTATTTGAATATGAGGAAAACCAGTGTTCTCCAATGGTGTGAAGTCCAAATCTATTCTATGAAAGCCTGTATGTGGCTCCACTTTTGGAAGAAAGCAGTCAAATGAGTGCATATTTTGTGTATATTTGCATTAATAATGATCAAGGGCTATTTTACTACAGTAGAAATAGCTGGTTGAGCATGAAACCAGAATACAATCAGTTTTATACCTAATGGAAATCTTTTAAAAACACAAGTAAATGCTACAGCATGGATTTAAAATTATGTGCACTTTAATCTATCAATTTTACTGTGCAGTACTAAAAGAATTCTTTTTATATGCATATGTATATTGCATTTGTAGATACACTGGTGCACCTTGGCACGCTGCATTTACTGGATGAAAACTGATGTCTCATTTTATAGAATTACTTCCTTTTGTGCAACATTCTCCTCTTGGAAAACTTCATGCAATTTCCATTGTGTGGTCATTCCATTCCCCCATAATTATCTAACCCCATTTAAAATTTGCTGAGAAAAATAAAACCTCTCCTCCAGTATTAAATCACCTGAGCTACATAGCTATCTCTAGCAATACTTGTAGAGACTTTATCAAATTGGTGAAGTTTAATATTAAGAGTTTGAAAAAAAATACAAAATTCTTGCTGATGTCTTGTAGATGTGACATTTACAGATGAGGTGATGGTGTGTGGACTGAATTTCACAATTTAGTACAAGCAAATTGCTAGTTTTAATACAGTAAAATGAAAAGTCATACATTTAGGAATGAAGAAAATAAGGCAAACGTTAAGAGTTTATTATTATACTGGAAAATGATGAGTCTGAAATTGCCAGTTAACTAAATATGAGCTCCAACTCTGTGTAACTGAAATGACCCACAAAACCCGTGGAATCCTAAATTCAGAACATGGGATTGAGCCATTGGAAGCACTACTCAAACGGGGGGGCTTTCACATAGACATTTTCTAGAAGTCCTTAAAAAACCCAAACACTCCAGCTAAAATCTGCTAGCAGTTCAGCACACTCACCTCCTAACTGGACACAGGAGACAAAATACAACAGGCTCATTGATAAAGATAAGGACAAGGAGAGATCACTCGGTATTTACCACCACAGGCAAAATAGACTCCACTCAGTGAAATTAGTTTAATTCATTAGCAAGCAAATCAGAATAGGATAATGATAAATAAAGCCAAATCTTAAAAACACCTTCCCCTCACTATTTCCTTTTCCTGGGCTCAACGTCATTCCTGATTTTCTTTACCTCCCCACCCTGACGGGCACAAGGGGATGGAATAGTGGCTGCAGTCAGTTTATCACACCTTGGTGATGGAATTTCCTTCAGCTTTTGCTGACCAAGGTTTACTGTTTAAGGGTATCCGTTTCTTGCTGTTGGAAGTTATATTTTTAGTATTCGACACCTTGTCTCTGCCACTCCTTCCTCCTCAGAGGGAGGACTCCTCACACTCTTCCCCTACGCCAATGTGAGGTCCCTCCCATGGAAGACAGTCCTCCACCAAGTTCTCCAATATGAGTCCTTCTCATGGGCTGCAGTTTTTCACGAACTGCAACATCATGTGTACGTTCCACAGGATTCAGTCCTTCAGGAACAGACTGCTCCATCCTGCAACTGGGGTTGCAGGACCCCCTTGGGGTCACAGCCTTTTTCAGGTATCCACCTGCTCCAGCATGGGCTGCAGGTGGATCTCTGTTCCACCATGATCTGCAGGGGGAAAGCTGCCTCACCATGGGCTGCACCATAGGCTGCAGGGGAATCTCAGCTCTGGCACCTGGAGCGCCTCCTCCTGCTCCTTCTCCACTGACATTGCTGTCTGCGGAGCTTTCTTTCACATATTCCCACTCCTTTCTCTCTCTGCAGTTTCCTCACTCCATCCCACCCTCCCTTAGCTAAGTTATCCTAGAGGTGCTATCACCATCACTGATGGACTCAGCCTCATCCAGCAGCGAGACCATCATGGACATGGCTGGCACTGGTTCTGTGGAATATGGGGGTAGCTTCTGACAGCTTCTCACAAAAGTCAGTCCTTTAGCCTCCCTAATACCAAAACCTTTCAATGCAAACCCAGTACGGAGGGCTATTGTTAAGAAGTGGCCTAATGACATCATGTAGCTCTATACACATATAGACAGCAAAATAACTGATGCTCTGCCTCTCTGAATCAAGAGAATGAGTTCACAAGGTCACATACTGGGAAATTAGGCTGTAACAGTTAAATCTGTGAATTAAGAGGAAGTCTTTAAGCCACGGATATAAATAACATTAGAATGCTTAATAAGCAAATACAATGTATTCATCTTGCTTCAAATCACATGTGGGTATTTCTCAAAAACAAATGTGGACTAGGTGGTAGCACTGCTATGAGGAAAAAATGCAGCTTACGTTACGGAGTATTTAGACCTGATGATCACAGTGGCCCCTCCTGGCCTTAGCCTGTTTACGTTCTTATTTTTGTAATTAATAGTATGAGAGCTGTGCCAATAAGATGAAAAACATGACAAAACTGAGCTATTATTCAGTCAATAAGTGATCATCTGAATATAATGACTCCACAAGTGGGCTACATCCTGAAAAGATCTTACAATGATTAAGAAATCCAATTGAAATCTGAGGCATATGGGTGGCCATTGGTAGAGGAAGAAGGCAAATGATGCTGTATGCTCTTCTCATTTTGCTTAATTACTTTTAGCCATAATTACTCTAAATATAATCACTCTGCATTACTTCTGCATAGCAATTTATTGTTTTCATGAGAACTGTGAGCTGATGATTGCCAGCCCATTTAAAACACCTGCACTTCACTCCATAAATTGCTGTCAAAGCTGTTTACCAACCTTTTGTGAAACTAGTGGAAATCTTTACAAGCTAGAGCCTCTGATGGTAATGTTTCAATTCAACTTTGCTTAAATGAAACCTTAAAAAGGCTAATTCTGTATTGAACACACGTGATTGCCATGGTGTTTCTGATAGAGCCGTCAACATTTTGAGTAGATTTGTACAGGTTGTATGATAGATACACTTGAATAATTATGGGTCCTATGTGAGTTTTAGGAATAACAGTAACAAAATTTCTCCTGTTTTGAATTCTGCTTACTTCCAAGAGTTGTACATGGCATCCTGTCCCCTTGGAGGGGTGTGCTCCTAACCAGCTGTCAGCAGTTGGGCTTTGCTGAGCATGCTACTTAATTAGGCCAGCATCTCATCCCACATACAGCTGCTTCTCAGTTTCCCTACCTGCCATGCAAGGCTTCTGATGGAGCTGTGGGTGGGAAGGCTGATGTGAATGTGGGCTTTGATGTTTTCAGGGTTTCTGGGTTCTTCTTAACTGAAGTATATACACAACAGTTTTGTGTTGTGGTTTGTTTTTTAACTTTTTTCCTACCCTCAGTGCTACCAGAGAAGACAAAGAGTCTTGTTTGTCCTTCATATGTAAGCCTAACTGGGATCTTGAGCACCAAGAAAACCTCTTCTGTGCTTTCAACCCTGAATCTGTGATCATGCCACAAGGAACATCTTTGCTTGCTTCTCCTTATCTTCTGCCATTTGTTACCTTAAGTGAAATTCATCTTGTCCT
>JAOXXN010000395.1:91625668-91645027 GCA_026770055.1 Myrmophylax atrothorax | reverse complement strand
ACAAAGAAACTAATCCCACAATTCTATGTCTATAAAGACAAAATGTATCACTACAGATTTAAGGATATCCTGATAGTATGGACTGATGCACTAACTGAAAAGTGGTACCTAATTATTAACATCACAGGAGGAGAAGGAAGGGTGGGAAGAGTGGGAGTAAATGTTGAAGACAGTAAATAATTGGAATTATTTAGGGTTCGAACTTTCAACCTCCACTTGAAAATTACTAGTCTGTAGGCAATTTGTCACTATAAGGTCAGAGCAGAATCTTCAGAACTTGAGACTTCATTTTTTTTAATATGTATTCTCTGTATGTCTATAATAAACCTTATGTATTTCTATTAGGTTGTCCCTTGTTGCTCTACAGTATTGTCCTGATATGTGTTTTCAGCTGTTCTTGCATTCATATGGATGAAGATTTAAATATTCTTTTTAACTCTTGTGATGATCTTAAATAAATGGGTTTATTTTTACCTCCAACTCTGCAGACACCTGGCTACAAGGCATAGTTTATGTATAAATCACTACTAAACATCCAGGGAAATAACCAAGTACCACTTGAAATTGGGGCAAAATGAGGCACAGCAAGAATGTTCAAATACGGATTTAGTTTTCACTGCAGCATTACAGCTGAAGACAATGTGTACAACATGCTTGGAAAGAGTACTTATACTATGATAGCATCCTGGAAAAATTCTTAGTGTAAAAGTGATGCCTAACTGGATCATGAATATGACAGGAAATATTGTTCAGATAAAGGGCTCATGAGTATTTTGCTATGGATGAAATAATAGGTTGATGTTTAGGACACTTTTAATCACAGAAACCTCATTAAAACTCTGTGTGTGTGTGTGTGTGTGTGTGTGTGTGTGTGTGTGTTTTGCTAATTTTTCCACATCCAGAAGCTTTCTATAATGTCAATTGAAATAGAATCTTCTATTTAAATAATTTATTAAATACTTTTAATTAATTTATAAAGGCAAGAGTTTGCTTCTCTTTATATAAGATGGCACCATTATCAATGGTTTAGTTGAGTACAAGTGGAAGTAAATGGTCTTTCCTACTTCTAATATGTATCTTACAGTATTTCCCACTCTTAAATATGCTATTCAGACAGACACTTTTCCTACTTTTCATCGTGGAATACTGATTTTCTTGTGATTTTAAGTGAAATCACTTTCATCAGTGTAAAAGTACTTGGTAATAAAATGCTGATAAAGGGAAGTTATTATAAGAAGAACTATATTGTAAACATTATTTTGTTTATATAATTTGACTTACACCTTGTAACTGGAATCCTTTTCTTCTTATGCATGAATGATATTTGTTGTATTTCATTCTGTCTAGCTAAAAAAATTGAAACAGAACACATTATTTGTTTGGCAACTGATTTTTAAAAAGGTGTGTGTACTGATCAAATTAAAGCTCATGGCACTGAATCTCTGTTCATGTCCTGCTTTTCTTATCTATAAAACTTTCTCACTGTTACTGAAAAATACACTGCTTTTAGACTACTTTTATCCTTCCAACAATTAGTGCACAAGAGAGAAAGAATTGGGAGAATATTTGTAAGACTGTATTTCTGAAGCCAAGAACTGTATTACACATTCTTCTAAGAGGCAAAAGTGTAAATTAACAAAGTGCAAATAAGGATGAAACTGGTGTATTACTGCTGCATATTTATGTAGATAATGAGTCAAGTGCATCCCTTGTTCTCATTAGAAGAAAAAAGGAAAACTATTCTTATTTCCCAAATTTTATTCTGTTATCATTCTTGTTCTGTTGTAACTCCCTTTGTACTTCCCCTGAGCAAAATCAAAGTGGTTGCTAAATTCATCATCTGGGCTTTACTGAAGGAAAGTAAAGCAATTAATATGCAACAGTAAGAGATATTGAAAGAAATGACTGGGATATTGGGGATGGCATCTGTCACTGGGCATTTGGAAAGTTCTCCAGCATGCAATTTTGGGTGATGAATTGCTATATGACTTAGCAGGTCAGTAGACTTTCCTATTATGTCACTTATTTTACTTATAGTTTTTTAATCTGATAAAGCTTCACAGGAAGTTAGGGAGTGTTTCTAATTATTTTGCTGGAAATCAGATCTGACACTCTTATGAAATAGCGTTCAAATTGCTGCTTTTGCAATCTTTTTCCATGTTACAGAACAGTGGTCTTGTGAAAACAGAAAATCAAGTATTCTCTAAGGAAGAAGAAGATCTCTTGATAAGCCTTTGATGTCATGAAATCTGACCTTTATGTCAGGAAAGCTGCAATATCTATTAGTATCAGACCTGACCCCATTTACTCTCTCTTTAGCAATATAAAATTGAGAGTTTAAATTCATCCCTGAAACTACCTGGAATTCCTCCTGCTGCAAAAAAGAGAAAGGAAAAGAAAAGGCTGGTCTCTTTTTTTGTACACAATGGATTTGTGGAACAATGATACATACATTCAGAAGGATCTAGATGATGCATAAACATTTTATTTCACTGTTTAATACACACTGTATATAGAGCAGCTATTTCTAAATGATTGTTTAATCATTGTTGGATTTCTAAAATGATTGTTCAAAAAAAACCCACCCTTGGAATCAATTAGACAAAAATCTGTTATAGTGGCAGCTAATACATATTCATCAGACTTTTTAGTCGAGTTGCAAAAAGTGGAAGACACACATTCTCTCCTCCCTGTTTTCTGTATTCTGTCTTAGTATTGTTTCATATTTTATTTTTTCCTTTCTGCTTACTTTTCTTTCCCTGTATGAATCATATTTTTATTTAAAAATTCAAAATCACAGTTCTACAAAACTGGTCATTTACATGCCTGATATATTTATATTGTATTAGAAGTATACTTTTGCAGGTAGCATTGGTAGCAATATCCAGAATTTCTTACCTTTACCCCTAAATTCTGCTGAAGTGGTCATGAGCACTAACACAGTGTAAGCAAGACAAAGTATCAGTTTATGCTAATGGAAGTGACCAAAGTAAGTCAAATAAAGTTTCCCCAGAGACATCAAACAGATGTCACCAAAACATCTCATTGTACAAGCGTCATCATCTCATTAGGAACTCTGAGATACTCTGTTCCATTAAATCAGGAGCAGGCAGGCTGGACTAGGTGTCTAAAACATTAT
This sequence comes from Myrmophylax atrothorax, assembly GCA_026770055.1. Classification (NCBI taxonomy): domain Eukaryota; kingdom Metazoa; phylum Chordata; class Aves; order Passeriformes; family Thamnophilidae; genus Myrmophylax; species Myrmophylax atrothorax. The sequence continues at coordinate 91,641,888 of JAOXXN010000395.1, read as the reverse complement.
GTAACTCTGTGTGTCTGTTTACTGTACTTGGTCATACTTAATCCTCACTGCTGCTAATGAGGTTTTTAGTAAAGTTAATTGTATTATAAGGTTTTGCCTCTAAGAGCTCTGTGACTGCAGTTGCAAGATTGCTTTGGTTAAATTACTGGGAGTAGGTATCTGCTGCATTCTGAAAGCTTATTTTGGTATAGCTTTCTTCAGACGTTTTTCTTTTGCTATTGTTTTCCGTTTCAACTGCATATTGTTTGTCAAAATCTGCTTTTATTGATGTTAAAGAGAGTATTCTTTCAAGTGGTGGATGCACCATCCCTGGAAATATTCAAAGTTGGGCTGGGTGAGACTTTGTGCAACCTGATGAAGTTGATGTCCCTGCTCATTGCAGGAATGTCCAACCAGATGACCTTTCCAATCCAAACCATTCTATGATTCCTATTGGTTTTAGTAGGAGAAAAACAGTAAGAAAATGGGGTGTAATTAATGCAATGGACCAGAACCATTGGACCAGGACCTGCATATCCTTGGACGTCACATGTCGCCTGACATCATCTGACACTTGTAACTGAGACATGGTGTTGCTGTCCTCTAAGGGACCCATGAGGTGTGTCTCACTTGCCTTCTTGCCAGGTTTGTGGTGACAGAGCTCTGACAATCCAGATTGTTATTGAGGTCCTGGACGATCTTGTGTCCCAGGCGCTGAAATGGTATCTTCTATTGCAGCAGCTTTGGAGACTTTTGATAGTGACTGATCACAATTACCTAATGCAGGCCAGTTCTTCATTACTCCCAATTTTTTACATACCTTGAAAATTTCTGGGTGCCTTGATTTTATTTTTTCTGTAAATGTTCAGCTCACAGCACATAAACAGTGTGCCTAGTAGTATATTTTGTTAATTTTATTGGAATGGTCCTCCTGAAACCCAGAAGGAGGTTCCCATAGTCCTAAATGCTCTCCTTTCAGGGGAAAAAAATGCGTTCCCCCATGCACTTCGTAAATCAGTGCCATCAAAGCCATGAAAGTTGGATAAGAAATAATGGAAAGAATTAGCATTTCAACTGTTATTTCATCCTTCAGCAAGTCATTTGATATTTTCAACAAATTCAAAGTTATTTATTGGCTTGCTAGGCTAAGTGCTAACATTTGTGAGCTCATCATCTAAGTGACAGGGTCAGATGACTGAAAATATGTTTTAGAGGCAAATACTTTGAGGACTACTGGAGAGAAAACACAAAATGAAATCAGGATTGATTAGGCTAGGGTAAAGAGGAAAATGCTTGAAGAAAAAAGTATCTCTGCAGTGAAAGTATCAGCCGAGTGTGGAAAAGATATTTGGGACATTCTAATAATTCTGCAGCCCAAAAATTTATTTCCTGATATTTTGTCTGAAACCCTTCAAGGGTTAAGTTAAACAGATACATTCCTTCTTAAATGTTTCTGACATGTATGTTTTACTTTCCCAGCTATTGTGTGTTTAATCTTGACTCACTGCTCCTTTTCCTCTGTCAAATACAGATGACCAAATGTTCCTGTGCTCTAATTGTAATAGCTCTAAAATCAGAGAAGACAATTAAAATGATAACCTAGTAATCAAGGAAAATATTAGAACAGTACCAAACAATACTGGGTTCACATATATTTCAAAATGTTATTTTGTTCACTTTTTCCTTTTAATAGGAGTTTTTCCTTTAGATGGGTGACATGAGAGAGCTGCTAGCCCTTTCACTAGCACTGGAGTACAACTAAGAAAGATGAGTGCCATGTTATGATCATGAATACTTAGATTTTTTGTTGGCTGGAGAGCAGAAAAGTCCAATGTCTTGTGCTAAAGCCATGAACAATTACCACAAAGAATTCGTCTGCAAGGACTGGTGAGCCCATCGTTGTCATTAACATGCCAAGTCACAATCTTGAAAGATTTAGTAGAAATTTCTGCTTATTTTCCTCCTACCAGACCTTAGTGTGGACAGGTTTGGGTTTCTCTGTTTGGTTTGGTTTGGTGTAGGTTTTGACCCAAGACTAAGCCATCTCCTGAAGTGAATCACTGAGTAAAGACATGGGACACAGGGTCGAAACTGAGACATTCCCACGGGTGGTGTAATGGCAGAGAGCAGTTCTTCCTTACAGATCCTCCTTGACACATTTGGATGCCCTGCGTACGGCACTGTAGCTGTGCCTATGTCATTGTGGAGGGTTTCTTCTTCAGCTGTGAGTTTGTCTCAGGCTTGTCACACTAGGCATGACCAAACACACCAGGATGCAGTTCAAGGTGTTTCCTCCCTGACAGATGTCCTCAGAAGCCACACCCTGGGGGCACCTCCAAAGGCACTTTCTTCCTCCCATCAGGAGGGAACCTGGGCCCTGGACAGGTGGGGGAAGTCCCAGGGAGTGGGCAGGGACAGGGAGGGCTGTGGATGCTCTGGGGACCCTGGGACAAATAATCAGTTTTTATATTTACAAACTCATCAACACTTTAACCAGAAGATGGAGCCTGTAATTAACTTGTACTAAGGATACAGACTGACTGGAAAACTTTGGAGGAATGCCATATAAACCCCATGAAGTGGTGACAGAGCAGGTAAGTCCAGTGTATCCAGACAGTTAGATATTACATAAATTTATTCCATGTGAAATTTGTGAATTTTCATTTTTTATTAGTAGGGAGTTGATTATGTAAGACAAGAATATTTTCACTGCTGTTGCATATAACACACAAATAAAATATGCTATATCATGCAAGGTAGTATTTTCTGTGTAGTAGATAAATATAGGGATAATGCAAAATTATGTCTGTTTTTGCAAAATGTACCAGACTGTATCACTACCCATTAGATCAGCCTCAGGACATGTTACTGAAGAAAGTATTTGCCTAATCATCTTTGCAATGGTTTTCTTTGTTTCCTAGCAGGAGCATAGGAAGCAATAAAAGGTAAATAAGGTTAGTGTGAGAGTATTATGGATTATTCAGATTTTATTAGTCTGGGTGAGAAATAATAAAATTATTAATAGAGCTAGATCTCTAAAGAGCCAATAGGTTGCTATGTATCTACTTTTTCTACTATGATAAAGATAATAATAAGAATTTGTGTTTCATATTGTTATGTTTATCTGCAATGGTCACTTACACATCTTATGAAAACATGTTCTGAGCTGTGTTTTCAGAAATGAAGTGATTTGAATTTCTATTTCTTTGTATATACATTTTATGTCATGAATTTTTGTTGCAGTTGGAATGAGCTATTTGGAATATCGCATGTTGTTGTAAGCATAAAATAGGCATAAATAAGGCCAGCTGATGAGGTAGCTGTGGGATGCAATGGCAAAATCTGGTGTTAGGCTCACAGTCCCAAGATTAGAAAGTCCACAGCCCCATTGTACAAAGCACTGATCTTGTTTTTCAGCCCTGCTTCAGAAAAAGTCAACTGTCACCTTGTTATCAGAAAGCTTTGTGCTGGATAAAATTCTGCAAACTACATAGAAAACACATAAAAGTATAAGCTGACATAAACGTCATATTGTGTACCCTTAACAGATACACAGTTGTATATTCACATTTAACAGGGATCAAAGCTGTGTCGCTGAGTGGCGCCCAGAGGTAAATGCTAACAGTCAAGTATCCAAGGAGTGCCCTAATAGACAGCATAAAGTAGAAATATTGCCTCTTCGAACTAGAAAAGCCCACAGCAACAAAGACCTTTGCAAATCCTACTGACGGCAATGGCAGCTTAGGATAACATGATCTAATAAAGGAAACTTAACAAAGTCAAATAGTGGCTGAAGCTCGTATGCTTCACACACCAAAACTATTGAAACTTTGTTGTCCTAGGTGATGGATGTGGCAATTCACAGGGAATATGCCAAATTATGTGAGAATCAAATCTTCTTAAGTTACATACTTAAGACCCAATGATGCCGTAAGCTTTTGTGGTATTTTATATTTGCTTAATATTAATGCTAGTTTTAGTGACTTCAAATGCTGTGTGGGCATCTATAAAGGGACAAAATGGGGCATGCTCCATTAGATAACTGGCTTGAATACTGTGCTTTTTTGCACTGAATATTTGCATGCCTCTCTCCAAGACTACCGATATTACCTTGAAAAACAGCAGAAAGAAAAAACGAAAAGAAAAAAAGCACCACTACAGATCTGATTTTAAAAATAAATAATAGCAAATTCTAGCTAGCTAAGTCAGGTTTTTAAATCTATTTACTGAAAAAATATGAGTATGTGGTTCATTCTCTAGCTGTTGATATCAAAGCTTTGGTATTTCTAACTGTGTTTGTTTTGACAAAACTCTTTGTTTTCCCTCTTCCCTTGCTGGGATGCTATTAGAACCAAACATTCTTTATTATTCTATTGTGTGGGAGTGAGAGGTTCTTGCAAGGAAATGAGCAGCTTTGTTTACTGTTAATATCAGTCTACACTTATTAATAGGAATAAGGAAAGTACCAACATTTTATTAATTACTAAAATTGTGCATTTGTTATTAGATACAGTTTTGTTGGATAGTATTGTTTTGATTGAGTACCATATTTTTAGTTGTGTACAGTTAAAAAAGCTAATGCTAGTTATAGTTAGATACATTTTGAGCTCAGAGGGAAACTATCATTATCTTCTGACAGATCGCTTTTATGATACCACTCATAAACTTTCATCCACATCAGCTACAGGTTTGTGAAGGATAGGGCAGGAATGGGAGAAAAGCAGCTATTTTGCATGTTAGCAGTGTAGCTGCATTGGTGTACTTATGCTCCCAGCTGATATGAGGTGGTGACTGATAGCTTCAACTGGGATTGCATCCACATGTTCTTCTTTTGAGGTCAATGATTTTGTATTTGAGTGAAACCAGTCTTTGAGAAAGGGCATCCAACCCTGATTTGGAGAAATCAGATCAAAAGACCAACCTTTGAAGAAATCAAAGGATGTAATATCCTCCTCCTCTTTGCTGGTTTGTGTATGTCTGATTTATGTCTGGCTGTCTCTTCTGCTTTTGACTTCTTTTTGCCCTTCTCGTCCAGTTTAAGAACCACTGAGAAAATTCCAGTGACTTGCTCTGAAGCAAGCATGAGGACACTGTTGACCGTGACCAAGTGATCTTGAAATCTCAGACAGATCATGGGGAAAAGCAACTGCTGTTTAGCAAATTACTTGTTTTCAAAGATTTAAAGTAGAAGAATTTTCCATTTCATATTCTACTTCAAATACATGTAGTGATAATGAAACAGGCTCACAGCTGCTGCAAATCTGCCTGTTACCATTGATGTTGATATTATCTCTGGAGTTTATGCCTCTTGTGAATCTTCTCCATGGATTATTTGTTTCAAAAGGACAATGAGAAACTGTCTGAACAGCCTCTACAAAGAACATATGTGAAATAGAAAAATAGGATGTACAGCAGAGACAATCTTGTGCTTCCTATAAATTTCAAACCTTTTTCAAAAAAGATTTTCTTAGATCTTTTCTTCATTTTTAGAATGGCAAGTGTTGGCAATTACAGAAAAGTGTGTGATAAGTGAATATAGAAATATACCAGAGGCACAAGAGATTAAAAACGAGCCTTTTGGAAAGGAACATGTGGGTCTACAGACACATTAAAAAAACTACAGATATGCATTTTTTCTATCATCACCAGTATATGATAGAGCAAGAGGATTTACTTCTCACAGCTTGTTATAGACATGTATATATTTCATTTAGTATTTGCTGTCTGGCTTCTCTCTCAGTCAAAACTCTAATGGGAGTTTCATGGCCACCTTCAACTAGCATATCCTTTATCAGATCCTATGAGAGCTTAACCTGAATTTAACTTATGCCTTCATGTGTATAAGCATGGAGTGATAGAGAGTGAGCACTTGCAGGCAGGAGACACAGACTTGTTTTTTTTGACAGCTCTATCTGCTTTATAGCATTGTGAAGCAGTTGTGACATTACAGCTTGTCATTAGATTTCAGAGATGTCTTAGAAATGTCCAGTAGCAAAGGCAATGATTAAAATTAAATCTTCCTAGGTCATTATAATATTTTTCTTACCTTCTTTGTCTGCATTAGATAGAAAATATATCTATCCCTTGTTTAACCTGAGGGATTGCTTTGCTTCTGTCCTCAGACCTTAAAATTCTAAAAGAAAATAGCCCATCTCATTCCCATTCAACTCCAGCAACAATCAGATCTATGCTATCTCACTGCCCTCTCCTCTATGCTTTAAAAAGAGCACTTTCCATCCATTTCCAATCCATTTCCCTCTAGACATTTCATGTATTCAGACCAAGGGTTTCTTAGCCTTCAACAAGAGCACCTCCAGCCTGTTTTTGCATTTATTTATGTCTGCAAAATGATGTTAAGAGTGTAACACAATATTTCTTCTTACCTGGGGGTGAGCTATCAGCATAGCAATGAGTGCAGCCCATACTTTGGTTTGTCAGGTTTCTCTGACAGACTGTAAATACTTATACCTTGCTCCTAAATCAGATGAGAAGAAAGCACTGGCATGAGGTGTACTGCAAAGGCAATAACTACTGTGCTGCTTATGTGGATATTTGAAGTTCATCATAGCTGATGGAGAGTGCTTCACACAGGTATGTTTTCTGATGGGCATGTTGTATTTCTCCATTATTTCTTATTTTATTGGAAAATGCTTTAATTTCTCTCCCCTTTCCATCGGCTTTTTAGTTGACCTTGGAAAACAAAGTAGCCTAGCTATTGAGTTATTCAAGTAGCAGAAGTGCTAATTTTGATAAAAAAGGACAAGCCCATGGTAAAGAATTTTCTGAATGTTTTCTTCAAAGGGGCAAATCTGGAGCATCTAAAACATACTGAAAATATGGGCAGATGTGTCAGGGGTGGGAGTGGAAGGCTTAGACAAAATTTATTATAATAGCCCTGCTGTCGAGTCATAAGGTGCAGAAAGGACTCCCTTGCTTTCTAAACCCCTTTTCAGAGACGAGTCTCGGTGCAGCTGAATCCAATCTTAGCCTTGGATTATGTCAATGGTTTGAATTTATGGAATTACAGAGGTGTGACTGAACCACTTTTGTCCTGCAGGTTTTAAAGATTAGCAAAATGAGAATATTTATATAAAATTAATGATTTTTTATTACAAATGATGAGACAAATGTATTAATCAGAATTGTTTACTGCACAGTATTAAAAGCTGAAAATCTACTAGTAGAGTATAATATAGCATAAAGTAGTGTAGTATAATATAAGATAGGATAGTGCACTATATTGAAAGAAATATTAAAGCAGTTATATTAAAGCTAGCAAAAAGGAAATAGTTATTAAGTAGAGATTTGATGTAACTCACCCATACCAACACTCATGGGGAGATCTCTTTCTCTCAATATCGAGGAATATCCTTGGAGGGTTTCCCCAGCCAAGGGAGGAATCTCCACACATACGCTCAAGAAGGGTTATGTCAGAAGAACATGTCTGTATGAAAGGGGACTAGACTTTTACAGTATTAAGGGATTGACTGGTAGTCACACATCTATAGGCTGGCTTACTGGCTTATGTGTCAAATCCTGTTTCAAAAGCAGGACATGTATTCAAAAGCTGCTGAACCAGAATGGTTTTAGCATGATTTCACATCAAGACAGCACCCTGGCAGCAGCAGCTGAGCTTGTCTGATAGCCTGCATGATGGCTTGCATAGTATGCATTCTCTGATTGGATTTTAGATCTTAGCAGGGTGGGCCTATCCTGGAACAAGGTGTAAAGATGGATTACAGTTAGGGGATGGAGTTGTTGCAGAGACTTGCTAGGGGTAGCTGGTTGGTGCACAGTGAGAATGAAGTTTGCCTTCTGCAAAGTCTTATCTTAGAGAGCATCGTGAGGGTTTCATCACCTTTTTGCTTATCATGGAAAATCTAGGTTATAAACCCAAACAAAAATGGAGGTACAATGTAAGTAGTCTCCTAACTTCAGACACTTTCTAGAGTGTATTGCAAAAGCCCCTCACTCAAATACAATGACTTTGCTTGACCATATTTTCAAAGACACAACACCAGGACATTTTACCTCTCCATCCCTTGCCAGTCACAGCCTTTTTGAGCAATACACATAAATTGAAATACAGAAAATATTTTCATTTACACTGAAACTTAAGTGGCTTCAGAGCTTATTTAAAGGTAAAACAGAAATGATGATTTTGCAGTTAAGTTAAAAGAAGATAAACTTCCTGGTAATGTTAAAGGTATTTCTTAATAATAAAAGAGTAACACTAAAGTTTTAAAGAAAGTATAACCTCTGAACTAGAGCCTGTCTCTGTTTAGATTGCTGAAACCGAACTGTAATAAAATTTTGCAGTATTTTTGAGTAGCAACTAGGACTAGATTTAAAAATCCCTCACTTGTAGTCATTGCATCTAATGTAATTAATGTGTTTAGGTTAAAATACATACTATTAATGGGGGGGGTTCTGGTGTGTGTTATATATTAGATAATTTTATGTTACTAATGAAGAATTTTGAATTCTAATTTTTATAAACATTCAACATTTTGTAAGTATTAAAGAATGGTATCAACTGTAAAAAAAGCATGTTAATATTTAACTTAATTTAAATTTGTATTATGAATTCATGTCTTTCAATAATTAATATCTTAATGCAAGTGTAGCATGGTCCTTAGGTTGTTCAAAGCACAGTTTTATATAACCTTATGATGTGCAACAAGGCCAAGTGCAAGGTGCTCCCTCTGGGTCAGGAAATTTTCCAGTATTAGTACAGATTGGGGGATGAATGGATTGAGAGCAGCACTGCAACAAAAAGAGGATAGATTTAGATCAGATGAAAAGAAGATATTTTTTACAATGCATGTAGTGAGACACTGGGATGGGTTGTCCAGAGAAGTTGTAGATACTCCATGACTGGAAGTGTTCCAGGCCAGCGTGCTGGTCTGGTGCGAGGTGTTCTGCTTATGGTGAGAGGGTTGGACTAGGTGATATTTAGGTATCCTTCCCAATCCAAGTCTTTCTATAAATCTATATTATGCAAAATTGAATTTTTTAGAGAGTTTCATATAGAAATATAAGATCACATAAGAATAATTTTTTTAAATTCCTTTGCTATTTATAGATTTAAATAACATGTGAATTTATCTACCCTTTAGTGTTTATTTTGTGTACCTTATTGCTTTCCATCTTTTACTGCCAAAAGCTAAGATATTATTATGCCACTGCTGGATTCTGAGGTTGCCAAACTTTTCTGTTTTCAGAGAGGAAATGGGTTAGTATCACCCCACTGTTATAGGTAGCTTGAGTCTGGATATTTTCTACTAGAAAAGGAGATGTGCAGTGCCTTTTTATCTGCTTGTGGCCTGCAGACTTATAACTTGAAATCTTTTTCCCCAGTTCTGATTTTTGATTCACTCACTCACTCACTCACTCACTCACTCTCTCTTTCCTTCCTTTCCCTTCCACAACTCGCCCTCACACTCTTTTTGTTTGCGTAATCTGGAAAGATTTTTTTTTTCTCATCCACTGGAATGTTTGCATCTGAGAGATTTTCCTGTGACTGACGTTGCATTTGGGTGGTTGAAATTTTTTGTCTTTTAAAATCTCATATTTAACATGATTGTATTTTGCTGCAAGCACCTTGGAGCATATTAGAGATGCACTAAATAAATAGACATATTTAAATTCTTGATGTATTTTATACATACAGACAGTTTATTTTTTTTATCTATCTTTCTATTTATTTCAGCTCACTGAAGGCATATTAAAGGTTATTAAGCATTTGGGGATGGCTGAAGTGCCATAGTAGTGGCAGGACCGGCTTAAAAAGCAGAGGGATACTCAAAGCAGTTAACAAACACTCAAGGCAAGTATCTTGTGATGATCAATCTCTGCCTTTATCTGGGTTTCAAAAACAACTGGGGATAAATAAATTACATAAATGTATTCAGGAGCACAAATCTTCTAGAGTAAATGTCAAAGAAATTGTAAACCACAGCACCTTTAAAATTAACTAGTACAAAAAAGCATGTGTCAGACGCTTGGAAGACCAGTTGATTGCTTTTCAGACATAGATTGGGGGGAGGAGAGTGAATCTTTAAATGTCACTTGGGGAGAGGCAGAATGGGAAGGAGGAACTGAGGAAAGACACACATGAAGCAGAAGAGGCTGCAGTGCATTTTGAAATCTTGACAGATGTATTTATGATTCAGCTTTTCCTGTGAAAAATAGAGATGTAATTGTTGTATTACTAGTATGAAACAACATAATGTTATTAATTTATAAGTTACTGCAATTCTTATAAGACAGTCAAGAGGATAACACTAGTAATTATACGTGTAAAGGTAACATTTTTAACTTGCTTCTATGGAATGTAATAAAAAACAAAGCTGAAGTTTAATCCTATAAATTTACTGTCACTAAATACCTGTTCATAAAACATTTATTAGTATTTGTTTGTTTTTAAATAGTGGGTTGCACAGAGAAAGAACTGTCTACACTATAAATTGCAAAGCTCTGGAAAACATCAGAATGAGTGTCAAATGAGATAGTCCTACAAAATGGAGGCAGCATAGCCATATGGAGCTGTTGTTATGGCTTGACCAAGGCTGAGGACTGCACTGTGCTATATAGGCATATAGTGTAAAGCTAGGAATCTAAAATAATGCTTTATTGTGTAGTACAGATATGAACCACTCCTTTTAATTGTTAACACTGATCACTGGATGTTTTCATTAACTCAGTAAATACTGAAGATATAGTAATAGTTGTCTGCAAACTCAGTGTTTCCTGAAAGGAGGCAAAGTATTTATGTAGCAGTATATATTCCCTATTACTAGGAACATGCCATTAGATCTAGAGTACCTGAATAACAATAAAGGGGAAGTATTGTGCAGAGATAAATTGGAACCTGTCAGTCTCCTGCCTTCCTATGAAATAATTAAATAAGATGGATTTGAAGAAGATCTTGTCACAGAGATAAATGTTGCCTTTGTGGTAGCAGAGGGGGTGGAAAAGTTATTGAGTTTGTCAGCTTGTGTGACATCCATGATAAAGAAAACCTAGAAAATACAAGATGGAAATAAAATACATACTTCTAGTTCTTTCATACTTCACAGCTAAGGAAAAAGACCTACTTTTAAGAAATATAAGTACTTAGATTTTGACTTGTGATTAAATAAAGCAAAAGATCTAGCCAAGGATCAATTTTGCATGTGAAGAATCTGAGACTTGAAAAGCAGACAATTTAATTTCCAACTGCAGAATTTTTCCCTGTAGTGTGCAGTGGAAACCAGAGTAAGTAGCAACTGTGGGAGCTGGGGGGAAAGGTACAAAATTTTCTGAGTTCTACCTGACCATCCATAAGCTTTTTAATTAGCCAGAGCAACTGTAAAAGTATTGCCTGCCAAAACAGTTGAAAAATTTCCTTAGTAGTGTCTTTATCAGTACAAATGTACTGGTTTTGAAGAGGTATTTGCCGTTGTGGGCTGGCCTAACAAACAGCAGCACCAGCAGCTAGGATGGGGATGAAACTGTTCTTTGAGACCCATTAATGGCAACGTTAACCTAGGACCCCATTTTCAAGTGACCAAAAGTGAACGCTCAATAAATAATGTAACAATCAGGACAGGTTATATGGTAATTCCTTTTGATAATCTTGCATCTTTGTCTTGTTTTCAATTCAGGGATCCAAGAGTTGGGTGGGGGTTGTAAAGTACAATTGCTTTGTCTTCAGTGTATTTGTCTGACTGCAAAGGCTACTGAATCTTCAGCCTTTGGCCCTATGGAGAGTCCTAAATTGCAGATTAGCCAAAACAGAGACTGTGAAAAAGAGATGTGCTGCTATCTTATTCTCCAAAACACTAGGGAAAGTGCAAACCTCAATGTTCCTTAGCAGTTCTGACTTGATAAAGTTGAAGAGGTGCTCAAAAGCTGCAAGGGTGGTCCTGTGTTGTAGAACTGCGTACTGACGCAGGCTTTCTTCATCTTCAACTAACACAGTGGATGACTGGGGAAGACAAATCAGAAAGTCCTTGGTTTAATTTACTTTACAGAAGCAATCGCAGAAGCCACTGTCAGCAAGTGCTGTCAGCTGAGGAGTGTCGATAGGAAAAATCTGCCCTGTTCCTATTATTTCAGAAACTGTGTGGATAGTATTGTACTGTGCCAAAGAAAAAGACAGTGACTTTTACTGAAAAACACTTTACAGAAAAGGTTGTTGCTGTTATGTAAACCCCACAACGTTTCTCAGCTTGCTGATCTTTCTAGCCTTAAAACTTCCTGTGAGCCCTCCTATCCCAAGTCATTTGCCCTGCTCTCTGCTTCCCAAACAACTTATTTTCTGTACTGTACTTTATATCTACTCCACCCCACTGCTACTTAAGTCACAGAAAGGTTTTTAACAATTTTCTTCTACAAGACTGGCTCAAGTGCCAGCTGAAAAAAAAGAAAGTACATTTGTTAATTCTTCAGTTTCCATGGAACTGAAGAATTCAGACTTTTTCTCTCATGTTTGACAAGCTGTCTTTGTACTGAGAGACCACAGAGATTGCAAGTGAGTTTTATGCTGAAACCTTTTGTGTTATCATCTTCTTTTTAATCAGGAAATGGCAAATACACAGATAGGAGGGTTGCCAGACACAAAGGTCTAGTAGTCTGTCACTCTTCTTCATACCACAGAGTTGCAATAAGAGGAATTTTGACTGTATGAATAACAGGAAGATGCAGAGCTGAAGGCAAGTTGGTAATTTCTCTGTTTGAGTTTGTCCCCTATTGAACAAGCTGCCTATCTGTGTGACCTGGAAGCAAGCTCTTGGTTAAGAATGATGAAAGAAGTGCTGTAAAGTAATAATTTCTGTTATTCTTTAGAAAGTGTCTTCCTGAATCTTTGTTGAGTACATAGGTGCCTGTGCCAGATGGACCAAGACAGCTCTATTACATATGAATTATTTTACATCTCCTGCCAAGGTGCAGAAAAAGTGACCATGTATTTCACATAGGCTGCAGAGCACTGCCCTAGCACTGCCCTCTCTCTACCCCACCTTATTTACAGTCTATCTTCATTGCATATCCAAAATGTTCTATTGACTCCTAAAAAGTGAAGCTTTGAATAGGAAAAAAAAAATGCTGAATTGATTTCTAATTTTTTTTCATTCAGTTATTAAATGCTGCAGAATATACATTCAGCAATGAATCTACCTCACACAGTTAGGTGGTACAATAAAACCTCTTTCAGACTCTGAGACAGATAATTTAGATTATATGTATTACTACAGCCGGGAGGTTTTGAGTCTTGTACATGACAAAGTAATGGAAGTTAGTTATTTTGAAGAGATGGTGGCCAGAGTCAGTGATCATAATGAAACTGCAAATGGGAATAAAGGAAGTGGTAAGTTCTAAATCCATGAGCTGTTAGTCTATCAAACTTCAAGCACATCATCATGCCTCTTGGGCAGTAATAACACAACCAGGTAGTAGCTGTCTGAAGACAAAGACTTGGTTTTTCACAATAACAGTGAGGCAACCTCCCTTTTCCCAACCCCTTTGTACTGCTGGTTTCAAGAGGAGTCTGGATAGGATCATTATATCTAACCAATACAGAAGCACTAAATCAACGTGAAAACAAGGGGATCTGTGGTACTGTGTGTAGTAGAGCATATGGTAAAAGCAAAAGTATTCCAAAACAGATCCTTCTCAGTCATGTATTCTCCATACTGCAGCTTGTCAGGTGTACGTTGATCTTTTATCTTCTGCCTTTGGGAACAACCTCACAGTTTGTTTCAGTGATGTGTCTGCCTCTGTCTCTTTGGGAAATTTCACTGTGCAGAAAGTCAGATTTATCAGCATTCATTTTTCAGCCAGAACCACAAGCATTTTTCAGGATGTATTTAAAAGCAGTACTCCAAAGGATGGACAACCATAGTTTTATTTCTGCTTCTTTTTCTAATCAGATTTTGAGAAGGAAAACACTGCTATCAATTTAATGGAATGCTTGCTTTTCTGAAACTGATCTTTGCCACAGTAAATGACCAAAGGATACTATTACCTTGGGTAGTTATGGATCTATTTCCTCAGCTGGAAATATGCTTCCTTATAAATTAGACAATAAGGTATTTTATCAGGGAAACAGACTTCCTGTCTTTTTCTATATTGCTGTACATACTGGCATTGCATTGTATTTCTTAGGGTGATTACATAAAGTCTGAAAAGAAAGAAGTGACTGCTTTACTTCACCAAGGGTGTTACTATTTAATTTGCACTGGTTTGATTTTTTTTTTCAGGTGTTGCAGGTGACCTTCCCTTTCCATTTCCCTTTTCCTTTCCCTTGACACAATTGCTATAAAAAACTTTTTTTTTTTTTTGGCATGGTACCACAGTTTCTTCTGAAACAGGTGGTAATGGATTCTTTTAGTCACTTTCTACAGACATGAACTGAAAGTCTCAAAGGAAGAAGGGGAACAAGGAGAGAAGAAAAAGGGTGAGGAAATTGCTATGATTAGTTCCAAGGGGAAGATTTTGTTACTTTTCCAGCTCAGCATGCTCATCAATACTGGTGGAGAATGTGCAGTACATGTTAAAGAGTTCCTTTCTGCTCTGTAAAAATAGGCTTGATTCCCTGCAGTGCACAAGGAAAACAATTCGATAATCTAGAAACACTTTACCAGATACCTCTGTTTGTATAAAAAATTCCATATGTCTAACACTTCTGACTTTCTAGGAGTTGATACATCTTTTTTGTCAGTTTCTTTTTGAGAAATTAATTGAGACCCCTACACTGAGAAATACTCAGGCTTTCTCAGAAGGAAACACTCAGCATGGAAACACTGAAATATTTGCCCTTACCCCTCTTTCTAGGCCCTTGATGGTTTTTTTAAGGAAAAAGAATACCAAATCAAGACATGTGGTTGTGCTAAACATTAATATCTGTGGCTCTCCTCAGAGTCTGTTGAAATCATCAGAAGTGACACAAATGGCCCCTTTATCCCTAAGTAAGTTAAAGTATGATAGTATTTGAGGCAATTTCCTCTTCCCCGTTAACACTGCTGTTGCAGCCAACAAGCATTCAGCCTCCATTAGAGTTATTTGGTCAGACTGGAGCATGTTTGTTAGGTGGTGACCCATACTTCATTGCTCCTCAAAGAGAAGGTGCATGGCATCTGTTTAAAACTGCAAGGTTATTAGGCTTCTGAAAGCTCTACTCTGCCCAAATGTCTTGCAGCAAGTACCATATTTCAACACAGAGTTCTCCACTTCAGTGTCTAGGCTACATCATCACACAAGTAAGAAAATACACAATGAATATGCATTTACCCTTCCGTTTATCCTGGCTGAGCAGTACGTTGCAATTATCCAATTTTTCTTCCCAGAGTGAAAGTTACTGTTTATCTAATGAAGGATTTCTTCATGATCCTTAAGCTTTTCCATTTATTTTTTACCTGAGTTATATCAGGAGAAATGATGAAAACTGTATTTTTATCATTAAGAGCATTTTGCTGTCTGAGATATATATTGCTCCCTCTTTTCTGCTGTACAAGAAAAGTAGGAATAGAGGGAGCAGCATTGCTGACCCTCACCCTGAAAAAGGAGCAGAGAACTAAGATCATGCCCCCACACATGGGATTCAAGTCCTGAATTAAGGTTTAAGCATCTTCTCTGTAGTCTTGCACTTAGTTACTGATGTATTTCTCTTCAGAAGGAAAATACGTTTGATGTAAATAATTTGTTCTATCTGTAAGTACTGATCTCTTTTGGTACTTTCATTCAAAAGGCTTGACTTTTGTATCAACTGCAAGTATTAATGTTTTATTTATTTTATTTTACAATAGCACAAAGCGTATTTCCAGGTAGTTTTGTTTGTTGTACTGCTTAAGATAACTTGATTTTGATGACTGGAAAACCATTTCTAAAACCTAGGAATAAAAAATTCATATAGATTTTTCAGGCATGAAATTTCAATAAAGTGACCTTTACAATGTTATTTGAATGGCAAGAACACAAAAACCTTATTGGAAATGTGGCATTTACATTTAAATATTTTCATTTATCCAGCCAGTAGGGTTTTTTAAATGGGATTAGTCTCCAAAGCTTGATTTTCTATTAGATTTTCTTTACAATTCTGGGTAAACTTCTGCCTTTATTTGAGTTTGTTGTAGGCAGGCAAATGGAGTTTCTAATGAAAGCCAGACCATTAGGCTGATATGCCTGCACAAGCTGAAAAACTGTGTTTTTCTTCACAGACAAGCTGACACCACTTCCCGCCTCTCTCCCCCCTCCCCCTC
>JAOXXN010000395.1:91607540-91622975 GCA_026770055.1 Myrmophylax atrothorax | reverse complement strand
TGTCAGAAGAAATAGTTTCAAAAATTTGAAACTTCTCTGTGATTTATGTCCCGTATTTTAGTATCCACTTTTTTTTTCCTGGCCTTGATGGAAAAATGTGGAAACTTACTCTGCAGTGGCTACTTTAAATTCTACTTTGTGAGTACATAACTTCTGCAGCCTCAATATTAATACCTTTGAAAATCTGTAACACATTGTACTAATTAACTACTTTGCTAACCTTATTCTTAAAAAGAATGAATTGTTGGCACAATTAAGATATGAAGATGTTCTCCCATGTACTGATGAAAAGGGCATTCTCATCAGCAAGCACAATCCTTTCATGTATAATGTGAAATAGAAAAAGTACCTCCTATAATTATCCTCTGACATAATAAATATGCAAATATTTAAAAATTTAAATTTTATAGTATTAGTAGTCTAAGTTATTAATGAGTTGTATTACCTTTATTTTACAATGTGACTATCCTGTTCACTGACATATATTCCCTTGTCAGGTATTTTGAGAAACTAATTTGAATGCAACCTTTTCAATACGAAAATGCATTAGAACATTTTGTTCTATTACCTGATTATCCTATCCCACTTTATCTATTATTCTTTTTCTGTCTCATCTTCGCATTAGTTTGCTTTTTCTAGCTTTTGTTAAAATTTAATTAATTTTAATTTTCTGCTCTCTTTTTTCCACCTTACTTCCTACTTTTGTTCAGTATGCTTAGTACAAAACAAAAATTTTCCAAACCACTGAGATAGAATTGTTCTTCTTATCTATAGTGTCCTGAGGACTAGCCCTGACATACCTCTTTCCAGTCTAACATTCTAAGTGTGTTTGTCTTAATAATAACCTTTTTTGTTTAAAATGTTTTACTTTTAGACAAATTCTTCTTAGCTGAAGGTTCATTACTCGTAAGAATGTCAATATGACACATAAAGCAGCAGTACAAAATTTATTAATTGCTATGTGCTCTGTATAATTTCATTATACAGACAAATTTCAAGCCATTGATGGAAATTGTATTTGACTAAGTTTTTGTCCCAGGTATTTTGTCTTTCATTGGACATGGGAAAAAATACTACAAGATAGAGACAAGAATCATCTAGTTCAAATCTCTTTCTATCGCCAAGAAGTGAATAGTTTTGATGTCACTGGTGTTACAATTTTTAAATATTATTGGAATCAATTAAGTGAAAATTTTAAAACATTAAAAAATGCCATTTTTTTCAGAATAATTGACATATTTAAGAAAGAGGCTACTCAGATTTGTGGGTTTATTTCAACAAAAATAAAGTTGTTCACACTATTTGGGACAGTGTATTAATTTTAATTTTATTTTGTTCATGTCTTTTCAAGACAATGCTCTAAAGTATTACTAAAAAGAATTTCTTCAGACTGAAAAAGTCAATTAGTTTTGTTCCAAAAAACAATTAAGGATATGGCTTAAATTTTCTTTCCCCCAGTTTACCCAGAAACTTAGAGTAATTTCAAGTACCAATCACATGCAAATAGATTCCATACATATTTTTCCCCAGTAAATTAGAATGAAAAATAGTGGTTGATTCTCACAGGTTTTTTAGAAATTTTGTATTTCTTTCCTAGTCCAACATGACTCGTTTCAATAGATTCAGAAGAAATTTAACTATCAGATAGGAACATGTGGGAACTACTTCAATATTTGCAAAATGTATGGAATGTATGTATTTCAGATGGCATCATTACAGCACAAACTGCTAGAAACAGTTCTAAAGCATTCTTTGAAACTTTATCTTTTGACAAATTGACTGATACAATTTAACCTCTTGAAACCTTTTCTTTCTGCTGCTGAGCTAAATGTGGCAGAATTCTAAACTTCTGCTATAGCTACTGAAAACATGTTTTGGATTATTAGTCTTTCTGAATACTACCATCATTAATTCATTGTGTATTTTTGCCTGAAAGGTCTTTTAAAAAATAGCATTACAGGTTTCCACTTACTGACATTTGAGCATCCTGGTCAGTGGTTCAGAAAAAAATAGATTAATTAGGTTTGTTTCCCCTTTCCAAGTTCAGCAAATGACCAATAATGATCCTAATAATGTTGTCTGGATCTGACATATGAAAAAATACTTACTTTTAAAATTGCAGAATCAACTAAGTATAGATAACAGCAGAAGCAGAACCTCTAAAAACCTTATGGTTTTCCTTATTACGTTGAAACACAGAATCATAGAACCACAGAAGGGTTTGGGTTGAAATGGACCTTAAAGATCATCCAGTTCCAGCCACCCAACCATGGGTAGGGACATCTTTCACTAAACCAGGTTACTCAAAGCTCCATCCAACCTGGCTTGAACACTTCCAGGGATGGGGCATCCACAGCTTCTCTGGGAAACCTGTTCCAGTGCCTCACCCCCCTCACAGTAAAGAATTTCTTCCTAATACCTAGTCTAAACCTACCCTCTCAGTATGAAGCTATTTTCTCTCGTTCTGTCATGACAAGCACTTGTAAAACGTCCTAATCCATCTTTCTTGTAGGCTCCCTTCAGGTACTGGAAGGCCACAATTGGGTCACCCTGAAACCGTCTCCTTTCCAGGCTGAACAATCTCAAAGCAAATGCTGGTGTTGCACTTGTAAGATGGTAACATTCACTAGTTCATCCAGAAACAACTTCCTTGCACGTGGGGTTCAATACAGATAATCTTTCTCTGGTCTTTTTCAGTCTGGATAGGGTTAGGGCTAGCACTACGGTTGGGATTCAAAATTAAAAATCTGTCTTCACATTTTCTTTTCTGTCCTGGTAAAGTATCAGAATTTTTTTTCACAGTCAAGATATGAATGATATAAATATAGTTTCAGAGGCACTCCATAAAATTTGAGGCAACTAAACTTCAGCCTAAGAGTACAAAGAAATATGTTGCACTATGTAGTTTTGAACTACCCATGGTGCTCCTTTCAATTATATACTGGAAAACTTTCTGTAAACTATTTCTTGAATACATGTAAATACCTAAGCTTCTTGGCTGCTGTTGCAAACAAATACTGTGTCTAACCAGATGTATATTAATATTTAGAAAGATAATATTGAAGGTTAGCCAGGTGATAGAAATATGTGTAAACAAAAGTAGGAGATAAAGAGAAAAAAATAAGATATTCACAATGATTCTGGAATTCTTTGTCCACTGAATAGGTACCCAATGCCATTAGAGCCTTGAACACAAAGGGAACTGTCTCTGAAATGGTATTGCAGTACCAGGTTTCTTTAACACCAGACACATTCATGCAAAAATGCAACACAGCACACAGCAGTGAAGTATTGGAAGCCTTTATTAAATTCAGCACTCCCTCACTCTGTCTTCCTGGGCAACTGTATGTAATTCATTTGTGTTAATAGCATTAGACTGCAAATGTTAGATTAATGTGTACTGGAAAGTTCTTGCCTTTTCTTGCAGGGCAGTCAGTGTTTACAGCCAAAAATAATAGATGTCCTTTGCAACATACAGGATACTAATCATTGTTTTGTAGGTAAATGCAGGACATGTGGTTAATTTACTGTATTTTGCCACCAACAAAAAACTAAACTATAAAAATGTTCAGCATCCAGTCTTACCGCATTCAAATGAATGTGACCACTTAAAGAAGAGTAGGACTTCTTGTTGGGTGGACACATTGCATACTTATTTAGAAATTAGGTATGAGAAAAGTCTAGTTTAGCCCCCAGGCAGGTAGGCAGTTATGTTATATAGCAGTGACTATACAGCAACTTTGAGCCTGGAAAATTGACGAGGTGTCTCTGAATACGGCCACAGGCATAGGCGGAGAGGTATTCAAGCTGCTTGTAACTCCAAAATCTAACCACTAATGGAATGTCAAAACAGATAGCCTTCATCTGTCACAAAATCTGAGACAGCAGAATGATCACTTTTCAATCATTAGTGGCCATTGGTGAATGCTGACAAATGTCTGTGTCAGATCCAGCCATTGGTACTGTACATTATTATGGTGATTTTTATTGGAAAGCAAAATGCCACTATAGATTCAGTAAGATATTTTGGATATTTCAATATTTTCTAACCATATATGCAAAAATGCACATATTCACATATGCAGAGATGATGGGCTATAATAAAAATGTAAGAAGGTGTACTTTTCCTTATAAGTTTATTGGGCCATGAAAAGGCAGATTTGAAACTGTTCTGGAAGTAAAGAATTAAGAAACATACATTGCAAGAAAGTAGCTATGAAGACAGTGATTTATTTTGTAGTAGGCTATGAAAAAACTATGAATGTAAAATAATTTATTTGCAAAGTACAAGGGTATTTTGGTATGTAAATATGTTCTCAATTTCTTCTGTTGAACTCTGTATAACACCTGCTATGAAAGAATCTGTTCTCAGCCCCCTTGTCTTGTTACGAACATAAGGAAAAGGTAGAGAAACTATCAGGGAATGCAGGTTTGCTTAACAAAGTAGAAATATTATCTTCTCCACAGAATTTCAGAATAACTTTTCAAATAGCCTGTTTATAGTTGAAATGGTTTGGGGCATATTTGGTAAAGAAAGGAGCACATAAAGAGTCAATAATAAAATCTCTTGTAATTGTTGTTCTGTGTACTCATAGTAATTCCAAGTTGCAACCTACTTACAGTGTCCCACACCAAAATAATTTCAAACTTGTATAGAGGCATGAATAGGTTTTTTTTACTTAATGTAATGATCATGTGTCTCAAAGAAGTGAAACTTGTATGTTTGCAGAACCCAAAGAAAAAAAAAATGGGAGAGTTTTATCTATTCAGAAGCTTGTCCCTTGAAGAGACAGAACCATCAAGCAATGTCCAGCAAAATTTGTTATTCCTCTGACTATAGGAAATCCTGTCTCCCTGAGACAATCACAACTTAAGGCTCGAGACAAACTGCCTGGTTTGAAACAAGATGCTACAAGGCCTTAAACAAATATTAAATTATTTCTTGATTTTGAACATATATGGAAAGAAAAAGAGGAAAATGGCATTAAATCTTTTTACAAACTGTGAAAGATTATAGAACTGGTAATCCATGAATAAAAGGCCCTTAACCTGAAAGCTTGCAGCTTTCAGACACATAGGATATCAGTTTGTGTCTTTATCAAGTAAGGGAAAGCATTGCACAGAGACTCAGCTGGCTTTAGAAGCAGAAGGTGTGTTGTCCTGGCAGTGTCCCCACCTTGCACTCTCTGTACAAGAACATCTGACCAAGGCTAAGCCCTACTATGTAGGTAAGACCCTGGTGGGTTTTGCTGCTGGTTTTTCATCTACTCTATAAAGATGTTAATGGACTAACCAAACAATATGGTTTTAATGACTAAAGCTGGTGTTCTAATTGTTTGCTTTTCATGAAATATATGTTTGACATGTCAATATGGTAACTTTTGCAATTAAATCATTGTTTGTCTATTGGAGCAGCAGCATTTTGCAAACATTACTGAATTGAGACATGACAAACATTTACTTAAGTAGTTAATCATTGGAAGTGTACAGAGCTCATAATAATGGAAAAAAGTCAGACACTTACAGCATAATTTTGTTAGGAGGCAAAGGGAAAATCAAAAAAAAAATCGTATTTTGTTTAGATTGATATGAAGTCAACACCTTGTCATGACTTTAAATGAAATACGATTTTTAATTTGCATAGATAAAACTAAACCAAGTATTTTCATCTTTGAAATTTCTGCACTTTGAGAAGAAATAGTAATAGGAACTTGTCTCCAGATTTTGAACTTACAGTCTTACCTGGGTTCTGTTGATGCAAATGTGATTTTCCAGGATCAGAAGGGTTTCTACTTAATTTTGCAGCAACTTGATATTCTGAATCTCCACACTCCTAAACTTGGGTAAATAGGGTCAGTTTTGGCATATCTAGTTTATTGTTAGGATGATTTTTACAAAGTCAGTGTCTGTTAGATGCTGAAATAAAATAAAGGAAAAATTATTGTTTCCACAGGATTCAGTGCAATAAGCTTAACATTTAAATTTTCCAAATCACTTTAAATGGGAGTGTAGGGGAGAAATAATTGGATTTAACATCAGATTCACATCCTGTAAAAACATGCAGAGGTCAAGGGAGCAGTTTCTGCTAATACTCAGTGTGATCCACCATGTAAAATACCAGCATATTTAAACAAACAAACACAAAGAAACAAAAAAGAAACACAAACAAACAAAAAAGGCCCAGTACTGTATGGTAAAGTGGGAAACTATGGGAGAGGTTAAACCTACCTTTTTTTCCGCTCCCTTTTCATCATCGTTTTTATTACAAGTCAAGGAAACAGAAAAACTCTTCAAAATTTAAAAAAAAAAAAAACAACCAAAACACACACACACACACAAAAAAAAACTCAAAAAAACCTAACCACCCCAAATTTTCCCTCTTCTGCTGGTATGCTTTCCATAAAAAGCAGTATGTATCTTAGGACTTCATGAGCTTTACTTAGGAACATAACTGAATAAATCAAGTGGTAAGTCTTCTGGCTTAGCCTTCATGAGGGTTCACATGGATGGTTCTAAGCCCAGCATTACTGCTGAGAAGCTTTCTGGGCATGCTGACAATAGTTCCTTTGAAATATTATAGCAATGATTTAGGATGCTGTCATATCATGGTGGCCCTTCAAACAGCCAAAAATAATGAAGAGCTATGTTCAAATACGCTTTTCCTTTATGCTCAAGCTACTTGTTGGGACTAGGAGGGAAGAACAGGGCCTGATCTAAAAGCAGAAGTTGCTTCACTTTGACTAACCTTCTCCTAGATCCAGATGTTGTCATCTCATTGTCACTTACATGTCACAACCAGCAGAGGTGCATGGCAGCCCCTTGACCTCCCCCATACCTCCTTCTCCACTGACTCATCATGCCTGTGATGACTCAGTGCATTGCTCAGCCAGGCTCAGACCTGCAATAGTTAATTCCCAACACATTAAAGTCCTTAAAAACAAGTCATAAAACAAGTCAGCTCTGAAAACAGAGAAATAAAACACATCATTATGGTTTACACATATTTAACTATGGTAAAATGATAGGGCCCCCCCTCAGCCCTTCTGCTTTCTCAGATAGCTGTGTGAGCACCAGCCTAGGCTTAAAGGAGGCAGGAAGATGTGCTCTATCAGAAATCATTCTGCTAGGCCACCACTGCAAAAAGAAAGTAGACAACTGGAATGGGGTCATTGAAGTGTGTACAGGTTTTTGAAAGAAGAAACAATGTCACTAGGGTCTGTTTGTAGTCATAGGAAGTGATGGAGGGCTCCGAAAAGAAAATACAAGCTATCTGCAATTAACCAGGCAGTTTCAGGTGGTTTTGTATCTCACAGTATAAATTTATCTTGAGCAGAATCTTTCATGTAAAACTCATTCTTACACTCTCTTATGTTGGAGAGCTCCTTATTAAAATTAAATTTCAAATATTTCTTACGTAAGTGCAGTCAAAACACAAGTTTAACTGATGCAGTATCCTGTCCCATATCATTGCCAAAAGCAACAGATGGCTAGGGAAAATTATGTGTTATAGCCTTAATATTCTCCTGGCATTAAGACATGTTTGACCCAGGATTCATGAGCTGATTGTGCTATCTATGTATTTATAGTCCATGAATGCATACATTCCTTTGGAGCTGGTGTTGGGTCTTTGTTTCCATACCATCCATCAGTAAAAAGGTACAAAGCTTTATAGCTGCAAACTCACACAACTTGGTAGCTGATAGAGAGCATAGTGAGGTTAAATTTTCAAAGAAATAGCTCAAGAAAGGCATCAGAAAAGCCTGATTTCTTAAACCACACGATGAACTGTGCAGAATTTTCCTGCTTTGTACTATTTTCTACAATGTTGCTGAGTTTTTGCAGTTCATGATTTTACAGTATTATCTATACAGCTATTTTCTGAACACACTTCATGAAACAGAGCACAACTCTTTTATAAAGCTGTTCCAGACAGCTCTTGAATTATGGGTCACAACAAAATTCTGGTCTTAAAAGCAGTCTATATAGTCCCAACACAGCTAAACATCCAGTTTTGTTTTTCATGTCCTGGACAGTCCTAAAGATAGCAAAGATTTACCTCTACCCTTTACATTAAAACTATAGGGTTGCCAGAGCCTTTTCTGCTTGGCTCATGATCTGTTGGGGACCAGCTTCCACATAAACATTGCAATTTTTTATTTAATTCCAGGTGTTGTTTTGATGGCTTAGGTTTAAAGGCTACACTGGTAGCTTAAGAAGTAAGTCCCCAGCACCAGTTAATATAACTATTGCATAAATTTCAACTGAAAGTGAATTCAGCCCCAAATAAATATTATAATTATAAATTTACAAACCTTTAATGCAGTTGTTTAGTCAACTGGCCACTTGCATTTTTAATTGACTAATGAACTGAAAATGCAAACTCATATTTAAATAAACTACCTTATAAAGGACATAAAGAGGTATCCATTGACAAGCACAGTTCAAAAGTATGTAAAGATAGAACAAAAACAGTTCAGGATTTTATTTTAGATACTTGATATTCAGAACTTCTAGAACTTCTTGTAATGGAAAAAAATAACGATTCATTAAAAAAAAGTTTTTTCTTTCATAGTAGGCAAACTATTCTGATTATTCAAAGTTTAATTATTTCTGAGAAATGTGATATTGTTTTGGACAACAAGAACAATTATTTCTTGCCAATTAGGCATATAATCTGAAATTATATTTTCCTTTGTCTTTTCAAAAATAAATATTATATGTGCTAAGGCCGAATCATATGTTATAGCACATTGCAAAATTTGTTCAGTTTTTGCAAAGTGTGAAATTATTTCAGCAAATAGTTTGGAAGTTGTATTGGTTTTTCAGTGCCTGAAATGTACAGCTGTTCTTCTATTTCACTTTTAAATAAGTTAAAAACTGATATTTTAGGCATCACTTGTTCTAATGAAAAGATAGGATTTTATTTTTTAATATATTGAAGTGAAAAGTTAGAAACAATTGGCATCTATTTTTTATGTACAATCTGATACAGATACATAAGGGATCCATTTCAGAACACAGTCCAGTCATAGCAGCTTTGAAAAGGGGGCCTGTGAGAGATCTGGAGAGGAACTTTTCACAAGGGCATGCAGTGACAGGGCAAGGGGGAATGGCTTTAAACTGAAAGACAATGGGTTTAGATTAGATATTAGGAATAAATTCTTTACTGTTAGGGTGGGAAGGTACTGGAACAGCTAGTCCAGAGGAGCTGTGGATGCCCCAGCCCTGGAAATGTTCACAGCCAGGCTGAAGGGGGCCCTGAGTGGCATGGTCTAGTGGAAGGTGTCCCAGCCCATGGCCAGGAGGCTGGAACTGGATGATCTTTAAGGTCCATTCCAACCAAAACCATTCTATGAATGAATGATTCCATGATTTTTGCTTTTTATATCAATCTTAGCATCTTGCTTAACCTAAAGAAGAATGCTGGTGAGAATGCCTTCTGGATTCAAATGCTGCATCAAGTGAGATTTCTGACATGCAATTACTGAATGCAGGACTACACCCCTGCAATCTAGACTTGTAACTGCTGTGTTTTCTAACAACTTGTTGTAGTCTTGGCAACCAACGGTGTGGAAGAAAAATGCTAGCATTCACTGAGTAACCATGGACACCAAAACAATGCTTATGGGTAATTGGATAAACTGACCTACGTACATGGCATAAGAGCTGTTTTATATTTAATACCCAGAGATACTATCATGGTGTTAATAATTTGTAGCAAGTGATGTCTTATCACTATAAAGCATGAAGCAAAAAGCTACATAGAAAGAATACAGCAAAGAATAATGAAATGTCTCTTCTCTGTAATAAACAAATTTAACAGAATTTTTATGAGCATCAGCATGGGGGGATTTTTTAAACTGTTTATTGGTAGCCAGAGATACTTTGAGTACTACAGTGAGTTGAATTATCCTTAGTATTTTGTGATATCAGTATTTGGTCATAATATTGAGCATCTGGTACTAAAATTAGGGTGCTCCTGTTCTAAATAAAACTACTCACAATACCAATATTTTCTTCTCTTTGAAATTAACTGTTCCTTCTCATGTCATCCAAGAAAAAGGTTCCTGAAGGACCAAGAGTAACCAAGTCACATAAAGTACTTACAAAATGAAAAATGGTTATCTGTTGGGGTTTTGAGCAAGAAACTCAGATACAGAGTTTTCTTGAGAAATGGGCGAGGAGAGTCTGAGACCAGAAACCTGAATGTTTCCTGGCCCTTCCAGTCTCAACTGGTAGCTCTTGCCAGCAGCAATCCTTTCTCATTGCTCCATTGCAGAAGTGTCCCTATAGATCACACAGCTGAGAACTGTCTCAAGCTTAATAAATCCTCCTTCAGAGTGCAAAGGGAGAGTCAGTAAATATGTTTGGTTTTGTTAAAGTTGTCCTACAGTATGCTCTGGAGAAAATATTTTGCCTTTGTTGGGCAGTGAGACACTGTGCATCTCTTCAATGTTACATAACTCATCCCATGCTCATCTTTTCCTCTCTCAGGGGTCTGGACATGCTGCTTGTCTGCCTGGGGAGGTTCTGTATGTAGATGGGGAAGGGCAGTTCTGGGATGTAATTTAATACACTATCAGGGATAAATAATTTGTGAAAATAGGCAATCTTTTAGAAAAACAGATGCAGTTTTCTGTCTCGATATCTACTATGAAGGCTGAAACAAACAGAGTTCTCCATATCATTAGAAATTTTTCCTTTTGTAGTATTAACTTACTTCTTTGTACTCTGGTTAGTGTTGCACCGCTGAATTACAGCCAAGAGGAGAAGATGCAAGTACCGATCTCCTGCTTTGTCTTCTGTTTTGAAAATGTTTTAATAGATCTTGAAAGAACCACGTTAAATATTAAATAAAATTAATTTAAATTCATGTTACATTATGTTATCTAAGCAAAGCCTGTGTAAAGACTTAGACTTTTTTTATCTGTGTCTCAGAATGTACACTATATTTATCATTTATTTCAGGCATACAATGG
The DNA here is from genome assembly GCA_026770055.1 of Myrmophylax atrothorax. Classification (NCBI taxonomy): domain Eukaryota; kingdom Metazoa; phylum Chordata; class Aves; order Passeriformes; family Thamnophilidae; genus Myrmophylax; species Myrmophylax atrothorax. The sequence continues at coordinate 91,611,996 of JAOXXN010000395.1, read as the reverse complement.
ATTTTGGTATGATAAAAGTATAAAATAATATAATAAGTAGAAAACTTCAAAGGTACTGTGGGAACTGCTAGGGGTCATTAAAGCAGACCAGATAAAAGTACCCTTTAGAAACGAAGCAAAATGGGAACAAAACCCCATTGTTTGAGGACAAATATGTGTTGGAAGAGAGAAGATCTAAGATGGTGTGGGAGGCTTGATTCTTTGTTTCTTCACCTGAAATTCTCAAGCTGCATCGTTGTATGGGTCCAAAGTCCTTCCTGCTGATTCTGGTGAGAGAACATGTCCGAGGGCAAACCAGAGGGAACTAGGATTAATGCAGGGAGATAATTAAACTTCCAACCAAAGGTTTCTAAAAAGAAAACTGCATTTGCCTCATGTGGCCAGAGCTATGGTAACCAAATGGGAAGTGTAAGGCATATTCATCCCAGTTTAATGCCACAGGCTAAGCCCAGGATTGGGAAGCAGCCCAGAGAGGGTATCTGATGAATTTTTTTTTTTTTTTAAATCAGGGAGATGAAAAGAACACCAATGGCAGATATTCACTAAGGGAATGCTTGAATCCGAATGCAAGGAAACAAGGAGATGTTGGAATAGATGTCAATTATACATATCACTGAGCTTACTGCAGGAAAAACCACTAGTAGAGATTTAGGGTACAAATACAGCTGATTTAAGACAAAGAATAGAAAGATAACTACAGACGGAGACTTTCACAACAAAAAAGTCAAATATCTAAAGTTCATTTAACTGCTGAAAAAAGAGGTTTAATGACATGGAAAATATTTCAAAAACAGAAGGGAAGGTCTCTAGTGTGTTGATGCTGCCTGGAGGCCAGGTACCACCAAAGCCATCCTATCACTCTCTTCCTTAGTTGGACAGGGGAGAGAAAATATAATGAAAGGCTAATGGGTTGAGATAAGGGCAGGGAAAGATCCCTCACCAGTGATCATCACAGACAAAACAGACTTAACTTGGGAAAATTAGTTTAATTTATTGCCAATGAAGTCAGAGTAGGAAAATGAGAAATAAACACAAACCTTAGAAGCACCTTCCCCTCCATCTCTCTCTTCTTTCTGGGTTCAACTTCACACCTGATTTTCACTATAGCCTCACCTCCAGCAGCACAGGATGGACAAGGAATGGTGGTTGTAGTCAGTTCATCATGTGTTGTCTCTGTCCCTCCTTCCTGCTCACTGGGAGGACTCATCACATTCTTCCCCTACTCCAGTGTAGGGTCCCTCACATGGGAAACAGTCTACCATGAAGTGCTCTAGTGTGGGTTCCTTCACACTCCATCAGGAACAGACTGCTCCAGCACGGATCCCCCACAGGGTCACAGGTCCTGTCAATAACCCTAATCCAGCATGGGGCCCTCTCTCCATAGGTCCACAGGGCCTGCCAGGAGTCTGTTACACCGTGGGCTTCCCATGGGAACAAAGCTTCCTTCCCTTTGGGAATCCGCTTACGCCAACATGGGTCTCCTCCCTGGACTGCAGGTGGTTCTCTGTGCTCCTGTGACCCTCCATGAGCTGCAGAGGGACAGCCTGTCTCACCATGGGCTGCACTATGGGCTACAGGGGAATCTCTGGCACCTGGAGCACCTTCTCCACTGATGCTGGTGTCTGCAGGGCTGTTTCTTTCACATATTCACACTCCTCTCTCCAGCTGCAGTTGCTGTTGTGGAGTAGAATCTCCTCTTTTTAACTACGTTATCCCAGAAGCGCTGTGACTATTGCTGATGGGCTTGGCTTTGGCTAGTGATGGGTCTGTCTTGGAGCTGACAGGCATTGGTTCTACAGGACATGGGGAAACTTCTAGCCACTTCTCATAGAAGCCACCCCTGCAGCCCCCTCACTACCAAAACTTTGCCATGCAAACCAAATAAAAGGATCACTATTGAGTTGAAAGAAATGTCTATATATGGAAAGATAAGAGAGAAGTAGAGTTTGTCTAAATTATAATTCACAGGAGACAAAGAACAGTTTCATTGTTCTGAGGATGAAGGTGAGTCTTATAGGATGTCTCAGAAAATAAATCCAGGAATAAGGAATAAATCAATGGCATTTGAAAACTGGACAAGCTTAGTCATGTAAAAGGATGGTTCTTGGAAACTGAATTGATTGGTAGGAGAAACAATATATGTTAGTAGTGAAAAGAACAGAGGAAATAATGCAAGGATGAAGATCTAATGGAATTGCTACGTCACCAAATATTGAAATCTGACCTGCAAACTGTTCAGAACATATTCACTGAGGCTGACGTGAGCAAAATTACAGTACATAAACTAATTACTATTAGAAAAGCATGACCATAGACAGCTGCCGTGCAGAAAAGGTTTGTATGCAATATTGTAACTCGAGGAAAAGGTAAGGTGTGCAACCTGTCCTTTCTTGGAACTGTCTTTCATTTCCTTATAGGATAAATTGCACCAAAAGTTATTTTGTGAAACCTTCAATTGCTATTTCACAAGTGATGTTATGAGAGATTTTCTAATTTAATACTCTAGGTCACTGAGAGACCCATTTTTTCAATACATTGCAGAAGCAGGTATGGATTTATGGACCATTTTCTTTTCTGTAGCTTTTGCATAATTACAGATAGATGGAAAAACTTATTTTTAAAGCTGGCAGTCACTCTCCCTGATAAAGCTTTGTGATTTGGGGAAATTTTGAACATTTGAGCTGGGGTTTTTTCTGAGTTCTTTCAAAGATAACTTTGTAAAACAACTTTTAAGTTGTGTCAACTGTTACTAAGACCCTCTGGTTTTCTCCGGTTTTACTTGAATTTAATGAAATTTGAAAGATAAATCTAACTAAACTCTACCTTTAGCTTCTCCAGTTAAACCCTCCCACATACTGTTAGCTGTAAACCTTTAGGAAAAAAATTAATGACTTACGTTTAGAAGTCACCTTCTCTGGTGTGTTAATTCTGTGTACTTTCATAGACTTTTCCTCTGTGTTTCCAGTGGCATCCTTGAACTGCCACAGGCTGTTCCACATTAAATACCTTGTTTGAGAATGAGTTGGCTTTAATTAAAATCACAGAATCATAAAATAGTTTGGGTTGGAAGGGATCTTAAAGATCATCTAGTTCTAACCCCCAGCCATGGGCCAGTACATCCCCTACCAGACCAGATTTCTGGTCTTGAACACTGCCAGGGATGGGGCATCCCCAGCTTTTCTGGACAACCTATTCCAGTACCTCACCACCCTCACAATGAAAGATTTCTTTCTTATATCTACGCTAAATTTCCCCTCTTTGAACCCATTACTCCTTGTCCTATTACTTCAGTTCCTGAGGAAGAGTCCCTTTCCAAATTCTTTATAGGACCCATTCAGATACTGGAAAGTTGCTATGAGGCCTCCACACACCCTTCTCTTCTCCAGGCTGAATAACCCAAACTTTCTCAGCCTGTCTTCTCTGGAAAGTGGCTTTAGTGTCCTTTGTGGCCCTCCTCTAGACTTGCTCCAACAGTCCTATGTCCTTCTTATGCTGGGGCCACCTGAACTATGTACTCAGTATTCCAGGCTGGGTCTCACAAGAGCAGAGTAAAGGAGCAGAATCACCTCTTAACCTTCTGGTCATGTTTCTTATGATGCAGCCTAGGATATGGTTGGTTTACTGGCCTGTGAGTGCACACTGCTGGCTCATGTTGAGTCATTTGTGAGTGAGTCATTTGTGTCCTGTGGTCCCTGATGTAGGGTACTGACCAGTTCAAGGTAGAGGAAAAAGAGACTGGGGAAAACCAAGGAAACTTAGAGAAAATGAATACTGGACATAATTATTGGCCATCCCTGTACCTGTATGCTACCTATATAAAGAGCTTCTGAATCCATTTGAGCTTGCAATGAGTCTGTAAAAATGCTGGCACTGTGTAACCATTAAAAATTAACAGTAGCTGAAGTAGCATCAGCTCCTATGTAATGGTAACTGATCGAAGGGAAACAGCTCCCCAGTGAACACTCCACACTCAGAGTGGGGGTGAACCAAAAAGTAGTTTATTAGTGAAAGAGCCGACCTATAAACAGTCAGTTGGGGGAGGTACTCAAAGCTGGGTGGAAACTTAAAAGAGATTGGGTGAAAGAGGTGTCAGCAACTATTAACATCCAATAAGAACAGAGTCCTGGAAAGAGGAAGGAAATCTGAGGGGAGGTCTTTTGAACTTGGATGCAAGTGGGTGAGGGGAGGAGCAAAGTGGTTAATTGACAAACTGAATAGCCAGTGGGGATACACTTGTCAAGCGAAACAGAATTAACCAACAGGGACTCAGGGATTGGGACAGGATGGGTGGAAGGGGCAGGCTGTTATGGGTTTAGCTAGGTGTAGGCCTAAATTTAGGCTTTAGATTTCAAAATAGGACTGAGACTATCAGCTGACTTGAGCTGGGCTGGGCTAGCTGACAGCTGACTACTACTAGCCAATGGTATTCCATACCATATTCTGACATCATCTCAAA
>JAOXXN010000395.1:91595870-91607409 GCA_026770055.1 Myrmophylax atrothorax | reverse complement strand
CAGAAAGGTCAGAAGGGAAGCTTGGCCAGGCTGTAAATTCCCCCCTGGTGCTGGCAATATAGCAAACTAGATCTTTTTATAACAAACCTAAAAATGAAATTTTTGTACTATGATTCTTAACTCTGATGTATTAAAAATTTATTAAATATGGTGTTTTTCTTCTAGTAATTATATGAGAATAATAAGCACCCCAAAATGCTGAAGGAAACAGTGCAAAGTTCAAAACAATTTCTATCATCTGCAATTTCAGTGAAAGAAGATGAAGTTTATGTATTTATTTATTTAACCAGCTACCATGAAAAGCTCTGCCTTGCATGACAATGTGTGATTAGTAATTGTGCCATACACTTCTGAACAAAGGTCAAATATGCAAATATGGATACTTTCTCAGAGACATATATTTAATGCTAAATACGTTAGCCTGAACCATGGTTCTCCCAGAACAGGCAAATCTTGTCCTTTCCTTCTATTGACCAGAGGTCAAAAAAAAAAAGGCTTGTGCTACTTTGTGGATTAAGAAAGCATTCCACAGAAGCTTAGAAAAGCTGTATGTTCACTTAACTATTCATTTAGAATGCTATTAATAATCCGTGTATTAATAATTTATTACATGCTACAGGGTAATAATAAACCGCCATCCTATCTAATGTCATGTTTACATGGGAAATTATCCTAACTGATCAGATGGAATTCGGCTTCCCTGGTCCCCTCTCACAGCACACGTGGACCATCTGAGGTGGCTTCTCACCTGATGGGGAAGTTGCTTGGACTCCTCAAATTCCTCCGTCCTTTCACAGCATCAAGGCATGTGGCAGAGGTTTTTTTAATCTAGTGTCCAAGCCTGAGCTGCCACACAAGCCCCCTCCTCTACAGCTATCTTCATGGCAAAAACACATGAAGCACAGTCTAAACAGCTACCATTATTGTTACCACTTCTAGATGGACCCCACAAAATGGTGGGGTTTTTGCAAGATATTAGGGGACATTTTCCGGTAATGAATTCTTGTTCCTGGAAGGCAATTGAATGTTTGGGGTTTTATCCCAAAAGAAATAGAAAAAAGCATGTTAAATGAAATATGGCTGTCACTTCTATTGCCAAAATTATTCTTTATCCTTTTTGCTGGAGATGCTGCAAATGGCAGAAAGCTAGATGATCAGTAGGCTGTAATTTGTAAAATATTTAGGGATATTTCAGTATAAAAAGCTATATAAAAATGCAAGATATTAATAATGATTTTAACAGTTCTAGGCTGCTTATATTTAAGAACACATTTCCATTAGAGACAAAAATGAATTTCAGATCTGCTCTATTTTTCATGCCACCACAATTCAAACAACTGATCTTTAAACAAAATTATGCTCTATCTCTTTTCGAGGTTGAAACAGACTAAACTTGGGGAATTTAACTTAATTTCTTGACAATAAATTTAGCTACTGATTTGGATATTGATAAAGAGAGACGATGAATAGTTAAGTGCTTGAGGAAATCATCTTCAGGAACACCACCAGCTCCCCTCAGCTTCTCCTGCAGTGGGTCTCTTGGAGCCAGCTGGAATCAGCACCTCGACACCTGCATCCAGTACATCTATTTGTTCTATTTTCTTGGTTTTCATATTCAGAGTTCATTTTTCTACTGTATATGTAGGCCAGCACTGATTTCTTTTTTTTTCCTGATCATTTGTGATTTCCTGGCCGAACTAACACCTTCAGACCTCTGGAATTTCCCTCTGAAGTATTCGTATTGTATCTAAACAGAGTGCATATTACATGGGATGAAATTTTTATCTAAAACAAAATGACCCAATGTTTTTTTGCTGATTGGTATCTTTAAGTCCTCAAGCTATTTGTTTTGAGATACGTTTGCAAAATTTTCAGGGTCTTGCCTCATTTTTGCTCTCTAGTGGTTTTGCAACTCTGGCAGCGCAAATGTAAAACCCTTTTACTTCAGGAGGTCTGCAGCTTTTCTAGTTTCCATTACTTGCCAAAAATCTTTAATTTGTCAACTATGACTTTTCTTTTGATTTGATATGTTAGAAAGTTTCCTAATGTAGCCTGTACTAGTCACGTCAGGGGAATCTATTTAAATTATAATTACACAACCACAGAACAGCCCAGGTTGGAAGCAAACTCAAAAGATTATCTGGCCCAGCCTTTCATGTGAGCGGGAGCCTAGGGGAGATCATTTAGCACCCTGTCCAATTGCATCTAGAAAACCTCCAGCATGAAAACTCTACCATATCCCAGGGGAGGTTGTTTCAGGGAATGGCTATACTTGCCATAAAAAAATTATTTCTTATGTCAAGATGAAACCACTCCTGGTGCAACTTTGCCTGTTGCCCCCTTGTCTTCTACATGTGGATCTTTACTAAAGAAGAGGTTCCATCCTCTTTGTAGTCAAGCTTTAAGTACTGGAATTCTGGGATAAGATTCCCTCTGAGCTATCTTTCCTCAGATTGAAAGATCTAGCTCCTCAAGTCTTTCCTCCTAGGGCAGGTTCTCCGGCCTTTTCTTTGTGGCCCTCCTTTAGACCCTCTCCCATCAGCCCACGTCTTTTATGAATTATGGAGACCAGAACTGGACACAGTACTCCAGGTGTGGCCTGGCAAGCACTATGTGAGTGAGATGATTGCATCTCTATCTCTGTGCTAGTAATATACCTGTAGATGCAGCCCAGGATCAAAAACAAATCCTCTGCTTAGAGTCAGGCACAAAATGAAAGAAGCAAACTGATGTTTTCCAGAAAGTAAACAGCAGAAAAAAAATCAGTATTTCTCAATAACTTTGCAAAACAAATAGTGTTAACAGGATTTCACATTCTGATTGTAATTATGTGAGTCGTCTGCTGAAGTATACAATTTCCAAACATTATATCCAACATTAATATTTCGAAAATATTATATAAAATTGTTCTAATGAAACAACCAAAATACATGCAAAGGCAATGCTACTTTAAGGGGTGTGTGGAAGTAAGTCTCAATGGATGAAAGTCTTTCCTTTAAACCAAACCAATTGCAATATCTGAAGAAGCATATAAGTACTTTTGCCTAATTTACAATTTTCCTAATTTCATATATAAATATGGAAAATCACATCTCTATATTTTTGTGCTATTTTACAGAAAAAAATGTTATTTTGAAAGATTGACTTTTATTGGCCAAAGATTAAATCTGGAAGTGAATTTAAATATGCCCAGGAAACTGCTGCTGGTAAAATTTAAATAAACTTCTGGCTTCCACAGTAAATAAATTAATCATCTTGGATTAAACCAGAATGGGATTTTTTGAGAAAAGTACATATCCCTCACAGTAACATCCAGTATTGGATTTGTAACTGAAATATTTGGAAGTGCAAACCAAAATATGAAAAAAAGAATTATGTCAAATCTTGTCTTTGCCTTATCCTGTGGATGTGAAAGGAAATGCTTCAGTTTACATTTCTCACATTTTCTTAAGGGACTTGCTTTATGTGTGATTTCATTTTTTGGACCATCATGCTTCTTCCTTACTGTTCCTCCTCCACCTGACAATGTGCAGAAGAGTTTGAGTCATCAGTACCTTGTGTCAAAGATCTAGTAGAGACAGATGCCATGTCAAAAGATGATCCATTTGCTGTGCATGGATACTGAACAGCTTGCACAGAATATGGGTTTGTTCCAGGAGCACTGCACTTAATCTCTGTTGTTCCATTTCTAGTACAGTGCTCCTGAGCTGGGATGTTTTTCTCCTCTACCTTTAAAACAGCGTTTTAAGATCTGGCAATCATACCATTTGTGTTGCAGACAGAGGATTATTTTCAGAGAGTTTCTGACAGCTCATTGCTTTATGGAATGTTGAATGGCATTTTCCCCAGAAGAGTGCTATTTCTCTCTGAGATTTAAATTTTCTGAGTCTTTTCTTCAAGCTCTTTGAGCACTTAAATAATTACTATAATTTTTTATAATGACATTAGTATTTTTTTGCTGGGTCCCCTTTCAGTAAAATGCCTGAAATGACTGAGTCAAGATTTGTCAGAGACCTTTCCTGAGTGCAGATACCAAGGCTGATGTCTTCAAAGGCTAGGAGATGAAGCACAAGAAAATTCTAAACATGGTAATGAAGACACTTAAGCAAAACTAAATACTGCAGAAAGAGCTAAACATCTCTGCTGGTTTGGACTGGAGTAGAGTTCATTTTCTTCACGGTTGATTTTCTTCTCCTGGAGGTGGCTGAACACCTGCCTACCCATGGGAAGCAGTGAATGAATTCCTTGTTTTGCTTCGCTTGTGAATGTGGCTTTTGCTACTAAACTTTTTTCTCAACCCATGAGTTTTCCAGCCTTTGCTCCTGGATTCTCTCCCCCATACCACTGGTGGGCGAGTGAGTGAGAGGCTGTGTGGGGCTTGTCTACTGGCTGGGGTTAAACCACAAGAGCATCTGACTATAACCAGTGTACAAAATCTTTAAAAGCTGTCTTTGTTTTACCTTTTAGAAATACTCAGTAGTACTTGCATTTGTGTGGATATGTATGTGTAACCCAATTGACATCTAGTCTTAGACAACTCTTTCAACATAATCAGTCTCTTTGGGGCCAGTTGTAGAGATTCCTACATTTTATTTTAAAGAACCTTGCTTAAACTTTAAGAATTTAGTATGAAGAAGATTTTGCTTCAAATTCAACCTATTTAAAACTTACATGAGAGTACTAACTTGGGGTGGCTCTTTTCAAAGGAGGTGTATTAACATTTATCTGGCATTATATTGCTCTTTATCCCTTGCTAGAAGTGTAAGCCAAGCTCTTTGCTACAGAAGCTATTTCATTTGCTCAAATTGTAAAGGATTATGTTATAGGAGGTTCTGGGCCAAACACTGTGCACATGTTAATTTTGCATCCAAGTTTTTCCTTCCTAACAATGTGATTAAACCCATTTTGTCTGGACATGCTTTTTTGCCTGAAATCATAAGTAATGATGATAATTTAGCAAGAGAAAATTGTTGAACTCTTTTAGTGATATATAATAGAAAATAATTTCTTGCAGAATTATCTAAGTCACCATCCTCCATATCCAATTCAGTTGAGTATGATTTTTTTTGTCATTGTAACAGTAAAAACACTGTCATTTTATTTCATAAGGAGGGGTTAAATAGAGATAGATCATGTTTTATTTATAACTTTCAAGTTGCTAGGAGCTTAGTCAGTGATGGAAAAATATTAAGTGGAGTTTTTTCTTTCCCTTTGAAACTGGTAATGGTATCACTTCCATGAAAAGGGGAGCTGCTCAGACCTCCATCAGAATTTAGCTCTTCTCTCCCCCAGTGCATACCTTCCTCACTATATAGATACTTCAGTGTCTTAAGTACTTTTCTTTACTCTGTAAAGTGTATTCCAGAATTAGGCATATTAATCTAGATAAAAGGAATTCAGTCTTCATAAGTATATTTTTCTTCCCCGCCCTCCTACTTTTTTTATTTTTTTAACCATTTGTTTACTCTTACCACATTGCAAAATTCACTCTTAGTTTTGTTTTGGGGGGATTTTTTTCAAGTTGTATACAGTGGGGAAATCTTTAAAACTCCATAAATGGAAAATTTCAGAACTTTTTCAGAACATGAATATTTAAGTAGAGTGAAACCAACCGGTTAAAATCTATATACACAAATTAATTCTTTTCAGTGGCCTTAAGTAACAAAAAGGAATGATGAAATTCCAGCTCACAAAATGGATTTGATGAGAATGCATTTTCTACCATTGCAAATTAGATCATTTTTATCTCTCCCTCTCCCATTCATCTCATAGAATAATATCCTATTACACTTAGCCATGTATGTACCTTGTGACATATTATAAGTTCCAGAATAGTCTTGCAATCATTTTTGTAGCTAGTGGCGTTTTGTATAAATACAGGCAAAAAGCTGAAGATTTTTTAATTAATTGCTTATTCGTATTTCTTGATTTTTTTAAAGAGAAACAATTAAAATATAAACATAATTATTTCTTTTCCTTACAGTTGAAGAGAAAACTAGAAAGAGCAAAACTAATTTCCATGCCAGTCCTTTCTATTGGAACCAGTAACTGTTTGCTGCCCATGGAGTTTTTCTTTAATGTTTTAAAAGTGGCACATGTTTTAATTTTCTCTGCATCACAGTACATGAAGAGTAAATCAACTTCTTGTAAAGCAAAGATATTGATTAAGCACAGAAGTAATACTAAATCACAATTTCTAGTGGAAATATGTTGTGCTGGAGGCAAGATAACAATTGTAATTTCCTTATTAAATCTTGTAGCAATGGAGAGTGTTAAAAATAAATCATTATACTTCCTTCTTTCTGGTGTTATGCGTTCACCAGCAGATTCCTTTTGTTGTGTATTCATTGTTAGGTGCATGAAACTGTCAGTGACTGTGTTTATGAGAACTATGATATGTATATTGTGTACCATGAACCCCAGGAAGAATTTTAATCAGAAATTTATAGGCATATAACAACAAAAACAAAAATATCAAATTAGCAGTTTACTAGAAAATTTAATGCATATTAACACCATTCAACATTGCTGTTCAAATTGAAGAAGAAAAATTATAGAGAATATCAATAAAAGATAATCCAATCTGCCATTGATGAACTATGAATTGGTGTCAAATAAGTATGTATCTTCTTTTATCAGTCTCTTTTATCCACTCAAGGAGTTATTTGTGTATCTCTCATGTTTCCATAAGCATTTCCTACTTTCCCATAATATCCCTTCTGCTTGGAGTGGTTTACGTACTCAAAAGCAGGCAAACCCTTACTGGTGTTTCCCAAACACTGAAGTAAGTTTTCCATTTGATAGAAACAGTACAGTCTATTACAGCAGTTGAGAAAACTTCGCTATAAATCCATCTGCACCTTTAAGCATTAAGAAGAATAATAAATCTGGCCCTATAAGCCTATTTATCATACAATAAAACATTGTCTAACCGAGATGGTACTTAGAAATATTTCTTGATATTGCTGCCCTTTAAAAGAGAGCTGTCATCCATCTAAATGTCCTGTGGTCTCAGTTTGTGGTCTATTCTGCCTGAAGTTGTACAGCAGAGTGTAATGGCTGATACTCCATCACAGCTGACCTCAATAGTGAGCTGCCATCAGGCTGTACTTGTGGGAGGCCCTTTCAAGACCTGGGGAAGGACATGGCCATAGTGTCAATAACACCTCAGTATTTCCCTGTGACTGTGATGATGTCATATCACCCCTTCCCATGCTTTGTCTCTTGGAGACATGCTCACAGAAGGTCACTGGAAATAGCCATCATGCTTTTAACTACTTGCATAACGAGATTAGGGATGGGACCAGGGTGGCAGCTGTCCAGGCAAACACACTGTCTAGATTTAATCCTGCTTGAAAAGGACTGTATGCTCTAGTGCATCACCAACCATAGTGTGCTACCAGAAATAAAAAGAGGAAAAAGCAAAACCCCAGCACTGACTAGTAGAAGGGAATTTAAATTTTCCTAGAGATTAATTTCTCCATGAAGCAAGATTTCATCTGGAAGACAATCAAATTTCTCTGTATGCTGTATCTAAAACCAAAGTACCAGTAAAAAAAAGGAAGATGGGTTACTGTATTCTCTTGATTTCTGTTAACTTGAGTGGATGAGGCTTACTATGAACCACTGCTTCACAAGCTAAAGGACACATAAAGGCAGGAACTAAAGGAAGCTGAGATGAAATGAATTCATATCAGTCTTCTCTAAATCATGCTATTACACTTTAATGTTTCCATCTTTTCCTATTCTGGCATCAGTAAAAATGTATTCACTGAGACATTTGACTTATGACGCTTTTTATTTTCTCAGAGATAAAATGAATAATGTAATACAATTATATTTCAATTCAGCAACATAGCTGTGTGCATTTTTAAACCTAATAACAAATTGAGCCTTATTGATTTTTTGAAACATAATAAGTTATGCTAAACTGAGGTAATATTTTTTGAACTTAAATATTGATTTTTACATTAGCCCATACTATATTACATATTAATAAATCATTATTACATCCATCATTATTATTTTCTCCAAAAGTGATACACCAGAGAAGCATAAAGAAAACAAATATTAGAAGTAAATATGAGCAAAACCTCTGGTATTAAATAGTTCATTTATGCAACATATCATAATTATAGACACTGTAAAAAGAGCAGAGCCATTGATAGGCTTGTGACACTGCAAGTTATACCACCTAATTTTATCACCTCATATATTTTTACCTTTAAGAAGCGTCCTGAAACATAAAGAAGCCTCATAATAAGTTTGATTTTGTTCAACAGACTGTAGGAATGTGAGGGCCTTTCAGCCTGTTTGTAAACAGCTATCTGCATTTACAAAAGGAGTAATCTTAAACATTATTTGAAGTTCTTGTAACAAGGAATTGAATGGTAAGAAATCTGCATTTTTCTTTGTGTAACTTGGGTATAAGTAAAGCAGGAAGAAATCTGGCGAAGGTGTAGTACTGCATTACATAAACCAAATTATACATCTATGCATCTTTGCACAATAACAGCAATTCTACTAATTCCAAGATATCTGAGAATTGTTCTGTAACAGTCATTTTAGGATGTATTTACCTTTTTTTTAAAATGGCCTTAACTACCAGGCCTTTCTTATTTGAATGGTTCTGCTATAGTTTGATAGGAAGGTATGGTCTAGCTACGTCTTCACTTTGTATTGAAGTCACAATAGTTGAAAAGAATGCAGCATCACATGGAGATAAGATGAAAACTTCTACATTAATTCATTTATGAAAAAAGAAATTATCTTTGTCCCAAGATTCACTCTTAAGGGTAATTGTTTGACTTTTCCAATGACATGTAGCTATCATGAGGAGAGAAAACAATTCATAGAATAAATATGGGGAAATTCTGTGCAGATATGGGGAAATTCTGTGAAGATACTGAAGATAAAGAGTGAAACTTTACTTTTAATTAAGAATTACTTGGGGAATTAGATAACAGTGAACCGCATCCTGGGATTTTCTGATCAGGATTTCTGGTCAGATGAGCTATACCTATCCCTCATCAACTCTGTATTCTCTAAGAACATAAAGGCTAATCCAGCAGGCAAGTTATTGGACTTTAAGCTATATGTGTTTGGCCTTGCCATACTAGAATAAAGTAGATCAATAATTTTTAATGGTCTCAGTGTTAACTGATCAACTACTTGTGAAACTGAATCAAATGGAGTCACAAACCAGATACCAATCAGTTCCAAGCTGGCCTTATAACATGCACTATGGTGAGACTTCATACAATTTAACATGCAACATGTGTGATACTACTTTGGTGTTACCAAGAACACCGTTGATGTTTTTCAGAGAAATGTGTCATCACTGACTTTATTTAGCTAATTAGAAATGCAGAAAAAGATGATTATGCTTTAAGCATTTTATTATCCAGAGTTGCATTTGTTAAAATCAAAAGGAATAACCAGTCAGACTCTGCCAAAGAAATCACAAAACAACTGAAATCTTGAAAGCGTCTGGATTTATTCAATGTACCTTTACATATGATCACATATAATTTTTTAATGAGGTTTTATTTTCTTCATATTCAGGCAAATACCCATTGATCTAATGCTTCTCTTCTTCACAATGCTTTACAAACAGGAACAATAACAACAAATGATAGATGAACTATAAACCATTATTAATGTCATAAAGTCATGATCTGGATTTCATAATTTCAGTTGTAATCAGTCTCCAGTACAGATCTGATTTACAGACTCCAATAGTCCTATCAAGGCAGAAAGGAAATTGTGGAACCTAAATTTAAGGAGCATTGACATTTTTGACAATTTGGAACCAAAGAAAAGCAGAAAGCTGGTGAAACTTCTAAATTCTAAGGAAAAGAACAGGAGAGATGCATAAGGTGTTAATGTAGTTTAATGTAACACTCCAACTCGGACAGACACATTCTATGTGTGGACATATGTACATATAGGTGTAGAAACACACACAGTGAGATGCTCTGATGAATGGAGTAGGTTTGCTAATAAACTGCCTTCAGAATATTTGTACAAATGCATTACTTAATTTTTAGCATGTAATTTTGACAATGAAACGTCTCACAGCATTTATAGTTCTCCCTGCTATTAATTTTCCCAAAGGCTGGACACTGCACAGAGGAAATTGTTTTGTCACACTATAATAAAAGGTCTATGAAGAAACAATACAAATCTCTTTCTTTGTGTGTATTTCCCTGGAAACATTCAGAGTCACCTTGGATGTGGCTCTGAGCAGCCTGACCTAGCTGAAGGTGTTCCTGCCCACTGCAGGGGGGTTAGACTGAATGGCCTTTAAAGATCTCTTTCCAACCCAAATCACTCTATGAGTCTATGATTCTATTTGTGCCTACAAATTTGATTTTCCCCATTGCCATTCTGTATAAAACCTGTACAGAATGAGAAGAATCTGGGTAGTTGGTTGCTTCCAGATAATATTTTGGGACTTCTGTCCTATTCAAAACCAAAAGAGAGGGATACCTCTGAAAGGATAAAAAACTATAAACTGCAAACAATCTTGTGGGAAATTAACACAAAGGACTTAAGTTTAGGATGGAGGGGTTTGCTGCTTATTTCTTATCCGAATTGATTTTGCTGTCCTATTCCTGTCTCTGTAAGGTTTTTCACTTTACAGGTTTATGTTAGATAATTCATAAAGAAAGAATACCCTGTCACTTTGTACAGTTTCAATCTCATTTTTGCATACAGGCAGCGTTCATTACTTGTCAAAGATTGAATGTTGAGAGTTGTTGGCTAATAACTGCTCAATCTGGATAGGCAACCATTTGTGATACTCACTTAGCTGGTCCTTTCACAGTTTTGGTAGAAGGGTTTGGGCCAGCTGTGATGTTACACTTACATGGGTGTTTATGGAGAGATCAGCCATTCAGGAAAAAAGTTATTAGGCTTAGCAATTGCCTTGTGCTTTTCATAGGTTTGGTAGCATGTAGGATTCTCATCACAAATTTCAGAGCAGGTGTTTCTTGTATAAATTTTATTCTTCAGTATGAAAATACTGCATTGTCACATACATTATATTACCTTCTAAAAATAATAGAATGAAGAAGTAATGAGAAAGATGGTTATGAGGAAGATGTTATGGACTGGGCTTGGACTGAAACCCAGTTTTTCTCTAACTTCTTTTTCCTCATTAACTGGCAAAGTTTTCCAATCTCATCTAAGTTTGCTGCAAAGGAACAGTGGCAGAGCCTCTTTCTTCAAAGTTCACCTTCTGCGACTCCTTCCCTAGCAGGTGACAAGAATTATCACCTGGATTCAGTGCTGTTTATTTACATAAGTGTAATACTATGTCTCTCATTTCCCAGAAACCAAAAAAAAAAAAAAATCCTGATCCATGAGTGCGTGCCTTCAAAGCAATGTATTGCAGCTGAAGACCTGTTAATACTTGAGAAGTCCTTGAGGGAATGGTGCAGGACAAAGGTTGGTTGAGTTGCTATGGTAAGCTACCAGCGGTTCAATTTTGATTATTTGTTTCTTTAGACAGCAAAGATTTATACCAATGGTAGTT
>JAOXXN010000395.1:91571773-91583408 GCA_026770055.1 Myrmophylax atrothorax | reverse complement strand
TGGCAGCTGACTCCTTCTAGCCAATAGTGTTTTATTCCATACTATATCACATCATCATTTTTCCAGGGAAGTAGTAAGGCAGTGTGGGAGGACTTTAGTCAGTCTCCCTGGAGCTGCCTTGCCGAGAGGACACACACGGTGGAGTCCCAGGAGAGATGGGGGGAACTAGGCCCAGCACTGGCCCAGCAGTTCTTTTGGGAAGTAGAATGTTTATTGTGGGTTCTCTCTCTGCTCAGGTCTGGCTTTCTGGGGACTGAGTCTCCTAAGATAATTTGGGGTGAACATAGTTGAGATTCATGTGTGTACTGAGAAAGAATTGTTCCTTGCTGCCTTTAACTTGTGTGAGTGTGTTTTTGTACTCTTTTTCTAGTTGTCTCTTTCTTTCTGTAAAATATATGTAGTTTTAGCATAAACGTGGGTTTGAGAAGGTTTTTTTTCCCTCCCCTCTCTTCTCCTCGGTGTTGGGGGTTGGGAGGGGGAAGGCTCCGACTCTCTGTCTTGGAGGGTTGGCAGTTTGCCAGCTCAAACCAAGACACCGGGAATGCTCTATGACATTGGTTTATTTTATGAAGTGATTAATTTGTTGTCCCTCAATGCACCTTACTGAAGGTGTATAAAATACAAAATGAATGATACATTAACAGACTTCAATACTGGCAGGCATTATTTTAGTATTTACCCGTGAAACTATTATGTTCAACTTAAGTGAAAAGGATAATGTGAAGTGAAATGAATATGAGTTAGGAAGAATAGCAATAAACAAGTGGTTTCTTAGTACACATAATTGGTTTTCAGATGCTTAAAAGGGTTGCTGAAGCACTGTGCAGATATATGCAATCAGCACTTCAGAGCTCTGTAAGATGCTTACACCATATTCCTTTTAATCTTCTTGTCTGGGATTTTAGATAATTGTGTTGGGTTTGAAAGGAGTAGAGATAATTTTCTTCACAGTGGCTGGTATGGAGCTATGTTTTGGATTTTTGCTGAACACAGGATTGATAATATGGAGATGTTTTTTGTTATTGCTGAGCAGGGCTTACACAGAGACAAGGCTTTTTCTGATTTCCATGCAGCCACATTGGCAAAGAAGTTGGAGATGCATGGCAGGTTGAGAGGAGACATGCCTGGGACAGGTGATCCCAACTGAC
Source organism: Myrmophylax atrothorax (assembly GCA_026770055.1). NCBI lineage: Eukaryota > Metazoa > Chordata > Aves > Passeriformes > Thamnophilidae > Myrmophylax > Myrmophylax atrothorax. The sequence goes on along the minus strand of JAOXXN010000395.1, from coordinate 91,582,260 downwards.
GAAAGGGATATTCCATACCATATGACGTCATGCTCAGTATGTGAAGTGTGTGGAAGAAGGAGAAAGAGGGGGATGTTTGGAGCCGTGGCATTCGTCTTCCAAAGTGACCATTATCTGTGATTGTGAGAGTCTGGAAAAAATGTTATTACTGGCTCAAAACAACTCTGTAGAGGAGGCAGATTGGGTTGCACCAGGGTGGGACTGTGCTCTGCCCCTCCCCATACCCCACCTCCTTGAGAGCCACTGGTGCAGCTATCGGTCACTGGCACACTGGTAGCAATGGCCCATACCACACCCCCTGGAGCCCCTAACCCAGCCCCAGGATGGTATTAACCATTGGCACCCCCGAAACCTCATAACACACCCCCTGGAGCTGCTACCTGAGCCCCAGAGTGACTGACATGTCAGAAGCCCCACCTGAAGTGGGAGGGGAGGGGTGGGGAATGGCCACAGGAGTCCAGAGCAGATAAAAACAACAACACAAAGGCCTCCCCACGGTCACAGCCCTATTGTACTTGGATTTGTGGTATTTAGTTCTACGCTGGATCTAAGGCAATAGTTATAATTATCTTTCCCTCTCTCTCTTTCTTTACTTCTACTTCTCCTAATTTCATTTACTTGATATTTGACCTGGATGGATTGGAAGTTGTTGAGTCAATGCTTTATGAAATGCTTTATGTTGATGGAATGTTTGCTTTAAATTTCTGTAAGATTCCCTTATTTTCCAAATTTTTCTCATAAAAGTGTTATTTTGACCTGTAAAAAACATTGTAGAATTTATCCTGTGTGCAACCTCCAGGTATAAAAGAACTGCAGGCCCTTTTAATAAATCCATCAGGTGGATTTTGGGCTCTCGTATCTTTTGGATGTAAAGTTCCTTTCATGAGCTGGTGAGGCGAGCCTGAGGCCCTACAGTAATGGGGCCCTGCTCTCCTGGAAATGGCTGAACATCTGCCTGACCATGGGAAGGAGTGAATTAATTTATTACTTTGCTCAGCTTGCATGTGTGGCTCTTGCTTTCCCTATTAAACTGTCTTTATCTCAACACATGAGTTTTCCAACTTTTACACTTCTGAGTCACTCCCTGATCCTGATGGTGGAGCAGTGAGGAAGCAGCAATATGGTACTTGGTTGCTGGCTGGGGTTAAATTATATAAATAATATGGAAAACAAAATTTAAAAATTGATCTCTTTTTTCATACACTATATATGAATTGTATATGTTAGGGTGATCTTAAATTAGCATTTTAAAATCCTGTTTTAGAGCCATATAGGGATAATTTTAGTGGAAGCAAACAGGAAAATGCTGTTTTATGGCCAAGGAGAAGGACCCCCTGAGTACATCAGAAAACAATAGAAATGGGAAATGAAAGAGACCAGTATTACACCCTGCCTATGGACCTCGTGAATTGTTGGGTGTGCTACATGGAAGCAGCCACATGATGGTTACACAGTACAAGAAACCCATCACTTTGCAACTTTGCATTTGAATACTGTTACATGCTAATAGTAAAGTTGTTAAATGAACTCTTAAACATTCAACTGGCAAGCAAAATTTAGGAAAATTTGTTTTCTAGCAAAACAGTGGTATGCTCTAATGAATGTATATATAATTTATTTACTTTCAATTTGAAACAAAACACATATTTTCCACTAATGTGCTTTTTGGATCTTTCAATGCAAAATTTCTTTTGAGCAGCTTTTCTTTATCACATTATGATATCTTAGGAAAGACTCTCAAATAGCATTGAAGAAAATCAAGAAACACAGAAGAAGCCACCACTGAGGTTTGTGTCAACCATTCTATGGTTCAGCACTTTGGGCCAAACTCTGTCAATGGGCATAATAGCTAGTTCAACAGAGACAAGGGAGAGGTGTTTAACACTTTCTTTGCCTCTCTCTTCAGCATGGGTTATGGACCAAGAGTATCTCAATGCCCTCAGCTGGAGGACCATGACTGCAAAAATGATCAGCTCTCAGTCAACCCTGAAATTGTGCAGAATTTTCTGCTCCAGCTGGATCCCTACAAATCTTCAAAGACCTTGCTGATGTCAACACAAAAGCATACTCTGTGATTTTTAAGCAGTCTTGGAAATCTGGAGAGGTCCCAGCTGAGTGAAAGCTGTCAAAAGATGTACGGATTTTCAAGAAGAGCAAGAGAGAAGACTTCAGAAACCACAAGACTATCAGTCTCACTTCTGGTAAAGTTATGGAGAAGATTATTCTGGGAGGCATTGAAAAACACCTGAAAGACAATGCAATCAGTGGTCACAACCAGCACAGCTTCATGAGAGGAAAGTCCTGCTTATCAAATCTGATTTCCTTCAATGACAAAGTAACCCACCTAGCTAATCAAGGGAAACCAGCTTATGTGATCATTTTGGATTTTAGTAAAGCTTTCAATACTGTCTCTCACAGGATCCCTCAAGACAAAATGTTCAGCACACAGCTGGATAAACACATCATGTGGTGGGTGAGCAATTGGCTCACAGGTCAAGCACAGAGGGAAACAGTCAATGGGATAACAGACAGGTGACCTGTCACTAGTGGGGTTCCACAAGGCTCCATCTTAGGCCCTGTGCTCTTCAACGCCTTCATAAATTACTTGGATGTGGGACTGGAAGGGATACTAAGGGATACTAAAGGATACTAAGCAAGTTTGTAGATGACACAAAACTGGGAGGAGCTGTTGACTCCCTTGAAGGCAAGGAGGCCCTGCAGAGAGACCTTGACAAATTAGAGGACCGGACCACCTTTCGTGAAGTTCAACAAGGGAAAATGCCAGATTCTGCACCTGGTATGGAGCAACCCCAGATGTAAAAACACACTGGAGAATGAGATGCTGGAAAGCAGTGCTGTCGAAAGGTAGAAAGGGACCTGGGGTGGGGTTCCTGGTTGATAGTAAGTTGAATATGAGTCAGCAGTGCCCTGGCAGCCAGGAGGGCCAACCATGTCCTGGAGGGCATCAGGCACAGCATCGCCAGCCAGTCAAGGGAGGGGATTGTCCCACTCTGCTCTGCTCTGGTGTGACTTCACTTTGAATATTGTGTGAAGTTTTGGGCATCACAATATGAGAAAGATATGAAATGTCACCTTCTTGCAATTACTTTATGTATTTCAGGATAAGACTAAGACAGAGACAGAGGCACACTCCTGACAGCATATTTTTATTAACCTACAATGTGATAACATTTCAGAAACATCAACATCAGTAAAACACAATTTTAAATTTCAGCAAGGCTCTTACCAAATTAACAACAAAACCTGCATGAACCTTACTAATGAGAAGATTCCATTTTGTGAACAAGAATCAATTATTAGAAGAGAAATTTATAAAAGAAATATTATAAAAGATTCTTCCTATACTCTTTTCATCAGACTTCAAAGCGACTTTTCTCAAACACATTAAGAATATACTCTAATTCAAAGGTTGCATTTATGTTGCAATATTAGCTGTAAGAAGCAAGAGAAGTGAACTATACACATTGTAAGAAGAGTAGCCTTAGTTTCTTCTGATGAAAAATAATAATTTCAGCAACAGAAGTTTTCCACAGGCTTTTAAATTTCAAAAGGAAAAGAAATCTATCCTACATTTTCTGGAGCCATCTGAAATAAAACAAAGAAATCATTTCAATCTGAATGAAATAAAAGTGACTAAGTCACTTCTAAGAGATTTTTGTGAAGATTAAAGATTGGATAAAAACAGTACTGTACTGAACAATGAGAACGGCACTTCCATGGTTGGAAGTAATAACAAAATGACATGACCAATTCTAGTATCTGCAGTACAAAATGTTTGAAACATGACATGTTCAATCATTTCAGCATAACGAAAAAAGTTACAGTATAATTTTATATTCATACATATCGAATGTATGTATGTGAATATATATTACATATTGACAATTAACAATTAATAAAAGAAAACAGCTTAGAGCAGAAGAAAAGGGCAAAATTTCATCTACTCAGTTGATCAATCAACAGCAGAAATAATTGTGGGTTTCAAGTAATGATAGAAAAGCTTGGATATTTTTCTAAAGGTGTATCTATTTGAATTAAAAATGGGAAAATAGAAGCCTTATTTTTTTATTTATTTTATTGAAATATTTATTTTCTGGTTTTGTTTTGTTTTTTTTTGTATTAGACTATACAGTGATCACAATTCTAAACAAGTCAGTTGTCAGCAGAAAAACTGAAAATTCTTATTCTTTTTCCTTTTTTTTCCTGTGAAGGATGCATGTTAAAAGTCAGTGACCTACAAAATATCATTTATTTGCCTTTAAATCAGCTGAGATAGGTAGTACAATGAATAGGAGCTGCACAGTCTTTCTTTGGAATCTCATCTCGTGGTATAATCTTTCACAGATTTTAGAAATGTCTTTTACACATATGAATATCCCACCCCAGACAAAGTTGACAGTAATTTGGAAATATTTCTTTTGAGGTCACTCTGAAACATCCCCTCTATCTAACTTAAGAACAGCTTGGCGTAGGATTTTCTTTTTGTGCGTTAGGGTATTTTTTAACTAGAGAGAAATCTAAACACTGGCTGTGTTTTGTCTCCTGACACATGCATTCTCACTCTATACAGTTAAATCTATAATGCACCAGAATTTCTAATATTTCCCAGCAATTGCAATGAAGTTTTAACACTTATTTCCCTATCATCATGTTAAATGCCCGTTTATGGATACAGAAAGTAGTTTATGGAGATGGACAAGGTGTTAAAGTACTGAGCTTATTTACTTTTTATGTGAAAATACCTTGGAGTCATCTGTGAAAAACGACTAACTCCAAAAGGAGGTAAAGAAATTAAGAGAGAAAGAAAGTGAGAAAGAGAGAAAGGGAGAAAGAAAGGGAGAAAGGGAGAAAGAAAGGGAGAAAGAGAGAGAGAGAAAAAAGAGAGAAAAAGAGAGAAAGGGGAGGAAGGGAGGAAGGGAGGAAGGGAGGAAGGAAGGAAGGAAGGAAGGAAGGAAGGAAGGAAGGAAGGAAGGAAGGAAGGAAGGAAGGAAGGAAGGAAGGAAGATCACCAGCCCTGGCTCTGATGGTGTCCACCTGTGCTCTATGGGGATACCTTTATAGGTAAGTTTTCCCTGTCCTGGAGCTAAGTTTCTCAGTTTCTATGCAAATTAGTTATCATGTGCAGTTTTTTCTTCTAGACCTTTCTGGAAATGGGTCAGAAGACTTTGGGGTGCTTTGGTGGTCTTGATCAACCTCTGTTGGGTCAGCCTTTTGTTGACAGCCCATGCCCACTTCTTGACCTCATTCCTGAGCTTGCACTGTACTGTATTGTGCTTATTTCCAGGAGCCAGAACAAGGGTTTTGTCCCAGAAAGTTCTGCCTTACCTCCATATGGCTGCCTTCTCCAGCCACATCCTGTGTTTTCTCACAGCATGTTCTTATAAACAATTCTTGGTTGGCTCCACAGCTATCTGGCTATCTATGTTTGAGACATACTCATTAGCACCTTACCTTCTGGGCTTCTACATAAACCAATGTCTTTGAAGTCAGTATTACTAAAAACCCCTAGTGCCTCTTGTGGTGTTCATTGCTCACTCATTTGGGGATTACCAAGCTCCCAGTAAAATATAAGTATTTCCTTTTTCAGATGATGTGCTGCAGTGTTCCATACTCATGCATCTGAGAGTCTCAATGCTGAAATTGCTTCTTGGACAAGATATACAGGTGGGAAGTGGGATAAACACTGTGATTAAAATCACAGACCCAACCTGCCTGAGATCAACAGGGCACCACATAGCACAGTCAAACTATACTCCCACTATCAGGATTGCTTCCTGAAATTTCACCTTGTTTCTTAGAAAATGCTTTCACAGAAAAAAAAAAAAAACAGAACTCACCATTAATACATTTTTCCCTTGTGAGGGTAAGCTGGCCTTTCCTGCACTTTGCAACTCTGTAACTCAAGTTACCTCTGTGTCACATCTTTTCGCTGCCTTAATTTATTATTCTTACTTTTTACAGGAAGTCCACAAGTGAAGGATGTTTAAAAACATTGATGGTTGTCCCACCAATTCAGCTATAGCCAAGCTGTCATGATACTTCAGCATCCATGGAAGGAAAACAACTCCGTGTGCTCCTTCTGAATACAGGGCAACCTTTGCAGCCTGCCAGCTGGTTTGCTCACTGTAGGATGAAGTATTGATATTCCCTAAATTTAGCCTAACTTCATAGTAGCCTGGTATAGCAGGAGAGCTTTCAACAATTGTAAATAACATTTGATTGGGATAGAAACATATGTGATGGGTTATATATGTTATATCAAGCATTCAATTCAAAGATAAATGAGGAAGTTATTTCCTTAATGTTGCTACATGAACACTAGCCACCTTTGTGATGACGTATTCTTATTTATTAAATACTGCTATCTTATCTCTGTGGAACTATAAGTAACTTTCTGTCAAAGTTAAAATAATACTTACATTAATTTGTAGTGGTAATTCAAAACACCCCAAGGATTTTAGCATCATTTCTCAAAAAGTGCAAATGTCTTTGTGTGTATGTGTCTGTAGTCTGGGCTCTTTCCATCTATTTTGTCCTTCTGCTCAGATTCCAAGATGTCAAATTGTTATTTTCCTTGAATAAAAACCCATGACTTGAGTAATAATATTTGCAAGGAAAACATTTGAAATTGATTAACTCTGTATGAATTTTACATTATTCTCTGTGGCTAAAAATACTTAGATTAGAAAAAATTAATATAGACATAAATCTAAATATTTAAATATTTTCCCATGCACTTATAAATGCACTGTGTATATAGAATATGACATCATTACAACCGAAAGGTGACTTTCAATAATATACTCTATAAACCACTAATGCAGGAAAACAGAGTGAGGAAAATCTACCTAGAGTTGCACGGCAACACCATCAGTCCCTCTTGAGGACCAGATTCCGTACCAATAAAATCCTGTAATTATTTTCCTGCAGAGTGTTATCAAGTACCTTACAGAAGGCATCATTGGTGCTGGTAATAGCAAGCATGTGGCAAGGAACATTTTTCAGGAACAAGTTACTACTTCTGCCCAGGGAGGTGTAACTTTCCTGAAATTCTAAAATTAAGAGAGTATGTGGGCTACTTTCTGCACCAAGTCAGCATGATGAATTGGCATGCTGGTTCTACTTCCGTTTGCTTAGGAAAAGTGACAAATTTACTTTATCTTTAGGAAACTAGATCTGGTAACTCTCAGGACTCTTAGAATCTCAATAATGTGTTATTATACGAACAGGCAGAAAAAAACCAGTAACAGGAAAGGGCTTCTCTACTTTTCAGTGAGGAAAATCACCTTTTCCCATCTGCACTGTAGGAGTAAAATTATGAAGCAGAAAAAAAGAAAATTATATGGTAACTGCTGTCAGAGCTGAAAGGGATGAGAAAGAGTAATAGTGTCAAGAATGAATGTGCTTTGTCTCCATTGGCTTTTTGGAAGGCCTGGCCTTGGTTTCCCAGGCAGGAGCTACTCAAGTAACACTGGTAGTGCTGAGGGAGGCAGTAACAGCTTTCAGACCCTTTGCCATAAGAAATCATTTCTTTTCACTTACTTCATCCTCCCACCTTACCACCATGAGCCGATTGGTCATCTGTATGATCCATATTTTTTCCACCTTTATTGAATGAGAACTCCACACCAGAGCTTCATGGCTCTGTCTCTAGATGTGTTTACTCTTGATTATCCACCTAAACACTGCAAGACATTTGGCTTTGTCTGCCAAATAAGCCAGTTGTAGGGGTAAATAGCTCTTTTCCGGAAGACATTGCTACTGTTGAGGCAGCCTATTTTTTGTTCAGGAAGCTTTCCTGCCTGGTACCAGGTGTCTTTCCCACATACAGTTTTGGATGTTTCTCTGCATGCATTGCACAGAAGTTGGTCCCCTCCGGGTACAAGAGAGATAACACTCACAGATGTTGGCAGCCAATGGGGGAGCCAAGGCAGGGAAGTGATGATAAAGCCGAGGAGCAAATGAAAGCCTTGCCTTTGCCTTTTGCTCTGAGGCTGGTGCTGCCTGTACAACACCATCAGGATCTATAAGATTTCAGCATCCTCGCTTCCAAAATAAACCTTTTGAATCCTTTCCACTGCTTTGCTGTTCTTTTGGGGGAATATCTGCATTTCTTTTGCTTTACATCAGTATTTCATTGGTTATCTTCATATACATGCAACACAAAAAATCCTTGCTTTCTTTGTCTTACTCTTTCAGGAAATTGACAGGATACAAGTTAAAAGTGTCTCTTTTCTTGAATGGCTTCAAAACTTCTATCTGTTTTTCAGCAATGGAGCATTTACCAGGATCTGTTTTTCATGGTTTTATTATTATTATTTTATGGACAGTCATAATCTTTTTTTTTCTTATAAACAAAACACAGTTCACTTGCTGTTATAGGACTAAGATTTGTGTGCCTGTAAGCAGTTCAGATTTCTCTTAATTCAGTGTTTTCATTTGTCCTGTTTCAAATTACATTTTGAACTATTTTATTGACTAAAGTGTAATTCCTTTGAAGCGTTTTCTTCTAATTAATATAAATAGAAGCTAAGTAATTCAATAAATAATTTAATTCTTTAGTTGTTTTTTTTCTTAATTTCACTTGTGGCTGTAAACTGAGCACTCATGGTAACAGATTCTAATTTTGAAAACCAAGGGGAAAAAACCCTATTCAGATTTTACTTTTTAATCTAACTGCACTAATCTGCACTAATTACCTTTTAATGTAACTGGAATCATAGCTATTACAAAATCTTGGTTGATTAACAGACATTGTCTATTTTTTACTTTATTGCCTTTTTTAGGGGTTTAAGATTGATTCAATTAACTCTGACCCTCTCTGGTGTTTTGTATCATTTTTTGGGCAACCTAAACTCATCCAAGGGTAACTTAATGATTGAAAGGGAGTTATAACAGAGATTAATGCAGTTCAGTACCTCTCACATGAAATTATCTTTTTAGAGTTGACAGATTTTCAATAAGCTCTTGAATATCAGTTTTTCTTGCCTTCAGAAAAATCTTGAACTTGCCTTCTGATGCTACACAGACTGTTTTTATTTCTTAGGCAGTGGGAGCAAGCCTGATGGCTTGATGGATATCATCAGCTGCATTGAAGAATTGTCGTGCTGTCTCACTGCTAAATGTATTCCTTTGGGCACTAAAAGATGTGGGAATAGTTACTTCTTACAGTGTGCTAATTTGTTTTTGTGACATTCTTCACATCAAATCTGTCTTTCCTTGTCTAGCCAACCATGCACACACAATAATTCCTGCAACATTTTGAGGCTGAGATTTCCATAAGTGTTCCTGATATTTAAGCATGACAATCACATAATTGGTGCTTTTTGAAGTCACAAAGCAAGTTACATTCAGTGGGATTTAGGCAGCATATTTTGTCCTCAATGGGATTTAGAGTTCTAACTTTCTCAGAAGAATTTACAAATCCAGACAGATGCAGAGGGTTTTTTGAACCCTAATTCTCTGGGTGTTTGATCAATGATCAATGGAATAGTTGTAAATTATATATTCTTTAGTCTGACCAAATAATTCCCTAGTAAGGAATAGCTTGGTAGTCAGAATCTGTGTGGATGTCTCCTAATATGTAACACAAATATGATGTTTTTCATAAGCATTTTGATTCTTGAAGTCTGAAAAGAAAAGGATTTATTTAACATGAGAAATACATGAGGAATGTTGAAATAGATGCTACACGCAAACTAGTCAGAAATATGAAGGTAGGTGTGCGTGGCTCTTCCAAAAAAATCTGCTCCTATCTCTGGATTCACATTCCTTCTACAAAAAGTAAGAATTACAAGCTGGATAGGCTACTGGATTTGTTGACATACCATATCTTTTTAATGCTTTCATCTATGACAGTGATTTTAAAGTTTAAACAGAAATGTACGTAGAATGGATTTTTGTACTTGGCCAAAAGTTCTCTCTTAAATGGCAAATCTGAGAAGTTTTCCTTTTTTCTTTCCTGAGGAATATATACACCTGGTGAATCTTAAGCTATGCTTATACATGAAGTGGAAATTGTTGTCTCATTAAAATATTTTGAAACTCTAGATTTTTTTTTAATTTAAATTCACAGTCAAATACAGGCATCTCAGATGTTTATATTATATTCAACAAGTGATACTACATGCAAGCATTTTATTTAAATAGACTTACTTTCAAGATTAAAGAGGTTTTCTTCTGTGTCCATTATTACCTGTAGTATTTTGTTTTATATGTAAAGTCTTAATGAGTGATGCTGAAATTGTAAGGTATCACTGGGAAAGGAAATTCACAAATTCTTGCACACTTTCCTGCCAGTATTCTAAACTTTTCAGAATGCGTTTTTCCTATTTTTTTTAGAACTCTATGTCAGTAAATTAAAAATCATTTTTAAAATTTAAAAGTAATTTTAAAAATACGCTAAAATACATCTTTTTATGGTTGAGATATGTTTAACTTCTTAGAAAATGAAAAATCTACTGTGG
>JAOXXN010000395.1:91520794-91539886 GCA_026770055.1 Myrmophylax atrothorax | reverse complement strand
GTCCATTGTTCTCAGGAATGAATAGAGGGGGTAGAATACATGTCTTTGATCACCCATACACAGAGATAACTGGTCCCGTCTGCTGAACTAGGACACTCATTTTTCCACTTTAGGAAGCCTTTCATTGAATCCTGTCTTAGTCATGTTAGAAAATTCTTATCAAACTACATATTGAGCAGGAATTTAATGGCTTCAAATTATTTTATTTAATTGGGAACTACAATATGTAGTCTCCTGGGTTTACAGAAAGAAATACTTTTTGTTGTTGATGTTGACTTTTGGACCTAATACAGATGTCTCAGTATCACTGCAGACCCAATTCTGAATGACTGCTCTCCTACACACACGCGCACACACGCACACACATACATATATATTCATGTATTTATGTATATATGGTTTTCCTATATCTATCTAGATATATATATGTACAAAGATGCCAGCACTACAATCCATGAATCATGCTATTAGGTTCTAGCCAAAGTTTAACAACTATCAAACTAGTAAACTGAATGTTAGTAGAGTGGGGAAAGGACCATAAATAAGACATTGCCCTCTGTTAGGACTCTGACAGTTTTGTCATTAAGCTGAAATAAACAGACTTATACAATGGATGTTGCAGTGACCCAGACAAGGCCTTTTGCCCAGATTAGCCTTACTAATTTTAGCTGTCTAAAAGTTAGGTACTGATCTAAGCCAGCTGTCTAAGTGTCCTTAGTATTCAGCAGAGAGAAAAGCACTTCTTGAGGGTGATTCATCTGATTTATTTTACAGAAGTGTTTATTGCATGCATGTGTTGGTTTAGCTTTATAACTGAGTTGCTAGGGTTTAAATATGCAAATTTGTATTAAAAATGGCAGGGAGTCATACAAATTCTCTTTGCTTTTCATGGCCAATTCACATTTTGATCAAGCAATTATGATCAAGTAGGAGAAGTAATTTTTGAACAAACTATGTCGATTTCATGCATGATGGCAGGAAATGAAGAAGCCTGGTTATTCAGAGATCTCTGCCTGGAAATGCACAAATACTGGCTGCAGCAATTCTCATGTCTGTGGCAAGTATAATGCTGTATAGATCTTCTGGGACAGGAGATTATGGGGGCAGTCAGCCCTGCAGTTACATTTTCTGCTTTACCCTGGCTGATGAATGTTTATTAATTAATTGCCAATTTGGGGTTATCTTACCCCATGCAAACTGAGGAGAAGCTGAGCTATATGTTCATATTAGTGGGCATATGGAATAAGGAAAAATACATGTACATGCACACAAAGGAATACTTGCCACAATCACAGACACCTGACTTTCATAACTGCCTACGCTTAGAGGGTTAGAATATCACTCCTGTGAGGTAAGGCTGAGAGAATTGGGTTTATTCAGCCTGGAAGAGAGAAAGCTTTGGTGTGACCTAAATGCATCTTTCCAGTACCTGAAAGGAGGCTACAAGAAAGAAGGAGAGGGATTATTTACAAGAGCATGTAGCGATGGGAAAAGGGGAATGGCTTCAAAATGAAAGAGAGTAGGTTTAGATTAGATATTAGGAAGAAATCCTTTGCTGGTGATGGTGAGGCACTGGAGCAGGTTGCACAGAGAAGTTGTGGGTGCCTCATCCCAGGCTAGATGGGGCCCTAAGTGACCTGATTTAGTGAAAGGTGTCTCTGCTCATGGGGGGGGGGGGGGGGTTGGAAACTAGATGATTTTTAAGGTTCCTTCCAACCCAGGCCATTCTGTGATTCTATGATTCTAAAAAAGGCAAACAATAGTTCTCCAAGAAAAATGAGATGCTCTAAAACCATACTTTCAACTTCTCATAAGGCTGCTGTTAAATGGAAGTTATCATAATCTTAACCACAAAAACATCAACACTGTTCAAATGGAAAAATTTGTATACTGATACTAAATGCTGCGAGTTATATGCACAGAATGATGGAAAATAAGTAAATGAAGCATAAAATAAATAAGAAGGATTAAGGACAGTACAAAGAAGTTTTGAGTGATTAAAAAACATGAGTGACTAGTAGCATTGGCACATCATTAGGTAGATATAGTGGATGATTCAGTGAAGTTTATGTTCTGAATTTAGAAAAAAAACCCCAAGCTATTTCTGTTGAAGAGTGCTGATTAATAAACATGTGTTAATTAAACTGTCACTCAGAACAGGGTGATCAATAGAGACAGAGGTTTCTAAACCAGCAGCGCCAGAGAGCTTCATCCAGCAGCTATCCAGAAAGCTCCCTGAACTGACAACCAGTATTGCACCATTAGTCAAAAAAATGGAGTAAGATAAGGGAAAAGGTGATTAGTCCATTGCCATGGCATCGATCCTGGACAAAGTGATGAAATTACTGCTAAAGGAGGTAGGAAAGATGGGGCTCAGAGGACTGAGGATGTAAAGACCTCTATGTATGTATGAAAAGACAGATTTACAGACTCAGACTTCCCTCAGATGATACCCAGTGGTAATCTTTCATGAAAAATAATATTTTCCATATTATTTCTAGGATAAATTTAGTATTGCAAAGTTGTCCTACCTGGAAGTAGAGTTTGGGATTCCACAAAGGTCATGTAACACAAAAAATATTAAATCAAAATACCTGTAAGTGGGGTCAATGGCCACTGTTTCTTAGGCAAAATCCCAAAGATAAATAAGGCTGTGTTGTTACCTAGACAAAACTGGAAATGTTTAAGAAATTAACCATACTTGCAGCTCAGCATGAAAATAGCACAAAACAGTTGAGCAAAGATGTAGGAATAAATATGACATCAACTCCAATTACTCCTGGGACCTTCATTCACTTTACAGATCATATCAACTCCTCTTCAATAGCAACTTCATGAACTGATTTTGCTGACAAAAGAAATATGCTATAAGAACAGCCTCTATGTGCATTCACAGTTTTATTCTTTTCTCTGCTACTAGTGGAGTCACTTCTTGATGAGATTGCAAGTTTGGTTGATAAAGATAATATTCTTGATGTAGCAGACTTGTTCCTGTAAGGCATTTGACTTTGTGTTGCATGACATCTTGATTAGTTCTCCAGGGCAGTACAGTATCAACATGGCACTAATTAAGTTAGGACAGATTAAATTACAAGTCACAATAGTAATTACAAATAAGATAATCATTACTGAGTGCTTGTGTTTCTTGTGATACCCTGCAGGGATCTCTGGCCTCTAATGCTTAATGATTTTATCCATGTGCTGAAACAAAGTCCAGTATCAGTGATGAAGTTTTCACTTAAACTGGAAAATTGAGTGTTGAATGATAGGGTGTTTGATTATGAAGGGAATATGTATTAACAACAGCTGTTTCTGCAGGTGCTGTGGAATGCAGTCTGTCAACAACTAAAATCAGACAGAGCAGTGGGTTGCTCTCTGCAGATCTAAAAAGAATGGTTTGAAATCGGTTTTCTGAAATGGTTGAGACGAAACTGTGACTATCATGCCTGAAGCTCTGAAGCTCTTTTTAAGCATTGTAAATACAGCTACAAAGAATAATAAATTGTTTTATGCTTGGTTAATGATCTGAAATAGCACACTGCAGGCTGATGAATGCTGGGGCCAGCATGAAGAGGGCAGAGTGAAATCATGGCAGAGGAAAGGGTTACTGGGGAGGGAAGGACCGTGGTGACCAAAAATCACAGCATCTCCTGTGGAACTGTCTTGTCCCAGAAAGGTTGTCAAACGTGTATCCACAATATGAACTATATAACCTCATAATTCGATTTTATTTGCTTGTGGGAATAAACGCATGCAACAAATGCATGCAGAACTAACCCCGCTTTCAGTGTCCTACAATGCAGTTTATTAGTGGATCATAGCAACGTTTCAAGAGATGTCTTCAGAGCCAGGCTATGTGCACAGCATTACTACATTTGTTCCTTTGTTTGCAGCTGTGCAGCTCTACTGGGTGGCCTTGGCAGAGGGCAGAGAGATGTCACCTTGCATCACAGGCACACAAGGTCACAATATGCTCACATTACAACCCTTAGGGGGCCTGTTATTGAAGTTGTCTTTAAGATGCAGCCTGATATAATTAATCTAAAGAAGCTTGATTTTGATTCCATTTAAAAGCTAAGCTTCCTTGATTTTTTTAAACTGTTCTATTTTCACACCTTTTCAACTCTGTTGACTTCGTTGGAGCTATTTCCTTTGAAAAGAGACTGTGTGGAATGTGGTTCTGGTTAGTTCTGTCCCTCACTGACAATGTAATATAATCTACTAGTAGAGCTACATGGCTTGTGCTTTTTTTATGGAAAAAACATTTTTAGAGCTTCCTAATTTTTCTGTTTAAGCTGCTCCTATACTGTCTTTTTCTGTCCTTGGTTTGCACCAATTCACTGGGTTTCTTGGTAAAGATTGGTGGAAAGCCCACGAGAAAATAGCCGTTTTCCTTTTGAACCGTGATTCTTTTAAAGAGGAATGTCACAATGACAAACTGTTGCACAAAATGTTATACTGGCATCTCTGACAAAGAAAGGGCTTCAGAAGGAGGTGGAAAAGATGATGCTGAGTGGATTGAGAAGAAACTTCACAAGCTGACTTCAAAGATAAAGGAAATACAATAAAAATACAGTCTCTATGGGCTTTCACAGTTTTAAAGATATTTTGTCCATTACTTTCCTGACACCTTGGCTTATCAATAGTACTATGGGGTTTGTGTGTTAAAATAGAGATTTTAGCTGTTATAAATTAACAGCATCCTTATTCTATCCTGCTTTAAAATAAAAATACTGCCCACCTCAAAGCAGAATCATTATTGTACTCTTCCAGATAAATCACTTGCAAGGCATTTTCAGTATAGAATTTATTTCAGACTGGATATGTACAGAATAAATCCTTCTGTGTGACTTTCAATCTGAGAATACACAATTAATTTAGCTCACAAACACATTTAAAATTAAGCCCTCTCACTGAGATATTTTAATTATAGCAGTTACTGAAGCAAAACTTTAATGTTTCAGGTTGTCAACATTTGTAAGGGATAAGTAAGATTCTATTATCTAAGTGGCAAATGTTTCTTTATTTTGTAAAAATTGTTTGAAAATATATCTAATGTTAGGTGATTTCACTTAGGTATGGAAATTTTGCTGACTGCTTTCAAAATGGCAAAATATTTACACTTTCTGAATGAGAAAGACTGAAGATAAATGGCATGTAGTTTCTTCAAAGATAAATAACGTTTATTAATAAACATCAACTTCTCTCAGCAACTAATATAGAAGATAATAATTTATGGTCTTTATTCTTGCCAGTTCTCCTTTGGACTTGCCTTAGTAACTCCATGGTGACTGTGGAGATAAGGAAGAATTGTTCGAATAAATATTTAATGTGTTCAAGAAGTAAAAAGTTTCACAGCACAGCAAAAACTTACCTTAGAGCAATTTTCACTACCATAGTACCTGTTTTCTGTGCTGTCTTATATAGAGATTTTATTATTATTATTATTATTCACAGAGAAACCACAGTATGGTTAGTCCATCCTCTAGGTTAAAAAAAAAAGAATGAGATCATGCTTATAAACTGTTAAAGGTACTTATAATGGCCTGGATAGGTAAGAACAACTGCGAACTCCTTTTTTTTTAACCAAAGCATAAACAGAAATTACAAAATTTAATTTTTTATGATTATATTTTTACTGAATTACAAGCATGCAGGTGGAAGCCTGAGTTTAGGAATTATGATTTTTTAGGGCAAGATTCTCATAGTATTGGACCTTTTGATATATTATTTTGTCTATTTAGCTTTATTTTTTTATTTTGCTCCTGTGAAATACATTGCGAAATGAAAATCTTTCTTTACTCAGAACTGATCCTAAAGGGTGTAGGACAGTCTTTTTAAAGGTAGGAAATATTAACTGGAAGAGTCATTGGCTAAAGTCCTGCACTGTGCTACCACAGCTCAACTATGAGATGCCTTGGTCCAAGCTTCCAGCTTGCTCCTTTCGAAAGAAGTGAATCTGTCCTGTCCTGTCCTTGTTAGTCCCCTATGTAGGGTTCCATCCCTCCACAAAAGGTACCTGATGAGCATGGAGCAGATCACACTTGCTATCCTGGCATGTGTGTTTATTTTCTGGCTTACTTAAACTAAGGACAAAACTTTCTGCTCAAAGTTTACACTTGAGCTGTAGACAGTGCAAGATGGTAAGTGTTCAGCCATGCTTTACAATGTTTTTCTTGTCTGGTGTGAATAATCCTCTGATACTTATTGAGCTGCTTTGAAAGAAAGTAAAAAGACAAAGTAGATATTCTCAGAATGTTTACAGAATCGTGTGACCGTAAATCTGTACCAGAAAAAGTCTGTGATTCTTTGATATTAAAAATTAAAGCAGAGAACTTAAAGCAGGAGCATGCTGGTTATACAAGCAATAAACATGTCCCACTGGGATTGCAGATCCCTAGCTCTGCCAGTTTGGTCTTTGGCAGTGATGAAAAGAGAACTAAAGCTTTAGAATTTATTTCAAATAACAACAATTTGTCATGACTACTATGTCAAAAATAATTAAATATTATTTCTAATCCCAAGTATGTGTAATTATTGATATAAAAAGAGCGAGAAATTGTAATAATTTTTATAAAAACATTAATCAACATTACTACAGAAAGTATGAATTGACTATTTTTTCTTTTTCCCGCAACACTAGAATTTCTCAATGGTAACCTGGTATTTGTCTATTAGGTACTAACCTGGCAACAAATGTAACTTCTTGCATCTATGCCTCCTTCTCTACAATTATGCTTCAGAAAATAAAGATTCAACTAACAGAAAGCTAGTTGAATTCAAGTTATAGCAATGCATTAACCCTGGAAGAGAAAATGCTGAATCTGATCTTGCATTGCTTTCTTTTCTCTCTCTGTGTACTTGCACAGATATAGCTAGATGTCCTCAAAGCTACAAAAATGGCTACACAGAAGACAGAACTCTCCCAGCTATATCCAGTGGCTTCAGACATAAATTTAGGGCTTGTTTTCCTTGATGCTGTTTATCCTCTTTATTTTTTGTCTGGCACATAATTGAAAGAATGGCTGATTTCCAAATGTTCTAGAGGTAACTATAAGAATGATACTATAATTTCTTGCAAGTAAATATACAATTACCTACTCTTCCTATACGTTAACCTTGCCAATGCTTATGGATGTTTCTGTGTAAGAGATGTCTGGTGTATTTGTTTTGTTCCCAATGTAATTTCTTAAATTCTGCAAATAAAAAAATAACACCAAAAATGACATAGAAGAAACAAACATAATTCTGTTTCTATGACTCATCAGTAGATATAAATCTACTGTCCCACTACTTCCCATTTCTGGAAACAACAGACCATGGTGGAGAAATCAACATGTATAATACATAATTAAAATGTATCATAGCTTTGTGAAAACTGCATGGTTATGATATGCTTGTATGAATCAAGTGGATGTCCAAACTTGGTACCTAAGCTGCCTGTATCTAACTGAGTGGTAATGGGGTATCTGATCATTTAAACTGCAGCCAAAGGGAACTGGAGTTTCTCTTCAGCAATTAGCTACAAAAGCAACATTCCATGTCATCGAACCAATAACTGGCCTGGACTTGAGAAAGGTGGTTTCTGCAAAAAGGGAGAACGGCAAATTTGAAACTCGGTCCTGGACTTTTCAGCTAACAAATTATTCATATTGCATGCAGGAGAATAACACACTGCCATTACAGCTCTCCTAGTGCTTTCACACTTTCCATTTTGAATGCTGTACTCTTAGGAGCTTGACACATGAAGGAAAAACCCACAGAAGAAATCCAAATAAAAAGGTTAGGGAGCAAATTAAAAAGTCCCAGCCACTAAACACCTTAAAAATTACAGAGAACTACAGCATGTGGCCAAGAGAAAGGCAAGGACTGTTATCCTGGCCCAGGGGTAGCTGGCAGGGAGCAGAAATAAAGGGCTGCACTCAGGCTGCCTCATTATTGAAAGCTGGGGCAATACAAGAGAATAATACCAGCTGCTAATTTTGTTCACATCTCTTGGCTGTGATAAGCAAAATGAAGGGTATGGGGCCATCTCAGTCCTTAATGTCAGCCAAATGCTTTCCCAGTAATGAGGAGAAATAACTGGAGAGGTCAGCCAGGAGTCCTGTTGCAACTCTTATGGCTCACTCTACTTGTCTCAAAGAGCCTCCTGCCCTTGAACTGTGGCAACCTTCCTTGCTTACCTTCCCTCCTTTATCCAGTAACACTGTTATCATCATGTAAGTGTTCAGTCAGAAGAAACCACCTGCCATGTCCACAAGCGGCTTTGTCAAGGACAGACTTTTTCCATTTCTTTTCAATCTCTCTTAAGAGAGCAAACAGAGGAGTCCCTTTCCCAGTTCTTTTTCATCTCCTTTAAGACATCTTCCTGAGGTGTTCAATGGGTCTGAGCACAGACATACGCAGAGTTTTCAGCTGTTTTTCTCTGTTTCCCAGAAAGTAGGTGGTCACGCTCTTCAGAAGGCTATCTGTTTCTCTCATGGAGTGGGTGGGAATGAACAACACACTTGTCAGGAACAGTCATGGGGAGACTTTACTGACATTACAGCAGCAGTAACATGGTTTGCCCTCCGAAGCTGTGTCAAATAATGTTCTGCCATGTGGCATGAATGGCCCGTAGGATGGATTAGTTCTTTAGTTTCAGCTTGGTTGTATGCTTACTCCATACATTATTGTGACATTACTGAGTACAGATTCTTCTAACAACTGCCTTTGATTTACAGTTTCTGTAGTTTTCTGCCACATTTTTCAGGATAATTTACACTGTAAAACCAGAACCATGTGGAGACATAAATTTCAATCCACAGTCTGTTAAATGCTACTAATTTATTTTAGGGTAAACCTAATGTGATTTCATTGATGAAATCCAGGAAGGAAGGAATTTGAAGGGTGGAAGAGATGAAAAGACAATTTCGCATGACAAGAAGAAAAGGAATTAAATTTGATGCAGCAAACTGCTGTGAGGAAGGGTAAATCTGTGAAAGTGAAATGTTTTAAATTAACATCATGCTTTAAGTCTCATTTTACGTAATTTAAATCTCAGATGCGGTTGCAAAGCCTCAGGTACTAAGCAATCTTTAGTACCTTTTGCTGAACAAACCATAACTGGAGGTAGCAGGCTTGTTCATTAACATCCAATCTAAGGATATGGTACCACCAAAAGGGGGGAAGGAGATACCTGTGTTACCAGCCACATTGTGGTCTTGTATTCCCTCATTTGCTCTTATTTCAATTAAAGAACTTGATGTAGCTGTGCAATGACTGGAAACAAATTTTATAAACAGAAAAAAAGGATTTCTGTCCAGTCAGATGAATTAACTGATCAAACTTAGAAGACTGTGCCATCATTTGGGAACATAGAGTCATGGCAAAGGAAAGTGTGAGATCATTGGTAGCAGTATGGTTTTAGACTGTCTGAAAAATATGTCTCTCATGTTCATACCCAGGATGTGGTACACAGAGGACACAGAAAGAAACTGAAATTTCACAGCAAGGGGGATTTTCATCTGAAAACAAATATTACATTTATTTCCAAAGCACATGAGTGATCTGGTGCTTAGCAATGCCTTCACTGAGTCACTGACCATCACTGCATCCTTCTTATGAACTGCATTCTGAGAGGGCTGGTTTCATTAGTGAGCCTTGGCGAATAAGTCTCCTAATGCAAAATCTCACTGGGTACACCAGAACAAGTGAAACATGTTGGAAATAAAAACTATTTTTTTTGCTGGAGGAGACAACCAGTATTTCCATGAGCTAATAAGAATAGATAGCAGTGCAAGGCACAAGCCTTTGGTTGGCTGGCTTGCTTGCTTGCTTGCTTATCTAGCTAGCTATTTGTTTATTTATTTGAAATTTCATGCAAATATCTAAGCCTTATTTGTCTCCATGTCTGTGTTCCAAATGAATAAATCTGGGTCCCTGGGGCAACAAACAAATATGGGCAAATTTATCATCTTCAGTGGGTATTTTAAAAAATAGTAGTAGGAACAGTAAATTCAGTAACTAAAAATACAGAATCTTATTTTCCTTTCTATATTCACTGTTGAAATCCAATAGCAAAAACAACTTTAGCAACGTGACAGATTAACAGTTTCTATTCCCAGACGTGTGTCTCCAAATTTTTCAAAAATAAATTACAATCTGGAACAGGATAGACTGAACATGAGGAAAACCCCAGCCAATGGCTTCATTTTTATTAAAACAAATTCATTGTGACAATTAACTCACTGTGCTTTATGCATCTCATCAATTAACTTTATGACTAATTTTTTATTTCATTCTTGTCAGTCCTTACTATTACTTTTGTTGTGTTTTGAGCTCAGATATGTTCTGATTCTGTTTCTCTGTTCATTTCTGTTTTGTTTAGACAGAGATGGAAATCTTTAGAAAATAATTTTCCTCCCGATTCCTTTTGTGGGTTTGTTATTACTTTTTAAATTACCTTTCAGAGCTCTTTAACATTTTATGTATATTTTATTTGTACAAAATATATTTTCCTAGGGCTAATAGCACCTTATGTTAACTTTTATTGATTTTTGTCCTTGCTTTTGGAATAACTATATATAAACTTGGTATTTAAGGCCTATGAAGAGAAACTGTCTATGATAGCCCAGGCAAGGAGGAGCATTGTGCTGATATTCAGAGGCAAGAAAAGTGGTGCTGAACTCTGTGCTTTTTCACATAGGGTGGTGTTTCTGTTGAAAGGTAGTGAGTATGCTATATGGGGAAGTGTATGAGGAGTTAAGATGGTGTGGGGAAATCCAGGTAGACAGAGGTGAACGTTTGAAGCAAATAGTTGGCCTAACCTAACACAAGAGCTTACAATCTTGCACAAATCAGGAGCGTAGGACAAGACAAGGGCAAGAGAGTTTGTTAAAAATGTTTTATTTAGGCAGCAAGAAATTTTCATGGTTCTCTATATTGCAGCTTCCTTCTAAATAGTGGAAATCATCAGAGCAAAAGAAGAGGTATCTACTTGTGAGATGATTATTGCTTAAAATAGTTTGTAGGAGTAGATGGTGGTAGTTCATTCTTCTCTGTTAGATGAAAGTCTTTAGGAACTTGATCCCTTTGTTTCATTCCTGACTGTAGACATCTAAATGAGCATTTTCAAACTATTTTAGAAATGCATAGAAAGTACCAAAATTTCAGACACACTGAGAAAGAGAACGGATTTTCAGAAGACCTGGTTCCCACCAGTACTGGTTATTTTTTAAGCATTGAATGTTGAAAAGAAACAGGTCTTTAGATACTCCTTGTTTGACTTCAAAAAAAAGACCTCTCTTCTGCTAGTTTGTCTTAGGTTTACTCACCACCAATTCCCTTCTGTGCAGGCTATTACTGTGTTTGAATTTGAGTAAAATAACCTCAGGAGGAATAAAGTCTCTAGAGGCCAAGGCTTTATAATAGATCAAGGAAATTATTTTAATCTCTCTCTCAGCAGTAGCTGTGTTTGGGTTGCTGTCATTCATGAAACTAGAAAAAAAGCTTGGCTTTTGTCTCCGTCTTTGTCAGCTTGTTTCTGCCAGAGAACCCAAAGGTTTGAAATTATGAACAGAGTTCAGGGAAGTGAGCTGAAAATGCCTTGAGAGTGTGCAACTAGTATAAATACCATACCTACCACCTGTGGCATTTATATGAGGTGTGAGTTCCTTGACTCAGAGATCTACCGGCAGCAGCTTTGTAAAACGAACTCATCTGTGTTTTGATCCAACTGTGGATTATCTGTCATTTTAGGAGAGATACTGGAATTGAAATTTTTTTGACTCACCATCATAATTTAGTGGCTAAGAAAGATCCAAATTCAGTGTTTGTGACAACTCAGTCACCAGTTTTCTGCATTTGCTTCAAATTCATAAACACCAAGCAGCTGGGGCTGACATTGCATAATCTTGTTGACATCTATAAATGGAGGTTCAGGAAAGGCAAACAACCACCAGCTGTAGCCCCTGTGTTTTTTACTACACTCAGTAAGAGGAGCTTCAGAGAATGAGCAACAGCAACCACCACCATGAGAACTACTTCAAGTTTCTCTGGAATGTCACAGGATGTAGAAGACAACAGTGAACCATGAAGGCATTTTGAGACTAAGGTTCAAAGTCAGCTGTATCCAGCCAGCAGAAGTGCTCTTACCAGAGTTAGTCCTTGTGAGGTGCCTGACAACCAACTGCATGTGAAATTATTATGGAGAGAAGCCTTTCTTTGTTAAAGAGTGGAGAGCATCCAAAGGCAAGGTCAGCCTGCCAAGGGTATTTCCCTGTGATGCCGCTGCAGCTGCCAGTGCAAAGACATGGAGGTGACAGCAGCAGCTGCAGCAGCACCACCGTTGCACTGTTAGCCCTGTACAGCTTCCTTCTTGGGGAATACTCAACACTAAAAGGACAACTGGTAATCTATGGAACCCAGATGGATCAATGGTAACCTGCTGTGGCTGCTGTGGAGCCAGCTGCTATCACTGTGACAAGTGCTGCTGTGTATGTGTGTTAGAGCTATAACTCCTTTTTCTTTCCCCTTGCATTGGCACATTTGCAGATAGCAAAGCACAAGGCTATGTTTGAAAATCACATTCCCACAGTGACTGCTGTGACTACACTGATGATGTGGTCCCAGAGTAATCAACTGGATTAGTGATCTGCATATTTTTATTTCCCAAGAAATGCTCAGCACACTGCAAGCTTCTCTCTCAACAGTTTATATTGACTTTGGGCTGCTTAGGGACTGTAAATTCCTGCTGAGGGTGACATCTATTCAGGAGTTTTCAGTGCTCTCAGGCACTGCCATAAGTCACACATGCCTGTCTCTCTGGACTAGCCAACCGGACTTTCCTCTGCTCTTACAGCGTTTCCTCCTACCCTGATTACTGCTACTGTCAAATTCAATCAATACTCCTAAGTAAGGGTAATTCTTTGTCCCTGTATTCATCTGCAACTTGGCTAAAATATTTGTTCTCAAGCATGTATTAATGAAGGGATTCATCCATATCATGGATGATATAAAGATTATGGTGCAGTGCTTTGCTAATGCCTGAAGTCTTAATATAATCAGTAATATCCAGAACAAGAATCCTAATTTTTGGTATAGTGGGCACACTAAGTAGGGTCACTTCTACTATATGTTTTGGTGGTTCTTTATTATCTTTCAGTAGCTACAACTAATTCATTGGATCCTACTGCTTGTTTTAGCAATAAAAATTATGAAAATGAGAAGTTTATTTGTCCTTCATGTTCCTGGACATTTTTACTCCCAGATGACAGCAAATAACCACTAACAATGTAGTTATATGGATATTTCACAGAAGCACCTGCTACAGAAAATGAGCATAAACTCAAATGCCAAATTTTGTTGCCATACCAGCTGATTAAGCAAATGCAGGCTGTTTATCAGATAGCTGGAGGATGACAGAGCTACAGCTGTCAGCCACTCAACCACCAGCAAAGATCCTGAATATAGCCTATCATGCTGCTCAATGGCTATAAAATCTGGAAATTTTCCCCTGTTATCAATTTTACATACATATGCACAATATAATCTCCTTCAGTGTCCATAAAAAAAAATCCAAACTTAATTTCCTGGAACCAGGAAATACAAATTTGGGTGAGGCCCTGATTTACCTTGGATCTTTGGTGTTTGTCTCTATAAATCTAAACTTTGTCAGACTGGTCTCTGAGTTTCCCATCCAGGGTGTTATCCAGTCCCACAGGTCAGCATTCAGACCTTTTAGGAGTTCCTCCTGTGGTAGCAAATATATAATTATGTGTTAACAAGAGAGAGCTACAACTAAAATATTTTTCTTCCACTCCCCTCATGGTTTCCAGGCTCAAAGGAAGCAATGGGAAACACCCAAAATTCAGAATCACTTTGGAGGCAGTTTTTTGTCCATGTGTTACAATTACACTTTCTCTGCTGTGGCTTGCTGCATCTGCAATGCTGCATCACACCCTGACGTGCTGCATCATGCCTGAAGTGACTGTCTGTGCAGTGTGATTGATCTAACAACAGTTGTTTTACCAGCAAAACAACCATGAGATATTAAGGGCTCGCATTAGGGTTGTTTTTATATACTGAGCGTGTCTATTTGAGTTTCTTGTCATTGTGATTGCTTCCTCCCCTCTCAAAATGGTGCTTATTTTTCATTCTTTTATGTCAGACACATATTCCAGTTCCCTTCCCTATGAAGCTCCAACATTTAAACCAATGCCCATATGGCCACCTGGCACTCTTAGGTGGCAGCATTCTTGTCTCACCTTTCCAATTATGAAATATCTCCATTCCTCCTTTGCTTAACAATATTATCTCTACAATCATTTAGTCAACTAGCCCTACTTACCTAAGGCATTTAAACAGCAGTAATACAGGCATGGTATGCTTGTCATTTGAAATATCAGGTACTAATACTCTTTAATATAAATACATTATTTTTTTCTTCTCCACAGAACTCTAAAGTCACACAACTGGTTAAAATTACCTGGTTTATATTTCAAAAAGTACCAATGTCTACATGGAATGGCAAATTATGGCTGATAGTTTATTATTAAATTGACTTTCTGATATATATTTGTTTTTCCAAAATCTTCTGACTGTAATGCTATCCTGATGTTTTCTGGTGTCACAGACATTCACTTAAATAACTGGAACAACAGTATCCCAAAAAGAATAGCCTGATGGCTAAAACATACATTGAAAATGCTTAGGACCTCTTCAACATCTTTGGATCTTGAGGTACATCTTTTTCACTTGTACCTCAGAAAAATTTGGCTAAAACTTGTTGAGAATCATTACTTTGTAGCAAGTAAGCAAGGCAGGCAAAATGCTTAGGAATTACAGATACCTGCAGTTTTGCAGTGCTCCCTCATTTTTAAAGAAGGCAACAGGAGGAAGAGGGGGGAGGAGACTTCTAGAAGAGAGAAAAGATTTTAACAGAAGCAAACATACTTTGCATGTTTTTAATAATTCATTTTTTCTCTGAAAATCTATTGTCCAGCCAATAACCACTGAACTAAAGCAAGCTGCCCCTTTTCCCAAACAGCATTTCTGCTTTAGGCCTAAAAAAATAAGGCAGCAATTACTTGCAGGTTTGTTTTAAAGCAAGAAGAGAAGGCATGACAGGGTACAGTTTAACGGTGCTTAGGTCTTTTTCTCTACCTGATGGATGACAATGGCATGTGAAGTGCAGCAAGAGCATTCCAAAAGGCCTGTCTCACATAGGTGATGCTGAAATTCCCCTGCACTGAGTACCGCTGAGGCCACACCTCAAATCCTGTGTTCAGTTTTGGGCCCCTCACTACAAGCAAGTCACTGAGGTGCTGGAGTGTGTGCAGAGGAGGGCAACAAAGCTAATAAAGAGTGTGGAGCACAAGCCTTGTGATGAGAGGCTGAGGGAGCTGGTACTTAAGGACATGGTCTAGTGATGAACACATCAGTGATGGGTTAATGGTTAGATCAGATTATCTTAGAGATCTTTCCAACATAAATGATTCTATAATTATATTTTTTCTTTGAGGTGTATGCAGAGCTTCTGGCACTCCTGAAATCCTCTGAGTTCATCTTGACAATAGAGTTGAGGGAGGTGAATGTAACCTCAGGAAAGCTTCAATGAGTGACTGTACTCCCATCGACAAAAGGTATGTCTCATTGCAGTGGTAATTACGAGTCATCCAATGATGACACACAGGAAATGATTTACAGCCTTCACTCTGTTATCTCACAGGGTAGGTTTCGGAGCAGAACAAGAAGCATATTTGTTGTTTGATGTGAGAACACTATCTGTTTTCCAATGGAGAAAACAGACTCACGCAGGCACCATGCTGCAGCTCTGCCTTCGGCACTGACTGACTAACCACCACCATCGGCCCTCACGCTGCTCCTGCTTCACTACTGCTTCTTGTCAGTGTGACATGCACTCCATTAGCACCATGGCTACAGATTAATTTACTGAGAAAAATTGCTTTAAAATACTGCCTCCACTCTGATGTGTGCACCAGAGCCTTCTACACCTTCACTTGTAGCTGGGTTATTGTGACAATATGTCTCAGAGAATAAGATCCTTTACAGTTCCATATGCTATACCCCACAAATGGGTCTTGTTCTAAGAGGTTGCACAGTGGTGCTTTCACAACCCCTGTAATCTCAGCCTGGTCAGGTCAAGTGAGCACTGGAGAGGGAGTTCACAGAGAAGGTGTTGGGACATTTCTGAAGTACAAGCCTGTACTGGGTTTGCATGGCAAGGTTTTGACAGCAGGAGGGTTACAGGAATGGCTTCTATGAGAAGCTGTTAGAAGCTTCTCCATGTCCAACAGAGCCAATGCCAGTCAACACCAAGGCAGACCCACTGCTGCCTAAGACCGAGTGGTGGCACCTTTGGGCTAACACGTTTAAGAAGGGGGAAATGGTTGCTTCCAAACCACTGCAACCAGAGAAAGAAATGACAATATGTGAGAGAAACAGTTCTACAGACACCAAGGTCAGTGATGAAGGAGGCGCAGGAGATGCTCCAGGTGCTGGAGCAGAGATTCCCATGCAGCCCATGGTGAAGACTATGGTGAGGCAGGCTGTCCCTCTGCAGCCAGCAGAGCACCAGGTAGAGGAAGTGGATGCCTGAAGGCGGCTGTGACCTCATGGTATGACCTGGTTATTAAAATTATTACAGATGTCTCTGTCTAAATAAAGGTGCAAATGAGATCATATACCAAAGTCAATGGTATGAATTTCATTTAACAGTAAATGTGAGGCACAGATTGAGAGAGTGAGAAATCGGGAAAATGGTGGAGGGAAGAAAGAGACTGATAGAGAGAGATTAAATAGAAAATGTATCACCACTCTGTGGAACCCATTGGCATTCCATGGGTTCTCTTCTTCTCGTCTTGGTGGTGAGGGTCCCCCAATGGATTAATATAAGTGCAGGAGATGCCAGGAATGTCCCTTGCAGGGAAAGCTTTGCAGTATCTTGCAACAGTCTCTGGATTTGTTGCCTCACTTGGATCATGTGCAGTCGTCTGGTGGTAGAAGGCCTCAGGAATGAGTCTGAGGGGTGCTTTGGGGTTTTTTGATGATTTATGACCCCTTCTCAGCTGCCTCTCACAAGAATGTCTCATGTGCATGTGGTCTTCCTGGAGAGTGGGAGGGGCGAGGTTTACTCCTTCTGCTTGGTGTGAAGAGATTTCACCATCACATACCCAAACCCCTTCTCTTCTTCCACCCATTGAGCCCAGTTAGGGCTGACTCCTAACACAGATGCATTCTTCTTCCTTGAGCCTTGTTTACTTCTCCTCAGACCTGAAATAATTGGACTATAATCTTACCTCAAGCTTTGTCACAGTCCAAACTCTAGTCAGGAAGCGTATTAGGGAGAGGGGGTGCTTCGGTGGTTCCAGACAGGTTTCTTTGCAGTTTGACAGAATGTCTTTCTATGATTTTGACAATGTTTAAAACATTAACAACATTTCAGTCTATCACACTCTGTGTGTGAAGTAAGATAACACAGAGGTACCCCCAAAATGTCAGGCAGTGGGAGGATTGCAGGAAAATTTACTTCCAAAGCAGAGAACACGAGACTTACAAGAATAGTACTCCTAATGGCTGCAAGCACAGGACCTGAGAAAGACACTGTTCTTCTCAGGGCTTTTATAATTTCTGGCCCCCTCTCTGAGGAGGGCCTTCATCATGTCTATGGATTTACCTTTTTCTCATGTCAAGGAGTGTTTCTGTGGAATGCAGGAGGAGAAAACACCTAAAACTGTCTCTGGGAAAAGATGCCTCTCCTAGGCAGGAAAGCTTTCTTAAGCCAAACAAGCTCTGATCTCCTCACCATAATTCTCCCAGAAGGTCATCTACCCTTACACCATGGCAAGCCCATGCTGTAGCAGGCTCCTGGCAGGACCTGTGGCTCCATGGAGAGAGAAGCCCACACTGTAGCAGGTTTTCTGGCAGGACTTGTGACCCCACAAGGCACCCAGTCTGGAGAAGCCTGTTCCTGAAGGACTGTGACCTGTGAAAAGGGACATATACTGGAGTAGCTGGTGAAGAATTGCAGCCCATGGGAACGACTCACATGGAGAGCTTGGTGGAGCACTGTCTCCAATGGGAGCTACCCCAAGCTGGAGCAAAGGAAGAGTGTGAGAAGTCCCACCCTTGAGGAGGAAAGGGTGGCAGAGACAAGGTGTGGTGAATTGACCACAGCCCCCATTCCCTGTTCCCCTATGCCACTGACGGGAAGGAGGGATAGAACTCAGGAGTGGTTGCCAATGGAAAGAAGGGAGGTGTAGGATGAAGGGGTTTTAAGATTTGGTTTTGTTTGTCATTACGTTACTCTGATTTGATTGGTAACAAATAAAACTAATTTGTCCGAGTCAAGGCTGTTTTGCCTGTGACAGTAACTGGTGAGTGATCTCTCCCTGTCCTTATCTCGACCCATGAGTCTTTCATTGTATTTTTCCCCATTTGTCTGCCTGAGGAGGAGAGTGGTAGAGTGTCTTTGATGAGAACCTGGAGTCCAGCCAGGGTCAACCCCTCATAGCATTGACTGCCAGGAAAGATGTGGAAGGATGCTCCTTCTAGCTACAAGTTATGTCAGTTGTTTAATCAGCTAGTCCTTATTTAGGTTCATCTTTTGAAGCAGTCACATGGGCAAAATCATTTCTGAAATTACTGTACAGTAAAAATAGCAAGATATATTTTAACATTCTTTCTTCCAACATTGCAATTATCATTTTGTTACAACATTATGATAACGTTATCCTAACAGTTTGTTACTATGCTTAGAGTCTATCTGGATATGTGGAGAATGGAGCAAATGAGCCATTCCTTCATCAGAATGAAAAAAATCAAAACTGCAGTTTATAATCCACAATCCATCTAAACACTTATTCATGGGTTTTACCTAATGAATCACAGAATATATCTTTTTCTTTTGACAAAAATTAAACCTTTATTGCAATGTCATCCAGACTACTATAGTCATCAAACAGTAACTTTGAAGGTGCCTTAAATGTGAATAAGGATCTTTGGTGTTGAAATAGATTCATTACCTGGTTTGCATCAGTCTCAAACCTAACAAGAATACCTAGTAGTGTGATGTTGCTGTTATGCATTATC
>JAOXXN010000395.1:91500920-91511886 GCA_026770055.1 Myrmophylax atrothorax | reverse complement strand
ACTCTGATTTGGGAGCTGAGAATTGCTGCTGGATCTAATTGATCATAAAATATTGTAAAGTTGCATGATGTATGATGTAGCCATTTAGCCATTGAGCTTTTATGATAAATTCTGAATTTATTTTTATTAAAAAACTTTTTTGGATGTATACTTTTGTTAAAGCAACACTTAGCAACTTTGTCAATGTCATGTTTTTATCTGTAGTAAATGATTTGTGATGTTTGTGCCTAATGTTCATGAGTAATGATCAAGCAAGACTTGAAACATTAGGTATCTTGCCAGATATTCTCAGGCTTCAAAGTCCGTGAGGATTTAGCAGGTTTTATCTTCCTTAGGAATAGTGCTGGAGTTGTACCAAGCATACAAACAGCTGTTCGGTTGTCATAACAGTTATACAAACTCTATGGCTTTCTCTTTTTAAAATCTTTGAAACAAAACACATTTGTTTATGAATAAAAGCTATTTAAAGAAAATTAGTGTATGGTATGTTTTTACATCCAAACATCTACAATTGGATGAGCTTGTAGTCCAAGATTCTCAATAATTTGCATTATTGATACTGAGGAGATAATGAGACCCAGAGGCAGATATCTTCAGGATTTGCAGCCTAAAGGTGTCTCAGAAGCCAGTGGTTAGTTTTACCTGCTGGAAGTTAGATTGATATCAGGATCCTTAATAAAGTATTGCCAGCTTCTTGATGTTGAAGCATACAAAAGTATGACATAAAACCACAGAATAATTATTGACTTAATGTGAATTCTTCATACAGTAGGTTGGTAATTTAAGTGTTGTACAGTGATATAAATGATATTATTTGTATATAACCAAACAGTTTTCACATTTACATTTACATTTTGCTTATCCTGAATTATGTGTCATTCTTTTCAGTTGTGTATTAACTTTTATTTCAGCTCCAGTTCATCGGGGTTGTTTTCAATTCCAGTTCTTTTTTCCAGTGTGATATTGCTTATTAGCTGAGGAGTAGTGACCTTTGATTTGTTAGCCAAGTCGTCAGTGAAAATACTGAAGAATAGGACACAGTAATCTGGGATCTCCCGCTTTACTTATCTTAGTATTCCCTTGGAGTGTACCTATAGCACTTAGTGCACCCATCATACTCCACAGTGCTTACATCTTAATAGGAAGAAGATATTAAGCAACCTCTTTAAACAACAAAACTGTTCATTTGGTGGGCTTCTTTGGGAATCTGTGGTACCAGGAGCTTGCTGTATTCCATACAATTTTAAATCTATCTTTCTGATGACTTAGCTTGCATCAATTAAGGAGAGAATTGCATACATTGTTGAAACAGCCAAATATAGAGACATTTCTAAAAAGTTTGATTCCATGGTTGTAAATGCAGGCAAAATGTTTAATAGAAAACAATTAGGATAAAAGAATGACAATAAAAGATAACCAATATGAGTGTGTCTGATTCTAAGTCCAGGATTCCCATTTGTGTGACTTGCAAGCTAGAAGATAATCAGGAAAAGGGCTGCTGTTACCCTTAATGAATACCAGGCTCCTGGAATATCCAGCTCCCACCGTTTTCCTGTGTTTTGATCAACACTGCTCAGTAGCTTGTCCAGCCTGAAACTGTAGCATCATTCCCATAATTCACACAAGTGCACCCTGAAATAGAAGCCTGTAAGCAGTCTTATTAAATCAAAGGCATGATGTCAAATATAAAGCACTTGTTGTTCCTTTCAGGTCTTCTCTTGGCTCTGTTCCTTCACTATCTCTGTTGTTTGGCACCATAAGAGAGTTATTTCCCATCACAGGTGACAGCTTCATCAGCTACTTGTGTTTCTATAAAAATTTACAGAAGTACATCTTCCTTCTAATAAGCTCCTTCACTTAAAAAAACTTTACAGTCTCTTTAGGAAGTGAACAGAGTGGCAGGAATGGAGGTGAAATGATTTGTGAAGACACGTGCAGTCAAGTTAGGATTAGAAGGTGGCAATTCAGGTTTGGTGTCCTGTGCACTGATGTTTGCATTATTTTCACAACAGTACTGTCCTGCAGGAGGCTCCCACAGCACTTTGTGTTGTGTTCTTTAGGGGACATTTTGTTTCCTAGTCTGGCAAATTCCAAGTATCAGTTGACTAATACTTATGTTTTTGCTTTGAGCTTTGACGTCACTTCACAGGAAAAATATATTGCAAGGTTAATTGTGCTGGATCCAGTCCTATGCTGTGTTTTCCTTGAACCACAGATGCAATTAGAAGAAAATTGAAAGCCACAGGTGACATTAAGCTGGCAAAAGGGAACGGCTGCCTCAAAGTTATTAATTATCCTTTTCCCATGTCCTAGCTGCTATTTGATAACTTGCCTTGACTGAAGCCCCAAATAATCTCTCTTTTTTTCTCTCTTCTAAGCCTTCACTGCTTCTTTAATTGTGTGGGGAGAACATAGATTCTATGAGTCAGCTTTACTTCACTTTCTTGAGCAAAGATAAAATTAAGTGTCTCGAGAGAAATATTTATCTGCAGCAATTTAGCATGCACTGGGAAAACATCTTTCAGACAAGGAAAATGGAAGTCATTTTGAAGGACACACATCAGTGAGTTTCAGATCCACTTGTGGGTATTTTCCTTAATAAAAATCTTCTGGTAAAAATGTCCATGCACTAATGGTTTGTAGTAGCTCTTCGGCAGAAAACTTCAATGCTCTCAGATTTGTGGCCAATTAACACACTTCGATTTTTAGACTTAGCATGGCTTCCCACATAATTTTTGTTTCATTGCTATAAATATGTACACATTGGGAGCGTGAAGGGAAGAAAGAAGCATTCCCTTGGCTGGTTCTTGTTTATGAATAAACAAAATATTGGAATTGTTAAACCCAGTAAGTATGAAATGTAGAACAGCTAAATGTGCTTATATACCAGAAAATAAGTGAAAATGAAACTTTTATCACCTCATCATCTTAGTTCCACTGCTTTATGAAGGCTATTCTGCAAGGTCAAAGAAAGGACCAAAGGCAAGACGAGACAACATGGGGTTTTAGATTAAGCTTTTTCACCTCAAAATTAAATACAGATTGATAAAAGTGAAAGGGGGAAAGAGTTTTCCTAACTTTTTGTGACATTACTGTGAATGTGTTAGAAAAGGAATATGTTCTGTTACTTATTACCAATGCAAGTTCATTTAAGGGGAAAAAATACAGTTAGGAAGGAAATAACATTAATAATCATTGTTTCTTATCCACAGCGAAGATTTTAGGATTCAGTTATCTCAGAAAAACCCTAGCAGGGAGTTAAGAAATGAAGGGAGAAGCTGAAAGTGTATCTCAAAACCAGTTAGATTTTAATCAGTTGCTTCACACAAAATCCTCTAAAGTAATCTGAGACAAACAGAGGTACATATGGTAATATTAAAGTCCAGAGTTCTAGTTTCAGTCCCAAACATGAATTCAGACTGCTTCATTCAGTGCTGCCCAGTTCAAGCTTTCAAACTCACTAATCAGACTTCTCACTGCTACAAATTGCCTATAAATACTGAGGTTCCAGAACATAGCAGAGGTTGCCTTTAACTTCATTTAAACCTTTTTTGGGGGGACACCTGCTTCAAACTCTGCTCCCCACTAAGCAGGAACAGGGCCCTCCTTAAATAACAAAAAGTGTGTTGCTCTAAAATATTTGGACCTGAAAAAAAAATTTTTGCTAACCCATTTTTACACACCAAAATTGTCAATCATTGCTACCTGACTTCTTTCTAACTGGTTGTGAGTAAGGACAGAGTTTTCAGGTAGGTAAAATGTCAGTTTTCATTTTTTTCCCCCCACTATTTAAATTCCATTTAGCTTTTATGGATAATCTTCAGAGTGTGCTAGGAGACTCTCTCAACCTTGAGTTTGTCCCCAGAGACTTCCAGGATGGGCTCAAGGCTCCTTGTGAAACCAACTACAAAATTTTTAGAAGACATCATAGCTGTGGACCTGGAATTGATGTAGGAATATGAAATTAGGAATTATCATTCTTGTTTCTAACACCAAATCCCTATATAATCCTAGGCTCCATCAGTTTCTGTTGCTAGGCATTTCAGGACACCAGACTGCCATGAAACTGTACTTTTCTAATATACCATGAGGTGTGTCCTAATTAGCACTGACAAAACGTAGCTAAGACCAGTACAAGTACTTATGGGCCAAAAGTAATGTGAATATTCTATTCCTCCAGCCATCATATGAAAAGTGTAATTGTTTTAATATATGCTGAGTATTAACCTAAA
Source organism: Myrmophylax atrothorax (assembly GCA_026770055.1). Lineage (NCBI taxonomy): Eukaryota > Metazoa > Chordata > Aves > Passeriformes > Thamnophilidae > Myrmophylax > Myrmophylax atrothorax. The sequence goes on along the minus strand of JAOXXN010000395.1, from coordinate 91,507,654 downwards.
CTATCCCTACTTAAAGTGAAAAAAGAGCTTTGTTTAAACAAAGTACGTGCTCTTTCACTCCAAATCTGGGGAGTTTTATTAGGAAAATATTTTCTTTGTTTTCTATTTTTCTATCATTTTGTTAGGATTCTGTTTAACCATGATAAACTAGCTGGGGAAACAGAACATAAATTGCTTAAAAAGAGCAAATAGCACAAGGGTACCAGCATGTGGAGATGATTAGTTTGGTATAGTCAAGGTGAGAGAACAGCTACTCCTCTCCTCTAGTCAACCAGAACCTTTCACTTCTTCCTAGAAGGTCATCAGTCTGATCAGATTGAACTTGCCTTTAGGGAATGTGTTCCCTAACACTTTCTTTTCCTTCTTATGCTTGTACATGACCTCCAGAAAGATTTTCTCCATAACCTTCCTGGCAACCAAAACTGGTCTGTAGCTCCCTGCGTTTTCTTGAAAGTGTACTATCCTTTTTCTGGTCATAAGGAAGTAAGGAAAACTTCAGCAGTCATTCATCCATAGCACACCGGCAACAAACACAGAAGAAATGGGGCTTTGAGCAACCTGATCTAATGGAAGGTGTCCCTGCCCACAGCAGAGGCATTGGAACTCAATGACCTATAAAGTCCCTTCCAACCCAAACCATTCTATGGTTCTATGGTTTTATGGCACTACTTGCTCCACCCACTCTGCACTGAGGTACAGTGCAGTGGATAATGTTCACCCAAAGGAACAAGTGCCTAATGCTCTGGCTCTGTATTTGCTGAGCCTGCAGCCTGACTCAGTTCATCCATTCCCACTGCCAGGTGTGTTGAAGCTGAGGTTCACTCTGCCTGATGTCAGTGATGCCTTGAGAGACTGCAGAAAACAGGACTCCAGCCAACTTAGTGTAGGATGATATAAAAGGGAAGGTCCTTTAATGTCCAGGCCTAGGGCCCTCAGGAATACATATCAACACACCTGCCCAAACCTTGGTCTCATGGTTTTTATATAATATCCATCCAAACCCTGTTCACCCTTCCCTCAGTACAGCCCCGTCCCACCCCTGGCACACCCTGTCCAGAATTGAGTCTTGAGGCATCTGGGACCCTCTGTTCATCATCCTTCATCTTCCTCATATCACGCAAGGATTCTTGGAGACCTTCCAGTGTTCTGGATTTGGAGGTCACTCGGACCATGTTTATTTCTCGTAGCGCAGACCTTAAGATATTATTCAGCCTTCTACTTTGAAGTCTAAACAATGGAATCTTGAGGGATTGATATGGAATAAGGGTTAGTATGCCTAAACATTGAATTTAAGGTGCTAGAAATACTAATACACTAAAATCTACATTTTACTGCAATTACTTCTAAAATCTATAAATATTAAAAAATCACAAAAATCAAAAAAACTCCTTCAGCATCATCAGCCTGACAGATGTGAAACCAGACTTTGGCCCACTCTTCTGTTGAAGCGCCACTGTACATGAAAATTATTAAACCAGACACCTTTGTGCTGCTTTAGAGCCTTCACTAGTTCTTCTAGGTGAATGTTTAATTTTGTTCCCTTGCTGCAGTCTTGTTGCACTCATTTCTTTCTCTAGCAGCTTTATCATAGAGCACAACACCTTTACTGCCTCCTAAACCGCCACCTTACACATGCAGCAGCTCTCTTCCTGCCAGAGCCACAGGGCCACATTCAGTTGCATCAGAGGCAGTTTCAAATATAACTTAAACCAGTCTCCATCATCTTCTGATCCAGAAGCATTTAAGTTTGTCCTTACTTTAAAAATGGTGATTAATGAAGTTGATTACAGCTTGTCATAGGCACAGGGTGTAAACTCATATTCCACCAGTTCATCCTCATGCATTGGTAATGGTTCAGGGGCTTAAAACTCATAGACTTTTGAAACTGGGATGATTTCTCTTCTCATAATTTTGCACAAGCCTCCAATGCCTTGCAGCATCCTCATTGTAGTTCAGTGCTGTGGTAGGCATTCAAGAGGACTTGGAGAGAGAAATTGGGCCTTTCAGTCACTGTTTTAAAGATAATGAAGGTCTATTCAGCTCCTGGTAGCTGGAGTATAGGGGAAGGATTTGGAATTATTTTGAACACATTTTCTTGTTTCCCTCAGAAACAAGGTCAAGAGAGATTATTAATTTATTAAATCATTCTTTACTCATCTTTGAAGTAGTCTCTCAAGTCTTCATGACAAGATCTCAACTGAGCTCTCTGAGTTCAGAAAAAGAGAAGGAGAGCAAGAAGAGAGAAGAGCTTGCTAGGATTTTACCATGGTAATTTCACAAATGCTGCTTTACAATTTATCTATTGTCCTCAAAATAACTCCCATGTATTCTGCAGTTCACACAGCAAGCAGAGAAAAGATGTATTAACCACAATGGAATTAATTGCTTGCTCCTAGATTAAAAGAAATAGAAACTCAAGACTCTGAAAGACACTCATGAAGAAACTGACCTTCAGGAATACAGGAGATGGTATTAAAGTAATAAATTACTTTTAACCTAATAAGATAAAAATGTTCTAATCAAACTCAGGTGGTTTTTGTGTAAAGTACTGAGAAAATGTACACAAAGATATGTGGCATAGTGTCAGTGAAATACACAGAGTCAGCTCTCTTTGAAGTTTTGACACACCAGATACAGTATTGTGAATTTACTAAAGCACATGAACTACTCGTGCAGTAAGCAGGACCACAAAATGCAGTAGGCAGTGTCTGTGGAAAGAATCCATCTGTGTTCTTGTGCTCTCTCAAATGGGATTTGTAGTCACAGCAGCGATCTTCAAAATATGATGCTGCTGCCTGCATAGATATGTAGATATCATCTTTGCAGTTGCCATCTGGCACCAAGTTCTGAAGATTTATATCTTCGGGTTTGGCTGCAACCACAGTATGATAGGCACAAAAAGAGATGCTAACACTTCTACTGTGTTACAGTTCCACTTTAGGGAGTCTAAGAGAATACCACATACAAGATTTCTATTGAAATGGAGTATTAACAACACAAAGATGAAAACAGAAAAGCTTTCCTCTCTACTGAAGTTCATGCATCAGCAGGCACAGCTAACATTTGCTCAAACGGTTGCATTTTCTCATTGCTCTGGGATGCAATTAAACCTGTTTTAACTATCATTGGCTTATTAACGACTTACCCCAAGCTCGAACTGACAGCACAGATTTCTGCTCTCCAGTCTGAGAGAGAACAGACCTTAATATCTCCCTAGAGTTATGTAGTAGGTACATAGTATTTCATGCCATTTTAGATGGCCTTTAATAATGCATTTTAGTACAAATGCTTTTATTTTCATTTTAGTTTTATTTAGAAATTAAAAAAATAAAATTAAAAGGAAACTGTGACTAGGTGCTATAAACATCAGGTACAAATTGTGTGCTAGCACTGAAGTGATGCTAATTTACCACTCCCTAAGTGGTAAAATAGAGAAAGTCAGCAATAAAAACCCCACAGCATGTATGGAGAGAAAACAGCTGTTTTATATCCATAAAATACCGTGGAACTACTGCCATCTTCTGGAACATGAGAAAAAGACGTATCAACACTGAACAAAATGCTAGCACGAACTGAGGTTTAAGGTTTGAAATACAGAGTGAACAGAAATTCTTCAGGAACGACTGATTTTCCTATGGTGCCTTGTACATTATCATATTCCAGTTCTTCACCACCTACATATTTGACTCACAAAAAGTAGATTAGCAAAATTCTACACCTTTAATTTCAGTTGTGAGGACAACTGATGTAAGCTCTTGTTGCATTCTCTACTTCTGAGATTTTTCACAGAGTGATCACATGGGAATAGCGTAATTCTTTTTCATTTCTATCATACCAATTGACATGGCTTGTCATGGTTCTTGATTAGCACTTACCAAAGAACTGTTGTATGTTCTACAAATATGTTTGTGTGACACCTTTTGTGGTAACTTTACTGCACATTTCAGGCTTTATCCTGCTTTAGTAAGAACTCCAAGCCCTGAGGGAGTTGGATTCATCACATGGCACCAGACTTCTCAGGGACAGGTTAGACTTTAGGATCACTGAAAATAAACACATAATGATAAATAAACAATAGATTTAAATGAAATAAATAAATAGGACTCTTGACTCTCCCTGAGTGTTACAACACTCATTTTCCGAACAACCAGCAACTCCCACTCCACCTTAAGATCTTGAACAGCCATCTACTAGATGAGACTCTTGAATGCATACACCTGGTATTGCAGGAATACAACACTTCTGTCTAATTCTGTGCTATAACTAAACTTGGGATGATTTCATTTGTTTTACCAGTGTTTCCCCAATCTCTCTCTATTTTATGTTGGATGTCTTCCAGCCCAAAATTACAATTGATTTCTGGGCTGGTTTTCTGCAGAAAAATGCAAACAAGCAAACACAAAATGTTACCTGTTCAAAAACTCTGCCCACGGGGGCTGTATGGCAGGAGAAAAACTGCAGCCATCTGTCCACATCCCAGCAAGACATATGAGATCTCAGGTGGCCTTTGGGACAGGGCTGCCAAATACAAATCATGCCAGTTCTATAACACTTGGCACCTTCCCTTGGGTTTATCTTTGCAGTTAATACGAGCCATCAGTCTTGTTCCTCCAGAGGCTGACTGCTCCTATAAGAAACTGCTTTGCCTCTGCCCATTCATTGCCTCTCACTCATAAAATACTATTTTATACTCTTGGTGCAGGCAAGAATACCAGCTTATTGGCTCAGCAGAAATAACCCCATGTCCTGAAGAAGTCCACTGTGCTCAGGTGAGACCTCAGAGGAAAGATGCTAAAGTGTCTTCAGGTAATTTGGACATGAGTTTATGATAATTGGCAAGTGAAATACACCACCCTCCAGTAACAATTACAAAAAACCCAAACAAAACAAACAAACAAACAAACAAACCCACAGAAATCTGGGACAAGACCTGTGCAGCATTTAACTGTTACTAAGATCCCATTCTGCTAAAAATAGATTTCTTCACTTTATCATTCTTACTAAAATGTGATACAACCTGTCAATTCTGAGTGAGGGAATTTATCAGTTACCTGATATAGTTTCTATATGGTGAAACTCATTTTTGCTATATCCTGGACTCACACTATACTTGATGAGAAAAATTTAAATGTTTATTACTAAGAAAATCCAGAAAAAATTAAATCTGTTTTCCGTCTTTTGGCACCTGATTGAGTATAAATTTTGTAGAATATTATAATACTGAATTTACATTACTTGCTCCATTTTTAACTGTGCTGAATTAGGATGTTTTAACATGAGAATCTTGACAAAAGAGGAAAGAAATGTCTTCATCTGTTTTTATCCTCAGCACTGATTTTGCTGGTAGTGAACAGTATTTTACAGAGCATAAGTTCCATAAAGCTTTGGAGACAATCTGTCATCTGTCAGTAAGTGTTATCCAAGTTATGTTGTGTCACCAGAAAACACAAAATACAATTTAAATAAGCATGACAGTGTAAATTAGTCATTGGCTTGTTACCCTTGAATCTTATGTAAAACTGTTTTCTGCATCCTAGTAGAGAATTAGTATTCTAGTACTGATATTTTGAACAGCTAGTACTATGTAGGCACCAAGGCTATTCACACAGAGGAAAGGGATTTATTGCTTCAGGCTGTCCCAACACTTTCTCTTGCCTTTGCAAAACAGTTATTTCTCACTGTGCTCCTGTTTCTGAGTGGAAGATGCACCGTCTATTAGATCATTTTTCAACATGACCTCTGAGCTGTTTGTAGGAGTGTAGTGCATAGCACAAGTACACACAGAAATATGCTAGTTCCTAGGAAAAAAAAATCTTTCTAATGCTGCATCAATCTAATTACTCTTATGGAGGATTTTGGTACTAAGTGAGGAGGCCAGGTAAAGGGACTCAACCACCTGTGAAGTTTCTGACTGTAGAATGGCTCAAAAAGAAAGAAGTCCTCATACAGATGCTTTGTTTGAATCTCAAAAGCTTATATGTTGTGAGCAGAGTCTGCTGGAAGAAAGAAGGTGATCCAAATACAGTGATACAAGACCTGGAGCTGAAGGTTTTCTGAAGGGTTTCTGAGCACTGTAAATGAGCCGTGTTCTTCTAGCCCAGGGGAAGAATGAATATAAACATTTCCAGCTGGCCAGACTTCTCTGCTACCTCAGTTTCTGAGTTTGCAGTTTCAGGTTTGTCCCACTTTCATCCGGCACAGAGTTAATTTTCTTCTTGGGGGCTGGTACAGTGTTGTGTTTGGAATTTAGTGTGAGAATAATGTTGATAATATGCTGATGTTTTAGTTCTGGCCAAGTACTGCTTACTCTAAATCAAGAAGTTTTCAGCATCTCATGCTCTGACAGCGAGCACGTGCACAAGAAGTTGGGCAGGGATTGTGGCCAGGACAGCTGCTCTGATCTGGCCAAAAGATATTCCACACTATAAAACATCACAGTCAGTAAAGAAACCATATAAATTGGAAGGATATGGTCAGGACCCATCGATGCTGCTCAGGGACAGGCTGAGCATTGGGCAGAAGGTGATGAGCAGTTGTATTGTGCAACAGTTGTTTCTCTTGTTTTTTATCTCACTCTTTTTCTCCTTTTTATTACTATAATTATTATTATTATAATAATAATAATAATAATTAGTAGTAGTAGTATTAGTATTATTAGTATTATTATATTTTACTTGTTTCCACTATTGAACTGCTCTTCTCTCAGCCCATGAGTTTTACTTTTTCTGTTTTCC
>JAOXXN010000395.1:91469392-91497351 GCA_026770055.1 Myrmophylax atrothorax | reverse complement strand
ACAGACTCTCAAGATCCGTCAACCTTCATTTCTCAGCAGCCAACTGTACAAGAGGAAGAAGAAGTCATGATAGCTCATTCTCATCAGGAGGAGGTTGACAATGAATATGTGTCCAGGGGCTGTAGAAACAAATGCCATTCTCACTTACACGATACTCTAGGACAGACAGATCATCTTAGTCACCATCACCATGACTACCATCATATTCTGCACCACCACCATCATCAGAACCATCATCCCCACAGTCACAGTCAGCGCTACTCACGTGAAGAACTGAAGGACGCGGGGATAGCAACTCTGGCATGGATGGTGATTATGGGAGATGGACTACACAATTTTAGTGATGGGCTAGCAATTGGTAAGTGTTACCTTGAACTCTGCAACTTTGTTGTATGTGAAGACAGTGAAGTCTTCTTGCTATTGCTTATCTCTGTTGTATAGCTGGAATGTAGGAATGTAGCTAATCAGCAGAGGATCTCTGAAGCCTAAACTTATATTTGAAACCATCTCTGAATGAATAAGAAAACTTCAGTTTAACAACCTGAAGATCACTGAAACAGAAATTGTGTACTTACAGCTGTGTTTCTTTAGGAAATTCATAAACTTTGCTGTATTTCCTGCTTTTAGCAGTTAAAGCTAACATTTTTCAAAACTAAAGCTAGGCTTATAAAACAATATTTACGACTAACTTTGTATTTCAATGCCTGCAAGTGCTCAGCAGTTTTTTTAATCTTAATTATTTTTATGACAAGCGTGTAATTTTCGTGACATACAAAGTAATTATGTTTTTTTTCACTTCAGTCAGGCCACTAGTGTCATTGGCTTTTTATTTCTTTTCCATCTTCACATGTTATGCAGCAAGGTCAGGTTCTATGCTTGGCACACCTGTCTTCTGGGCCCTGGTTACACATCGTGTAAGTTCCCCCAGAGCAATAGTGTGAGCAGGGAGATGGTGCCCTGGTTTCAGTCTGGTTTAGTCTGAAGTTTACCCAAATAGATCAGGCAATATATATGCATGATTTTTGTGCTGTGGGAGGTAGGCATGCATTCATTTTTGCTGTGAAATTAATTTGGTCCAAATGATTGTGTTCTCCAAGGTGCTTTTACACTTTTGCATAGCAGTCCTGTCCTGTCACATGCAGATTTTCAGATATTATCGTCTCTCTAAAGAGCAGCATTGTAGTTCTTCCTAGTGCTTTTACTAACCTTCCAGAGAAGGTCTGTGCTGCTTTTTGTAACCTACGAGTGTCTGAGTAGCACAGTAGTGAGCTATTGCCTGTCAGAAATGTGATTCATGGAGAAGATACCAATGAGGTCACTGTATGTTGCCTTTTTGCAGATTTTTGCATTAAGAATATCTGTATCAATTAAAGTATTAACAGTTGGACTTGATATTAGGTCTTTTCCAGCCTAAATTATTCTGTGATTCCAGAAGTAGTTTTCTTCAGATGCTCAGTGTACTGCATTCAGTCTCTCTTCTTGGTAAAGATTTTTTTAAAAAAAATCAGTACTCAGAACCTTGTTCCTGAAGTTGAGCTTAATAGTTTTTTTTTTTTAAATTTAAACTTGTATGAAGTAAACAAAACATTTATCTTTTGGTTCCTGTTTTGTTCATGTCTCTATTGTTCCCTTAACATGTTCTAGTTGCTCAGTCTTTTTTGCCAATGCTTCAATGAAAATATTTCTTTATCACAAAAATAATAGGTTGAATATTTTGGTTTGGATTTCTGTCTGGAAGGTCAGGTTTGGGAACTCTCCTTTTTTGTTTTTTTTTTAGATGGAGAGCTAGACTCATGGTATTTCAAAATTGAAAGGTTAAAATAAGTTATAGAAAGTGAAGTCTGATCTGTAATCTTCAGTTCTTATGCTAATCTTTTCTGATCTTGACTTTTGTATTTAAGACTTTACACATATTGGATTCATTTCCAGCTTGTTTAGCATAGGGGAGGCAGTTCAGCAGTATCAGTCTTTCTGTCAATTTTATTGTAGGACAAGTTCATTCTTGTTTGAGGAGAAAACCCAATAACTATTTTCTCACAGCAGTATTTGCCGTTGTTCAGATTCAGTCAATTCAAAGTATAATGTGAAAAGAGACTTTCTTATTTAATCTCATTTTTGATGAAAGTTGAAGCATGAAATGTAAATTTTTGAGCAGATCAGTAGTGAAAATGTTGTAGAAGGAAGTTTTGCATACAAATGACACACAGAATCAATTACCTCCTGGCATTAGGGAGATTTGGGAAGGAGCTATGACTTTATAGTTATGAAGGGAAAAGTACAAGAAAGGTTAATAAAGGCTTATTGAATGGGAGAGCAATAGCTTTTAGAAATCCTGCTGTGTAGCTTGTTCAGGCTAATGGAAATACGGGTTTCCTCCAGTTCTGTACGTGCTTAAAAGTATTATGGAAAAACATCAGTTTGATGGTGGTGTGAAAATGCTAATACTGCTTGTGTAGTGTTTTACCTGTATTTAAAAGAAGTGAATGCTTCTCTAGACAGCTTTAGCCATCATAACCCTTCATTTTTCACTTTGTGATTTGTTATTCATGATTTCCATCAGTTACTTCTTTCCTCAAATCTGTTGTGCTAATTATGTAGGAACAAGTTTTAAAAGGGCTTATCTTTTTATTAGATCATGGAACAGTTGCATCTGACTCATTTGTACAAAATAATCATCTGTGATTTGAACTTCTCTGTGTAACTTCAACTAAATAAGTAAAATGCAGAACTCTTGCTTATAAATTTTTTCTTTAGCTTTTGAAAGAAGCAATGTCTTTAAAGTATATTTTAAGATACCAGTGATGCTATTAAATCAACCTCTTGAGAGGGGATAATGCCAGATTTATTAACGTTGTCTTCAGTTGTTAATGTTTTAAGACCTTTTAGCAGGAAAAAAAAGTTATTCTTGTTATTTAAGCTTGTACTTCGGTTACTTCTTACTTTTCCTCTTTGAAATTTGTAAGAATTCAGTTTCTACTATGGTCTTGTCTAAAGCTCTAATGCTTAATGTCTCACCTCAGTTCTTACTTTCTCTGCGTTGCTTCCCAGCTTAGTGTCATCTGCCAGTTTGCTGTTGGTGCCATCTGTTTCATCCAGACCATTTGCAAGATACTGAAGAAAATTGGTTGCAGTTTTTGTCTTGGGGAGCTCTGTCTCTTACTAGCCAGCTGTCAGGCTCTGTTAGCCCAGCAGTCCAGCCAGTGTGCAAGCTCATGTGTCCTCTTTGCCCAGATGAGACTGCTGTAGGAGGTAGTGTCAGAAATCCTACTAAAGTGAAGTTCTCTTACATTCACTGCTGTCACCATCTCTATAGTCAGTTATTTCCTCATGCTGGATGAAGCATTTGGAGAGGGATTTTGGGAGGATATTCAGCATGATCTTTTCAGGAACTTAGATGATGCTACTGTTCCCTGGTCTCTGCCTTTCTTAAAGATGGGGGAAAATGTTATCCTTTTCTCAGAGATCCACTGGGGCCTTCTGTAGCCATGGTTTTCCATAGATGATAGACTACAGCCTTGTAGTCACACTAGTCAACTCTATCAGCACCCTTGAGTGTGAGTCCCATCCTGGCATGCATATGAGCATTTCCAGTATTTTCTACATACCTCTCAACTGTTGCTTCTGTGGTTTGCTGTTGCTGTCTTTCTGGGGGGTGCTGGGATCTGGCTTTGCTAATTAGGACTGAGATGAAGGCTGTGTTGGTGCTTTGCTCTTTTTATGTCTACTGTTTGTTTCCCTTCCTGATCTATCAATAGACACAAATTTTTCCTGAATGTTGTTTCTCAGCTGGCACTCTGGTAGAACTGTTTCTTGTTATCCTTGGTGTCTTGTTAGTTTTAGCTCCAGCTGGGCTTTGGTGTTCCTCCTTTTTGTTCCACTGCTTTTAACTTCCTTGTTGCCAGTCTTTGTTCTTGTTTCTTGTGTGCTTCTCTTTTGAGTCTTAATTCATTAAGTCACACTGCTTAGCTGTGCATGTCTTCTGTGAGTGCTGCTGCACTGGCCACCTCTTCTGGGCACTCTTTCTTTTTTGACTGATTCCCGGGGTATTCTACACTGCAATTCCTTAAAGAAGTCAGAGTCTGCTTTGTTACAGTCTAGAGTCATAATTTTGCTTCTTGCTTTCCCAGCCTCCTGTATCCTTACCTCAGTTAGCTCATGCTCTCCAGGTGCCATTTTCTTTTGTATTTGCCATCCATTTTTCATTGGTTTTGAGCGGCAGGTCAGTCATAATGCTAACCCTGGCTGGCTTTTCTGTCATTTGTATTGAGGAAAGCATTACCAATACAAGTAAGGAACATCCTGGATTGTGTGCCCAGTACTGTTACCTCCACAGCTGAAAAATCTTATGTGAATGGTGATGTCCTGTGTTCATAGATAGCCTTATCCACCAGCTTTTCTTGGTTAGGGGCTTTGTAACCATATTCCTAGTGTTACTCTGGTCTTCACCAAGAGACTGAATAGGCACATGGAACTGCACTCATAATGTGCTTTTATACTAGAGCTCTCTGTGGTCAAGGAGCCCCTTTATGTAGATAGGTAAAAATAAAGTGGCTCCTATTCTGTCTTTGTAGGCAGTCAGTATCTATCCTTGACAGGCCAGACAAGATTTGCTGGTGACTCCACAGGCATCATTCAGGCGGGCTTTGGGCAGCCAAGGACTTCCCTGGGCAGTAGTTCAGCAGGTCTGTCTGCCCAGCATGGGAGGGAATCTCTGTTTCTAAAAAAACCCAACTTTCTTTTTGTACTCCTGGCCCTAACCTGATGTAGTGAACTGCTGGGCAAGGCAGAACTCATTTACCCTCTCACTGCTGCCAGGGTCATGACCATGTTCTTCAGATTCATAGCTGGAAGTGAGAACAGAGGGTTCTTCCTGTTGCCAGACTTCACTGTTTTCAAATCTTACTCATTTGGGAATTCATGTTTCCCATTCCAGTGCTGATTTGGTCCTGCCTTCCTCTCTAATCTGAGGGGCTTGGACCCTCTCAATCCTCTGTTCATAATCACTCATCCAAAGCAGCCTGCTCACTGCTTGCTGCATCCCCTTCACTGGATGCTGCAGCACACAGCCCAGACATAAAGCTACTGCTGTTGTCACTGTGGGGAAGAGCAGAGGAGAAGAGGAGGCTCAGAGGTGACCTCATCACTGTCTAGAACTATCTGAAGGGAAGTTAAAGCCAGGTGGGGGTTGGTCTCTTCTCCCAGGCACTCAGCAATAGGACAAGGGGGCACGGGCTCAAGATCTGCCAGGGGAAATTTAAGTTGGACATCAGAAAAAAATTCTTTACAGAGAGAGTAATCAGACATTGGAATGGCCTGCCCAGAGAGGTGGTGGATTCACCATCCCTGGAGGTTTTTAAACTGAGATTAGATGTGGCACTGAGTGCCATGATCTAGTAAATGGACCAACAGAGTTGGACCAAGGGTTGAACTTGATGATCTCGGAGGTCTTTTCCAACCCAATCGATTCTATGATTCAGCGATTTAGCCATATAAAAGTACCATTTGAGATAACAGGAAAGGAACTCAATGACACCAAGTCCGTGCTCGTCTTTCTAGCACACTTTCTGTGGCTGTTGGTGTCCTGCTCTTAACTCTGACCTTTCTCAATGAGAACAAACATTGGTGGAGAAAGACAAAAAAGAAATGCTTCCATATAACATCTTTCCAAAACAGACTAAAGGAGTTAATCTGTGAGAGAAGCAAACTATTCTTGATTGGGCCATGCACACAAATAGTGTTTGAATGTTGTTGGCATTTTACATTGTTTGTATTAAAAAAAAGTTAAATGAAAACATTATTCTTACTGCTTGCTACTTCTGCAATCTTTTGGGTTTTTAGTCAGCAGCTTCTCTTCTAATTATAGTAACAGTCATGTGCAAATCATAATTTGCCAATATAGGTTTTAAGTAGTTATTCTGGAAACAGTAATGTTTCAGATATAAGCAATCAGCTCATGAACCATCAGACAGCTTCATGTTTTTTTCTTATCCTAGGCATTAGAGGACAAAAGACATAGAAATAACTCAGACGTGGTATTCTTTTATATGGTTTTATGTTAGGTGGATTGTAAGCTTTAGGAATAAAGCTGAACTAGAGCTGAACTACTATCCACAAAGGTTTTTTCCTATATGGAGTTAGATGGACTTCTGATGTCTTGTATGGGGCGTAAGTTTGCTCTCTTCTCACAAATTAAAAAAAAGAAATACATTATACATTTTGGGCACAGTGAACTATATTTATGGATGATTATGAAGTCAGCATTATGGGTGAAAGTGAAGTTTTCATAAAGTTAAGAGTAATCTTCTTAAGGACAGGACTATATTTTTCAGACTTTTCTTTGCCAACTGCTTTGTGAGGACCTCCCCTATGCAGCTGCCCTGCTCCCAGGAGAAACCTGAAAGGTACAACAGCAACTAATTTTGATTAGTTTGATCAGTTGATTAAAAAACAGATTTTGAGTTAATCTTATCCAGTTACAACACATAAAGACTCTGCAGCTCACAAATGCAATACTGGAGAATATGGCTCACAGCAATTTAGAATTGTGGTTTTTAGTCTCTCATATGCATGTAAACTTTTAGCTTTGCTTTCAAGCTCACCCAAGTTTGCTCAGAAAAATGGCAGAACAGGTACGAGGAGACAAAGCTATGGTCAGAATATCAAAGCACTTTAACCAAAAAGCTCTAATTCTTCTGCCTGTAACACTGGTGTCACACCAATTTCCTCCTGAGCATTCCAGTGCATTTACTCCTGGCCTAGTCAAGAGATCCAGGGGAGACCAGAGGTGTTACATAATTTATATGTATTTACTTTCCAAATTTCCATTCCTTGAGCTAGAAACTGGTAAAACTACTGTACCTTCCACAAGAAGAGTCTAATCAATTTTAAGTACAAAACAAGCAATGGTAGTAATCCGATAGTAGAAAACAAAAAGATAAAGTTAAAATAAGTTCTACTAATTCTCACTTCTAGAATTCTTAGGTTTTGCCTTCTGGTTGGAGCAGGTCAGATAAAACTGATGTGGGCTGACAGACCTTCTGCACTGTGGGTGAAGTACACCCTTTTTAGGAGCTTGCAGCATCAGCAGTTTCAGGATGAGATATTTCCTGTTCTGTTAAATGGAAGCTGTGGTGTAATAATAGACAGTGCTATTTATTGGAAGCTTAAGCATGCTGAAGTTTTACAGATTTAGAAAGTTCACTAATCATTACCAATTAAAAAGGCTGCTTCATTCTGCATAAATTAATCATAATGATGCACTTAACTGCAGAGCCTGTTGAAAATATTTATTTGGAAAAAGTGGTACCAAATTTAATCCAAAACGAGTACTTATAGTAGCAGTCAAGGCTTTTGAACTTCTACAATTACAGGGTTTCTCTAAATAGCTAATAACTCAGCAAGACTGTGTTACCAGTGTCTTTGCATCTGGTAACTATTTACAATGTTCTGAAAGGCAAGAACAGAAAAGAAATACTTTGGAAGACTGGAAGTATACATTGTTCCCGTTAGACTTTCTTACATTCAATATCATAGCTGAGAACAAAAATATTCATTCCACATTACTGTGGAATTCTTGAAAATGCTTAGACATAAGGCTCTTCAGGGTGGGATTCCTATCTAGCTCTAGGCACATGGCAAGGCTTCTGTTACATGTTATCAGGTTTTTGTATGTTGCAGTCCTAACATCCAGAATATATTCAGGAGGAGAACCTGCATGGTTTAGCTCTATGCAGGTGACAGTGGTTTCATACAAGGCACTGTAGAGGTGTGTGTAACATCCCTTTAAACCTGCAATGTCTGACTTTGTGGGTTCTCATACCTCATTGTTGCAAAGGCTTCTGAAAAAGCATTAAAGGCATAAGGTCTGTGTGCTCATCATAGCACACCATGTCCAAGCAGAGACGGTGCACAAAGACCTACAAGCTGGTGTAGTGAAGTCAGAACCCATTAACTTTCCATACTACATTTGTGATAGGCACCATTGTGCCTACCTGTTATGTATGTACACCTGTAGAAAGAAGGTATACGACTGAATACTTGACCAAAGTGCAGCTGTGTCAGGTGGGGACCTGCCTCTTTCCCACACACTGCCCCAGCCATGGACCATGTGATGGCAGCATCGGGCTGACACAGAGGAGCAGAGCTGCACCCAGGGGCTTTCCAACCTGGCAGTGGAATGATCTCCATTCTTCTCTACAAAAACAACAAGGAGCTGACAAAAAGTCGAGAATGAGTTCCCAGGATCTGGAAACACAGCACAGATTTAACATGGAATTGTTTTATTCAGTGTAAAATAATACAAACAAGTGAAAATATCTGAGATACAATGAAAAAAAGTATAAACTTGTTATTACATAAAATTGGTATTTTTGATTTCTTGAAAAGTATCTTTCCTAGTGATTGTGATAATAAAGCACATGTGTTGTACGTGAATCACTAGCTCAGATTGCCAGTGTTAAAACCTGATTTTTAGGCATTTATTAAGTCATAAGTACCTTGTTTTCACTATGGAAATAACAAAGAATCAGTCACTGTTTGGACAGAATTTCAAGTGGAAGCATCTCAAATCTCTAAGAGCTTCAGCATTTCTGGTATCTCCAAGGTGTTTCAAGGAGCAGGCAGTACTGGTCACCTCCAGCACATGGCAGTGACCAGGCAATAGCTTATTAAAAACCTCAAGTTTCAATGCTGTTTTCTTGTAAGTAGTAAAATAAATTTTAAAATAAGTTTTGAATATTTCCAGTTTGTATGTTTTCCACTATGCTTAACATAAATGTGCTGATAACTGATACAAAAACTGCAGACATTTCAACTTTAAATCAAACTGGTTTGGCACACTGTGGATGCTCAGTATCACTGAAAGTTATCTTTTACCATTATATACAAAAAAGATGTAGTTCTGAATTTTTTTTAAAAAAACGAACATTAAAAACGCATGATTAGTGTAATCTTGTACAGGTAAACAGAATGAATTAAAAACTCTGACATCATTGGTTGATTAATCAAAAATACATTGATTTGTAAGTTTTATGACCTGTAAATTCACTAAGAGCATTGCATGATCCCTTTTATAGCTGATTTATGAAGTCTTTCATTCAATACAATATATTAGGTACATATTATTGATACATCACAGCACAAAACAGTGCATACGAGTGCTTTCATTCAACATTACAAAATACATACTCACTAAGTGCCAAAAGGGGGATGGTTTCACCCTAGGAAAGTAAGTCAGAAACTAATTTATACGGAGAGTAAAGGGTAGGAAGTATTTATATTTAATATTTTTACTTAGAACATTTCTTTGTAAAATCAACTATTTAAAAGACACACATTCTGCACTGGATCTAAAGTATCACGGGCTCATACAGATAATGTATATAACAAATAAAATTCTCAAAGTGGGTGCTGTCCTGTTTGTTTATCTTACTGCAGAAAATAATACACAATTATTTAGTGAAATACTACTAAATTCTCCAAACACTTGCAAAATATCATGGCTGTGCACTGAATATGTTTGTGGCAGCAGTCTATTAGCCTCAAAGCTCACCATCCAGTTCTTTTTTACCCTCCGCTTTTTAAAAAGTTAATTAAAACATCAGTGATTGCTATAAAAAAGAAGGATGTACTTTTATTTCTGCAGTATAAAGATAAAGTAGTAACCTAGCTGTAATTATAAGCCATATAGCAAATTATGAAAAATAGCAATATGCTGAAGTGTTTATTGACCAAATAACATCCCATAGAAGAATGAGACATTATCTAATTGCATCTGGCAGACCTCTCTACTCCTTGAATCTTCGGTCCTACTTCCTCTTTGCTTTCATTCAGTGGCTCTTTTTTAAGTTCTGACATTTAATTTCCCTAGGACTATTTAAAAAAAAAAAGGCAAACCAAACAACCAAAGAAACAAAAAATCCCAGCCAACCAACCAACCAAAAAACAAACATACATACACACACACAAATCCTGTCTGGTGGCTCTGTTTGGAGCTTATACTTTGTATAACAATAGTAAACATGAAAACTGCTCTTTCTCAGTGCCATCTTTTCTCAAGAATGCATTTTGGTTAACTAAACAGATAATTCCCATTCAGTAAAAGTGAAATATCAACATATTAAAAAGGCCATTGATACCTGCTGATTCTTAACATTTTTTCCTATTTCAGACATAGTTTTTGAGTGTCATATGTTTTCAATTTGTAATAATTTAAAACCTTGCCTCTCTTTGCAACAGAATGAAATTTGGCTTTAATGATTGTCTCACTGTTATCAGTGCTGCCCAGATTTTTCTCTCCAAAAGCCACACACTGCTGGTCCTTTTCTATTTGTCCTGTGCTTAGACAAATGAACAAAATTCAACTGAAAGGAACTAATATTATTCCATATTTTTATGAAGTTGAATGGCATATTTATTTAAAGTGACTCATTGGCTGGCAAAGCACAAAAGTGCTAAAGAGGCAGGAACAAATCTACTGAACCATCAGGTTGCTTAGAAGTCTTGACAATATTGTCAAAATTAAACTTGGAGAAAAGATAAACATTCCTTTTCAAAAAATCTGAGTGATTGAGAAGAAGTATTATGATTGCTAGAAAAGGTAGACTGTGTGTGTCCTCTGGTTGATTCATTTCTTGTCTGATATAATAGAGCCTGGTGGTAGTTCACTAAAATGGGCTGGCTACGCAATATGGCCTTATGTAATACAACAGTCTTATATGGAGAGTGTCAAGGGCAGTATCTGTCCCATTGTTGCCATAAAGCTGATTGAACAATCCTTAGGGATTAATCTTAAAGATTTTCTTTTTCCTAGTAGACTGTGGCTGTGAGGGAGAGATATGACCTTTCATTATCTTTTCTCTTCCCTGAGAAGAATGAATAAAAAAGGTTCTCCAAATGTGACTTTCAGACAATATCCTTCCTGTGCTGGGGACCCCAGACCTGGATGCAGCACTCCAGGTGGAGTCTCACCTAAGTGGTGGAGAGGGGCAGAATCACCTCCCTCAACCTGTCAGCCCCACTGCTTTTGATGTAGACCAGGACACAGTTGCCATTCTGGGCTTCGAGTGCACATTGCCAGCTCATATCCAGCCTCTCATCCTCCAGCACCCAAGAGTCCTGCTCGACAGGGCTGCTCTTGATCTGTTCATCCCCCAGCCTTTATTGATACCAGGGGTTTCCCCAGCCCAGGTGCAGCACCTTCCACTTGGTCTTGTTAAAACTCATGAGATTCCCATGGGCCCACTTCTTGAGCTTGTCCAGGTCACTCTGGATGGCATCCCATCCATCAGGTGTGTCACCTGCACCACCCAGCTTGGTGTCATCTGCAAATCTGCTAATGATGCACTTGATCCTTTTGTCTATGCCATTAATGAAGATACTAAATAACACTGGTCCCAGTATAGACTCCTGAGGGACATCACTTGTCACTGATATCCACTGAGACTCGGAGACTTTGATCACTACCCTCTGGATGCAACCATCCAACCACTTTCTTATCCACCTAAGAGTACACTCATCAAATCTTTCCAATTTAGAGAGAAGGATGTTGTGGGGGGCCATGTCAAAGGCTTTACAGCAGTCCAGATAAATGATATCTGGAGCCCTTCCCTTGTCCACTGATGTAGTCACTCCATCATAGAAGGCCACAAGGTTGGTCAGGCAGGATTTGCCTTTGGTGAAGCAGTGCTCTCTGTTTTGAATCCCCTCCTTGTCCATGTGACTTAACACAGCTTCTAGGAGGATCTGTTCCATGATCTTCCCAGGCACAGAGGTTAGGCTGACAAGTCAGTAGTTGCCAGGGTGATCCTTTCCACCCTTTTTAAAGATGAGTAGAGTTTCTCCGATTTTCCAGTGACCTGGGACTCCACCTGACTGCCATTACTTTTCAAAATATTAAAATATTGATAATATTGTAGTAATATGAGAATCTTTGGTTTCTGTAATTTAAAAATTGTGAACAGTTCTTAGTTAGACATTTTTTCCACCTTCCAGTGTGTGACTCCTTCAGCAGCCATAAAATGTACCTTTATTTAATTTGAAGATAATATTGTGGTAATTTCTGAAGACATATAATCTGCAAAATCAGTTTTGTTGTAGCTCAACGATAGGTTTCTGAATAAGTGTTAAAACACTGTGCTTACTTTTAGGACTAGGCTAAAGGATTTGACAATGTAATTTATGTCATCATTGCATGAAGAAGCAATTTTTTCTCCTACTTTATGATAAGCAAGTAGTAACATTTTTAAAATCTGTGTTGTGCTCTCAAAACCTATTCTTCCAAGAACCATGCACCAACTAAGCCAAAATTGCTGTCTTGTGTATACAAATCCTCACCTCACATAAAGTAAGGTGAAACTACATGAATTAAAGAATATTGAAGTAAAATATCTCTGCTCTCCATGTCTAGGATGGGGAAGAATATAAGATCCCTGTGTTTTGTGTCTCATTTGCCACATGCACAAGCTGTCTTCTAGTAAATTAAGAGTTTGTAGAGAGTGTTTTTCCTTCACAGCCAGCATGGTTTTTTATCAAATAAACTCAGAAATGTCTGTCATAAAGTAGAAATACCCTCCAAGACCTTACTGAAGCATATGCAGTAAATCCTTTCAACCAAGCTTCAACAACAACCAAAAAAGGTGCTAGCAGATTCTTCTTCAGCAGGAAAAAAAAATAAGTTTTTATACAGATCTTTCTTAAACAATTTGGAGTGAGTACACTGCCTATAAAGAACAAGAGAGTTTGACATCGATGATGTTCCATGACTAGAAATAAATAATTTGTAAGCACATTGTGCACAGACCCCAAATACGACCACGAATTCAAAGCACCTCTAGCTGACCAGCATATACATTTATCATTGGTCTGGTGCAATGAAGATGATCGGGTAAGGATTACTCTATGACAGTTTTGCTTTTGCACTGGCTGCTGAGCAGCCAGAAACTGTTTCCTGTGGGCAGCCAACTATTGATCCAACTCCCTTCTGCCAGGGGTGCAGCTAATGGGAGTTCCACAGGCAAATCTAAACTACATTTTATCTTCATTTTCATCTGAAATATGAGTTGGTCTTTTTTACTCTAGACAGTAATTTACTTTTCATTTTCCTTCATTGATGTGCAAGAGTTGAAGCATAAAATGATTCTCAAATGTAGTTAAACTGAGATAACAATTGACATTGTGACCATGACTACTGCTGCACAACAAACAACTGCATGAATCAAGGTTTCATTGGTCTTTGAGGCAGCATACAACAGAAAGTATCCTTAAAATGGAACTGTGTTGTAGTTGAAGAAATGTATCAATTTGTCTGCATAGGGACTAGGACTAAGGGGGAGAAAAGGCATCCAAAGTTCTTAGCCAACAGCAACAGAGCAGTAAAATGTTTCTTACTAATTTACATTCAAGGGCTATTCCCCACACCCTATCTTAGAAATAGTTTGCAAAATGGTCTTTCTTTTATGCTTTTTAATATTTTTGTCATTGGATTTTTACTAACAAAACAAACAGAATGAAGAGCTGTCTTACACAGCAAGAAGAAAGCCAAGGCACTTGATTCATTTATAAAATGCTAAAGAATGATCGATACTATGGGTAAGTATTTTTTATATGAAGTTATTTATTCATAAACTACAGTATATCTCACCTCATTTCAACAACAGTTGATGTCTCCATTTCCCCCTGGAAACTCCTTCAGGTTCCATTATAAGAATCATAAATAATATGTGTTAATGAGATATGGATTGATTATGTTGGAAAAGCTGACATTTTCATCCATCATTCTAAATGATGCTTAATGATGGATTACCAGCCCGTAATTCCTCTGATATGAGATTAAATAAAATACCAGGCTGTTTCAGCAGGCTGGTCCAAGGAGATGACAATAAATCTGCTCAATTATTGTATTACCAATCCGGTGTTCACTGCTAAGGATATTATTATTTCATTTAGACTTGTTCATGCATTATAGATTATTTTATTTCAGTCAGTCAAAGGGAGGAACTGTAGTGTTATATTCTCAGAGCTGCAAAGGACTGAGCCTTGAGAGAGCACAGTACATGAAGCTCAGTGAGCTTCAAGCAGACAGAAGAAAGCTTCCAGTCTCCTTTCAGATCAAAAATACATGGTGAAAGGAACATTTTGTTTTCACCTTAGTTTACTTCTCTGAAAAGCCTCAACCAAAGGATACTGCCTGAAAAGCTAATCCATTGACACAGAATTATTGGATCCTCTATGCTTTGGTCTTCACTTTGGTCTTGTAGCATATTTATAATTCAGGTCATTCAGACTATCTTTTGGCCTGAAAAACTAGACTGCAAACAACTGCAACTAAAAGCATCCCTCTGTTTTCCTTGCCTCATGCTTAGAAGAGAGAAAACATGCCAAATTTATTAACAGAAGCCTAACACAGAAAGTTATTTTCTTTGCAAACTGACCACACAGTCCTGATAAATTCCCCTTCCTTGCAATGAAATAACAATTGTTGCACTTTACTCAGTGCCCTAGTTTTCCTCAGAATGTTTTGCAGTGGCAGATAATACTACAATATGAAACATGACAAGTGCCTAGCTAAGCCATACAGACATAGGGGAACTTCTAGATAGATAAGTTTTAATCTTCTATCCCAGACTGCAAATCAGTGAATGAGGTGGTCTGTGGAAAACACATTGCACACAGTGTGATGATCCCTGTTACTTCACCAGTTACTTTTCTGTAAAATAAGGAAATATGAAAACAGTGGTTTCTCCACTGTCTAAATACCAGAAAGGTGACAGCCGTGCAGAGGCAAGTTATAATCTGTTCCTTGCAGAAGAGAATTTCTCCAACCCTGCTCCAAAACCTGCTTCCTGAGTTTTCATTGACCTGACCCCCTGTGCTTACAGACATCCCCTAAAGAAAGGTGTCAATAAAGTAGGATTTTTGTCAAAAGCAAGAGCACAAGATCACTTATACTCTAGTTGTGGTGACTCTATACTGAAGTGCAGTAGTTAAATGAAGAGGAGAGATGTGTTGAGCATAGAATTTATTTCTTCCCTAGTGTTATCACTCAGGAGTTAGTAAAGAAGTGAAAATTGCTGAGGGGCAATGGGAAAACTTGCTCCAGCAACAAGTTTCCTCCCTGGTTTGTTCCTTTTTCGAAGCTCATCAGATAAGCTTTTATCTGATAGACCAAAACAAGGACATGTTGCAGAATAATACCCTTGTGGAACGATAACCAGATGTATCTCCGCACTGCTGGACTAATTTAGCAATATGGGAGTCATCATGGCTGGGTCTTTGAAAAAAAAATCCTTTTGATTCTCATCACTAGTCAAAAGACAAAGAGAATTGTTAATAATTATTAATATAGTAGTGGAAGTAAAATAAAAATGTTGTTACATCACTGTACTGACTAACATCACCCATTTAAAAGGGTATAACAGGGTTAGAGAATGCAATACAGCCAAGAGCCAAGCCAGGCCTAACCTATCAAATAAATATTTGAAAAATTTTAGCACCAACACAGCTACTTCAATTCCAGCTACTGCTAAGACCTGAAAAAAACCATCCTGTTAACAGATCAACAGCTAATAACTGATTTTCAAAAGATAATAAATGCACCCCAGATGTTGCATTTCAAGGATGCACATGGCACTGCAGATTTTAATTTTGGGAACCTTGGCAATATTTACTCTGTCCGGATATCTAAATGTATTCATGTTATTGATCTTCTAGAGGTTGGCAGTCAAACAATCACTGTCAACTCAGTGAAAGGACAAACTCCACAAACCATATTCAAAGCCACGTACAGAACCCACACACACACCTGAGCACATTTATGGCAAGGCTGCTGCTGGAGCACAGACTCCCAAGGCCGAGTTTGCTCTGTCTCACAGTTTAAAGTGTCTGCAGGGCCTGGCACAAGGAGCACAGCACTCAAGGACATTGCATCCTCCTCATTTCTGTGAAGGGAGGGAATGGGGTTTTTGCCACCATGGCCTGTCTTGCTTGTCAAAACAGTTTTGTCTGCAAGCTGCATAATGGAGAACGACAGCACTGATGTAGGAGCAGAGCCATGGAATTACTGGGGCAGAACCAGTGGAGGGTATAAAAATATTGTAATACACACAATAAACAGTGGATAGTTTGCTAAACTGTTAGAAGAACGGTTCAAACACATCCATATTTTCCTAACCTACCAAACAGTATATATCTCTATGTATTCCTTAGTGCCTTATTTTGTGCTTATCAATGGTATCTCAGGATGTTTCCAGTTTCTCTGTACTCAGCTGCACTTCAAAGATGCTGCATCGCTTCTCAAGGATGCTCGTGGTTCCCAGACTAGCAGGTGTTTTCCTTTTAAGTATTTCAGCAGGCACCTTCTTCTGGTCTGTACTTTTCCCTTTATGACCAGGTTGCTACCATCAGGCACTGAGTTCTCCCTAGTCTTTGATCAATTGACAATGCGTGACACAGGAAAAAGGTATTTTGCAGGTGCTAAAGGATGACTGAAACCCAAGGTGTTCTAAAGATGTAAAAATGTTACCTCTTCAGCAATGGTTTTTGCCTTGTCCTTTTATTTTCCCCCGATTCCCACTTTACCAATTTTTTTTTTTAACAATAGGCTATATGACATTTCCTGAAGCTACACAAATCTCCCTTGGTACAAGAATCCAGTAACTCATGTACTTTCTCTGTAAAGCAAGGATATTAATCTCTGAACTGTTATACTGGGTTTCTTGTGGATACATATGAAGGAGCCTAAAGGAATTGTCTGACTGCATTTAAAATATTTTTTCATACTATGGTTGTTATGTCAATTTTGATTCCTCAGATTCTGTGATTTCCATGTGTAGGCCACAGTTAGGGAGGCTGAAATCTGCTCATTTGATGTAAAAGAAATTATTCTAATAATAACACAAAAAAAGATCAATGACAGTGTTTCATTTTTTTGATGTTAGCTGAGGCTGCTTGGCTTTGAAAAGGAAGTGTGTGTGGAGAGAGGAAGCCTGGCTATGTCTCCGAGTGGCAGCCCCATTTCCCGTGCCCTGCAGCCATCCTGTCGGCACCTGGGGTTGACTTGCAGAGCCAGTGGGGGAAGATGGTTGTCCTCCAAAGCTTTGTGCGCTTGTGAGTTCCTAATCTTACTGAATCAAAAAGGACTAGACATAGCTGCAGATTGTTTGTTTTTATCATTATTTCTTCTGCAGGAAAGAATATACATTTAGATCATCACTGCTAGAGCTTTTTGAACCATCTTTGCAAGTATGCAAAATGCTCCCTGGTGCAGCGCAGGCTTAGGGAGATAAGACCTCTTCTTACCCTGTCAGGAGGCACTGTCACCCTGTTACTTACCCTAGTGAAAGTAGGGGGGAAATGATGAAAGCAGTAACTGCCCCTCTTTTCTTTCTCTGCACAGCAGTAGCTGGTCCAGTGCCCTCAGCTTTCTCACAAGCAGACTTTTTCCTCACACGTTGAACAAATAAGGTGCAAGCAGTCCCATGCACACCCAAAGGCATCAGAGCAAACAGCTCTCACTCAAGAACTCTAGCAGCACCTCCTATTGCCTACTCACTGTCTGTTAGCTCCAGAAGTGCTATGAAAGAAACTGAGGAGCAGACCAAGAAAGCAGATTACTCCTGATGGCTAAGGCTAAGATGGTATTTTCTCACTGAGCCAATTCCTGCCTTTCATAACACCGAGGAGCTAATCGGTTTAACACTGATGAAATAATAGGCTGAATGTGCTGCAAGTTATCTAAAGACCACCAAAGCTTTAAAACATAGCTTACTAAAAAAAATGTTGGTCTGGTTACTTCCAGCTTCTTTCAGCAGTAAGTGCATTCAGTTGGGCAGAAAAAAGTCCTGGCATCGACAAGGACAACTCACTTACTGCCAGACATCCAGAGGTAGTTTGGATATGTGACAAGCACCCATCCCATCACCACCAGACAGACCTTCGGCCACTCACTTGATGTTGGTACCACGGAAGCCCTGACTCCATGCATGGCATTTCTGGGTCCTTTCTCCCATGGCAAGGGACTGGTGCAGCCCTCTGGGCAGCCTGAACCGTGCTCTCCCCTCTTATCTGCCTTGTTCACAAACCAACCAGCTGCTTGGAAGTGTATCATGTGACACCTGTTACAAAGGGGCCTAGAAGAGCACTACCACACCATGGTGAGATGGTGTTGTTCTTTTCCAGAAAGACCCTTTTTCCCCACCTCCCATCTTAAATGGTTAAAAATGTTGACCTGTTTCACTTCAAGGAAGTGTCTGACAACACTGAAAAGGAGAGTTGTATTCATCTCCAAGGTATCTGAGCCAGATTTTTTTTCTGATTCTTCAATCATTGGGAGAATTTTTGAAAGCCACAAGGAAGTAAGCTCCCTTTCCTTGTCAGCTGCACTTGCATGCAATATTTACTACAAGGTCCAGGTAAAGCTTCTGTCTCAAGTGATTTTTGACTAGGTTTTTGTTAGTTCCTCTGTCCTATCAGTAGAAATATCAGGAAACACAATAGTGCAAAATGTTATAAGGGATGGTGTAATCCTTCCTTTTTGTCTTTCATTTGTTATCCTTCAACAAGACAAACCAATGCTCTTACCCTTTTCCTTGGTCAAAAATGTAGATCTACTATATCTCCTTTTGTTGGTAGACCGATTTCTTGTTATATGTGCATAAATATATAAATAAAGATAACACTAGTGATTTTTCTGTGAGTTATTGCAGATACAGTACGACTTTCATTTCAGTTGTTGTAATTAAGCAGTGTTTCTGCCTACTGCACCTCCTGTTTAAGCCTCATAATCTCTCAGCCATTACCAAAACAGCAGTGTTACATTGGTGGCTTCTCAGTTGCTGGGTCTCTTGTTTACTCTGAGCTGATGTTACACAACAAGCCTTGTCTCTAAGAAATAAAAAGATGCTATTTTTGAATCTTCATTAATGAGTATTTCTTATACTCCTAGTGACCAAAAACCTGGGAAATTTACCCTAATAAAGTTAAGTGAACTCACTTTCTAACTCCTGTATGGGGTTTACCTGCCCTGGGTGTTTCAAGACAGCACCCACAGACACTGTGTCTTCAGCAGGATTTTGTGGAGGATTTTGTATGATATTGGCCACCACTGGGCGAAAACAGGTTAAGATACATAGAAGTGAAAACTATACTGAGCTGATACAACTGAAAACCATGCCATTAGCTCATCAAAACACAGCCCATCTGTTTCTGTGTAATTACTCATCTTTTATTTTACAGCATCTGTAAAGTCTGCAGGTGTTGCCATAATATAGGTTATCATGTTTGTATTTTCATCTACTAGTTTTGGATATGTCTTGTCTGTTATTGCATGAAGTTAACTTTCAAATTAGTATATGATGTGTGATGTTTATTGCTTTAATCTTCCATACACTCCCTCTTTGTAAAATTTTTCTTGTTAGCGTTTCAGATTACTCCCTACAGTCAAGAGCATAGATATTCTTTAGGTATATACTTTCAAAAATGATTAGGGAGTTTTCTGCTGTTATTGTGGGTTTACCTGTTACAAATTTTTTTAATCCATCAGTTTATTATTTACCTCCCTAGATGTTTAAGATTTCTTTATTTTATTCTCGGTATATCTCTTCTCTTTCAGTAAATTCCAGATTTTTTGATGTAGAAATGTGTAAGACTGGCTAGATTCTCAGGAGAAATTGCTTCTCTTGGTACCTGAACCAAAGAATTAATAAAAGAATGCCTCCAATATATGAGAGAATTAATGCATTTTCTCATATTCACATGATTGTAAAAGTACTTTGGGCTTTGTAGATACCACAATATTATGTTACTAAATCAGGAAAATAAATCAAATTAAAAATTGTAGGCCAAGAAACATTTTGCTTGGTTTAGCTTTGCTGTGTCTGCCCCTTTATGTTTTAGTTGTTATAGTCAGCAGATATTTTACCTTTTACATCACTGATTAAATTAAGAAACAAATTAATTTAAGGGCTCTGACTGCTCTTGATTGTCAGCAATTTAGACGCTTATTAAGTGGTTTAAAGTACATTTAATTAAAGATGTATTGCTTCATATCCAGTAGTCAGTAAAACATTTAGCGTTTATGTCTTTTAAAATTTATTATCACTTTTTCTGTAGTTCAAGAGGAATTTTAGAAGATGTATGCATGATTTCCTCATTTGAAACAATGACTAACCACTAATAGCACTGAATATAGTCTTCCTCTTACCCACCGTTTGTAATTATAAGAATGAATTGGCCCTTGGCAAAGTGTTATGCCTCTGCTTGTTCCCATTAAAAGTCTTACGTACCCTCTCACTATCTATTTCAAAGGTTAAGAAACACTGTTGTTCAGAGGAGGCATCAGTCAATGCTGGAAATGGATCTGGAGTTTAGGCACCAAGCTATGTCACACACTGTTCTGAATATATTTGGTTGGTTGGTTGGTTGGTTTGTTTTTGTTTGTTCTTTCTTCCCCAAACTAAAAACCTATTCTAGAACAACATGTCTTCCAAAATAGTCCAGAATGTCCAGCCCCAAAAACAAAAGCAACCATAATACAGAAGGCCACACAGTCTGGTGTTCATTGTGACAAAACATGATTTGAGTGTGCTTTCTCCCTCTCCAGCACCTTCAGGAGAGTCAAACTGTTATTCCACACCTTCCTTTTGGCTGTAACTACCACGGAGGAGGTGTAAGCCCTGAGAACAAACACCATGATGTTTCTTTGAAGGCTCTTGGTGAGGAAAAAGAGATCATGGAGCAAGTCTGAATGTGTGACCAGTGCCAGCCCCTGGCAGTTGCAGATATTTTTTACTTTCGTATAGAACCATATATCTGGGAGTAGAAAGAAGAGATCATGGGCTCAACATGAGTTAAAAATACATCAGTGATTCCTTACTCCTTTTTTTTGAAGCTGTTATTATAAAATAATGGCATATGTTGAGAGCTATCAGGACACAAAGACTTGGACATCCTTCTCAAAACAGGCTGTTCCCTTTTACCTTTAGTAAAAGGAATTTGGGGGTTGATGTTTCAGGAAGCAAAAGCAGAACGGGAGACTTCTGCAGCTGATTTCTGTGGAGATGAATTAACATCCTGAGGTTTATTTGCTTGTTTAATAGGGTCACCTGGGCCTTCTGCTGAATCAGAGGAAAACCACACCTACCTCAGGCCTCTTTGTTCCTGTGATGAAGGGAGGATCTGGTTAAGGTTAACCTTTTGAGGAGTGGTTTAGACTGGATTAAAAAGCATTTCTTTACCAAGAGGGTGGTCAAACACTGGAACAGCCTTCCTAGAAAGGTAGTCAATGCCCCAAGCTTTTCAGTGTTTAAGAGAAATTTGGACAGTGCCCTTACAACATGCTTTAACTTTTGGTCTGCCTTGAATTGGTCAGGCAGCTGGTCTAGATGTTCCTTTTAGGTCCCTTCCAACTGAATATTCTATTCTATTCTATTCTATTCTATTCTATTCTATTCTATTCTAAATTTCAGAGTAGGAATACATGAATTTGTCCTGTTGCACTGAGCCCCACTCACTGTGTTTGCAGGGTGTAAGGCAGAGATGAGAATAACTGTACAAACACACTCCTCCTCCTCCTCCTCTGGCACTTGGCTGGTTGGAGTTTACAGGCAGACATTTTGGGCTAAGCAATAATGGCATCAGTGGAGTTTTCTTTGCTGGGCAGGTAGGGCTGCAGAGGGTGCCACTGCTGTTTGCCTGTGTGATAAGTTGCTTTTTAGCTTTTTTTTTAGGGTTGAATAGAGTGCAGGTGCCCAGCAGCTGGGACTGTGGGCTGCAGGGGCCTCTGTGAGGAGAGGGAAGGAGTTTCCCCTAAGCATTTTGATGTTCATATTCTTACTTCCTAATACCTGACTTAGTATTTAAATATACGTGTATCATTTGGCTGTAAATTAATTTCACAGAATTTCAGAATGGTAACATAAGAAGTGAACACTGGCACCATCTAGCCCAACCTCCCCGCTCAAGCACAGTCCAGTGGAGCACATTCCTAAGGATTGTGTCCAGATTGCTTTTGAATATGCCCAGTGAGGGAGACTCCACAACCTCTCTGGGCAGCCTGTTCCAGCACTCGGTCACCTGCACAGGTAAAGTTCTTCTTCACCTTCCAGTGCAACTTCTGTGTTTCAGAAACAAATTAAGTTCTCCTAATCAAGACTGTTTCGGCTATGAGGGTAATTGGGAAATGATCTCCCTGTCTTTCTCTCAACCCATGAGCTTTCTTCTTTTTTTTTTTCCTATTTCCTCCTCCCCCGTAAGGGGGACAGGGACTGAGTGGCTGCTAGGTGGCAGATTGGCTACCAGCCAGGACCAACCCACCACAGCAGTTCAGCAAAACACAAGGTTGTTTGTAAGCTTTGGGCTCAAGACCAAAGACAAAAAACAACAACAAAAAGAAGTAAAAGAATTTAGGTTGTCAAACTGTTCAAGTCAGTGACATGGGTCCTTCCTCTCTACACCTGTGCACTGAACTTCACATCAGAAAGTTAGGAGGCTTTCCTTTTTAAGTCAGCTTAGTGCTTTACATATCTATAAAAAAAATCTTCTATGAGATTGTTTACACAGTTCCTGGAGTAAGAAAGTCTGTTTGATCTTTTGCAAAGTCAGCAAGACCTTGGGCTGCCCAGACTTTGAACGGCAGTTTACAAAAGCTTCTAGAAGCTCACTGAAAGACAATACATTTTAATCTGCAACTCTTATCCAGGTTAATAAACGCAAAGGTATATACCATCCAAAGTGAAAAACTTCCATGCAACTGCCCATAATCTCTTCTTGTCAATAGGAGGCATACTGTTCTTCAATCTGTTCAATGGTAGTTTAATTCCTACTGAAGAAACCCTCATTCTGTCAGAATCTACTCATTCTTTCCTCCACTCCTTTATTGTCTTGCCTGAAGGGGTATGTAAAACTTCAGAGGCTAATACAAAACACCCTACAAAAGACAAGGTTGTAAAGGATGATGGAAATGGTTACAAAATAAACAAAGCAGGCATAATAAAAGTAGTCTTAAAATAATAAGGTTTTATTATAAGATCATAACACATGCCAAAATAAAAGTGCTTTCCAAACCACTGAGTATGTCTATGAATTGTATTTACATATTTTTCCTTCCAAAACTAGAATTTGGTTTAGTATTTGTGGATATTGTCAAAAGTAAGTATTTCAAAATGTGATTCAAGAGTAGATGCAAACAATGAAGAAGAAGGAGCCCTGGCTTGAAATGAAGCTGTTCCTGCCAAAGTCAAGAGCAGAGAATGTTAGGGCTGAAAATTTAAATACGCCCTACTTAAACGGAGAAGGTAAAATTTTGTAAAAACAAGAACAAATAACATAAAAACTAACAATGCAAGCTTTTCATAATATCACATCAAAATTACACAGGATACCCCAGTGATCACTAGGGAATCTGCCACAGTCTAGTTTTTCCAAGCCAATTAAGTCCATACTTCGAGGTATAATATGCCCCCCTTGTGCTGAAGGCCGAAAGTAAACACGGTCAAATCTCATCTTGCACTTGTACGCTGCATTCAGGTTGGTATTGGAGTGGGTGTCCCAAGTATAGCGGCAGTGTTGTGGTTTACCCAAAAATTCCCAGATATCTGTAATGTTTTTAGGTAAGTCACCAAGTTTAGCAACCTGTAGGTAGAAGGGGGGGGAAAAAACACAAGATAAACCCATAACATACTGAACTCTAGTTTTGCCTTCAAAAATACAACTGTTATCACAGCATTGTTTTTTTCTGCAGCAAAACATTAAGTTGTTAAAAACAAAGATCTTGGAGACATTACTAAACTGTGGTATTTCTCAAGATATTCTATAGCATGACCAATTCCTGTAGTACTTTCTAAATCCAAAACATGTTACAAAATAAATGTTCAGCTCTGAAATGTTGAGGTATAGGGGTCAACACTGTGTTCTCTGAACCAAAGTCATTCCAGTTCATTACAGTGGAATTTCATGATAGGGAGAGATGACACTCTGACGTTCTAGTAATAATGACACTTTTAGTATCCAAACCCAAAAATTACTTCTCATTTTTAATGTCTTGATTATGGAGGATTAAAATTCCAAGATCTATTTCTCCAGAGCACCCTTTTCTTCCATTGGTTCTACAAGCTCTGAGAATCAGCAAGTTGGGCAAGTAAGTATCAGGTTCTCAATACGGGAAGATTTTTTTGAAGTCAAAATTTCATCAACTTTCCCTGCATCTGCTCAGATCTAAATATTATCAATAAAGCATTTTGTTATGGGAAGGTGTCTCCATATAAATCATCTCAGCCATAACTGCCTCAGCATAGCAATGCTTACCTCTACTTAGTAACCCTTTCACTTCTTAAGAATAAATATTGAATACCTCTACTCTGTTTAAGCAGGTAATTTTTCATAAGGACAAGAGAAAACCCTGAGATTAGAAGATTTTTGTCAGAATACCTTCTCCAAATAACATGGTTGTTTATTTCTGTTTACCTCACTGTCTCTGAGGTTTGTATCTCCTCCAAATATAACAGTGGTTGACTCAGACTCCTTCTGCATTTTGTTTAACACTATTTGCAGCTGCTTTATACGTTCCTTAGAGTGATTTTTTGTGCTCTCCAGATGAGAGGTCATAAGGCAAAGTTCATTACCAGATATGGTCACCTACGTGTGAAACAAAGAGGCAATGTTACTATCCAAGCCATGATAAAAAGTTCAAAGATAAAATCTAATCACAAGGCAAATTACTGAATGACAGTCTAGTTAATATTAGTTTTACAGTGAAGAAAAATGGCTTACAAGAAGATAAAAGGGTTTTAGTTTTGTTTTCAGAGGTTATGAGACTTGAAAACAAAGTGCAGTAAATAACTTAGATAAAAGACTTAAGTTTGTTAGTATCAAATGCAACTGGGTTTGTATGCTTGGAGAAGTTTTTCTGCTGTTTGAGACTATCATAGAGAAAAGGCCAGTTCAGCATTTCCTGGGACTTTTTTCTTTGGAAGGCAGAAATACATCTGTTTAGTCATACTGATTCACTCACATGCACAACCAAAAGGTTCCTCATCATGGCAGTTGTTGGAAAAGGTATTATCTCATGTTTCAGTAGCTTCACTCTTGATTTCTTTAACATTATGACAGTGAAATACTCATCTATGTTACCTAAAGAGGACCAGGGAAAGAAATGTTCAAGGATATCTTGTGCTGAACCATAAAGAATTTAAGGTTCTGAAAGAGACCTTATTACCAAGACTTGTGAGAATCGATGTTAATTTGTAAGATGTACAAACTCGTAAGTGAAATGTTGCATAACACTGGTCTAAATTTTTCAGATTTTTTTAAATGCCTGTATTACTTATCTATGGTACTTTTTGACTACCCTTGCTAACAGTCTTTCAAAGGCAGAAAAAAATACAAAGGGAATCACCAGGCAAGCAAGCTCTTCACATGCATAATTTGCATCAAGCTATATGCTGATATCAAAATACAGAAAATAAGTTAGGTGCTTCCTTTTTCACTTTACTCTATACATTTCTACAAATCATTGGGAGGCTCTGGTAAGGGAGACAGAATAAAATCAAACTTGATGTTCTGTTTTATGTCTTTAGAAACCAAAGAGGTTTTTTTTACCTGGAATAATAGTGTAACTGCTTGCTTTCATCTGCAGAAAATGGAGATGTGGTGGGACAACCTCTTGTAAAAACACAACGTCTGGATTGTATCTGAAATCAGCAAGGCAAGATTTTCAATTAATTACTGAAAGGTAGTACTGCTACACTCTGAGGCCAAATGGAACAGGGTCAGGGTTTCCAGGCACACCTTTTCCTCATTATCCTACATACTGTAAGAATCTGTTCTTTAAAGTAAGAAAAAAATTATTTCCATCACATTTAGCAGCATGTAGACATTATAAAAAGGGAGGGAAACAATTATTAGTAAGAACATGAAACTGACGTAGTAATAAAATGCATAACTTCCTTATAACGTGTCCTTGCAAACATTTGCATGGATTTCATATGCTACATATGTGAGGAATTCAACTTAAGCTCCTGCAAAGCCACTTTGGAACATGTTCTCCAGATTCCCTCAGATTCCTCCTCACCTCCCTTACAAGAGATCCCCTTAGGTAACCTGTCATTCATTTTGCCCAGTCTCAATGATGACAAGCTCTTTTACTTCTTAGAGCTGTGCAATCAGCAGCAGTTCACATGGGGCAGCAGTCCTGAAAATGGTGATTTAGACATGACTTTACAGCTGTCCCTATTTTTGCTACACTGCTGAACAGCCCTGCACTAAGCAGGTGAAGGACAAACCTAAGGCCCTACGGAAGAAAAAGTACTGTCACCCCAGTTAATAAAATCAACTGAGAACTAATTTAGTTAAGGAATTTCTGCTGTTTTGAGAGGAACTTATTGCTTGTTTAAATAATTTAATTTACAATGATAAGTTACTGCACTAAGATAAATCAATTTACGTAACTTAAATTGCTCATAAATATATCGAAGGCAGGCTTTCACTTCTAGAATTATAAAAGATAATCACACATTCTATTGCTTTTATCTTGCGTAGTTTCTTTTTTGATAGACAACTAACAACTGTCTAGCAAGAGAAAAAGTTTCACTAAAAAAACCTTCGTTGTTTCAAACAGTTTGCTCTAGTGTGATGTTATTCATACTACTGGAATGCAACAAACAAGTATGTTCTTGATGTATGACTGCAACTTGAACAATATTGTTCATTAATAGATTTTTTAAGCAGCCATCACAAAATACTTACGCTTTGGGATCTGCCTAAGTTCATGCCTCTTCCAGCCAGTATACCAACTTTTAGCTACTTAGAGTTTAAAAAGTGATTGTACTGCTGCATCTAACATTAAGATAATTTGGGCATGAAGGTTTGTAAAATACGTAAATCAAGAAGCTTTTCTTTTTCCCTTTAAATGCAGGTACATGACAACACAAAGACGAAGCTGTACTTACAATGCCAGGTATGCACAGACACCTCTAGCTCGTTCATTCAGATTTCCCAGATCCAGCCCATCAATGTTCCAGGTTATCAGTGAGAGGTTGCTATCATCTTCTTTTTCCCTTGAGTCTGCACCACTGTCACTAGCATTACTGGTAGTCGCAGCTTCTGTGAGGTCAATACTAAAGAGAGAGTTTACTTGTTTGTCAACATGCATAATACTGTTCTTTCTGCAATTACCTCCCTTATCTTCTGAAGCGTGTATTGATCTCAGTATCATTTAAAAGCACAGTAACTAAAACATACAGACCTCAGTCATTCAACCCTTTCCTCATGCTCCCACTCTTTCCCCGTGTCCTTCAGGAACACTCTGCTCCAGAGGGGGTTCCCCATAGCGTTACAAGTTCTACCACCAAACCTGCTTCAGCATGGGCTCCTCTCTCCATGGCTGCAGAGGTCCTGTTAGGAGTCTGCTCCAGGACAGGCTTCCCACAGGATCACAGCCTCCTCTGGGCATCCACTTGCTGCAGTGTAGGGTCTTTCCTGGGCTGCAGGTGGATTTCTGCTCCACCATGGTCCTCCACAGGCTGCAGCAGAACAGCCTGCCTCACCATGGTCTTCACCACAGGCTGCAGAGGAATCTCAGGTCCTGTGCCTGGAACACCTCCTGCCTCTTCTTCTTCACCAACAGTGGTTGTCTGCAGGGCTGTTTCTCTCACATACTCTCAGTTCTCTGTTCTGCCACAATTGCTGTTGTGCAGAAACTTTTTAACGTCCTTAAATGTATTATCCCAGAGGTGCTACCACCATCACTGATGGGATTAGGCTTGTTCCATGGCAGGTCCATCTTGGAGCCAGTTGGCATTGGCTCTGTCAGATGTAGGGGAAGCTTCTGGCACCTTCTCACAGAAGCCACTCCTGTAGCCCCCCACTATCAAAACCTTGCCATGCAAATCCAGTACAGAATAATGTTGATAACACACTGATGTTTTGGTTGTTGCTAGCTAGCGCTTACCCCAAGTCAAGGACTTTTC
>JAOXXN010000395.1:91410036-91437740 GCA_026770055.1 Myrmophylax atrothorax | reverse complement strand
ATCTGGTAAAGGGACTGGAGTTGGACCAAGGGTTGGACTTGATGATCTCAGAGGTCTTTTCCAACCCAACCGATTCTCTGATTCTATGACTAACTATGTAATACTGCCAAAAATTTCATAAAGCGAAATTGTAATGTTCTATAGCTAGTGTCCCTCTGAACAGTTGCAGCTGTTATGTTGGATATTATATTAATTTTTTTTATGTTGCAGTTGATCCTATGTATTCCAAAATGAAACAGAAACTGCCTGCGGAAAAATCATCAGGATCTTTGCAGGTATGGACTTTAAAGCCTTGAAGTTTTGAAATCTCTTCTCTGACACGGGCTTTATATCCACTGAAGGAATACGAAGGAATCTGTTGCAATGAGCTTCTACCTGGCTTCTGTCTAGCTGGTTTGAATAACATTGTGGCAGTTTGTGTGGCTTGGAAACATGCTGTTCTTCTTGGGCATATGTGTTTATGACTACTTTTTTTCTCAGCAAGTCCTTTTTACTTTGATGCTGAGTATACTGTCACCATGGGATTTTTCAGGGGCTTTTGGTGTTCGCTATGTGCCTTTGCTCCCTGAATCTGCCTGGCTGCCATGGGGCTGTAGAGTAGGCTCTGTAGTAGGGATTAACTCTCAAGTAGTTAAATCTGTCTTGACTTCAGTATGCTTTAACTGTAGTATTCAAGCAGGCAGTTTGGTTTCTAGTGTCGCCCTCATAAGTCATAGTTGCCTTGGAATTGGTGGAAATGCTTAAAAAAATTTAGGTTTTTAAAAGTTGAATGATAAGTTACTGAAGTTCATACCTATTCTTGTAAAACCTTTTAATGTAGGCCCCAATGAGAATTGTACAAATACCATATATAATAGAGGCTAGTAGTCCTCATATTATGAGGCATATTGATTACAATGAAAACTTCTGGTGTTACTGAAAATTGCCAATTCAGAAGATTGACTTATACACGTGGCAGTCTTGTCCCATACCGTTTCTACGGTATAAATCCTTCAGGGAGGCTTTTTGCACTTTCAATGGGTTAACTCAGTATTGGTCAATAACTTCTTGGCAGAGTGTACTTAACTAATCTTCAATAGCAGTGAGCGGTGTCTGACACATGGTGTGATTCTTGTTCCCACAGCAGTTAATGTTTGTCCTTGAGTTGAACAGTAGGATAATTGGTGGCAGAAACTGCCGTGGGAAAGGCGAACTCATGTCATACGAAGTACGGTGTGAATTGTAACTTTCTCACGCTGGTGTGGCATTGTATTCTGACTATTCTTGCTTGGTTGTCTGCCATTGTTTACTATCCCATGGTGGCAGTGTAACCAACTTGATCAGAAAGCTTTAATGCAGGAAAGAGGTATTTATGCATGGCAGGAAGGGTGATAAAAAAAATAACCTGTCTGGATTGAAGCAGGGAAGCTTTTGATCCATTTTAATGGATAATCAAGTAATGTATCTATTTAAATGAGCACCACTTGATGGTGTGTTCATAGGTAACAAAATCAGCTACTGCCTGAAGTGATGTGTGACTTTACCACCTAAACATGTAATTGCAGCCACTTTTGTCTCTGCCCCCAAAAGTCTCATACTGCTGCTCTCATATGCAAGTTTGGGAGTTTCAGCTGAAGTTCATGTATGTCACTGCACTGTAACTGGCCTTGAAATCTGGTCACAATATTTCTGCTGTAAGACCTGTTCAAGTTCCGTTATGAAGGGTGTTTTCTAGGGACTGAGCACAGCTTCATGTGATTAAGATCTATCTCTGCTATGAGTAACTAGATTCCATTATTTAAAAAAACCTTAATATAGACCAGAGTGTCATATTTTTGTCTTGAGAAGAATAACCATGGGTTATCATATTGGAAGCATGACTAGTTTTTGGTATATGTAAAGAGGAATGGCAACTGTCTGAACCATATTTGTCTTTTTAGAAGTACCTCACGGATACCACATGCAGTGCTGACCCAAGACGGACTCTTAAAATGATTCAGCCTTCAGCAGCAGGTAGCCTGGTCGGCAGATATAATGAGGTATGAACTGAAAGGTAATCTGTAGATGTGTAATTATTTCAACTCACAGTGAAATGCTTTTGAGCTTTTAGCTGAACACTTACACATTTGAAAAAATGTAGTATGTCACAGCTTAAGCTTTCTATTATTTTAAAAACTAGCACTTTCTCAGTACTTTGGGAAAATTTTTGAGACATTTAATTTGTTAAATCTATGGGTATTGAGGAACATGTCTATAAACCAGAAATACAATATGAAGAAAATGAGACTTTACAGAGACTTATTTGCAGTCATGAGTGAGCGGACTTAGAAGTTTGTGTTTTTATAAAAGCTGAAATGTTGCTCTGAAGTTAAACCTGTCCGTGTTTTATGCAGAAGAAATCTTCAGTCAGAAGAAAACTCTGGAATAACAAGTTTGCCTCAAAGACTGGTAATGCTGAGGTGTCTGTGGAGAAGGAGCAGGAAAATGAGAATGATGCCATTCAAGCTGTAGATCTCATGGTAAAAGGTATGTGGTAATTTCTGAAGTGTTTTCTTCCACTCTAAATCCTATGCTGCTGTTGGAGTACAACAGTCATTTAGACAGGAGATTTGTGGCATTTGGACAAGGGATTTTTGTAATGCCTAGCAGGAATTGATGATACTTATCCTCTATAGTATAGTAAACAAAGGGAATTGATGATAGTTGTCCTCTAGTATAGTAAATAAAGTATAGATATCTAATGTTTAAGAATGAGTTTATGGTCACCAGTAGCTGAGAACCATTTTGTGCAGCAATGTTAAGTCTTGTAGTTTGTCTTGGCTGGGCTCTTAAGTTTTCCAGTGACCAATAAAGTTGAAATGAAAGCCTGTTCTGGCACAGTGTGCTGTGTGTGCGGTTTCTCAGAATCATTATGCCCAACATGGACAGTGACTTGGGAATAAGACTTTTGTCTTCCACAAAGTACGCATTAAGGCCAACATTTGCCTACTGCCATGCTTGAGGCAGCTTTGTGAAGGTGCTGTCTGTATAGCCATTAATACAGCATAGTATCTGTTTCCTGTAAGCTTATGTCATTAGTTGTAATTTTACAGCTAATCTCTGAAAACATTATATTGAGTGATTTCTTAGAATCTCAGCTCATAGGATACTTGTGTAGTTAGACATTGCAAGGTGTTCTCAAAAATTCAGACTTATTGGTAACCTCTTACTTCAGGAAATCCTTCACCTCAGTATTGGAAAGAAGTGGCTGAAGAAAGGAGGAAGGCTCTGTATGAAGTGCTTCAAGAAAATGAAAAGGTAGCTACTGAAAGATAACTAACTACTTCACTGCTGGCTGTTGTCTTCCTCTTTTAACTTTTTGTTATTTGAACTCAGTTGCACAAAGAAATTGAACAGAAGGATGGCGAAATTGCCCGCCTAAAAGAAGAAAATGAAGAGCTCATGTCACTTGCTGAACATCTGCATTACATGACCAGTGTGATTGAGGTACTTAAAGCAATTCTCAGTTAGTGTTGTAGAATGAAAAAGTGAGAAACCAGCAAAGGTATTTATAATGAAACATGAGTTCTGTTCCATGTGCTGATGTGACTCTGTCCTGTTTCCTGCAGGAGTGCTCTAATTCTAGAGGCATGAAGCTCCTTCTAGGGGATATTTTTTCTACTCTAGAACCTACAGGAGTAATGGGAAAGTATGAAGATCATGCTTTCTTAAGGGGGTGGTTTAGCCTAGTCTCTTAGCAGGATTTGCATAGTGGAGATAGTGACAAGGAAAGGTTTGGCTCATTTTCACTTTGTTGAAGTGACTTAAATTCATATGCTTAGTAGGTTGTGTGAGACTGCTGGTTAAATGAAGTGCCTGTTCTTGCTGTGTCCTTTGAGGAACTAAACTTGAAACAGGAACACGAAGTAGAGCAGTTAGAGGGAGAAGGGGGCCCTATGCTCTTTAAAGTCAAGGTTTTGCTGAGGCATTGCCAGGTTTGTGGCCCAAAAAGGGCTGTGCACAAAGTCTGTAAGGTTCATGAACGCACAGCTCTCAAGCTCCCTCTCAATTCCTTGGGGGCAGGTAATACCGTCACTAATTCCATGGCTCCTCTGTGAGGAGTGGATTTTCTGTAACAGCCTCTGAAGCTGTAATAAAAATATAGATAGCTAGATGGAACCTTGATATTGAAGTTATCAGCTAGGTTGTTTTTGCTGGGATAAAGCTTGCAACAAGGATATGAAGCCAGGAAAATACGTTGCTTCTGTAATGACTAGACTTGGGGAAATACTGGTTCAAGCAACTGGATTAATCAAGAAGTAAACTTCGTCAAGTTAATTTTCAGTTAATGCAATTATTTAGATCAGCCTTGAAAGACAGTACTAATTTGCTGCATTTGATTCTTTTTTTATTCAGGGAGTACTGCTTGTTAGTGATAAACCCATGGGCAGAAATTATATTACTTGACTTGAACTAATATAGTTGGAAAATTCTCTACAGCTTGTCAACAGTTCACTTAGTTGTAAGCTACTCACTTCTGAGCTTCAGAAACAGCCTCTTACAGTCCTGTTTATCTTCCTTAGATGAGGTTAGGTGAGGAACTTGTAGTTTGAAGTGCTACAAACTGCTGGGTCTTATAGTTCATCTAGGCTTAATGTATCTTCATTGTCTCTGATTAAAAATGAGTTAATTGGTCATACAGTGGTTTTTCTAAAATTAAACCTATATGGTACTATAGCAACTATTTAACTTGGGAAGCAGTTTCTCATTATTTAGGTTGTCTTAGATGACCCATTCTACTGAAGAACGTAAGAAAACTTAAAGCAAATGTGGTCTGCAAGTTAGAGGTAGTAATTTGAGTTGAACCTGTCTGAAGATTTTTGTAAGTGTGGAGTGGTTTTAATTATATCAACAACCTCCAAATGAAAGTAATTAGCTTGCTTAATACAATGTGCAGGGGTTTATTTCTCTGGTTATTAAGTAGAAAAAGTATTTAAAGTTCACTGTCTTCTGTTTCTTTGTAGAGGCTAACTGGGCAAGCACCTGACAATCTTGAGCCACTGGAGAATCTGACTCTAGAGGAATCCAGGCAAGAAAATGAAGAGTGTAACTGTGAAGATGAGGCAGACAGCCCTTCTGAAGAAGGGCTGTCACAAGTATCATCTGCCTTAGGGGAGAATAGATCAGATCTTACTTCAAAGGAAGCAAACCATTTGCAACTGGAATGACAACTTTTAAATAGGCTTATATATGTGGCTTTTAATTGCAGACTTCTTCTTAAATGGATATATTAAACCTTCTCAGGTATAGAAGCTCTTGTGTGAGTGTTACAGATATTGGTGTTCTTAACTGGAATTATGCAGCACTGGGAGTATCTGGATGCTGCATGGAAAATTTACTACAGGCTGCACGTAGTTGCTTGTGTGAAATGCAGGTACTGTGAATTTCAACTGTTGTATGAATACCTTATCTGTTGGTCTGACTTGATACATGAAAATTGGTAAATAAATCTTTGCCTTACCAAAACAATTGCTTAATTGAGTGGGGAATGGCTAGTTTCAGGTTTAAGTCAATTGTAACTACTGTGAATGGAAGCTTTCAAGTTTCTTAGGGAGTGCTTGGGCAGTTTTTAACTCTATTTGCAGAATTCGGGAGAACTGAGTGACTTTTGGTGGATGGAGGGGAAAGCAAAAACTTGTATGCTATTGGTGAGGCTTCAGAAAGACAAAGATGGGTAGTAGGTAGCAAGAGTCAAAATCTCAAGTTAATTTATGCTTTTGAGGTGTTTTTTTAAATCATTTCCTTTGCTTTTTAAGGGAGCCTTTTGAAACTTGTAGAGATGAGAGCTTAAGCAGAAAGTATTAGACCATCTCTTCTAGTAATATATTGATTGGCTTCTAAAGAGAAGGTGGAGTGTTCTTGGTCACAGTAGCAGCTGTGCTGAAAATTAGGTGGAGACAAAGCAACCTACACTTTAGAGCTATGCTGGAAGGAAACTCAATGTATGGTACATACCTAGAGGTGAGACTCTTTACCAAGGTACTAATGTTCTGAAGGATGTGCAGTAATAAAAAGCGGTCTTTAAAACCTTGAGCATCTTATCTGGCACCTGTATGGGGTGGAGTGTGGCTGGAGAGTAAGCTGGATACAGGTTTTCCAGTCCTGTGTGAACTCGGCAGTTGTGCTATAACAAGGTCTTCTGGGGATAGGCTTTGACAATGGTGGTCTAAAGGGAAGGTTAAAGTTGAGTGGCTTTTAGAAAGCAGAGATTTTCAGAGGGATCGTGGTTCCTGGATCTGTCTGGCCTTGCCAAAGACGGTTGCTTCAGGGTATGTGTGAAAGAGTTTGCAGCTATCAGATTGGCACCTTTAGATTCTGCCTGTATCTTAACTCCCCGTGGCTGTTGGTAAATTAACAGATGTTTTGCAACTGATTTCAGTTGTGAAATCCAGGGAATGTCAGAACATTGTAGGAAGTAATATTCCTTCTGGCTTCCATTTTACCTCAAGTATGGTTAAGTAGAAAATGGGGTGTCATGTTTTCTTGGGAATTTGGTAAATGAAAAAGATTACACCTTCCAGTTTGTGCTCCAGAGGGTGCTTAGACATTCCTTTCCATCACAGTTCAGAAAAGGTGATAAAGGTGTGTCCTTTAATTTGCACTGATGCGGTCATTAAGAGAAAACAAAACAACTGAATGCTTGGTAATTGCTCTGTAGAGAATCCTTGGTTATCTGGTCAAGAGACTTCTATCTCAGATTCTAAGCAATTTACCTGACAAAATAGTTCATCAGTAGTAAATAAGGAAATATTTTATCTTGATATAATTGTTTTTATGCAGTTCAATTTCGTTTAAGTTGTTCATAGTTAACTGATTTTTTTTCAGAGGTGGCTTATTTTTAAACATCAGGGATATTGGATTTGCAGAGACTGTAGAAGGGAAGAAAGCACTGTGGCATAAATAGCAGGCCAGGCAGACCAATCCAACTGAGACAGGAAGTGGAACTTTTCCACTATCACACCTACTGCTCTGTGAACTGCTGTAATACAGGTGCTGTTGCTGGAACACAGAACTGCCAGAAAACAACAAATCCAGCATCTGTGTGCAGTATCTGTATCTGTCTTCAGGTTGCTCAAGAAGAATGCTTATTAGGTTTAAATCTTGTACTTCTCGACTGATTTTATTTAAATAATGAAGATAAGACAGTCCCTTGAGATGCTGGAACCTTCCTTCTGTTGAAATTGACTGTGTACAGAATAAATCATGGGAGATCTTCAAGCAGGCTAATGGATGGATGTATTGCAGCATTTGGTCCACCTGCAATAGAATAACTTTACATCAAAAAGACACATGCCATTCAGTAACACATCCTTTTGCTTCAAACCAAGGTTACCATAGTTTTATTATCTGTAACTTGTTAGCAGAATAGTTTGCTGTATAAACTCCTGAAAAACCCACATGCTGCAGAAGAAAAGGCCAAGTGGGAGAGCTAAACTGTGCCATAGTAATTAAACCCATATACATGTTTTGTCACAAATGCATTAAACCTTCATCACTCTGCCTATGCCCATTAGATACAGTAATGTGTGAAACTTGTCAGAAGTTTTATGATTAATTGCTGTTTAAAAATGTTCTGTTTGCTTATTGTTCTGAAAATTCCTGAGTGCTTTTTAAACATGCATGCAGTAGCAGTGTTACAGAGTAAGTCGAAGAGCTTCATGTGTGAAAGGCATGTCAACTGTGTAGAAATTATATGGAGATTTGTGTGATTAGTTCTCTTAAAAATAAAGTGTCAAATTATTTTAAGTATATAAGGAAACTCTCATTTGCCACTGCAACATACCTATGTAACAGCTGAAAATCAACATCAAATTTCATGTCCAGCTAAATTACAGAGAACACTTTATCTAGCACAAAAAAGTTATCCATTCTAGAACCCAAGTGCAGAATGTGATTGTTTCCAAGAAGTCATAAATGCTTTTGTACACCAGTTTAACCA
The DNA here is from genome assembly GCA_026770055.1 of Myrmophylax atrothorax. Classification (NCBI taxonomy): domain Eukaryota; kingdom Metazoa; phylum Chordata; class Aves; order Passeriformes; family Thamnophilidae; genus Myrmophylax; species Myrmophylax atrothorax. The sequence continues at coordinate 91,429,783 of JAOXXN010000395.1, read as the reverse complement.
GCATAATGACTCCTTTTCATTGCAGAGGGTGTGGAGGCTGCATCTACTCTCTCCTAGCACTTCTCCCATAAAATGTTCATGTCCCACCGGGACAGAATTTCATACATAGAAGGGTAAAGTATGGGGAGATGGGCTGCTTGCAGGTGTCAGATGTTTCAGGAAGGAACAGCTGTGCAGTGATCAGCAGGGGCAAGCAAACCATGGGGGGCAGGTGCATGGTTTGTATGAGGAAGAACTTGTAATTTATTTTGCAAAAGTAACAATTTTAGTATAAACACTCATTGCAGTGAAGACAATGTGTGGAGAAGTGAGCAAGACCATAATAACTACTTTGCTAGGCAGCTGAAACTCACTTGGTGTTTGGCATTGGATTGCTTATGTGAGGGCCTGTAGCATTGTCATGTGTTGCAGGCTTATGTTGCAGCTTATATGGAAGTAATGAAGTTGGACATCTTTTTTCCCAAGGAAGCATTGTGCATATTCATTTAGTTTTCCTCAAAGGCCATCTCAGCTTGTTCTCAGAACTGGATTTGAGATTTGAGCAGATGTGCAAATCTGCCAATGCCATGTGTTTCCAGTTCTCCCACTGTTACTAAGATTGTATTGTTACCATTACCATTTTCGTCAGCAGAAGATGTTTATTGTGTGTTGATTTTTGCAAAAATGGAAAGAGAAATAAACAAAGTAATTCAGCAAATGATGATGTTCTGAGGAACCTTAATCTGCTGCTGTTTGTTGATCTGCCAGCAACTGCCTGTAATGAAATGTGGTCTGGCCATGTTCAAGTGTGAGGATACTTCTGTCAAACCCACAGGGGCACTACAGTCCTTTGAAGCAGTGTGCTGTGGATCCTATCCTCAGGATAATTCCATTGCAAACCAGGAAAGCAGGGAGCCATACTTAGGATGCACAGTCCAGCAATTGTACTGACTCCTAACTTTGAATGCTTAAAGTCCGCATTAATCTGTATATACTGGACTGCAGGAGAAGGTAAAGCTAGAGAGGATACCTTTACTGAAGGTATAGTTGGGTACAGGAGGAAGGTTTCACACTTGCCAAAACCAGTGTGAAACTCTAGGCAGCCTAACTTGTGCTGCTGCTGTAGCTGGAGTAGTACAGACGTCCCACAGGTTTCTATATACTAGGCAAAATGCAGAGAGACGGTGACAGCATGGCAGGGGCAGCAAAAACCACCCTAGCTCATGCAAAGCATGAGGTGAGAATAAGCCACCACCAGGTAAGCCCATATTCCAAGCGCACTTCTGGCCAGTCTCTTCCATCTGCACTGCTGCTGAGCTCCTTTGGTACAGAAACATATTCCTACCATGCTTCTCTGGGGCGGTGCAGAGCTTTAAATTTCTTTGAATTAACCTGCTGCAGTGCTGAGAAAGCAGCTGCCTGCTGGTTCCTTCTTTATTAGTAGGTAAGCATCAGTCTTGTGACACACCTCTCTGCATCTGGTTTTTCCTACTCCACAACTGAGAGCTCTTGCATTAATGTGCTAGGAAAAGGCAATGTTATCTCCACTCTGCAAGCATAAAAATATGTAAGTTGTTAGACAAATACATAGTTTGTTCCTTTTTATTTGCCTTCAAGTTTTGGAAACTTTGAGGTCTGTTTACTTTCTCAAGGTTGTCAAGAATCATGTTAGAAGACAGTTGTTTTATTTAATTTTTGAGAACAGCATTAATGTTCAAAGTGAAATTTATCCCCTATACATTGTACCCCATGTTCAAGCTTGTCAGTCTCGGATGCCACAACAGGAACGAAATTTGATCTAACTATTCCTGCTAAAATTCCTGTGGCTTTCCTCAATTACTATTTTGAGAGCAGGATTTGCTCCTTCCTATCTGGTTCTTCTGAGCTATATCCATGGTTTTTAATAGTTATAATGGTGTAACAGATCAGCTTTAGGCTAATGAACTTCCCCAAGGGTTGCTTTAAACTACAATGAAATGTGATATAAACTCCTTTTGGCAAGGTACCTCTATGTCTGAGCTGCCCCATGCTCTCTGCAGCTTTGGCTCTGTGCTTCATACTGAGTTCTACATTCCCCGAGGTGTGTGGCATAAGCCTCAATGTTTGTGAGAGGAAAAAGAATGTCTTCGGTCTGAGGAGAGCCTGCCTTCAGAGATGGGAAGAGTAATCAGTGGAAGTTTGGTAACAATCCTGGAGCCTCTTCAGCCTATTTTCTGCTACATCCTGTGGAGCCTTTCTTGATAAGTATCTTGAATGATACACAAAACTGGTCTGCTCTGAACTTGAACTATGAGCCTGACACCGGAGAAGTTGCTGATGGAAAGAATGGCTATACATATGGACTGATGTGCTTAGTAATTAAAAAATAATCTTTATTATAACTTAAATGTGATCAGAAATATGGTGAGTACAAATGCCACAAAACTAAAAGAAAAAAATTTAAAAAAAAGCAGAAGTCGATACAAAGGACATGTTGAAAGGATTCAACTGATGGGACAAGTGTGGTATAAAAACCATAACATGGCTATTTCACCTTCTGCAAAAAGAGTATATCGCTCAGTAAACAAGTAAGCATTTTGCACTGTACAAAATGTACTTCTTTAATTAAAGGAAGAATATATATATTTATAAATATACAGATATGTACATTCTTATAACATTCACAGTAAAAAAGCAAAACAAAATGACCCCTGCTTGCCCAATGTTTGACTCAAGGTTTCCTTTTGATGTTAACTCTTTGCAATATTTTCTATGTCTTCTATGCAAATTTGGATACTTCAGTTGACATCTAAATAGCATTTCATGCATAATGAACACAGTACAGGAACACTCTTCTGTTAAATTCTATTCACTTCCTCTGTTAACTTAAGGCTCGTAATCAACAGTTTGAAGCACTCACTGTCTTTCATCCTTGCAGTGTGGGGAGGAGAGATGCATTCACTTTCCCTTTATTACTGCCTCCCAGGTCCACTTTAGTTTGTTCTAGTTCTTTATACTGAAATCATTGTATAGAAACTATGATCGACTAAAATTAGAGTGTACGAAATCCAATCCTGCCTGCAACTTACAGGAGAAAATGGTCTGAGGGACTTGTGCAATTAGCTGTATTCACTCCTTTTCAGTATAAATAAATGCATTTTACCTTTCCATTTAATTTTCAGAAACCTACGCTATAGTTTGATTTCCCCCTCACAAATCTCTGGATTAATGATAATTTGTTGCTGGAGGGCAAGAGAAAGGGAATAAAAGACCAGTGGAGGCATTTAGAATGAGTCACTGAAGTGACACCTCCCAGGGTTTACACCATGCTGTTTCTGGAGGCAAAACTTGAAGGAACTTGCTCTCTATTTTGTTACTGAGACACATCTGAGAAAGCTGAGCAGTGCTTCCTGCCACTGGAGTGCTGCTGGGGGCACTGCATGGCTTGGTGTTGAAGGAAAAGCTGCTTTGCAGTGCTGCTGAAGAGGCCTTCTAATTGTCCTTGTTAGATACATGTCTCAAGTTTTCACCAAAAACTTCAAGGCAGTAAATATAATAGGAACATAGAGGAAGATGCCAAATTCTAAAAACCTTGAAGAGGTTTGTTGAGGCTGAATAACTGCAATTACGTTTTTTGTTATGGATCAGTCAAGAAAAGTATTGTTCCTCAGCATCCAACTGTTCCATCATGAGCTGTAAGAGAAGCCAATAGGAACCCTTAAGTTGGATTTTAGATTTTCTTTAAGAAGTCTGTAAATTGCTACATTTGGGAACACTTTTAGAATTCTTCCTGCTCCCCACACTGAAGTGCAGCTCCATCCTACTTTAATGCCTGTTAAACATAGGCAGGTTCTTTTCCATCTAAAAAGCTGTAGCAGCTTCAGTTCCACGGCGGCTTCCAACTTTAGCAAATTCCCGGGGAAATTTGTCCAGTTGTTCATATGCCAGTCTCCCATCTTCACCTGAATGTAAAATGTTAAAACATAATAATAGATTATGTCACCGCCCTACAACATTTAAAATACTGGGTTCTCTGCTGTTAGAAAGTACTGATCTGCCAGTAACTTCTTGCCCTTCTTAAAATTTATCTTGTCGATAGCAATTACTTGGAAAATTAAACATGCTCTGAATGTTCAAATTAATATTTTTTATTTTCTTATGTAATTTGCTTGGTTATCTAAAGCAAAACAGAAGCAGACGTGGCTTGTATGATTAGAAGACCGTATCTGTACACTTGTCTTACTGAATGACCTGCTGTGCTTGTCAAGGTCTCAACTGCAGTTATGATATACTTGAGGCAGATAATATTTATCCACTTCTACCTTGGACAATATAAAGTTGTGATGGACTAAACTGTTGTTAATATTTTAAACATTGTCAAAATCATAAAAAGCCTTTTTGTCAAACTGCAAGGAAGCAACTGCCTGTCTGTAACCACTGAAGCACCACTTCCCCAACCTCTCTTCTGCCCTAATATGCCTTCTGGCTGGAACTTGGACTGTGACTGAAAACTTGAGGTGAGACTATTGTCTAATTATCTCACCTTTGACGAGAAGTAATCAAGGCCAACCTGCTGGTGGGGAAGAAGGTTTTGGGGTGTGTGTTGGTAAAATATGTCTACACCACACTGAAGAAGTAAACCCCTCCCCTCCTCTGGGAAGACCACGTACACACAGGACATTCACTTGAGAGGCAGCTAAGAAAGGGTCATAAATCATAAAAGACCCCCAAAGCACCCCCTAGATTCATTCCTGAAGCCTTCTACCACCAGAGGACTGCACGTGATTCATGTGAGGGAACAAATCCAGAGCCTGTCACAAGAGGCTGCAAAGCTTCCCTCTGAGGGGAGGTCCTGGCATCTCCTGAACGTGTATCAATCCACTGGACTCTATGCCTTGTGGGACCCTCTCCACCAGAAGACCCATGGGATGCCACCAGGTCCATGGAGTGGTGATATATTTTCTATTTTAATCTCTCGCTCTCTTTCTCCCCCCACCCCCTCCTTTTTTCTATTTCTTTTCCTCTCTCTTTCTCTGCCTCACATCTACTGTAAAATAAAATCCATAATACTGACTTTGGCATATGGTCCCGTTTGCACCTTAGTTCAGGCAGAGGAATTTCTAATAGCATTATTTACCAAATCATAACAAAAGTTTACCCACTTCTCACTTCCTGGCACTTTAAAGAAATTCCTCTATCCTCATCTTTACTTATATACTGCTGAAAAAGAGGAAACAGTATATCTCTCAACCCCTTTCGTCTTTGGTACTGTCATCTATATGCATCTTCATGAAGACAGCATTGAGTCTGCAGCGTTGAATTGGCCATTAGGAACCAAAATGATGTCTCTGTGCTGTATAGAGAACTGACAGAACAACCTCTCAGAGATTTCAAAAGAAGTGTCCCTGGGCTAATTGTTTTATAACCTGAGCAATAACATGTCCAACAGCAGAGTGAATTCTTGCTGAACTGGTGAATGAAAGAGAGTGTATTTGAAGAGTTCGCATAACTAAAATCACACATGGATGCACCTCCATGGAATAGAAATTCATGACTCGCCTAAAGACCAGAAAACATACAATTTTTCTGTGCCATTAAAGTAGTGCTGTCTTGTAACTGTGCACCCACACTTGCAGTCACATACTGCTAATAAAGCTAAATTACAGGTTAATGAACAGGGTTTCTGTTGTCTCAAAGACAAATGAAGGTCAGTGCAAGGTGCCCGAGTAACTATGTGAAGGAGGACTTGCAGACTAGGATCTGTCCAAAAAACCATATAATTTAGATTAAATGAACAACTGACAATGCCAGTGGCACATGAGAGTGTGACTATGGCACTATAGGGGTGATAGGAGGGGATATCTGAAAGAACGGTGTATACGACAGAGCAGACAGTGTGCTGGTCTTGACTCCTCAAGGCTGCTGCGTTTTCGAATTCATTATCAATTATTTTTGTTTCTCAACTTCTCCTTTGCTAGTCTTCCTTTTCTACTTCCCCCTCCAGACTCATGATTCAATTTCTGTTCTTTTGGCTCATTTTCAAAATGAATGATTTTTAAGAATTTATATTTTCCAACCTGTTAACATCTCTATGTAAAGCTTTGTTTCAATTTAGAGTGTTATATTCACATAACTCAGGTGACTTACATGCTGCTCTGTCAAAAAATAAAATTAAAGTACTGCTCCAAACCAGCCAACTCACCAAGGGAGAGCAGGGTTTCAGATGCCACTTTTCTGATCTCTTCATTGTCAGACTGGCAGAGTGTGACCAGCATTTTAATGCTCTCAGTAGCCTGCACAAGTGCAAAAAGAACCACATTAGCACCACACAGTACACTCTCGGTTTTATTTTTACAACCTTGTATGGAAATAGTAACCATCCTCCACATTGCCCTTCCTACTCCAAAGGAAGGGGGCCTTGGTGGAGACACAAGGAATAGGGTTTCCCCGAGGGGAAACATTTGAAGAGGGCATATTGTCTGCTGTCAGTACGGACCCTTTCTAATTTTCCTACCTGATAGGGTACATACATAAATCTGGCCAACCAGCTCTGTTGCTTCTGACTGTAGGATGGATAATAGGCTGTGGGCCAAAGCGATAAAAGTGCCAGAGTATGGGTATAGCAGGGAGAGGAACAGACAAGGATCTAGGGAATGAGTTGCACATAGAACATGTCAAACCTGGCAGGTCTGAGAAGGCTGCTTTTTCCAGCCCAACTGTGTCTACAGGGACATCTTGGCTGGAGAGCCCATTCACTTCACTCTAGGCTCCTCACTGACACCTGTGCTCACCAACATTTCCACACTTTTGCCTTGCCTTTGCTATTTTGGGTAGGAAGCAAGGAATAATCCTGTTCTCTGCTACAAAAATGTCAGGTCTCTGGGGAGAGCAGCTGTCATAGGATCTCTCGCAGGCTATTTAAAACAGCAAGAGAGATGAGTGAAAGGAAGGGCAGATACTGCCCTGGTATGGCACATGGAAGAGGCATTGAACTACAATCAGAATCTGGAGGAACCCTGCTGATCCAAGGGGCACAGGTCTGGTCTATGGGCTCCAAATGAGACCTTAGCTTCCAGAGCCATTAAATCTCACCACCTTGTCTTCAACATGATCACCTGTGTAGGACTTGGGGCAAGTCTGCACTGGGTGTGTAATGGTGACTACAGCTTGAATGCTTTTGTGTGATGGGGCCACAGCACAGTGGGACCTTGTGCAGTCAGTATGGTTTGCTGTGGATTAAACTGCCACTGGGTTACTATTGGGGTCACCATTTGTAGGGGTAAGGGAGGGTGCATTACCGATGGTCAGAAGAGATCAGGCACAGCAGGCATCAGAAGGCTTGATCAGAAGGATTACAAGGTAGAGTCTAGTTACAGCTTCACCTTTTATCTACTCTTGTATATAACATGCTAGCACACTATTGGTTAGTTAGTTCACTAAGCATCCACGGAAACATCCAACTGGTTACAAGGAATCACACATTCTACAGGTGGCTCTCTGGTCCTTAAGGGTGCACTCATCAATTACCTCAGACATTAGGAGATCCACACACACCCTGTAATCCCTACAGGTTACCCCATTCACAGTCCCACCTATCCACTGCAGCTTTTACATCTCTGAAATAGTATCTTCCAGAAAGGCCTCAACTTTTCCTTTGAAGATCCCAAATGATACTTCCCCTCAGTAGCTTTTTTTTCCCCTCAGCACTTGCTATTCTCACTATTCAAGACACATTGGAGCCACACTCCTCAAGTGAAACATGTCTAGCTCCAGTTCCCACCACTGATTTCCAGTCTGACTTTTCCTGAGTGATCCAAAACTCCACTGCAACTTGCATGCAGCAGAGGTGTAATGTCCGTCACTCCTGCCTCTCAGGGATGCCTTCTAGGATCTTGTTTAAGGAAAGAGTTTTTTTCATATTTAAACAATATTGGATTATGTATTGGATGGCATCAGTGGTGATTGGGATGAAGTTACATTTTAGAACTGTCTTCTCCAGGGGACATAGGGAGAAATAGTCAGTCTGCAGTGAGGCTGTCTCATGGAACACATTTTTTGACCCAGCATCCCATACCAGTCAGGCTTAGGTGGCTGCTGCTTCCCATGGCTCTATACAGCCAAAACAAAAGTGCATTTTACCACCCTGTCATAGATAGTGCAAAGATAGTACCAGATGCCAGCTGAAGCTGTAGTGCCCAGATGTACCAGTTATTTGTCATAAAACAAGCTGTGACCTATCTCTTTCTTCTGCTACTGCAATCCACAGGCATTATAGCTAATTTTATCCTAAGAAAGAATGGGTTTTTTGTCCTTCTCAGTCAGTACTTTATGGATGAATATTTTTTTCTCTGTGATGTGGAACTAAGTCTCCTGAAGTCACTATGAGAGGGAGGAAAAGATGCTATGTGAAAGATAAACTCGGCCATTGTAACAACCACCATGTTTGTGCAACGAACCTTCTAAACCAATCCCAAACAGCACGGTATCTGAAAAAGATGGAGCACAGCAATGCAAAACAGAAACACTACTGCTGCTGTTATTGCAATTTCTACTTTGTTATTTGTACCTATCAGATGTCCTTTCTTTAAAGTAAAGCTAAGTGCCACAATGAATTCCTTGTCTCTTACCTTGAGGTATCTTAGAGCCAAGCAAGCGGCTTTCTGCAGCTGGAGGTTGGGCTGGGTTAGTGCTTCACAGTAATAAATCAAGGCCTGAAAACAGATAAAGGAGAATAGCAATGAAAATGTCTATGCCTCTGTGGGGTGTGGAGGTATTGCTACCCTACTAAATGGAGAGTAATTGCAGCCTGACTCCCAGGCAGTGAGTGTGTGGGATGGAGAGGGACAGTCCCTGATACAGTTAACAGAGCTGTTAATTCCCTACAGCAGATCCAGGCCAGGCCACTAGTCATAGCTTAGTAGTTTCAGGCCAGCTTTGGTGAGAAGAACTTCATGTTAAAGTGAGATGCACAATCTGGCACCCTTGAAGGCCTTTCACCGTACATCACCAAAGAGCTTTACATGGGCCTTGGAGTCTAAATATCTCAAGAGCCGATTCTGGAGATGGTCTCTCTAACATAGGGATAGTAATGACCAGGTTGGGATGTACCCCAGGAAGACTTAAAATAATGATTACAAGGTTAGCATCAGTTGCTAGACCAGGGTACTGCTTGACCTTCAAAATTACTAGCTACTGCTGAGCAGCAAATCTCAGTGGCTCTCGGCTGTGCAGTGAACTTATCTGCAACATAAAGCTGCATAATACTCTCACAGAAGGCACACTGTGGTCCTTCCTGCAGGCAGTGAACCAGGTATCAGCTACACATGCCTGTTCCAGGAGAAGGTTATATTTTCTCTGAGATGCTGCCTCCATGAAGCTGGGGATGGAGAAGGCTGGTATGAGATACTAAGAGTCTGGAAAAATGGAAGATGGAGTAGGAGGGCAAGCAAAGAGAAGACTAGATTGATAGAGAAGAGAGGCAAAGAGTGAGCTCCTTCTTCTCTCTCTGCCGTCCATCTATCACTCTTTCTGTTCCAACTGCCTTTTCTTTCACTCTTTCCTGACAGAGAAGAATAAAGATAGGAGGAAGAGGTCTGCTGTGAAAGGGCAGAAGCCAACCCTAAATTTCTTCTTACTCCTCTCCTCCCTTCTATTTAATTTCTGTGTTTAACCTGGACCTGCTTGTTATTTTTGGTATCTGTGATAGACTCAAATCTTAGATCTCACAGTTGAGCTGTGTTTGCCCAAGGCAGTCCATCCCCTCCAGAAATGGTGGGAAGTTCCACAGATGCAGCCTTCTTTGAGAGAAAAAATAAAAATCTGAGACCTATGTTTTCACATGTTGGTGATGCTGGCAACTGTTACCCTGAAGGCTTGGACTGAAGCCAAGTTTGAGACAGGGCAGCAGAAATGCTGAAGTGTGGAAGATAACTGGAGAGCACAGTATTTGGTAAGTATTTGCAGTTTTGGTTAGTACCTGTTTAGTGTAATGACAGATAAAAGCAGACTGGCATAAAGACAGAAACAGACCTGCACATACGCAGAAAAGTTAGACAGGATATCCCTCTGGATCAGTTTAAATCAAGCTTGGAGCAGTCATTTTATATGTGCAGATATTTGAGACACACAGGTAGAAAAAAGGTCATGATGACACAGGTCTCATGCAACAGGTGATTTTCTGCCACTTACCTTCTCCCTGAAATGCCTGTTTTCTGCAGTTGCTGTCAGAAGTGATGCCACAGTCTCACTGACTTCATTTTTATTTTCATTGAGAAGTAAAGCCAAAGCTCTCAGAACTTCCTGCTGTGGTGGAAGGTTATTGGAATTTATTTTGGACACATTTTGCTGCAGTTTTCCGTCTTTCACTGACTGCAACACCTGAACCACAGACGCTGGAAGTGCAAGAGAAAGGTCCTTGTTACTTTATCCTCTCGATATTTTTTGATTGCTCCTTTTCTTGCTACCAATCCTCAATTTACACTATACACACAAAAGACATGAAAAATCCCCATTTGAGCAACTGTAGTGTTGCGGTATCTGCATGGAGAATTGTCTGGGCTTTAAGCTGGTCTGGTTTCTCAGATCATCTTCAGAGTAGGAAACAATTAGATGAGCTATGTGGGACACTGCAGCATTTATACCTATCCAGAGCTAAGGGTCTGCCTGTCAAATCTTCACTTTCTGATGGAAGATGTAAATTCTCCCTGTAACAAGTGAGGCCGAACATCCTTGTCAGTGTATTGACTTCCAGAGCATCTTTGTAAGAACTTTTCCTAGGCATATTGATGTCTGCCACAAAGAGCAAGGGCTCATGTGTTTCAGAGGGGGGCTGAAATGCCTTTTTCCTTACATGCTTTTGGGCAAAAGCTCTCCAGTATACCCAAATAAAAAGGAAAACTAGGCAAGGTTCTTCAAACTCCCTCTCAGAGAGGAAAACTTGGCTTGCCAGGGACTGCACTTTAGCACATGTTGTGGAGCATCTGCTTCTCCCTTTAGCTTTCACTGGCTGAGCCTGCAAAACACTGAGGTGCTGTGATCCCCTGACTCCTGAGAACTGCTCAGCACTTCAGAAGGTGTCTCCAGAACATCATCTAAGTTGTGGGCACAGAAAATTTCCCAGACCTTGGGCTCAACCCACCACCATCAGCCATTTCCTAAAAATCAGTGCTTTCAACATAGGTGTTTTCCCATTTGAATATGGAAATAGAAATGACTGAGGGTCCACCTACATCACCTCCTTTCCCTTGATACCTACAGCCAACCATTCAAGTGCAGTCAGACTTAGTAGCCAAGGCACTTCTTTGTCTTCTTTCCCTTCTTCTTTTGTAAAATCAGCCTCAGGGCTGAACAGTTCAGTGCTGAGCTCAGAAGGAGCTCAGATGTACTCCCCAAATAGCCAGGAGAATTTATATATCCTACCTTCTTTTGCGAGCTGCAGCAAATAGCTTCCAAGGTCATTAACACTGTGGCTGGCAAAATAGTTGTAATACTGAAAGACGGTAATGATCTCAGAGGACATGCTGGAGTAGAGGACAGGCTCCGTCCGGTCCAGGATCTGAGACACCAAGATCCTGAAGACTGCAGGCAGCCATGGACAAAGGGACAGGTTAGTGGGAGCAAAAGCTGCTGGCAAAATGCCACAGTTCACTTCAAAGCCAGAATGAAAGAACCGTATCTGCAAAGCCAGATACTGCCCAATGTTCCTAACCTCAACTGTGGATAGGTTAGAGGCTAGACAGACCTCCCTCCTGTCTAGGTCTCATAACCAGAGCATATCTTTGTGAGGATGAACCTCTGCCAGTTCATGGATGACTAGTGCAGCTTTCTACCTAACTAATACAGCATCATTTCTACCCAAATGATATCCTGAATTAGTAAACACCTATTCACATTCACTGCCATTTACATCTCCGCAATGCCACTGAGGCAGGGGAGATGTGCACAGAAGCAGGATTTGACTTTGCTGTCTTTTATTTTCCTGAGTGAGCATGTGGCATGCACAAAGTTAGTCTGAGGCACTCTGTGAGAGCTGGAGCATGGTGCAGGAAGAACAGTGATCTGAGCAGGTCAGCCTACATCCCTGCTCTGTCTGAGCAAGAGCTAGCCAGTATAGCTGGAGTCTGAGATGTGGTACACCCCATCCAGAGAGAAATCCCTGCTCAAACAAACTCGCTTGAATGTGGATTGATTTCATCCCAGTGCACATAATGGGGCACAGACATTATATAGATAAAATTGACTGTGAAGATTCCTACTTCACTGAATCATTTACAAACCTCTATTTGTGAACAGGCTTACTTTATGATTAACTCATAAACCTTAAAACAGTATTTACTTTTCTCTTGACTGCACCTTTTTCTCCTATTACAATCTGATTATTTTGGGCCTAAACTGTTTCAAGAGTAGTAGCATTAGTTTTCAAATGAGATCTTGGAGCTATGGCCAAACAGACTTCCAAGGGGTTGGAAAACAAAGCAATGGAGACTGAGTGAAGTCCAGTACACAAGTGTTCTCCTTTTTGATGCCTGACACAATTTTTTGCAGCAGTTAGTACCTGTTTCTGCAAGTCCTGGACACTCTCCATTCACAGTGGTGGCAAAATTGATATCCAACTGCTTCATCATCTTGTCTGCAGATGTGTGATACACTCCTGAAGGCCCAGTACACTTCATCCAGAAAGCCAGCAGTGACAGCTTCTTGTGAAACTCTGGAATTGCTGAAGGAAAAGACAAAATGAACGATGAAACAAAGCCATACTGGAAGCATCGACTTCTAGAAGAGAAAAGATGGTAGGAATGGAGGAAAACTCACCCTAGCCCACTGATGGACAGTCACTGTCTGCTGGGTCACCCCATGCCATTACCTTCACCTAGTGTGACCATGTGCTCACCCCAGGTTTGTAACGTTTTTCTCTTTCCCATGGCAGATATGAGACAATTTGCTCCCGATCCAGTTCTTGACACTGATGTCTCATCCTTTTAAATGCCACAAAATACTAGGGGAATACCACAAATGGTCTGCACAAGACTGGTCCCTATCCTAGCACTGCTCTGTGGCCTTGTGTAAGTCATTCGATTTTGTCTCAATTTTCTGATAAAGTAAATACACTATGTTGTGTTTACCTATCCTGTCAGAGTCACCCATGAGGGTAACTCTGTGTTTGTCAGACTCTTCCAAGTATTAAAATAGATGCAACAACAAGAAAAATAATGAAATAGTTCAACACAGAGATGACTAAAAATGAAAATGTTCAAGGGGTTGCCTCTGATAATTTAATGCAGATCCCACCTTTCCTCAGGAAAGAAAAGTGGAGGAAATTGGCTCTTCAGATGTGGCCGTATCCCCATCCCACCACACCAATGACATCTGTCCATCTTCTGCACATCAAGCAGAATAAGAAATCCTTTCTCTTCTCACCTGCTTATTTCTGAATATGAGTGCTGAAGACAAATGCAGGTGGCACCTGCCCAGCTATGGTGACTGCTACACCTACTGGTAACCCTGAGTCTGCCCTTCCTACGGTGGCATCTCCTGCAGCGATGGTGAGTTCCTGCACAGTGACTATTTCAGCAGGCATGCATACCCAAACAAACTTTTTGGAAGGAATCCTCCTAAATTGTCTCTTACCATCAGTAAGAGAGGTGATATTTCCCAAGTTTTCAGTGCTGATCTCTGCAATATTCTCCATCACGAGAATCTGCCTGGACAGCTTATCCAGGAGGTCTCTTGTCACAAACGGTGTTTTACTGCAGAACACAATTTGCTGGTGAAGATAAATGGGAAGAAAGGAAAAGAAGTCATTGAACCAAAAAAAACCCCAGCCTCAGAAGAAAACAAAAAACTCTAAAACACCTGAACTGCAATGCCAAATTCATTGCCTGAAAACACAGGATCTTGGTAAGTTTTTTGTCTCTGATATTTTATGGTCCTGGTGGATAGCATCACTAAACATCTACATCCAGATCTAGGCACTTGAGTATCCAAGCAGCCATTTGCCAAGGTAATTTCTGATTTACCCATTCCACAATGCTAAAGAAATCCATCATCATAAAAAGCCACAAAAGAGTATTAGTCAGAATTTGCATAACATAGGCCATGGACTTTCAGGACATTCCTGCCTGGAGGAAGACCACAGGCTGTTCTTTTTCCACTGCCTTTCAGCTCTGATCAGGTGCCTTTGTTAATTTGCTGCTTTCTCCTTGCTAACAGTACCTAGTACTGACATCTGTGTTTTCTTCAGCAGTTCTTGTAAACACTGTTCATATCAAATCTGCTCTATGTGTGGACACAGTTCTGGCTTGACTCCCTTAGCTGCATAGTTACAGTGTACTCTGGCACTTAATCCAAAAACCTCCCTTTTTCTCATACTTGTGAGTCAGCAGTGTACAGAACAACACTAAGGCTGCTGGAATCAGGCTCACTCTGAATTGTTTCAATGGGTCTTTGGGAAAATAAAGCTAAGTATATCGAAGATGGAAGAGTGAGTAATTGCAAAGAGGAAGTTGCAGCATGTTTTAATTCATCAGTAAAACCCTGATGTCCTCACTCAATGGAGGTTTAAAGTCACATTTCCTGTGCACGGGCTTTGAAAAAAAAGCTATTAACCCCCCCTTCAGTTAGCTGTGAGCACGAACTGAAAATTTTGATGTCCCAAGGGGGCTGTCATGTGCTGCCTTCACCACGTCTTTTGCAGACAACCTCTCTGCCTCATGTGTAGGAGTTAATTTGGTTTTGAACATTGCAGCCTTGACTGGAGCTCAGTTAAATAGTGGGGACAGGGCATTCTGTTGTACTTCTGAAGACATGGGCTGCCTTAATTGGGGGCTGCCGTAACTGAGGACTGACCTCACGGAGGATTTCCCAGTGAAGTCAACAGGCATTTGTAACCCAGAGCAAGGGATGCCCCTGTTACCTGCTGCACTGATCCTCAGCCCTCCTGGGCAGCTCCTGCTAAGTGCCCCATAGTTCACATATCAGATCTGCTCCAAAATGGGCCAAGATGGAAAAGACAGAGGCTCTTTTGGCTGGGGGTGAAGGAGTCACCACCCTACCCCAGCACATCTGTTCCAGCCCTGAGCTGCCTCCAAGCACTGACTTTGCCAGCCTGCTTGTATCCATGTTGCAGGTAGAGATAATTTTAAAATATATGCCCCAAATGAGGTGGGTCTGGTACCTGAATGAGCTGGGTGCAATACTGCAAGTGCTTAACTATGGTTACATCGAGGCTGTCGTTCCCTGTGGTCAGCGGCAGAGGGCTGCCGGCCACGCTGGTGCCCACACCCGTGTCCTCGGTGAGAGCTTCGCTCAGGTGGCCTCGGGCTTCTGGATGCTCTGTCCTGTAACTGAGGGAGGGAGGGAGGGAGGAGGAAGTCAGTGCAGGGCTGACTGCTGTCACAGCAGACACACACACACGCACGCTCACACAGGGGGATGAGCAAAGAGCACGGCAGAAGAGCTGAAAGCAGCGAGAAACTTGTGATGAACACATCACATCACAAAGGAGCAGCGCTGCCTTGGCTGGGCATGGGAGGGACATACCCACCGAGGGGACAGACCTGTCTCCTGACTGGTTTGCCCTGAGTGATATGATGCCCTAACAGCAAGACTTGTTAATTCATGGTTACTGTACCTTGATGGTGACAACTTTGTCCCATCTGTTGATCAATCACCTGCCCAGTAACTCTGGACTAAGCACCATTTGTGCTATCCCAAGTACTGAGCTGCTAAGAACAGCTCTGCGCTTCCTGTGTCCTCCTGCTGCCAAATTTAAGGCTCAGTGCAGAAGGAAAGGAAAACCACTGCTGGAGTAAGACACTTGATGTTTTCATATGCTGTTTTAGGCACAGTGTGTACAGCTTACTTTGCCAATTGCTTCTAAAAGAGCATAGAGCTAGTCTCATTGTGTTTTAAATGATTATTTCCAACATTGTCTTGCTGTACAAATGGTCCTCCCCGTGTTTAAATGCAAAGCCTGAGGTCAGTCCCCAGATGGCAAGTGTGTTTGGCTGTAAGTTCAGAAGTTTCAACACTTGCAAGCTTTACACTGAGTCACACACTTACACATCTAAAAATGGAAGTGGAATCTGTACTGTCTGGGGATGAGCCAGAAGGGAAAAAAAGAAATTTTAATTTCTACCTTAACTGGTTAAAGCTAGATTCTTAAATCAGCACAGACCGGACTGAGCTAAGAGTGCCAGTTTAGCAAGCAACACCATTTCCCAAGTTTTTCTTCCCAACAAGTCTTATTCTGGAAAGAGAACATGAGATGATGGGAACTGCATGGTGGTTGTTTGTTGCACTCAAAATTGCTTTAAGCAGGCTGTGAGTAGTATAGGTCCCTGGCTGGAAAGCACAGGGTGCGAGGGAACCATGTTCTTTTCTTTTTTTTCCAGCTCTAGTGCCGTTTACATGCCTGCTGGGCATCGTGTCAGCTCAAAGTATGCAAACATGCTTTTAGGATCTAATGATTGAAGCACAGCATCTTAAAGTCACACAACAATGGCAGGCCACGGCACAAACACCACAGCTTTTTTTTCTATTTTGTTTTTTTTTTTTTTCTCGGAAAGACCAAAAGTGATGAAAGAAGGGCAGGTAACACGCAGGGCCATGAACAGAGTACCAGTCATCACTCTTACTTTCCAAAGGAAACCTACATCATGCTGCTTAAATCTGGCCCTGTGTTATTGTTACTGACAAGCTTAATCCACTGCAAAGACTCATTCGGCTAGAGAGAAAAGACAAAGGGAGGGGGGAAAAACCACAGAGGAATTAGTAATTACATCCAAGGAAAGCCAGGTCCAAACCTATGTCAAGGAAGAGGCTCTGCCAGTATTGATGTCAGCTTAATTTCATTTACCCTTTGCCTTTGAAAGAGAAATTGCATATATTCGCACAGGGAAAAATAGGGTCCTGGAAGCTAAAGATTTTGTGCGCAGCAGCCACAGGGAACCCTCTGACCCTATAAATGCAGCAAGGATTAGTCAGTCTTCCTTGAATAAATTGTGCACCAGGATCCCCTGTTAGTGCCAAAGAGCTGGGGTATCAGTTTGGCGTAAGCATAGCTGGCAGTTACTACAAACTTACCTATTCTTCTCAACCTCAGTATCTGAAAATACTGAGTCTGCACCTCCTCCACCATTACAAACCTCCACACCACCACCATCCTCATCATCAAAGTCAGAGGTGTTCAGGAAATCAAAGCTTTCTAAAGCACTTTCAACTGTTAGACTTAAACTGGAGGACCTGCTTCGGCTTACTGCTGGCTTGCACTGCAAAGGCAGAATGAACCAATGAAAACCCCAGATATTAGCTACTACTGAAAGATAAGAAAAATGATAAAGCTTAAAACTTTCAAATTCTTCATTTTATTTTTAAAACTTCATTTTATTGGGTGTTTCATTTCAAGCCTTCATATTCATAGCATACACAATCAAAGCCTGAGAACTGAGAAAAACCTCCCATTCCTCTTCCCCTCCCCATCCTACCCACTCTTTTCCCGAAAGGAAAGCACTCAAAGGCAAAATTCAACGTGCTTTATAGAAACAAGAAGTACATCTTGAATCCAAGTTTTGCAGCTTTTGGTGTTCTCCAAAAAGAAAGACGGCAATTAATGCAATGGAAGTTGAAAGGGGAAGGCACATTCCGTAACTGTTGTTCTAGCTACAGAAGCCAGGTTATACATATCCAATGGCACTATCTGATTTATTCAAGATGTAACACCAACAGACCTTACCAGGAATTAATTTGGTTCCATATTTTCAGATTTATTAAAAATGGAAGGAGAGGACTTAGGCAGCCTTTGAAGCCAAATGGCTTATCAAGGAAAAGCCAACCAGGCATCAGATTTCTATGTGACAGAGAAAGGTAATATTGTAACTCAGAAATTAACAGAGGGGAGAAACCATCCCACCTCACTGCTGGAAGAAATGCAAAGGAAACTTTGCTCTTGCTGTAGGAAGTATCAAAGCATACTTCCTACAGCAAGAGGAGTGGGCACCATGTGGCAATTCATCCAGAGATGACCACAGACCTGCTTTCACCCTGCAGGTTCAGATGTAGCTTGAGGGATCATCTCCATTGGCTGGTGCAATGAATTCAACATCTTTCACACTGTGTGATAATTTGATCAGAAACAGCCATGAGCCACTGGTGCTGTTATACAACCTGCATCCGCCAGTCCCAGGCAGGAGCCATGACTCTGTTTCAGCTTGTAGGAAGAAATGCATTGGCCTCCAAGTTCAGATTCAAGACTAGTTGGAGCTGAAGGCAGTTGGAATTCTATTTCCAATTCATTTGCACGCAATATTAATGAAATTATGGTAATCCGTTGGCACTTATGATGCTTGACTCTTTAAAATGACTGTACAGTCATCAGCTGATCAAACACACTTCGCATTTGTGACACGGGTAGGTGCTGTATCCCACTTCCTGTGCAGCACTGATGATTTTAGCTACCACTTCCTTCAGGGCTGGTTGTGCAGGTTCTTCAAGCAAAAGCAAACAGCAACATGTGGGTTTCTCTTTTTTTTTGCTCATCTAATATGTCCAAAAGAGATTTCTTCAGCCACAGCTCAGCCTTTTTGTGAGTGAAGTCCAGCACAGCTGCTGGTGATGCTGAGTGTCAGTCTGCAAGCTGATCAATAGGCAACAAACACACTTTAATCAATCTGGAAGGGGCATCCATCCCAAGTGACCAGGAATCCTGTGTGCAAATCCATCCTCTCTGCCTCCCACTCCCTACCTGTCCAGTTATAATTTTGGATCAAAATAGTCTAAAGAAACAGTCTCCATTGTCCCTCTGCTGTTTGGACAGTTGACCTCTCTGTGCAGGCTGCAGAGCAGCCATGAAGTTAGAAAATAATAGTAATGCTACTTTTGTTTGCTTGAACCTACTTGGGAACTAAGTAATGCAAGAAACGGGCTGCAGGCTGTCAAAAAAAGCATTCAACTTGGGAAAGTACCATGTGTCTGCAACCACTAATGAAAACAAGGGGGTTAACAGAGTTTCTTTGTAAAAAGGTAGTGCAGACAAATAAATGTCTCCCTCCTTCGTCCTCAGCCACGTTTTTGAATGATGAGGCTAAAATGACTCTCAGATCAAGTTGCATATGAATATGAAGTATTTGAAATGATTATTTCCCATATAATACTCTTTGCAAAGAAATGCGTCACGGCTTATTATTCATGGGGGAGATACCCACAGTAAACATATTAGCAATACACATGCAAATCCCTTTTCTTCTGATTTTCAGCGTTATCTGCTCATCCTGGTGTAACGACAGGATATCTCTCATTATAAAAATGGATGGGGGAAAAAGGAAAAAGGCTTGGAAGAAGCCTAGTTGATGTGGGGCTGGCAAGCTTCAGTTAGAGTTGCGCTTTTAAATTCCTTTGGCAATTTAGAAAATTCAGCTTCTATGGCTACAAGGCCTGATCCTCAGCTGGTATAGTTTTGCACAGCTTCATGGAGTTCAGAGGTAGTATGCTAAAGTACACCCCCTGAGGAATTGACTCACAGATTTCAAAGGCAAGAGTTTGGCTATATTTGATCTCCAGTATGGTACAAGCAATGGGTTCACAACTGGTTTCTTCAGAGAAGGGTATAATTTAAACAACCCTCTGCCATAGCACCTTTTTCTCTTTCCCCCAGGTTTTGATAAAAGATCCAGTGCTTGAGGATACAAGGCTACAATTAAGCACATTACCAACAAAAGTTTAAAAATGCAACTCTGTGAAAGGATACTCCAAGCAGGAGCGTATCTACTGCTACTGGGGGAATTAGACTATTCTC
>JAOXXN010000395.1:91396025-91410026 GCA_026770055.1 Myrmophylax atrothorax | reverse complement strand
ATTCTCCAAAAAGCCTCCTTTGATGTTTGTGAGGCAGGGGAGGAGATTCTACCAGCTCAGATTTTCTGTAGGGTAGTATTTTCTGAAAATGTACTCACTTTTAGGATGTCATCTAGATGCATCACTTCTTGGTCGAGGTCCTGAAACTCTTTATACTGCTCTTTATGTGGCTCAAGAGCTAAGAGAAGCCCTTGCAAGGCTTCTTCAATGCTTCCATCAAGATAAGACTTATATCCTTCCGATTCCCCACTAATCGATCCCTCACATGGCAGCCTCTCTGGGGTCAAGGGTGTCTCTGTTGATGTAAGCCTTTTAACCAGCTGCTTCGTGATGTTGCCCTCATAGGTATCCAGCTCCACAGGCTTGAGCTCTGAAACTTCGTCTGTGTCCTGCAGGAGAGAAACTGGGACGCTTGTTTCTATAAAGACATGATTGCTTCCAGCATCAGAGGTTTTTTGGCAAACTTCAGGAGCTGCCTTTGGGGTGGTTTTGTTCTCAGCCACTGCTCCTTCTCCATGGGACAGCAGGTCCTTCGGCTCAGCAACAGAGTCTCTACGGGAGTCACTGCTGCTACAGTCTAGGCTTGAGCTCTTGGAGGACTCGAAAGCTTGGTGCTGGGTGGGGGTGGCAGTGATGTCAGGACTGGAGCTGACATGTACAGAAGAGGACTCTGCTGAGTTGGCAGAGGGCATGGAGTCTTCATAAGGCAAGTCACCAAAAGTGAAGGAAAGAGGCCGCTTCTCGGTGGCCACTGTGCCATTTTCAAAGACATCATCTGGCAAATTTGACTGAAAAGATAACAGAGAGAAAATGTTTTTCATGAGGCATTGGCAAGAAGAAAAAAAAATAAAGTATGTGCCCTTGAAAGAAAAAAGCAAGGAAAAAGATGAAATTGGCATTCCAAGACTTAAGAGATTGGAAAAATGTTTCAGATCCAATTTCTGCTTTCATCTGGTATGGCTCCTCATTTCAGCAGGGAAACTGCTGGAAAACTGGGGCTCAGCAGCTATCTGTTAAGCAGAGAGCTCTAAAAAGTGAGCCCCAGAAGAGAGACATGAATTCTGATCACCCTACTAGACTCCCTCAGACAATGCTTCCAGTGCTTTGTTCTAGTTCACATAGCACAGCTCTTTTTAATGGGGTTGTACTTAAGCTACCGTGTCTGCATTTTCCTACCTGTTACACATTTCTGTTCTACTTATTTTCTGACTTCTAAAGTGGCAATCCCCAAACTGCAATAGTTTACTCCAAAAGTTTCTCTAACAGCAAAATTATGTGGTGGTGTACTGAGCAGGACATTGAACATTTAAGAAGCAAAACCATCCTACAGAGATTCCAGAATGATCACAGCATATATATATGTTCATCTCTGACTGACCTATGGGGAAAAATCATCCGCCTACCTCACCTACAGATCTTGCTTTGTTATGTGACCAACTCATGGAAATGCACAGCAGAGATGGAAAGCAACTACTATTTTGCTGACAATTTGCTGGAAAGAACTGTAGGCATTCATATGTTGTTAAGCTGCATAAGGTTAAAGTGTCCAAAACTTTTTTTTCCCAGTACTAATAGCAGCTTTTTTCCCTAAACATAATGATACTCAAAAGGTTTATTTCTTCTTTCCCTTGACGTGGGTATGCTTTTAGTGTCTGAAGTCACGTTACTAGCCAAATGCATAGCACCAATCAGCGTAGCAGGTGATTTTTAAGAACACTGTTGGCTTGTATTCCTGCCCTGCTCTCTGCCCACAGATAGTTGACTTCTAATCATTATCTCTGCAGAAACCAAGAGGAATTTAGATTTAATGCAAGCCACATGAGCTAACAGTTATATCCTCCCCTCTAATCAGTCAGCAAAATGAGTGAGTTGCAACAGAGAGCAACACATGAAGCATGCGTGGGAATGCAGATGCCACACAGAGACTGAAAAAATCCTTCACCAATCAAAAACCAGCACTCACATATAGCTCTAGCCCTGCTTTTGGGCTTAGCCTGAGCGATGGCAGGTCACTAAAAGAGCGACTGCGACGAAGCTTGTCAAAGAAAGTGTCTTGCAGAGCATCTAAGATTGTCAACTTTGGCCTGTCTTGCAGGGGATGGAGCCATTTCTTCAGCAGTTAAAGCAAAGAGGGTGTGAGGAAGGGCAAGTTAAATGAATGCTTTGTAGCAGAGTACTAAATTACAGCCATGGGACGCAGCATTTGTAAAATTAATCTCTGTACAAATGGCCTGATAAAGCATTCAGATTTCAATTCATGCAAAATGTAGGAGCACCCTGTGAATATCTTTGGTATAGGGGCATATTTATCACAAGGTAATTAAAAATACTTGTGCTATAATTATTGTTTAATTACTGTTACAAAATGAAATCACATTTTATAAAGATTGTTCAAGCATTATAGCAGTAAGACAAGAAGAATAGGTATGTAATAATTGGCCACACAATTTCAAAGATGTCAGGATCATAGTCACCTTCTTTTTAGCAGCTAGGAATGCACTTGCTTTATAAGCATTTGTAAGGGTAACTAACCTGCTGGAACCAGGGAAGAAAAACTTAAGACATGTAAAGGAATGAAGTGTTTGCAGTGTTTGAACTGCTCTAGGGCTTCTCATTACATAAACATGAAGCTGAACAGAGCTTACAAAGAATGAGTGGTCCTTGAAGGTTGGTGTTTCAGGAGTGCCTTGGCTGTACATGGACATTCTTCTCTGGAGAGCAGATGCCTTGCTCACATTTCCTGCGGACGGGGTCAAGTCTTCAACATCAAAGGGGCTACACAGACACAAGCAGAGGAAAATAAAAAGGTTATTAGACCGAGTAAGAAGGACTTTCAGGTCCATGGAAAGGCTTTTTGAAAAGGTGGTGTATTAGCACATGAAAACCCAGAGGTAGCAAGTTTTTTAACAGGAGTGTTTAAAAGAAAATGCTGTTAATTAGACAGCAGCCTCAGAAGTGCAGTTCTCAGTTCTGATAAAAGTGTACACTCAGAAATCATTTGAGTGTAGTCTGATGTTATTCTTCTCACATGAAAAGTATTCTTGGACTTGAGTTGCCAAGTGTTACACATATTAATGAGAAAGGCGCTCTTCTATTAATAGAGCTGTTGCATTATAAAGGAAACCAAGAGCTCTTATTGCTGACTTCATGTTTATTGCATTACAAGAAACAGCATACATGATTGTAAAAGTTAAATGCATCAATGCTTCTTCAGAAATGACATTCACCTTTTTCATTAAAATGTGCTGAGAATGGGGTTTGGATCTTGATGCCATCAGCTCACCTATGCTGACCAGCGCAGATAGAGATCTCTAGGACGTTTCCCACCACCCTTGTGGTGTATAAAGCCCTTAAATGCCAGCTTTTAAAGATGGGCCAACTTCTGAATTTCACTATGCTAGCATAAATCCAGCACTGATTTTTGGACTAATATTAATGAATATATGCACACTCGGTTATGTCCCCTTTTTAATCTTGGCGAAGAAGTAAAAGCTTTAGGCAATTCTGACATCTCTCATCACTATTGGCTTCCCATGCCTAATAACATCAGTACTTACCAAACCTAATTTAACAGTTGAAACTAGGCATAACCCCCCTTTGCCACAGGTAACACAGACAATCTGTGGCTGATCACGAACTGTTTCTCATATACCAAATTTGGGCAATCTTCCTCGGCATGGAGCACAATGGAGAGAACAGCCCACACAGATGGACATTTTCTTCAAGTTTTACATCTGATTAACTGACCAACTGGTTCTACTTACTACCAGGTGATTTCAAGGTTCAGCTTTACTGTGCCAAGGTCATTAATGTCTACAGCAACCACCTGAGGTCGAGCTGCAAACAAGTCCTTTGTCTCACAGGTTACACTTCCCACAAGGATATGAGTAGCAAGTCCTTTAACTTCTGTGACCTGTAAGAGACAAGAATAGGACATCAAGGATCACACATGGCACTGCAATCATTAATCACAAGGCAATAGTTTTGATTTTCTGGCCTGGATCTCCTGCTAAAAGGCTTCCAAAATACAGTTATGTCTGTTGCATTATCTAAGGGAAAATCTGAGGTTTGGTTGTGGGTTTTGGTTTTTTTTTTAATATAGTTGAATATGATCATGAGTCTACATTTTCCCCTATGTTTCTTTATGGGTGTCAGAAAAGAACAACGATACTGGTTCAGACCAAGGGGCTATTCAATCTTTCATTTGGTCTTCTGCAATAACCATAAGCAGAGCCCAAGAGAAGAATGAGAACAGGGAGAGCATATAGCCTCTCAGAAATAGACAGTTTTCCTGACTGGGAATCTCCTGATGTAATTTGTCTACTTAGTAATTCCCAAGGAAGCTCTCTTTCAGATATTGATCTCTTTTAACTGTGAAGCCAGGTAATTTTTTGCACCAATGATGGCCTTTGGTAAAGACTTCCATAGACCAACTGGTGAGGAACCATATCCATGTATGTTATTATAGTAAGAGTACAGGACTATTCATAACTCTGAAAATTCAGAGCAACAATTATATATGCAGCTCCTACACAAACCAACCTTTGCTTGAAAGTCAGTTTTTGAGCCTTTTATGTGAATGTGTTTGGAGAGAGTCCGAAAAGGGGAGTGAATATACACATTTTAACCTTAATAATACCAGGACTCTTGTGTACTATCAGAAGGGGTTCTCTCCTGACTTTCCACCTTAATCCTGTGTTGTTAAATTGGGGAGAGTGACTCACCTTGAGTCAATACTTGCTTTTCTATGAAAACCTAATGTCTCATTGGGAGACCTAATGTCCCACATTTGGGATTATTTTGTTTGCCATTTTGTAATCACCTGCATTTTTTTTCATAAAGTCTTTGCAGTGTCTACATGGGCCACCTCCCGTAAGACTTTTGAGATGCTCCTCTGTTTAAGCTGTCTAACCAGGGACACCTGGAATAGTTTTTAGCAGCAATTTCTAGACAAGGGTCAGAGAACGGGTATCTGTAGGTTGTAGGCATGTTGGAAGAAAAGCATACGGACTTTCAGCCATAAGAAAAGTGTGTCGAGAGGCCGGGGGCAATGAAGGCATGGAGCAGTGGCAGAAAGACTCCAGTTAGGGAGGAAAACCTCTCCCACACCACTGACAAACTGGTTAGTCTTGTAACTAAACTGAACAATACTACAGCACTTCGGTTTAGTAGGTGTGTCAGAAATACTAATGATGGCCCATTTCTATAGAGTTAAACGACCTGCTTCTTTGTTTTTGCTGATGGTGAATGAAAAGGCAGGTTTTTGACTTCTGCTTTGCTTGCAGGCAAGAGGGAGAGAGAAAAACCACTGCATACATACCTTAATGGAGATCAATCCAACAATGAGAGGGAGGAAAACCATTTCTTCTCCATCCCAGCTTTGCTTGCCATTCACTTCTATTTTCCCTTTCAGTTTCCATCGCTGGCGACCGTAACGCATGAAAATCTAAAAAAGAAAAATCCTCTTATTTTCTTGGGAAATCTGCTTTCATAATGCACAAATATCAGAAACAGAACTGGGGAAAGTGTCTGAAAAAGGCTGGAAGAGTTAGTGGCATAGGTGCTGCCCTTCTGCTTCCCATCAAGTCAGAAGGAAAAGTCTGGCCTGGACGATCTCTGTCTCTCAGCTCTCCTAATTGCTCCTTTTGGTAGTGTTCCACTCACTCAAGCTTTCCCCTTCATGTAACTAGATGACTCATAACAAAGCTGCAAGACATTCAATTCTATTTACAGGAAAAGTGGCAGGCGAAGGGAGATTTGGGAGGGTGCGATAAAAGCCCCCACCGTCTTTCCTAATACCTACAACTGGCTTGATCTACTGTCTCCCCAGGTGAGGTGAGCTTTTGGCCATTCCTCATCAGAGGCCTCCCCAGCTGCAAGGTTTTGGCTGGCTGGTGATGGAAATGAGTGACACCCACAGCACAGTAACATAAGAGCAGCAAGCCACTTTGGGCTGAAGGGCTGTCTGGGAGAGACCTGCTTTGATTAACCAGCCTCACAGAAGAAGAACACGCTGTTGCAGGCATAAGAGCAGCAGGAGACATTTGTCACCGGGAATCAGAGTGGCAACAAATGAATCTATGATCAAGACAGCTGGGAAGTAATGATTAGGGGGATCCATTATCAAGCCACTGCAAATTACTTCAGAGTTAGTTCTGTTCTGGATAGAGCAGGAGGCTTTTATTTTTAACCCATCTCTAATTAACCTGCTTCTGATATTCTCTGCTGAAACACTGCAGTGACCACAGATCCTGACACAGCCTTACAGCAGGTAACATCTGAGTCTCAAGAAATGGTTATTCAGCGTCTTTCTGCTATGCTGCTTCATGATGAAGTAGAGCCTAAGCATCCAGTAAATCATACTTGCAAGAACGTGATCAATTTGCTCTACATGCATGAGATGGGGCACATGCTTTTTTCCAGGCGAATTAGAAATGTTTGTCACAAATAACATTTTTACATGCTCAAAAAAAAAAAGCTCATAGTTCTTTGAATAGCCATCACCCAGTGCTCTGAATATATTTTCCAAGTCTTTAGACAGATGCCCTGACAAAGACAGACATACAGAGAACTGCAAGGTTTTTCAGAGCACATACAGCTGTTACTTGGTGTGCTGATGTGAAAGCTTTTATTCATCACAGTGTAAAAAGCAGCACAAATCTGCCTTCCTTTTGATTCTTTTTCTGTTAAGCAATGATAAACCAAAGCAGACGTACCTCATATTGATCTCCTGGGCAGAGCCGAGCGAAGCCAGCCAGACCTGAGAAGGAAAGACACAGAGAGACTGTGGGGGAAGCCTGGGCTGCCAAGCCACCCAGGAGTGGGATGCAGTGGGGTGCCCAGGGTCACCACTGCCATACTTGGACAGCAGAGATCAACCATGCCCTGCAGCCCCCAAGCTGCTGTTTATATCCCCCCTCTTACTGCTGCCTTAGCACCCTCCAAACCAAGACAAATCCTGTCTTAATTTTCTATTTTCTTTTTTTATTTTGTATAAAATTCACTGGGCTGTGGTTTCTTGCACGTGAAAGATTTATACCTTCCAGCTTTTTTCCCCCTACAAGAACTCAAAGTTTCCTTTTATACAATAATTGTAGAAAAAGAACAGTTTCCTGACATCATCTGCCTTCAGAAACTCAGCTCAAAGCTCTTACTATGATGAGATGTAGGCGAGCTGCTGATCACTATGTAGTGCTTGCTGCTTAACACTAGTCTGACGGAGTTACACACTTTAACACAGATTCATTTTTAGTTTCTCTTCATAGAGATACAGCAAGTGAGAGGGGCTCCTCCTGCTTGGCATTTCCGTAACATTATCATTCCCATAATAGCTTTCAATAGTAAGTGCATCACAAAGCATGACTGACATCTGCAGTGTGAGCTTTATCCTGTTTTTCCACACAGGGAAGTAGCACAGCAAAGCACTTGTGAGGCATGTTTGCTTTTGGTTTAAGGTAGGACACAATGATTCTATTCCTATATAGGCACCATGCATATGAAAGTTACCTGAGGAACCATGCTGAAATCCTATGGAAGTTACCATCCCTCTTCCAGCTGCTGACCTGCTCTTCTACAGGATTCAACTAGCTGTTTTTCCCATAAAGGGAACTCTCTTTTCTCACAGATCTCTAGTAGGTAGTTATTACACTTGTTTTAGTATAAAACTCTACTCAACTTTTCCTGGCTGAACCTAAATCTATGCCTTTAGTGTTGCAGTACTCAAAGAAACCATCTTGAGGACACATAAAAAGCCTGTGGTAGAGAAAGAAATGAAAGCAAAACTACTGGGAATTTTGGGCTGCATTTATCCTAAAATGCCATGAGTGAACATATGTGAGTGCGTTAAAATCAAGACAAGTAAGAAGAACCCTACTGTTATCTTTTTTCTAGGGATGAATTAGTCCCGCTAGCTGGAAAGTAAGAGCAACTAGATCCCTGCATGCAGCCATGGACTGTCCCTGTGATCTGCTTAACTGTCTCTTCAATTTCTTTGACCAGAAAAGAATTTTCTTCGCTCATCTTACTGTTTAGCAGAACAGAGAGGCCCTCGTACAGAGCTCATATTACCAATTCCTCTCTAATTTATTTACTGTTTATAAATAATTTAAGATTACTAGCACTTCACTACTGCTTCTCTCTCCCTAGGCATGCTTTTATAAGTGAATTTGATCTCTGCTGGGACACATCACCAAAAGCATCTGAGAAAAATAAAAGGTCCTTTCTTTGTCCAGTGGATGGGGTGGGGGTGTGAGAAAACACAGCTTATAACTCCATATGGATGTTGTCCAGAGTCGAGGTCTGTGAATGGTGACTAGCCCAACAAGGCTGGCCAAATCTTTTCTGCCTGATCAAGAGGGGGCTAAATGCTGACTTGACAACAGGGGATAAGTACTTTCATAGGTAACAAGGTTTTGGTGACTGAATGGCTTTTGAGGACTAAACAAATAACAGGAACCAAAGGCTCTATCATACAGTTTCAAATATCACACCTTTGTAAAAGCTCTAGGTTTGTAATGCAGACAGGAGAGGAGATTGCTCCCAGCATGTCAGCATAAGTAACCAGGGGACAGGGTCATTATGTGGCACAGGCATATGAAGTTGATGCAGCATGTGTAGCTCTGCTGGCGTGCAGGATGCTGGACTCACCAACTGTGGTTGCTGGTGCTGGGCTCCCTGTTACAGAGCCCCCAGTGCATCAGGCCAGCGTATTGCTCTCCCTGGGTGAAATGCCTGGGCATTCCACCTCCTGCTGTCCTGACACTTCAAACAGGTATAGGGGCACTTCCCTGTTCATTGAAACAGGACACCTGATTCCACACAGGAATTTCCATACTGGGTTTCCCTGTTTAATTTCAATAGCTGATTAATCCTGAACAGTAATCTAAGCCTATTGGCAAGTTTATTATCTTAATTTTGAAAAATGATTAGGCTTTTTTTTTATCTTAAGTATCAGTCATAAAAACATAGTGTAGCTCCTCTGCTTCCCGACAGCACTGTGTAGGTTGGCTTGCTTTCAGTGTAAGTGACAGAGGGCACAAAACAAAAATAACTTTCACTGGAATGGCTAGGAACAGATAAGCTTTGGGGAGAGGAATGCTTTGATTTTAAATTAGATCCTAAAGTTAGCTGGATATGCTGCAGTATAACTTAAGGGGGAAACTTGCTGTGTGATCTGCAGGCTTTTGTGCCAGAGCTGTTGTAAGCCTTAGCAATAGCAATGGCTGGATTGTCCTATTGGATTCCTTCTTCTAGGGAAAACTATCTAGATAGAAATCTTAGATGTCCTAATTAGAGAATACTTAATGATACAGCATTTCTCTTTGCTGTTTCCTAATTTGGGCTTCTTTATGTTACATAAACTGCATTTAGAAGTAGCTGCTGTTTGTGCTCTGCTCCCCCATGTGAGTGCAGTACCTGCCTTCTCAAGAACCCTGGAGTTTTGCTGGTGGATTTGGGCATACAAAAGAGAAGGGCCAAGATCTCTTCAGCCCAGCCATTTGTGACACTGTGGTGCCTTCTGCAACATGTCCCACTTTTAGGAACTGTGCATTGCATTTACAGCAAGTAAAAGAAATGCTCTGAGGGATCTGACCTGAGGCAATTCCCTTTACACACTCTGAGACATTGTGTTTCCTTTGGCATGTCCATGCTGTGGTTCTGTTGTGTGTTTCTGTACAGAAATATCTGGCTCAGTCTCTTTGTGTCCATCTTGTAACTTTACATCTATGCATCTTTGACTGCCTTTCCAGCACAGAAGGGTGGGGACTTTAAACCCTGAGGGATGGAACTAGGAGAAACTTCAACAGCAGCTGCATTTGTCTTCTCTAATATTAGAGCACAGAGTAGCTATTTTAACTTAATCTAAGATTAATCTTAATCTTATGCAGTGCAACCATGGGACACAACTGTGACAAGCCAGGGAGAATCAAAACCCTGTACAAGATTTGTGAGCTCTAAAAGCTCTACAGCAGTACTGTGCATGTTTTAAATGGCAAGATTTCAACTGAAGAATTAAGTGTTCATGAATATTTAGATGATGGTTTTGTTTTATAGAACTATTTTCATGTCAGTCACTGAAGATCCAAAAAAGATATTTCCCAACAATCTCTTCTTTAAGCCACTGAGTCTTAAAGGGATAACAGCATTAGCAATACCCAGTGATCCACTGAGGCTTCAGGTAAAGCTGATTCCATTGTATTCAAACCCATAAAGCCCCTTGTAATAAAGACAAGGAATAAAATGGAAAGGTGAATACCACCACTGAGTTGTCTAGGTAAATTACCCTCAGCTCTTCGCTTTTTTACATTTGGTCAAAAATAATGGTAGTCACAATTAGCAAAAGTAAAGGACTTAGAAACAGCTGATGTCAAATTAAGAAAGTATTTTGAACTTCAGCTCCATGAAATTTCACATAATTTCCCAGTTATCTTCTTCAAGGATTACTGAAATTCAGGCAAAAAGTACATCAGCCTTCGAAATTGAATTGCTTTGGCTGTTGGGAGGAGTGTTTGTGGGAGGTAATTAGCCTAGAAAACAAGAAGCAGCATATCGGAAAATCTCTTTGTAAGCTTTGATGTTCCTGTTTCTGTGATCCTTTCCAGGGGACAGGGGTGTAGCTTGGGGGGTTGAAGTCTCAGCAATGGATATGTGTGGGGAAACCACACCTGTCAAATACATGTCACACAGCATGTGTTGATACCCTCAGTAACGTGCGCAGCAACTGCTATTGCTCAGGAGAAAAAAGGAGGAAGGTGAAAAGGCAATTACCTTTCATCTTGATGCAAAACTCGCCCAATAGGTTTTCCAGTTCTGCTTCTATGGTACACATGTTCTGTGTTGGACAGGAGAACAGTGAGGTCAGACAAACCCTCTTTGGGCCTTTTTTTTTCCCTTTTCTTTTTTTCATTTTTTAAGCTCTATTTGGAAGGATAGATTCTGTTATGCAAATGAAACATATTTTGCAATAAACTCAGTCTCAGAGCCATCTTATTATTTAGCTACGTCTGATCCTAAAAATGGCAGCTGAGCTATGCTTGCTTGTGCTGACACTGAACACAACTCCATGCTCTTCTGCTTCTGCACACTAATCCTTCTCCTGGCAGAGGGAAGCTGTAGCCCTTGGAGCATAACCTGGTCACTGTCCTGGTCCTCTGCAGCCAGGACATGTGCCAGCAGCAGCTCCATGTCGAAGCGGCTCCCAGCATGATTTAATCTCTCAAGAAACACGGATTACATTAAGAAAAACAACTATGGGGGATGGGTATCGACCCTTTTTCGTTCTTCCTTCAGATTTTGGAAGGTTGTTACAGAGTGTTTGCTGGGATGTTTGCAACACTATTAGACTGTTCTGTTGTTCATCTCCTGCCTGTTTCATCAAATAGACCTTGATCAGAGCAAATAAAACAGGATGCAGCACATATCTGTATACACGTGGGTTCCAGTCCATCCCTAAATCTGCAGGCAGGAAGGAGGTAGTCAGTATAAGTGAGTTTGGGGTAGATTTACATTTTTATTCTTGTGCTGCAGTTCCTGCGTATAACCCAGCTCTGATAAAGCACAAATTGTTATTTTGAGCAACTTTCTGGGCCCATGAAACCTGTCTTTGTAAGTCATCAGGTATTGATCTGAAGACAAATGAATACCAATTCTTTTAATTCTTCTGTCTGGATGAAACCCTCCCTGAAATCAGTGACAAAGTTCCCATGGCTTTCATATAGTGGGAAAGTGAAAAGAATAAACTGATGAGGGTGTACCTCTGTGTACTCCTTGTAGCTCCTGTTGATTTCTGTTAAACTCTCTCGAGCTGCTTTGCTGGCAGGAGACATTGCAAAGGCTTGCTTCATTTTGCTGGCACCATCACAGAGACGTTTTTGGATACAATAGGCTTCATAAAGCTCATCCACCTAGTAGGAACAGGGAAAATGTATTAAAAAAACCATAAAACCCAGTAAAATAAAACCAATGCAATGAAGTAATTTGCATTAAAAGGAAACAGCCAAACCATTAGATCCAATGGAGGGTCTGAAGAAAGGAAGCTGTAATACTGTTTCAGCCTATGCGAAAAAAACACAAGACAAAAATAACTTCCACCAAAAATCTCAATACAGCAACAGTAGATGCTGCCAGCAATTCACCTGCTTGCCCTGCATGCTTTTAGCATTGCTACTTCCCTTTTTCCCTGTCTGGTAGAGCACAGTTGTACTCTCCGTAGAATTGTAATGGTAAGGCATGCATGGAGGAAGCTTATCAAATATATCAGTGTGGAAGTGTTCTTTCAAAGGCAACTTCAATGTCCACACTGCCAAATGGGACTGCAAGTGGTAAATGACATATTTAACAGGGTCAACAGTGTCTCAAGCTCTTCTAATGTCAGGATGGAGGCTGTTACAATATTTAACTAAGACAGTATTGGAAGCTGGGAGTGATTTTTCATCATCCATCCTTCAGAAACTGGGAGCCATAATCAGAATCAGCACATTAAATGGCTTACAAACAGCTGATGTCAAATTAAGAAAGTGTGTTGAACTCCAACACCCCAGGCATTTACATAATTCCCTAGTCATCTTCTTACATGCCTTTGACATGACTTACGCACCCAACATTTCATAAGCACTCTGGAAGTTTTGCAAAACATAGTAACACACTGTTTTACATTTCACCTGTATCTGTCTTCAGAGCGCAATGGATTTACACGTCTCATGCTTTGGTTTCCCTTCTCCCTCTAATCCCTGCATGGAATGTATAGATTTACTCCATCTGAGTTTGTTAGGAGTCTACAGTGGTATAGCTGGTCTATATATATATGTGTGTATACATACTTACCAGCTATATATAGTAATACATATTTTTATAAACTTAGTTTGTCAGATACAGAAGATGTGGGTTTTCTAACCTGACTTTATCAGAGTGAGGAAAAGGACAGGAGCAGAGGAAGCCGTCTCTATTTTTTGCTTCTAATGTCCCTGCTAAAACAGGATGATATTTTTTTATTTTACCCAGAATAACTTGTTTCCTTTGTTATCTCTGACATCAAGAGATCACCCTGTGCTCCATGATGCTTCTGCTCAGTAGTGGATTTTCACAGCGGAATTTCCAAGAAAGCATCCAGTGCCCTGCCTTCATAAGTCTATGACTTTGTGTTGCTGCATTGGAGATAGCCTAATGTGACAATCCAGACATGTTTCAAATCCCATTTTCCAAGCCTGCTTAAGCTGTAACAAAAAGTGCTGATGTAATTTGTTTGGAACAGGACTTCTCTTCCTGATGACTTCAAAGCCTCAGGTTGATTTTTACAAGGCTATCCTGGATACCTGGTAGCTGAAGCCTCTCACTTGAGGGCACCCTAACCGAAACAGGGAATGCTCTGCAAAGTGATAAAGTTCAGCAAAAGGTAATGGAGGCACACGTAGCATTTTGCCATTTTGAAGTTATAAAAAAAGATTTCTGCAGTCACACCCACTCCTATTTCTCTTGCAAGTCAGCAAGCTAAAAACAGCTACTATTAATAGCTGTCACTGGGTATTTACTTCTGCCACTGGGGTGGAGAGTTAGCCCGGGATCGATACCTGGGTCCCGCCCATGTGAGCATGGCCAGGGCATGCTCATCTGCTCCCCGAATATGTGAGATCTGCTGCTGTGCATTCCATTTTCCTCTCTTTGCTTCCTCTATAGAGCTGCAGGCAGCAGGTAGGGAACAGAAGGCATCTCTGTCACCCTGATTATGTACTGCTGAAAAAGATCTTCTCTATCATTAGAAAGAAAGATGTTTCCCCACCTGCCCAAGCCTGCAAGCTTTAGCATTCCACAGCTTGGTTTCTTTTGTCTCTGTTGCTGTGGGTTACAGAAAGTGAACTAATGTACTCGGCAAGCTTGAGTAATATTGACCAGAGTTACCTCTTGGGTTCGGTGCTTTTCAGTCTTGGTATAAGCCCAGAGTCCATTAGCTCTGAGCAGGCTGGAGTAGAAAGGACTTCAATGGAAATGTTCTTCAAGTACTAATTT
>JAOXXN010000395.1:91374144-91395961 GCA_026770055.1 Myrmophylax atrothorax | reverse complement strand
AACAAAATTTTAGTCTATCACCTTATGATTTATGTTTTTATTTTCGGCTCCAAGAGTAAGAGAAGAGTGAAATTAAAAGGTTTGAATAGGTTGTCATAATTGGAGCCCTTCAAGCTGTGCAAATGCTTTTCAAATGACACTCAAAAGGTATTTCATCTGTCAAAAATAATTCATTCCTTTGTCAGGCTCAAAAAAGTAACTGATTGCTAGCAGATATGTTTGCAAGTAAAAGAATACATGCCATGGATTTTGTCCAGGTCTAAAACATATTAGTGTAAATCATAAGTACCTCTACTGAATATTCTCACTGATGTATTCAACTGGATGTGGGCCCCAAACCATGCAGCAAAAGCAAGAGCAGTGAAATCCAGGAATAAATCCAAACTAGCTGCTGTGTATGCTAGAGATAACTGCTGAATTAAATTACTTTCAGATGAAGCTTTCTACCTATAGTTTAACAGAAAGCATGCAGTGAGATAGATTTTCCTCAGCAAGTCTCTGAGCCATGTTCTCTCTGTACCTAAAAGCATGCAGGTCTCAGCACGGCTGAACCTTGGAGCCTACAAATCCTGTGGAAACCCTTTCTCTGGCTCCAACCACAAGCCTATCATGGAAAAAATACCCAGTCTGGGAGAGGCTTCATCAAGGTGGCCTCCTCAGCACAGAGGGGTAGCAGGAGGCCAAGGGTTTGTTTTCCTAATAACATAGAAACAGATGCAGAAGAAAGATGATAGGAGAGCTCATTACCTTGCTAATGTGGAACTCCAGCCTTCTCATGTATCTTTCGACTGCTTTGATTTGCTGAAAGAAAGGAAAAGGCTGAGGGTGATGCACATTTAAATAAATCAGTAAGACACTGACAGGCTAGTTCTGTCAGTCCCTATGGATCTGAGATACTTCTCCTTAAAACACACTGGACCTTACTGCTGTTAAGCTGCTGCTGCCAATGGAGATCCCTGACTTCTGTACCTAATATGTATTTTTAAACAGAAAAGAATTTTTATTTGGTGGGATTTCTCTATGTTTTTCTAACTATTTTAAAAAAATCAGAGCTTTTTTTAGCCTAAAAAATAATATCTTCAATACTCTGAAATCCTTTATTCAAATTTATCAGATTCTCCATTTCAAAATCCATTCTCATCCTTAGCAAAGTAAACCCAAGCTTAGCATTTTGACTGAAGAAAGGAAAAGTCAGACTTGTTCAGGAAATATTTTTGAAAGCTTTCCTTTTCTTTCACATGAATTTTCCTGTAGGGAAAAAATACTTTCAGTTTTTCCTTCCTCAGAAATGGCAGAAGCAGGAATGAACTGGAGCTTGACGCAGCACCCAGGCACCCTGGTGTGCCCTTGCCAGCACTCATCTGCCTGGAGTTGGCTGGGCAAAGCTGCACAAGGTAATGGATTTAACGGCTGTCAGCTGACAGAAATAGGAGGTCTCCCTTCTCCACTTTCTTCCTTCCCTGGCTAGGGCCTGCCTCTTTCCCTGTGCCCATCCCAGAGCCAGTCTGACTCAGAAGACCTCAGGAAAAGGGTTAATGGGATATGTTTGATGCCTGGCAGAAGTGCTGGGCAATATCAGAGACCCCTGGGAGAAGAAGGGGAGTGGGATTTCTTCCTCTGAGAGTGGAAATTATCAGGTAACTTCTCCCTCAACAGTGTTGGGATGGCTTGTAGATCTGTGAGAGAGGTTTCTCATGCCAGTTATGTACACCATATGGATACTAATGCTTCCTTGCAAAATGAGTATCAAAGGGAGTAACATACCTTATCTAAATCATATAGGACTCCCTGCAAAAGAAATTATGAACAGTGATTAATTTTACAACACAACAGCACCACGAGAAAGTAATGTTTGTCAGTCAAGAGAAAACATAAGCAAGACCATGGCTAGAAGGGAAGAAGAGCATCAGTGCAAATTCCCTGTATCCCACTCCCATCCCCCGGCTGCTCCATTACCTCAAGAAGGTCACTGTGCATCTACACAATGACAAAGCATGACACGTACCAGGCGTGAGTTTCTTTTCATGTCTTTTAACTGAGTAGTCAACTTATCCAGCTCTGTCTGGTGAACTTCCAGATACTCACTGCAAACACAAGCCAGAGAAGGATGCATGAGCACTGCAGCACATATCAAGCTGGCTGGTGAACATCTTAAAAGAAAATCTCCCAACAAATGGCTTTCCTCACTTGATGTGTTTACAGTCAAAAACTCGTTTATATGGATCTGTCTTAAAAGCAGCTCCTTGCTGCCTTTTTGAGAATAAATAGGAGCCACTTATTTAACTGAGTATAAGAGCTTGGTGTTCTCTTTACACTGAACAACCAGTTTCAAGGAAGCTAATCTGCTGCTTAGTTTATGGGCTGGTGCCTTCTAGTCGTTGTCCTTGTATGTATCTGGCTAATAAAAGCCCTGTTATCATCTGGTATGTTATCTTAAAGGTGACACAAGTCTTTGATAGGACTTTAGGAAATTCAGGGAGCAACAAAAAAATCTAATGTTGAAATCACAGACTTTGGGACCTTTACTTGAAATGTGAATGGAAATGGGATTCTGCCCCTTGTATTCCTGTTTCCCATACAAATATTTCAGATCCTAAGTGTTACAACCCAGGCTTCAAGAGGTGTTTCTCTCCTGTGAGGAAGGATCTCTTTTCTTGTGATATGCTTCTCTAGGCTCTAAAACATCACAGAAAGCTTCAATCAACAAGCAGGAAAAAGGCTCTTACTCCAAACCTCTCTTCAGGGCTCGGTAGACCTCTTCCATTCTTTTAGGCTGGGGCTCTTTGGGTGTGGTGCTATTCTTATGGCCCAAATTATGCATTTTCTTCACCTTTGCTTGGGGCTTCTTGAGCACAGAGGAATTTTCAATAAAGGAGTTACACCTGCAAAATCAACATCAAAGAGGAAAGAATCCCTATAAATCATAGAAATCTCAAGGAAATGTAGCTTGGAGAAATTCTGATATTATCTCTGCCAGCAGAAAGGAATCTGCTTCTGTGCCTGCCAGTTAAAGGACTGCAATTGTTTACAGGTTAAGTGTCTAAGTAGCCTGGGACATGTGCTGTCAGTTTTTAATGAGCCCACTGCCTTCCCAAGACACAAATACTCATCTGGAAATGCCAGGCTGAGTCTGAGGCTCATCAGACATTTCTCTGTCTTCCACCATGCCTGTCCTAACTCACACTGCTTAGCTTATAGACATGAGAGGGCTGAGCTACATCCAGCTGCTAAAAAGAAAAGGGAGCACAAATAACCTCAGCTTTAAAGCCTGGGGACTCCCAAGGAAGACTGGGACTTGGTTAAGAGCACTTCTGGAGGATAGTATCAGACCATTGGTCTGGAGTAAGGCCCATAGGTAGCTCTGTATGGCAAAGGCAGACAGTTGTGCTGCATATAGGTGCCTTTTTCGTGACTTTACTAAGGGGTAGGTCAGCACCTAACAACCATCACTGACTTGCACTGACAATAGATGACCCTTTGTCATAAGCTCTGTCTAGCTAACGGGTGGTGCATGTAAAGGCTCCACAGCCAAGCTCAGTGAAACGGCATTGTTTTGAATTTATAGCAGCACAGCAATGAGAAAACTGTCTTTTAGGTAGCAGTGGTCTTAAACCGGGGGCAGTGCAAAGTGTTTCATGTTCCTGCACATTTCACATGTTGAAAAGATCCCTGCGTAAGTTAGTAAGTTAAAATGTTTCTCTGAAATTCTCTCACAGCTCTGAGGAAAGCAAGGAAGCCTCCCATTAATGGGGGAGAGGCAAACAGATAGTTGGTAGTTCAGGCACAGGGTTAACAGCTTAATCATGCAAACAATATATAGAGACATTTTAGTCTAGGAACCTTTATTTGGCAAGGCAGAGAGAAGGAAGTCCTCTCTCACCTTCTTTCCACTTTCAGCTCCTAAACCCCAGGGCTGCTTTAGGACCTGATTTCAAAATTTCCCTTAGAGAACAAGGGGACTTGCCTGGACCGTCTTTCCTGAAGCCCGCTGAAGCCAGCAAAGGACTGGCTTCTAATAATCCCATTAGGACCTCCTGGGGAGAATGACTGTGATCCTATTGACATGATTTCAGGGAGCCTGGAAGATATTCCTGAAAAACAACAGAAAGCAAGTCAGTGACAATGGAGGATAGGAGGCAGGTGGTGAGCCTGGGACAGCCTGGTGTCCGTCAGTGATGTTAAGGGGTAACTGAATCCCACAATAGGCCACAAGCCAGGGCATGAACCTGTTTGCATTGTCAAATAATCCTTGCTCAAACCCAAAATGCTTCTATTTTAACTTATAGCCCAGGGTCTACTGCAAATGTGCCAGAGACACAAAGACGGTCTGGATGTGGCATTAAAAACAACGTGCTTCAATGTGATAATCTCAACGCTATCCCTGATTTCTGCCATGCCTGGCATGCTTCACCCCCAGCCCCACTGCCTCCATTTGCTACATCAAGGTGTCCTGGACACTATTTTGGCAGCATGCAGTGCTGTTAGGGGGCATTCACCATCACTGCCAAGTGTGCTTGTGTATAATAATAAAAAAAAATGAGGGTTCATTCAGCATGAATCAAGTCCTAGAGCTACCCTTTGATCCTTGCTCATTTTCCTTGTGGATGTTCCCACCTGGCTGCGAGAAGGAAGATGCAATGGGTGTATTCATGGCCATGATACACCGTGATGAGAGAGGGATGCTCTCCACCATGAAGAGAGATGAGTGAACAAGCTTCAGGCACTGTATGCTCTGCACTTCATGTGTCCAAGGGGGGGCTCAGCAGGGAAGAAGCCCTTACCCTACATGTGTGCTCATTTCCAATGCCAGCTTTGTACCTGCACCAAAGTAAGGCAATTTCACAATTAAATTTAATGCACCCACAATTAAATAGCAAAGTGCTATGGTTCACCGCAGCTCCATCAGCTCCCAGGAGGGCAAAGGGGGATGCCTCCCTCTTCCTTTCCTCTTTAATCCACTGTTTTCCTTGTCTCTGCCCTCAGCAGACAATTAGGCTGATTTTTCTGCTGGCGTGTTTTTGTGTTGCTCTGGCAAAAAGAATGGCCCCACCGATCTGTGTGAAGAGTACCGTGGCCAGCAGAGGCCAGGCAGCAGGGCAGGGAACAGGAGGGGAAAGGGGATGGTGGAGGACACTGGTCAGTGGGTGGTGCCAGACACTGACTCCTCCATCCTGCACAACCCATCCTCTCACTGCCTTCATCCTTCCTGGGATGTCAGCATGGCTGCTGATGTCATTGTGCTGTGAAATGGACTAAGAAACTAGGCCAGCTTAAAAATAACCTGACAGAAAATGAAAAAGGTTTTTTAATAGTTTTTTCTCTATTTTAAAAGCTGGACCCAGTCTGCCCCATGACTCCAGTTCATTTCACTCCAATAGCTGGCCCAAGGGATGAGCTTGAAGCCAAAGCAGGACAGTGTGGCAGGTGCTAGATGGACCTGATGTTCTGTGAAACTGTGACCTATGTGGCTGAGGAGGTGACAGCAAGTCTAAACCACCCTCTCATCCCCATAGACAAGTGCCCAAAAAACCAGCCACTTGTGAAGGCCACAAATTCGCAACGTAAGCCTTCACATCTGAACATATTTATTAAAGATATGCAGCAGAGCTACATGGTGCTTGCATGGCAAACACTCACTGCAGAAAGCAAATACATGGGGAAACACTGGGCACTGCCCAGTTATATTTAATATGTAGCATTAAGCTGGGCAAATATTCCTTGAGGTGGCAGTAGGTGCTACGGCGAGCTACTGCTTCTCTGTGGAGGGGATTGCATTGCCTGAGGAGCTGTTTTGTCAGGAATATTTCTGCAAGAGCTCTGTCAGAAACACTTCTTCCAGTCTCAGCATGGCCAGCGCTACTGCTAATGAGATATGTTCTCTACTGCACAACCAAACCAGCATACGTCTTTCTGTTTCAGAAGCTAGGGCTGCCCCCCTGACTGGTCAGCCTCAGAGATATCACCCGGAGTGCAGCCAAGGGCAGTTTTGTCCTCCACTCTGGTCAGTAGATAACAGTATTCACATCCCTGGCCTAGCCTGCATACAGCCCATCCAGCTCAGGGCTCAGTTTAACCACAGCAGGGATAAAACCCTGGGACAGAGAAGCCCCTGTCAGGCAGATGAGGACCATGAGCACCTCTGCTGGGCAGAAACCCATGGGTAGGAGAGACAGAGAGTGGGTGGGAGCCAGAGATGCTCAGGAGCAGCTGCTCCTCAGAAGAAATGGCAGCAAGGATGCACTCTGGCTAACTCACACAGGGATAAACATGCTGCAGCCACAGCTGGAGATACTTGAATCTTTGGTGAACAGCCCTACACTCAGCCCTAGCTCTGTAAGGCTCTCCGCACACCGCTGCAAGGCAGAGCTCTGCTCAGGCTTGCTGATACCTGGCACAGCACTTGCCAGAAGGCATTTTGCAGTTTCCAGGGTCACACCTCATGTCCCTGTAGATGGCATAGTGTTTCCCCATGACAGCTCATGCCTAACAGCTCAAAATCCACCAAGAACCAGCTCCTGAGAGACACAGCAGAAACCACCTCATCACAGTACTCTGTGGGTCTGTGCGGCAAGTTCCCTTTGGTTTCGCAAATACCTTTAAGACAGTTGGGCTGCAATCTGCATGTTCTCATGGACATACTAGGATTTGCATTAAAAGTCGGGTCCAGAGAGACAAGGAGTAGAAAATCCCTTGCAAGTGTTCAGCACTTGCATCACTTGACAGAATGATTAGCACATACACTCTGACAGCATCTGGAAACCTATGAGGGTAGAAGCTAAACAACACTGACAGTCAGAGATTTAACTGCATAAACATCAGCCATTCCTTAAAAAATAAGACAAATAAAGTAAGTTGAAGTTGGGTACTAATCATGACCACACTGGCTACAAAAAACAGAATTGCTTTAGATTCAAAATTGTTGTCAAAATTGTAACATCTTCTGCACCAAGAGTCTCTTCTGTATTAACGTGAACAGAAGGTGAATGCACAAACAAAATCATAGTGTCCATGTGTGACTGTGTGCACACACAATTGAACTGTTTTGGTTTCCTTTTCCTTTGGGAAAACTTAAAAATTAAATAATTTTGGAAAATGAATGCACTTACTTATTTTCTTCATTTTGCTCAAGCACTCAGATGGCTTTGCAAGGCTAGGTTGCTAAGACTTTCCTCAAGATACAGAAAGAGTTGTGCAAGAAATGCAATTGAAATGCAAATTAAAGACCTGCCTGGAGCTACTTTTGCTTTGCTTTTGCATGAAACTGTCAGAACTAAGAGCCCAGATAGGCTTGTGGCCTCTCCCTATATATTATATATAGTCTTGGTGAATAATGTATGTTTAATTTCTGTACAGAAGAAAACTGAGATAAAGGAGGTAACAGTCAGAACTGATGAAATCACCCAGTTCTGTTATTTTCCATTGGTTAGAGATTGACTCTATTGTACAAAAACAATCTGTTCTTAAGATTTAAACTTACATTGCTGACATCTCAGATATTTCCAATCAACCTCACAAAATTGCACTGACTCTGTCATGCAGCAGCAGGCCCTTAGCCCAGATTCACATAGACAATGGCTGCACGTGGGCACACCATTGTTGGATCATTTATGATATCTACATCTAGCAAATATACTCTGAGTGATGAGTATCTGTCACATTGTTGTGATATACTGTGTTGGGGGGGTTCGTTTTCCTGCCTCTTAAACTGTTCACAGGACTCTGTGCTATCAACTAAATAAACCTGCCTTTGAATTTAATAGTACAGTTGTATCATGATTATACGCATGGATATAGTTTCTACTATAACTACAATAAGGCTCAGCCCACAAGGACTTACCCAGATCTCTTAGTGACCTGACTGGTATCCCCACAGCTGAACAGCACTAGGGGATTTTAGTGCTACGCCAATGTAGTGATCAAGTTGCTAAAACTACATTTAGAAGTTCTGTGATAAAATGCTACTGTTGTCTAGATACAGTATAAGTTTTGCTCTCAATATGAAGCATGTTGCACATCTAAAATGGTATTAAATGCTTATGAGATTCAAGATCCACCTCAGCAGGGGATGCATGGAGTATGCTTACACTTTTAAATCTATATAGTTAATGTACCACAGATGCTTCATTTAAAAAAACCATCAGTCTCCTTACTGCTAATATAAGCATGTCCTGTGTAGAAGTATAATTAATGTAATTAGCACTGCCCCTGCTAAGTGCATGGCAGTTGAATGATGAGGCCATCAGTGAGTCAAGGGATAAGGTGAAATCCCATCAGTTCTCTTCTGCCCTATTCACTGACAGCTTGCAGCAGGGAACAGCAGATAATTGATGATGTCTCTGTCCCCGAGGAAATAAAAGTCCCCTCTCTCAGCTCTCCTTTCACTCTGGAAATGGGGAAACAGCTGAGGCTAGCTAATTAAAGGGGAAGGGACCATCAAGCCCATCACTTCCACAGAGCTGCCCTCTCTTCATCACTCTCAGCACAGACCTCTACCTCCCACAACGCTGAAATATTTGATAAACAGTGTGGCCTTTGATCCATGCTAAGAGAAGGGAAATTCAGTCAGAAACATATTTGCTAAATCTAGACTGCCTTTTGTCCAGTCCCTTTTTGTTTGCTTTTTCCCCATGACCAATCTGGAGAAGGTATTTTTTGCTCACCAGATGATGAGAGGAAGCTGGGTTTGCCAGGCAGGTGCTAGCAACGATGTAAAGCTGCAATATACCAATGGTGATGGTGCTCTTGATTCCTCCTGCTCCCTCCCTCCCCCACTAACTACACAATTAGGGGTTTGCTGTAGGGTGTTATGGAGTTGTCTGCAGCTGAGGGTTCATGGAATAGCACTTGAGGATTATATACAATCCCTGATTAAATAAGAATGCAGGGAAGGTGTCAATGACTGAAAGGATCCTTGGTAAAATTTTTTTTCCTGTTTTCAAGGTCCATTCTGGATCTAGGGATCACTCCAGCGAGATGGTATGTTGATTCTTCTGCTCACCTGTGGTCAGCAGGCTGTCTGTTAAAAACTGGTGATAATTATTTAGGTAAAGGTAAAATTAAGGGGTCCACTAACTAATGTGACTGGATGGCTGCAGAAGTCAACTGATTGTGTTTTGCATGCCAGGAACATTTCTTTCCTACAAATCTGGGGCATGTCTGAAAAATGAGCTGATATCTTCTTGACTAACAAAAGAAAAGAGTATGTTCCCCTCTGCTGTGTCAAAGATCTATGTTCTGCTTATCAGGCTGGCTTATTGGCCTACAAAGGTAAATACTTCTAAATAGAGTAAGATGACATTTAGCAGTATGCATTTCCTAAAGAATAACCTAAATAAGGGAAGAAACTGATTATACCCTAGAAGTCACATCCTCCTCCCAGACAGCCAATCCTCTCTGCTTTGCGCTCATAAGCCCAAAGAGCACAATTCAATTCTAAACTTGTGCAGGCTCATTTCGATGCCGAGCTCATTCAGTGCACCTTCAGCTGGTGTCGCTTGCTTTTGTAGCCTAGTAGTTGAAGTCTAGTAATTTTTAATATTTATTTTCCATCTTCTTCCTTCTGATTCAGTTGAATCACTTTGGAAACATGAGGCCAACATGGCCAGCAGCCCAAGTAACTACCTGGAATTTATGGTTTCCATGTTCCCTAAGCTCCTGGAAGGTACAGAGGTATGCATCTTGGATGAGAATATAAATGTTTTTGTGGGGGTTTTAATATGAAAATGTGACAATAATATGTGGGTAAGAGCACTCAGGAGTGTTGTAAATACTTTCACAAGAAATTTAATTCTTGCGTAAGAGTTTTTACACTTTCAGGACAAAAGCTTTTAGGCATTAGTGACCAGGCTCATAATTTCTGTACATGTCAGGAACATTTCTGTGGGATGGGATCTCCTGGAAGAACCTGTAGAAGAGTGTCTTTTGCAGGTCATTCAGTTACATAAATAACGACTTTCATGGCATGTTTTATGCTCCCAGTGTTTGGGCTGCTTCTTCCTTGTGCAGGGCAGCATTTGCCAGAGTTGTACAGACATGGGAGCTCCATCTGAAGAATTATTCTTGGTTGCCAGAATAAAATCATGTGCATTTGTTCCACTGAAGTCCAAGGCTAAGAGATATTCCTAAATAGTAGCATATGGCTATACTGACAAAACACTTCCCAAGCCTACATCAGCCAGTGAAAGGCCAGCAGATCTGTGAGCTTCAGATGTTAATTTTAGTTTATAGAAAGAGCCACATGGGCTTAACAGCATGGCTGTGGAGAGCAATACTGCA
Organism: Myrmophylax atrothorax; assembly: GCA_026770055.1. Classification (NCBI taxonomy): domain Eukaryota; kingdom Metazoa; phylum Chordata; class Aves; order Passeriformes; family Thamnophilidae; genus Myrmophylax; species Myrmophylax atrothorax. The sequence goes on along the minus strand of JAOXXN010000395.1, from coordinate 91,385,686 downwards.
CAAAGAAGGAGCTATGCTGATCCCTTTTCTTCAAATGGGAGATGTGGGAGCACTTGGGACACGCTTAGCCAAGTTCAAAGCGATTGGCAGCCATGTATTCCTGTCCTACCACAAGGAGGCAAACTTTTGCCCCATCTCTTGTAGCAAGAAGAATCTTAGTTTAGCCCACTGCAGCTCATCCTGTGTTTGCTGAGGCAGGCCTCTTCCCCCACCATGCACATCCAAGCCTCGGCACTGACTATCCAGTGCGATCTCTCTGAAAGCTTCCACGCACTCTTCACTGACTATTTTATCTCCATCAGTGACACCTGCAGTGATTCTTCTATTAGCCGTATTTTAATACCTTCAATTTGGGTGGATTCAGTTTTTAAAATGAGCAAAGATGTTTATGCAACCCATGTGTCTTTTAAAGCTCTTCTTACGCCCATAACTGGGAGCTTTAGTTTGCCATGCAGAAATCTCTGCCATTACCTGTTTCTAATAAATAAAAATTTTAGCTAGAAAATGTTAGTATTTCAAATTTTAGCTTTTGTTTCAAATAATGCTTTTCCCAAAACTTGATACTAATAGGAAGACTTTATGGTCTTATTTCTGTAAGACTATTTTAAATGTTGCATGGAAGGACATTTTCAACTCAAATGCTACAGTTATGTGCTAGCTCATCACTAGACATCCTGAGCAGAAACACAAATTGTTTACCATCTGGAATAGCTCGTGTTGTTTGTTCTGTGCCTCCTACCCAAACCAAATGATATACATAAACCAAAAAGCAATAGTAACAGTAAGAAAAATATCTAACAATCTAGGTCAAGAGCAAAATGGTAAGTATATGTGATGTAAATGTATAGGGCCTGATACCCAAGGCTCCCACCACAATATAGCTCCATAAATTCAGTAAGTCATCTTTCTCACTAGTCTAGGTGCCAAAGTCAGTTGTGAGGAGTTTTAACTTCCTCTTTTATTTTTACTGCAAAACATGCCTTTGGCTCTAATTCTCATCATCTCACTAGAACACAGAAATAAGAATTCGTAGTGGCTAAGGTGAAATCAGCACCCTTTTTGTCTCATACTGTGGCTAGCCTTCTTCCTCCACTTTTTGTAGCTACTACTTTACCAGAGCTCTCAGCACATGCCCCATTTCCCCATTTTTTGTTGCTGGAGAGCCACAAACTGCCTCTTTCTCTGCATAAGCTCCCCTCAGAGAAAGACTTACATTGCTCCTTCCCCTTAGTAGAGCATGTGATGAAAACCTAAGGAAATGCAAATGAGTTATTTCACTGTAATAAACCCAAGGAAAATAAATTTGATTCTAAATGGCTCCTGCACACGACAGATGGGTTCATGGCAGCTGACCTCCTTTTTATTTTTCAGTTCCAACGTTTGTTTCACACGGATGACTGGGGTGAGTATGCACAGGAGCCTACGTGGAGCCCTCCCTAATGTTGCTCCCATACAGCGCTAGAGGCACAGAGCAATCATATTCATCTGGAATTAGGTAAATAAGCAAAATTTGGTCTATAACAGTATGTATGAGTGTGGCTGAGGGATCAGAATCTGACCATGTAATTAGATTTGACACTCATTCATTTCAAAACTACCCCAGTATGCAGAATTATCTTTGATTAGAAGTCAACTCTAATTCTAGTCATCATTGATAATTCTTTCTGTCAATGTAAGATTTAATTAGAAACAAAGTCCCACTGCCATCCAAGTGCCAGCAAACAATGTAAAGAAAAAGCACTTCTGAAACCCAACTGACAATGATCTTGTCATGCTTTAAATCCACCTTGCACAAAATCTCTAACAAGCAGTTCAGCATGAGTGACCTGCACACACAATTAATCACACTCTCATTTTGGCAATGCTATGCAGTAGTAAAGCTGGAAAGCTTTGTGCTGCTCTGTTATCTACCCCTAAATTAGGAGATAACTTAAAAGGTGCAATCCTGTGAGCAGTAGTAAGACCAGCAGGATGCAAAACAGGCTGTAGCAATGTGCCCATCTAGCAGTAGCCTGGCTACTTTGCCTCTTTCAGCATATGCCACTAAACAATACCTGGCTGACCACATACATTGGGTGGAATTTTAATTTCTCATCTCAGGTCACAAAAAGTGACCAACCTACTGCCCACTTTTGCAAGCATTAGCATTAGGGGAGGACTAGGAACCCAAGAGTGCTGCTGGTGGTCTCCCTTGTACCTTGATGACCAACAATAATGTCTGGGCAAGCCCTTGAGTAACATCTAAACACAGGCTGGGTAAGTCAGCCCTGATGTCAACGGATGCAACTCCAGTGGGAGTGCTTTGGCAAAATCCATGCTGACTCTGAGCAGTGACCTAAATTTGCCTGTCAAGTGTAAGCAGCAGAGTGGCTTCACTTTCTCAGACTGTGTAAGGAATGAACATAAAAACCTCCTCAGTGGCAGGAGAGAAAAGTAATGCCCCAGCAGCGTTTAACAGAAAATCGTCCTTAAGAGTGCTTCTTTCTTTAATTACTTTGCACCATTATTTTTGCTGCTTAGAACCCTCATTTAACGCAGATTGTAGCAGCACTCACAAGGACAGCAAGATGAGGATACCATCTCTTTACATCTGCAGGAAAGTAAATGCATCAAGCAAACACATGCAGGATGATTTGGGTAACCAGTGGACTGCTCTAGAGATTATTTGTTATGCTTCAGCCAAGACAGACAAACTGTAGCTGTACTTGGTATCCACTCCAGGTACACTCTAATATAAGCAGGAGTGAGCTAAATTAAACAAGTAAGACAGGCTTTTCATCCCTGAAAGGAAAGTAAAACATCATTGTTGTCAAATCCTTTCAGTCGCTAATGAGATAAAAACGCTTTGCTGCTCCTCTTTAAATACATGGGATTAGGGTGACTTAAAACTCTTTGGATGTTTATATGATCATTCTATTTCAAGGTGTGTCATAATGGCACACTGCTTACTAAAATATTGTTGGAGATACACTGTTACATGTCTTAGGACAGAAGATCTTTAAAGCTGGACAAGCATTGTAGAAACAGATTCATTTAATCTTTTTGACACCTTTTAAGTGTGGCCCTTTCAAGAGCATTGCCATAAAAGTCCTGTGTTACTTCATTTATATTTGGCTATAGCATATGTCTAAAGCTCTCTTCTAGTACATCAAGTAGGTAGTTGAACACCATCCATGCACAACCCTCACCTCTCCATGCACCTCTCTTACGAAGACAGGCTCAGCCTGTCTAATACCACCAAATAGCCTAAATTTCCCACAAAACACCACCATCTTCTCAGGTCAGAATCATTAAAGCATCTGTGAGAAGCATCTGAAAGAGGATAAAAGGATAAGGGGAGTCTGTACTAGGGAAAGAGTCCCTGTGGAAAAAGCAGGACAGCTTTGTAGGCACACCAATGTTTCCAGAAACCACTTGAAAAAAAAATAGAATTTTACAGAATACTGCTCTCCTTGCCATTGCTTTCTGAAACCACATTTCATTTCAGTATCCATCAACATGACTCAACAATGTGCACTTGCAGCCCAGAAGCCAACTGTATCCTGGGCTGCATCAAAAGCAGTGTGGTCAGCAGGGCAAGGGACACGGTTCTGGCCCTCTACTCCACTCTAGTGAGACCCCAAATCACATACTGTGACCATGCCTGGGGCCCTCAGCACAGGAAAGACATCGACCTGTTGGAACAAGTCCTGGGGAGGGCCACAAAGATGATGAGAGGGTTGGAGCACCTCTCTTACAAAGACAAGCTCAGAGAGTTGGTGCTGTTCAGCTGGAGAAGAGAAGGCTACGGGGAGACTTGACTGCAGCCTTTCAGTACTTGAAGGCAGCTTGTAAGAAAGATGGGGTCAAACTTCTTAGCAGGGCCTGCAGCGATAGGACAAGGCAATGTTTTTAAATTGAAAAAGGTAGATTTAGACTAGATACAAGAAAGAAATTTTTTACAGTGAGGATGTTGAAGCACTGGAACATCTACAACAGAGAGGATGTAGATGCCCCTCCTGGAAACATTAAAGGTTGACTTGGATTGGGGCTTTGAGCAGCCTGGTCTATTGGAAGGTGTCCTGGCCCAAGACATAGCCAGGTTTGGAACTACATGGCCTTTAAAGGTCCCTTCTGACCTAAACCATTCTATGACTAAGTTTCTCAGTACAGGAATGCTATTGTCTCTTGATTCTTCAAGGGCTTTCTGCTCCTTTGGACAAAGGAGGTTACACTGAGCAGTCACTGGCACAGATTTGGCTTGGGCCAGTTAGCGCTCTCTCACACAACTATTGTGCATATTTTGGGAAGCAGCATGGACCAAGGACCATTTTCAAAGCAGTCTTAGTGTGCTTTCCTCCTTCAAAGGACAGGGGAGTTTAATGCCACAGATACAGGCTGGTTATTGACTGTTGCCATTCCTGCCCAAGAACATTCCCAATTGTCTGTAGTTTACTGTCATGGACAATCCTAATGAAAACCTGATGAAACCCTTAAATCTATGGCAAGTAGATCTAGTCAGGTTAAATTGGTAAATTTAAACTGTAGTGGGCACAAAAAAAATAAAATCTTGAGTTTGGAATGTCATATGCTCCAGCCACGCTACAGGATTAGTTACCATTTGAGTCTTCCAGACAGAGAGATATTACTGGTTAACCAGGCATGAACTGAACAGATCTGACAGCGTTTATTGTCACTGAACTACAAGGTAATTATCTTGGGTAACTTTTCATTGCACAAATTAAGGCAGCGTATCTTGGCACATCCCTGCTATTCCACAGTCTGCCATTTAAAAGACCTACCAGGGCCATCACAAGCTAATAAGAAGCTTATAGGTAAGACCCTGTAGCTTGTCCTCCACTGCCCTTCCTTTCTCCTTTCCTTCTCCGTTGAGATTGCTGCATTTTCCAATTCACTAATGGATCATCATTCAGAGTATAGGAAAAGAAAGGTAACATGGATTTGCCAATGGAAACAATTATCTTCCTCACCTCATGGCAGCATGAAATGCCTGCAAGAAATACAATGGGTGGAGAAATCCTGCATAGAACATTTGATTTAACATAGAAGCTGTAACACTTGATCCACTCCTGGCACCTTCTCTACCAGGAAGGAAGATTTTAAGAGTAGAGCTAGGAAAGAATGGGAGGCAAAGCAGCCTCTTGCTGGGTAACTGCAGATGAAAAGCCATGTAATCTTCAGGGAGCTTATGTTTTCCATGTAGGGCATGGAAATCAAATGTATTGCAAGCACTTCCAGTCCAGCACCTGCATGATGGAAACAAGGCTTTGTGGTCCAGCTGCCGTCTGCGGAGATGATGACATTGTCTCCCTCTGATTTCAAAGAAAGCAGAATCTTAGTAAATGCAGGCAGAATTTTAAGCTGATTATTCTCTGGCCTCAGCTGAGTCTTAGCATTTTTAATATAGCTTCAGTTTGGTTTTGTAAAGCACAGATGACTTAGTGAGCATTTCCAGCTCTTGGCTTTATTAATCTGAACATCTAATAATGTAAACATTCATCTCTGTTTACTTTAGCAGACATCTATTCTTATTCATAGGATTTTGTGTATGTCTCAGTAGATGTGGCCTGCAAGTGTCACATTGAATTCAGGAAAAAGCCTCATGGATCAAAGAGCACCTCAGAGGCAATAGCTTCCTATCCTACAATCAAATCTGCATGAAAACCCAAGCCATTCTTTCAATTAACAGAACAGTATTTTGCGCATGTATGTACTGAATGAGACAAGGAAAGGGTGATCAGTCACGCAGGAGGACACATTACACACTTAATTGAGCATTGGCAGCTTTTCAAAAGCATCATCACCCACTGACATGCCTGTATGGTTGGGATAGTACACAGGCATAGATAGCTCTTGCTACCATGATCCAGTGATGCTTGCAGGGATGAGTGTAGAGAAAGGTGTGTCCCTACCCAGGGAAACTCACTGGCGCCAAAGGCTACTTGCAGGGATATTACTGCACAAAGCTGTAACATACAACCCTACTTCTGTACCACAATTGAAGTTTTAAAACCAAACATTTTTAGATTAAACACCAAGAGAGGATGTCAATTTGCTCAATTATGGAAAAGGCACTTTTCCTAATGTTATACAACTAGAAAATAATCAGCCTGTGAATATAGAGCTACACTGTCTCTGCCCTACCTGCTTGCCTGCAGCAGTACCACGGACCAGTGCCACCACCTCAACCCCAAAGGTGTAAGCCCTACTCCCCAAGATTTCTGAGGCATCTTCAAGGAGTGCATTCACTACAAGCAAAATTTTTTTACCTCTGTTTAGTTTCAGTCTTCTAGCAGATGCAAGATAAATTTGACAAAGAAAGACACCTCATTGAGGAAAAAAAATCAAGCTGTTTTGGCTACTAAGACAGCAAGATGTTAATTTGGGGAAAGAGAAAGGAAGCTGCGGTGTGCAACGTTGCCTGGTGCTCAACCTTGTCTGTTGAAACATGAACCTCCCGCAGCTATTTACAGGTACTTATTTGCCTGTCTCTGAGAGATTTCACTGGAAATGAGTTTCTTCCTCTGTCAGCTCAAATAGAAAAGCCTTAATTGTAAAAGATAGGGTCAGTCTAGCCTGGTGTTTTGTAGAGGTGAAGGCACAAACTAAAACCAGAACCTCAGTGATGACCAGATATATATATATTTTTTTTTTTGCTGCAACTGCTTTTTGGAGTTGATGGGTGGCTCAAAATTTTCCTGCTGGTGAGCTTTTCAGGACAAAATCATATCTGACAAATCTCTGGGTGTTGCAGTTAGATTTTTTTTTAATTAAATAAACCCAAAGTTTCTTGCAGAAGGGATTACTCGAAACAATTCTAGTGTCATTGAAGGGTTTACCAGCAGGCTGCACAACCTGGGAAGCAATAGCTGTGCAGCTAATCGGGCTGTTAGAGGGCCAGGAAAGAGGGCAGGCTGTGAGTACTGGGACAGCAGTAATGAGGTGGCTGGCTCTGCCAGCCAAGGTCAGCTTACTGGAGGCATCAGAGACCAGAGAGCTTCTGATGATTTAAAAGGGCTGGAAGGTAAAATGTATTATTGTGACTACTTCATGTGCTGCACTGGTTCCAAGGAACTGTCGGCTTCAATTTGTTCCTCTCATTGAAAAGAAGAAAGATGCTCACATACTTTTGTTCTAATCCGTCATTTCTTTTGTGCTGGTTGGGAAGTAAAATTGCAGGATACCCTTGTAACATAAAAAGACATAAGGAAAAAGATAAGTTTAGGAAAAAAGCCAGTTACTTCTTGCATTCATGCTTAGAGGACTCACTTCTTCTGAGGCCACCAGGTGCAAAGTCTGGATGCAAAGACCAAGACAAGGCCTGTACTTTTGGCTGCCAAAAAGCAATTCAACAGCACCAAGGAACCTGCCCTTCTCCACCCCTTTCAGATCCTGCAGGGCAGTGTGTACTTGGACCAACTTTTTGATCATGGCTGGGATACACCCAGTTCCTGGAGCCTTTCTGCAGCTCCCTAATTAACCTGGATACGACTGGGGAGGGGGGAATCCTCTTTCTTCCCAACAGCACCAGACCCAGCAGCAAAGGCACTTCAAAGATAGAACTGAAGAGCAAAAACTCAAGGGATTGACTCCAAATCCCCTGGATGCAGACCTGTAGTGATAGGAGACATGGTAATCTTTTAAACTATAAAAGGGCAGCTTCAGGCTAGAAATAAGAATCACTTTTTTTTACAGTGAGAGTGGTGAAACATGGACACAGGTTGCCCAGAAAGGCGGTAGATGCCCCATGCCTGGAAACATTTAAGGTCAGGTTGGACAGGTCTCTGAGCAACCTGATCTAGTTGAAGATGACCTTGCTCATTGCAGGGATGTTGGACTAGATGTCCTTCAAAGGTCCTTTCCAACCTAAACCACTCCGTGATTCTGTGAAAGCTGAGATAAAATTGCTGCCCACTTGCTGTAAAACAAGAGCTCAAGGTGTCCCAGAAAGCAGACCAGGTTTTGGCATAGTAGCTGTCCCTGTAGTTGCCAAATGGGGGTAAAGCCCACTCCCAGAGAGGATTACCTGGTACCCGCTGCTTTCTCTCCCCTTGAAATACCTGTCTGGAGCAGGAGCCAGAGCACCAGCTTTGTGAGATGGGACAGGGCAGGATTAAGCCAGCCCTTGGCCAGCCACACAGCCCACTTGGGTGCAGTGCAGATAAGCATGGCCACGAGCAGCATTTGCACAGAGGAGGAGAAATAAAGCTGCAGAACAGCTGTGACCAAGAAAATGCACAGTTTCTGCTCTGATTTGAGGTATGTACAGAAAGATGTTGTGGAAGTCAAAGTGAGTTGGCTGCCCGGCCTTAGCTAAGCCACTCCTGACATTAAGCAGAGAGATATAGTATGATCCAGTTTATTCCATCCAGAGTTGGCTTCTGCTGCTGCTCTCCTTTCAGCTGTCTTCACAGGGAGTTGGCAAAGCCCATTTTGCCATTCCTCCTCCAGCTGCCTGGCTCCTCTGCTCACAGACTGCCCTCTTGCCTTTGCTCTGGTGTAACTAAATAGTCTGAAGAACAGGACAGGAAACAAAGATGATGGCAACTTAAATTCTCATTGACACTGTTACGCTTCCAAAGTGCAGCCACTGTGGATTGTAAGGTCACCCAGAGCAAAATCACTTCTGCTGTCAAAGAGACTTCAAGACTTCACATTTGACTTTAAATTCAGTGAGCCCAGTTCTTTCTCTCTGCCTTCTAAAAGGGTAAGCATATCTTGGAGTCAGAGGCACAATCTGTGCAAAACTGGGAGGGGGGGAAAATTGTCAGTGTGTGTTCTTGCGGATTAATTTTGAAATCTCTTACTAAGAAACCTCTTTAACAACCTCCCGGCCAGAAAAGCAACGAACACTGAAAGCTGAGTGAACAGAGCAATGACCTCCAAGCTCTAGCTAGGTGAGAAAATCACCATTTCCCCCCCATTTCGTTAATAGAGTAATCCAGGAACCACACAGCTTGAAAGTGATGTGACAGGTCCCTATGAGATCTAATAGACATCCTGGTCCTCTCTAACAAGCCCGTGCCAGAAGTGTGCATTCAGGCATCACTCTCCTCAGTTCCTTGCCGGTCTGCCTTCAGCTGATGCTCTGTGCTGGCTGAATGGCCACAGACAGAAGCTGTCTACCTCCCGGCTGCTTGCAGCTTAGCTTGCCTGATGAAAACTAAGTTAAGTGGGTTGTGTGGGAGCAGTTTGTCAGTGCTACATGTATAGCATGAGGCTTAAAAAAAACACAGTCAGACCAGCCACCCCTTTTTTGGAAAAAGCCAGTGCTGCCTTTAGTTCTCACTCCCACTTCTTCCCAGTGGGGAAGCAAGGCAGCTTCGCCCAGAATAGGACCTTTTCCAGCAGTGTGCTTTGCCTGCAATTTACCTTTTTGTCTGTTCAGACTTAAAACCAGAAAACAGCAAAAGGTAACCCTGTGTGGCCTGCAAACATGGTGCTGTGAGTTTTGAGGCCATCCTGAGTATCACTCTTATCACAAGTATTTGTTCTGTCACACAGGTGAATAAAATGGTCATGTGCCTCGAGAACATAAGCAAAGCACCTTTCTCACTTACAGATGCTTCTTCACAAACCACACACTTCTCCCCGTATACATTCTCAAGCATTTAAGAACCACTAATTCTGCTGAATTAAGGGGATAGAATAGAATAGAGAAAAATCTCTAAGATATAACTGTACTGTCATTCTAGAGAGTAAAGACATGAAAAAGCTAAGTGCTTGGCTTCTTAGGCAGGATCCTGGAAAGAAATTCACATGGTGTTTCTTAAAAACAAAACCAACCAAACAAAACCCCCAAAGCCTACACCTTATCATGGAAGCCTGCCTGATGCCAAAAGTTAAATCAGCATGAGGTTACGGATGCTGTGATTTTAAAAGTCCACACTGCACAAGTGCTTATCTGCACTTGCAAGCAGCACGACACCATCTTAAGTGACTCTCCTAGTGCTTTAGTTACTCGCTGAGAAAATGCTGAATTTATGTTAAAAAAGATAAACTTTGCCTTTAGGCTCCTACTGTGGAACATATATATCCACCCACACTTAAATGTGAAACAATCAGTCACATTTGCCCATTATGGTTATAAAGCAGGGCTCCTAACCCATCCCAATGGCTACCTTCCTGAATCTGGCCACAATAAACCGGATCATATTGCATCTCTTCCCAGTGTGTGAAGACCTCAAAGACAACTACACAGCCAGCACAGAAATCTTCCAGGAAAGACATCTTTCCTCGTCTCCTTCTTCAAGCTCCCTGTTTGGGTATGCTCCTGCTTTTGTTTATGCAGAAGAGGGATGCTTGTGAAATCTAATTAGCCACTGGAGAGGATGAAGATAATGTTTCTGTTTGGGAGTGTGTTCCCTGCCCCGGGCTCCAGCTGCGTGACAGCAGCTCAAACACGGTAATTAAGATGAGCGTGGCTGAATGCACGGCCAGATTAATGAATGCTGAAACTACACTAGCAAAACATTCAGCTCTTCCCCGAGAGATGGATGAAAGGGTGCAAAGGCAGAATGGCCACAAGCACACAGTTTCCAGAAAGCTTTTTGAAACTTTGAATGAGAGACAGCAAAATGTTCAGTTAACACAGCAACAGAAAGACCAGTCACAGGATTAGAGGATGACCTTTTGTAACCAGGGCATTCAAAGGTAAACTGAAGAGCAATGTCAGTGTGCAATGTGTTTGCATCAGTCCTTGGGAATGAGCCAGAGACAGAAAGGGGAACTTAAGAGGGTCTAAGCTCTCCTCCAACCGGTAATACCATAAAAGCTCACTGGAAATAGAAAGACAAGACCCTAAGGAAACGCTGAGACTTTTTTATGGAAACAAGGCTAAGCACTTCCACGCGCTGGGAGAAACCACGAAACCAGTCTCATGTCCCTCAGTGAGCACCCACAACCAGGATTTTCTTCACGTTCACAGCCTAAAACCACGCACAGGAAGCCCCACAGAAGCCCCCCTACCCTCCTCAAAACCCTGCTGCCACCCAACTCCCTGCCACCGGCAGCTGAGCAGCGTCGGGAGCCGCTCCTGTGCCAATGGCTCTTCAGTCCCGCAGCCCTGAGGCTCCGCTCGGCCACGTTCACGCTCGGCACAGGCAGCGCCACTTCCATCCCACGCGGGTTCCTGGACCCCCACCCGTGTCAGAGCCCTGCCGGGTACCTGTTGCTGCCGGCGGTGCTCACAGCCCGCTCTGGGACGCCGCTCGCCCGGCTAGCGCTCCCCGGTCACGGCGGCAGTGCCCCATCCCGGGCGGCAACGTCCGCAGCCGGAGAGCTAGTAACAGCAAATAATAATCTCTAAAATAATAAAAAAAAAGCTTAAAGTTTTAAAATAATAAAAAACGAGGCGGAAAGCGGACAACCCGCCCACAGGCGCCGCGCACCACCGCTCTGGCAGCGAGTGAAGCCGCTCCCGGCTTTTCCTTGCAGAGCTGTGCAGGGAGGAGGAGGAGGAGGCGGCGGAGGAGGCGCTGCTGCTGCGCGGCCGCGGCCCGCCCCCCCCCGGGCGGTGCGCAGTGCGGGGCGGGGCAGAGGG
>JAOXXN010000395.1:91327298-91363525 GCA_026770055.1 Myrmophylax atrothorax | reverse complement strand
TGCCTTCAAATAACATAGAAGGAAACAAAAAAAAGATCAAAGATATTTAATTTAAAAATAGGGAGAGAACAAACTGTAAACTGTCTCTAATTTCAATTTTTTTTTTTTTTTTTTTTCATTTTGGGCCACATGAACTCAAACGTTCCTGCTTCACATACAGAACATGATGCCCTGTTAAAAATAGCCGTCCAGCTGCCCAGGACAGCTGGAAGTGCCAATGGGCCTGAGCACTGCGGGTGGGTCAGTGTGGGGGCGCCTAGGGTGGTCTTGCACTGACTGCTCCAACCACAAAAAGCTCTCCCTGTCTGCATAACTCTGTGTCCGCCTATGGATCACAACCAAAAAGAAGCAGCTGCGAGAAGCAGGTGAGCAAACCACTAAGTGTAAACAGGAATAAGAAAAAATGCTCCATAAGAGAGCTCCTTGGCATCCTTGTCCTGCATGTTAAATAGGTCTGATTATGCTCTTGGAGAAAGTTGTTTCAATCTGAGTTTATAGGCCAAATATTGCACTACAATCTATCTATCTGGATGAAGCAGACTCTGTTGCCTTGGTGATGGGACTTCTCATCCTCTGGGCTGCAGTGGGTACAGCACACGTGTTCTCTGTCTTTGGGAACGTGATATAAGCCAAAAGGACAAGTAGGGCTGGTGGGACCTGTCAACATTTTCAGGACACTGATCCACAGTCTGCCAGCAGTAAGGAAGGAGAAGCTCTCACGCTGGATACATTACAAGGCTGCTCATCCTTACAACAGTCTTCTGAGATATTAGGCCCTTGTATGCTGGATAAAAAGTAGCCATGTCAAACTCTTAGGGGTAAAAATATAAGAAAAACAGTATCCCTGTATATTTCTGAGGTGGGCATCTGCTGGAATATCATAATGATATGCCCACATTAATATTCTTGGAAGATCTAACTCCCTTAAAGTTGCACCACTTTGATGCGCTCTGTGGGAAGAGGTCATGCCTGAGGGGTCTCACCAAAGCAGGGCTAGATATGGCATGGAAAGAAACCTGGTCCCATTGTCCCAAGCTGTGACATGGATGTCCCCGTATGACATTTTGACAAGTCATTGCAGTTGTATGCCCAAGAAAAGCATAATGTCTTGTTTTGCTCTAGGGGAAAAGTGGCTTAACCTGAATTGTTGCTAAACACAGAGTATGTCTCATCTTTAAGGCAACATCCAAGGCTTTATCCTCATTTTCCTCTAACGTCTCTAACCTCATTATGTGCAGGCAGTGCACATAACCATGTACAGCAGCTATATTTCACTTCAGCTAAGCCTCAAAGCTGATCCCAAACCCCAGTAGTAAAACTCTTTTCTCTCTTCTAAAGAGCAGGCAGGCTTTACAAGGATATGAAGGCATCTGATGCATTTTTGAAGCACACCTTAGAAGTTTGATGCAGTTACTGTTCTGCTGGGAGCCTTGATGGACAGCAGTGCTGGAGTGTATCTGTGTGCCATAACAGCATTCCTGCACAAGGAAAGGGCCCTGTGACTCTGAGTACAATGCACCATCTAAAGTGGGGCTCTGGTCTACTGAACTAGAGTACATGCTTTCTTACTGAACACAATGAAAAAGATAGCTTTGACTTTTTCCCCCCATGCTTTGGAAACATGGATGAGATTTTGTGTCAGCTTTGGTCTGAGAGGCAGGTCACGGTTACCCCAGGTGCAACCAGAGAGCACACAAAAGAGGTGGGAAGTGGAGATGTGAAAAGAGATCAGTGTAGAGCAGGTGCATGAAAAGATCTGCAATAAGTCACAACCTAATTTCTATTTTTTCCTGTGCATTCTCAGTTTGGATATGTTGATCACTGCTAATGAGATACTTAGACCCATATGCTTGCCATGTTTGCAGAGTGCTTGCAAATTCTGTGCATGGATGTGTCTCCTTGACCTAGAAGCTACTGCTGTGCCAAGCCTCTGATGCCAGTCAGAGGCTGTGCTGGGGGAATGGCATTATGCCTCCATGTAAGCCCACAGCTCCACTCCCAGGGAAACCAGAGCCTGCCAAGAGAGTTGACTCGTGCCCAAACCTCTATGGGCCTGGGAGCTGCAGGAGCCTTCCTGGCTCCTCATCTTAGAGCCAGGGAAAATCCATGCCTGTTTGGCTGCAGTGATGAAGGGAAGCCCCATGTTAGAGGAAGGGATTTCTTTTTAATGAAATGTAACTTCAGAATCTGAGGCACTTAAGAATCACTAAAAATTAGACATTTTCCCCAAAGTAGGTGTTTTGACTAAAGAAAGATGTAAGACTAACTGAAGACACTTGCCTTGAATTAGTGTAATGAGTCAGGCCATAAAAGAAATGAAACCTATTGCTGCCTGTGCTTTCAAGAAACTGAAAAAGTTTTTTCTTGAAACTTTCGCATACTACAGCTGTGCCCTGGTAAACATTGGCCACGTTGCAGAGGAGAGAGTTGCGCTTCACCAAACCTAAGCACAGCCACTTGCAAGGCCTCTACAGACCCTTTGAAGGGAGGGAGAACAATGTCAGTGCAAGGCTGTTATTAAAAAACAAGAGAGTTAGCAAACAAAGTTTCTTTGAGGATGAACATTTTGAAGCCCTGAATACCTATTGGAAGAGTCAACCTGATTTTTTGAGAAGATAGTTCCAGCCTACTTTGTCACACCCAGCTCTGTGACTTGGAATTTCAATGTATAAGGAAAAATTATGCCTATTGGACCATAAGTAGGTGAAAATGGTGGAATTATCAATTATGCTGAAGAAAATACAGAAGTTTTCAACAAATGTTTTGCTTTGCATGTAGGAAAACATCAGTGCCAGCTTACAGTCTGTATCTACGGGAAAATACTTCCCCATTTATCTTTCCCAAAGGAGAATTTTAAACTGTAGTTTTAGAAGAGTTACTCAAGGAACTTCTTGTTGATTTTTCAAAAAGCTTGAAACACCAGAGGAATTTCAGAGAGCTATGAGTTAATGTTGTGTCACTAATGATGTGATAGCCTGGCAGTAGTCCTGGCCTTGTTATAGAATAGCTGATGTAAAAGTCATATAAGGAAAATTAAAGGAGATGGAATATAATCAGTGACACTCATTAGGATTTTAGAGAAAATAATTTTATTGATAGTGTACTTGGATTTTTCTAAGAAATAAGACTTGGTACTTCATGAGACCTTGACAGATGTTAACACAGCTAAGAATTCATCAGGGATGCCAGTTTCTCATGAGGACATACAAAGATTGGTTCTTCCCTATGGGATTGAACTCTTTTCATGTCAGTGACCTGAAAGGGAACTTTAAACAGTGATTGACTGAATATGTAGATGGCACAATGTCTGGGGAAGTGGTAGATGACTCCAAGAACAGGCTGCTTGAGAAAGTGAGATGATTCATCTGGCTTTAGTATGGGCATTGCTGGGAGCAAAGGAGATATGCCACAGATATGGGATAGTGTTGACTATGTCCTGAGAAATTTGAATCTGAAAGACTTGAGGATTATAGAGAAAAATCTGGTGAAGAGCAGACCTTCACATGATGCTGGGATCTGAAAGGATTTAGGCAGATCTTTGAACTGATGCTGATATATATGTATTTATAAAGTATGAGTGAACAGAACATGTAACTTCTGGATTTGTCCCTAGTCTAACAGTTTTGGAGCACTGGGCTCCACGCTGGTGTCCACAAAGGGACTTGTCTCAAGTACCATAAAAATGCTTAAAAGATTAAAACTTTCTAAGGACAGTAATTGTTAACAGTCTGCTTGGCAAAGGATAAGAGTGGTCTGAATACATTCCGTAGATAGTTATATGAGATATTTATATGCACAAGTCATAGTGAGATCTTAACTCTCCCTGGACTAGAAGGAAAACTAATTCCAAAAACATAGACCAATCAGCACTAGAAGAAATAAGATGTAGCTGTCTTCAACTGTGACAGCAGCTAAGCACTGGGACAAGTTAAAAAAGTGGACAGGGATCTGCCATAACTGCTTTCCAAATCAATCCAGATGTGAAAAATAGTAAAAAGTAGCCCATGCTCTATGAGCTGTGGTCTGTGCTGAGTGGGGAGTTCAGCACCTGACAAACGCCTCCATCTGGTCTGAAAATCTGCGACTAAGTTTTGCCTGGCCCTAGGTTTCTGCAGCTTGAGTGGGTGAGGGCTGCCCTGTGACCGAAACAGGCACTGCTCCTCCCTGCTCGGATCCCACCCAGCCTGGAGGAGTACGCTGGGTTGTCCAGGGTCAACAGCACTCTCGAAACAGCAGCCAAAAAGTTAATGTTTCCCTGCTAACCCGTTCAGGAAAGAGGGCTGCAGGGGAAGGCCAGCACTGAGCCTGTGTTGTTTCGGCTCTCCAGCTGGGAGGTCTGAGAGCCAACAGACCCTCTGCCTGAAAGAGCAGCTGGGGTACATTTGTTCCCAGCTACCTGTAGATGAGTTGAAAAGACTATCACCAGCTCACAGACTTGTAGGATAACTCAGCTGGGACGGGACCTCAGAGAGTCATCTGTTCCAACCTTCTGCTCCAAGCAGGGTCATGGAGAGGTTTTTAAAATGTTCCTGCTTTTGAAAAGCAGAGCCTTCTCTAGCTATTGCAGGATCAGCCCTGCCAGAAACAACTTAGCTGAGAGGCTGAAAAGGATTTTTTAAATGGTGTATCATTCCCTTCAGATAGCACAATATATAAGTCAAATAACCTGCACACATTTCTCTCCTTCCTGCCTACATGTCTGATTAAGAACATAGGCTAAAGGTTTCAGAAACAGCCATGAAGCCTAAATCCCACTGGCTCTTCAGAGCACTTGAAAATATCCATATCAAGTCAGAGCATATGGATGATTATCCTGGGGAGCAGTATCCACCTGTGTTGTAGGAAATGGAACAGGGTACTTTTAGTGCCAGTTCATTTGCCCAATGGCATCAAGTGTTCTCTGGACTATCAACACTTTTTCCATAATGTAAATGCTCTGCCCTCTCCTTTCTGCAAATCCATTGCCCTTCTGAGCCCAGACTGGGACACAGAGTGAGGAGTGGAGGCATATAGACATGAGAAATGTATTTGAGTACAGACAGTACATCATTGAAACTGCTTTCTTTTCTGAGTTGGTGCCTTTCACTGAGGCTCAGATAACTTGATTTGGCACTATTCACTGCTAAGTTTTCCATACCAACCGCAGCTGAGCTTTGTTTAAATGAGGCTTGCTGAAGCTGTGCTGAAAGTGAGTTTAAAGGTTCAGAGTCTTTGGAGCAGATCCAGGCAGCTCTTTGTGCCTTCAACTCCCTTGGAAACTGTGGAGGGCTGGGGGCCGGGAGATTTGCATGAGCAAGTTCTCCCCCTGGCCCCTGCTTGATTGCAAAGGGGAGCAGTGAACAGCAGCAGAAATTAGACACCATGGACTAGATTCTTCCTCCTCCTCTGATTCCTCTTATCTGTGTGTCTGCTATTTTGACCTGGTGCAATCTGGACACATGTAAAAGGTGGCACAGGATGCAAATAGTGAGCAATCAAGCACCAACAGAAGCAGTTTTAGGGATAAGAAACTATGACACTGGCTTTGTGCGCCGAGTTGTGGTAATCAGAGAGGAGAATGCTAATTTTGCCCAGATAATTTAAGTAGCAAGTCACCTTTAATCCTGTAAAGAGCCCCTACTACTTTAACAACAGCTGCACCTGTGATGTTGAATGCCCAGTGTGCTACTGTGCACAGTGCAACCACTGTAGAAAAACACACTTGGTGTCCCCCCAGCTCTCTTATGCAGTAACTTCCTTGCTGAGGGAGCAAGCTGATGAACCAGTGTGAAAGTAATTTTTATTCTGTCTGGTGCTTTTGTTCTCCATTCCCTTGGGAGAAAAAGAAAGTCTGATCACCTTGTGACCTTGGAGCCCATAGACAACTTTAGATTTACTCAGGAAATACCACCCAGGCTAGAAACTGACCTCTAGTCTGAGTAGGAGAAGGATTAGTTTAATAAAAAATGACTTTACCTTCCCCAAAGGCATCATCTTCTTCTCTGGGAGCAGTCAAATCTTCTTGGGTGTGCTGCATCGTGGCAAGGACGCAGCTCAGGGAGCAGCCAGAGCCGAGTGCTTGAACTGGTTCCTATGCTACAGCTCGACTATTTCCTTTCACCAGTTTCCTAAACATTTTGGTGGTAACAGCTTCCGCATCTGCACTTATGAAAACAGTCTCATTCATACAAACAACGCCTCCTGGTTTTACAGCCAGCTTTTGAGATGAGTTTTGAGGTGGGGTGTCCTTATGGTTGAGAGAGAAGTTGATTTTGAGAGCAGAGGCAGGCAGGACAGGCTCAAAATGCACCCTGCCCTTGCTGAAAGCTGTAGGCTTACAGCCCCGAGTGTAAGGGTTTTGCATATGAATGTGAATGTTTTCTGGTGGCAGAGGTAGAAACAGGAAACAACTTGCTGTGCTGGGTCTGCAGAGCAACTTGCTGTCACCCCAGGGACAGTGTGACAACAGGAAACCCCCAGGCTCTACCCCTGCCATGTGTTCATGGGACTAATTTTTTATTTAGCACAGCAGAGCAGTGTGACGGCATGTTCTCACCTACACTGGGGTGACCCATGGCAATGGACATCTGGACAAGCTGGAAAGCCACAGGTGATGGCAGTGTGCCTCGGGCAGATGCCTTAGCAGGGACACAATTCTCACAGTTAGACTTATCCAAGTCACTGTCTGTGGTGCATTACCAAACCTAGGGACCTTCCTGATCAGGTGTACAACAGAACAACATCAAAGGAAAACTCACTGTCTGCCAATAATAGGCATATTATTTGAGTATCTCCATCAGTACTAATTCAGCATCACACTGGTCCATTCAGTCACTGTGTTTCCTGAACTTTATAAAGCAAGTTCACTCCTTTGTGTCAGGTCTCAGTTTTTAAGATGACCTTTTCTACAAACTAACTTACTCTAACTTGCATAAAAATAGATTTGGCTTTCAGGTGTAGTGTCTGAGCCTTACAAAGCCCTGCTGTCTTCACTGGTCCACTCAAGGATGTTTCATGTGTATGTCTGTCCACATACAGCTGTGGGGCCTAGCACAGATAGTCGCTCATATCTTTGCTACCAAAAATTAGAATGTAATGGCAGTAAACCTGTACTGAGCTATGATTACTCAGCCTAGTAATTGCATGTGTCGCCACACCCTTGGAAGTGACACTACCAGCACAACACCCATGTTCACCGCAGCTTCCGCCTGACAAGTCACAAGCAGATATAATGAGCTCATCTCTAGTTATTATATTGGCTTTTTTTAAAGCTATAGCAGTGGATTTCTGCAAGGCAGTGCTCAACTTGAACTACTCTAGATGGAGAAGACAAGACAAAAATGGGACAGGTCCATTTGGAGCACCTGTCCCAACCCCGGCTCAGGCCATGTTCATTAGCAAATCCTGTGGCAGCACTGTGATCATCATAGGAAAGTGAAAATCACCTTCCCAGCTCAAGCACAGCCTTCCTCTGGATGCAGGGTCTCTGGAAAGTGGTGCTGCATCCCATGGAGCTTGTGGCTTCCCCTCATTGTCACATCAGGTACCTTGGCTGCACAACCTGGGAGTTGCTGCCTTGCCAGACATAGGAAGCTGTGTTTTTCTAGGTGGATGTGGCAGAAGCCAAGAGCATCCCTAGGATTCATTTTCAGTGTGGCAGTATTGCTTGACGACCCTGTTGTTTCTCTGCCATAGCAGCAAGACTCCTTGAGGAACTCTGTTCTAATGAGGTTCCTCTTGATCTTTGCTTTGCTTTAAAATCACCCTTGGCTAAGTCCTCACAGAGTAAATAGGACAGTTTGGGCCAACAGGTAAGAGAGAAGACTTGTTCCTGGCCCTGCTGGACAGGCTTGGGGAAGTCACTTCTCCTTTCTAGCCGTCTGTTCTCACTCTTTTTTTCCTGCTCTGCCTATTTGAAGTGATTTCTTCAGGTGAGGACCATCTCTGATTAAATGGTAGCTGCTCCCTACCTATTGTGCTCATGGGAGCATCCCTCGGCCTCAGTACATCCCTCCTGCCATAGTGCTGAGTAGATGGAGACAGTCATAAAATGAAAGAAACACCATTATGGGGTGATGAAGGGAAGGAGAGCAAAAGAGGGGACCAGTAAGAAAAAGGAGAGATGCATGAGAAGAGGAATAACAAGATGGAGACGCGAAAGTGTCAGAGGAAAGGCATTAATCTGGAGGGAGGGGACGCTGGCAAAGGAACTCAGCACCTCTCCACATGCTGCCTTCTGGGTGCAGAGCTGGGAACTGCTCAGCTTGCAGAGCCTGATGGGGCCAACACATGAAATGGTTCCTGGGGGTGAAAGATAGCAGAAGTGCTGAAGGAAAGACAGCCAGAGGATGTATCTTGCCTTAAAGCTTCCCAGCAAAAGCCACTTCTGGTAATGGGCAGCCGCTGCCATATGGTTTCCATTGAAACAACAGGAGGTGGTTGGCAGAAATCTTGAGCCTCTGTAAAGTCAGCGGCTAAATTGCCCTTGGGTGCTGTGGAGCACGTCAGTCTCTGAGGACCGGGGTGGGCCCGAAGACGCTCCTGGTCTGCTGAGGAAGATTTTTGGGTTTGATTTGAATAAGTTGCAAGATGAATGCTGCTACAAATACAGATGTGAATTCTCAAACCAGACAGACAGCCTAGCAGGAAGAATCACAGATAATATACCCTGCAAAAGCAATGCTAACTTTCTTATGTGGTCCTGTGACCGAAACTCATTCGTAAATTGAGCATGGGAAGTTTTAGCCATTTACTGCTTCCTTAAGAAATGTGAATTAGCCAGCCACACTGTCCTGGTTATTGTGGCAGCTCCTTTTTGTGCTGCATTTCTCTGGAACTTGAAGTTATTTCCTTACCCACTGTTTTCAGTCAGCCTCTCTGGATGCCTGTTACCTTGACAGCCCTTTTTTCTTTTATTTTCAGGAATTAAAAGGCATCAAAAGCTGTCCTCTCTCCCAAAAACAACTGTCACCAGAATGAACACACCAGTCGGGCTGGTGATGAATGGTAATGACTCAGCCTCCATTGCAGATGCACAAAGAGGAGTCGCTTTGATTCATTCCCACTTGCCACATCGTCCCTTGACAGCAGCCTCACCTACATTGCTTGCAGCACGTGCTGTTCCTCCAGAAACCTGTCCCCTGGGGGAGCAAAGTGCTCTTTTCCTCAAGACAGGATAAGTTAACACAGTCAAAACCCACTCCACATCACATGGATGCCCAGGCTCCCCTTCTCCTTGCTCCATCTTTGCCCTTGGGGCTGCATAATTTTGCCCTGGCAGTCTGTGTGCCCATGTCTTTGCTCCTTACTGATCTCAACCTTCCAGACTAACAAAAAGTCTTCCTTCCTGCTTTGTTTTGTAGCATCTCTGATGTTTTTTCCCCCTCTGTCCCCGTAAGACATTAGCTCAATTGGTTAGAGCTGGTGCTAATAACACTAATGGCCTGTACAGGCCATTCACTTAAGAGTTGGATTTGACAATCCTTGTGTGTTCCTTACAACTCATAATAGTCTGTGAAACAAACAAAGCAATATTGCATCAAAAAGTACTTTTTTCTCATTGAGCTTCATGTTCTAAAACACAGTAGCCTTTTGCCTGTTGGCAAAATGAAGCCCCACTCCAGATCAAAAAAAGCCTCTAATCAATTTTGCATCCACTTCAGAGGTCTCACGTGCGTATTTTTCATATAACCACATCTGATGCTGCTCTCAGAAAAGCCACCACCCATCCTCTCAGAACCTGTCAACAAAAAGCGGGGGAGCCTGGGGAAATGTCAAAAACAAGGGTGGATCAAACAAGAGGAGATAACTTTTAGAGCAGTTTCTTTAAATTACTTGAACCTTACTTTTTTCCCCTGCAACTTACTTTAATAGAATTTCTGACACCATAGAAAAGTCCAGTGTTCTGATGGTACAGGTACAAGACTAAAGGCCAACACACTCCTAATGAAAAAGAAGTGTAAAAAATTGTGCCATTTGAATTATTGGATGGCATTGTTTTAATTCTTCCCTACCCTAAATTACCAACACCTCCACAAGCAGCAGGAGAGATGAGTTGACCATTTTCTGCCCTGCTATGCTGATGCAGAGGGGAGGTGTCTGAAACAGCTTTGTCCTATTTCTGCCTTCTCCTGTGTCAGTGCAAGAAGGATTCTGAAGAAACAGAAAGTTGCATGTCAGAGGGATAGTTAGTCCCCTGCTTTGTTCTGGGGCTATTTTAGGGGTGAAGATTCCATTTTGGGGGGATAATCTGTGTGGAAAAGAAGAAGGGAAAAAAAGAAGTAAAGGAAGGGCAGATGACCCTGAGGCAGAGACAGTATGAAAGAGAAGCTAGGAAGAGGTGGTTGATACTGATCAGTTTGGGAAAGTGAGTGTTCACATGGATTTGAAGTACTTGTGAAAGTTTTGCTCTGGATATTGCTGCAGTTTCAGTCCTCCTACAAAATATGCTCCTCAGAAACTTGAAGAATGGAGTCACAATAATTTTTCTAGTTGATAACTCATTTGCAAGTTACAGGGACTCCAGAGATTTAGATTATGTTTAGACAGTCTGCATCAGCATCTGACTGAGCTTAGTATAATTTTTTTCTTTCCAACTCTTGAAACTCTGCACTTTTTTGCCAAAAATCTAAGCACTTTTTTTTTTTAATAGGGATATTTGATTCCAGAGAAAACTTGGGACAAATGCTCCCTTTTAATGTCCAGAAGGAGAGTCAGCAGGCCAGGCCAGTATAAGACATTACTCACTTCACACAGCCTCACAGACATTAGGAGCCCTGTGCACAAATCTTCACAAGCGTATAAAATACATACCATGTGTTTCAGAGAGCTAAAAAAAGGGCAGACTCCAGGAACTGTTCACTCATCAGAGAGGACAGTGGTTCCCAAGGATCCCTTGTACTACATTACACAGTGGAGACAAGGTGAGTGTAGGAGCTGGCCTCTGGGAAAACTGCATTCTTGTACCAGGCAGGTTATGGTGCCACTTTGGGATGTAGCTTAATGCACTTAAGCTATGCAAAAGGTATGATGGCTGAAGAACAACAGGGTGCTTCCCTAGCCCAGCTGTTGTCCATGACCATCTCAGACACCTTGGTTTGGGGGCCTGGGGAGAGGCCTGGACACAGCATTGTACTCAATTCCCCAGCAGACACACACATTGCAGTGAGCAGGAACCGCAGCACATGTGTTGTTGGTGTCCTACTGGTCTCCCTTCATGTTCCCCACTATGGCTGTGAGCAGTGAATCCATTGTATGCCCTTGAGGTGAGTTGTATTTGTGTCTACACATAATGAGCGTAATCTTGAAAATTGTGCTCAGTTGCATAGTTCCCAAGTGCTTCATTATCAAAAGATAAGAAAATTGTCAAATATGATTTTGCAGGGCTTAGCCTTGGATCTGGTATTATTCAACATATACTTTAACATCCTAGATGGTATTTAATGTCCTACAATGGATATGATCATGCTCATTACAATTGCAGATGCCAAGCTTCCCAGGAGTGTACACTGGAAGACAGAATCAAAATTCAAGCTAATAGTGAAAAACCAGAGAAGCAGTCTGGAAACAATTCAATGCAAGAGAGTGAGCTGTGAAGTTCTATGCTCTAGCAAGAGTAATCCTCACAAACACAGGCTGAGGAATGGCGGCTTAAGTATCACATTTTCAGAAAGGAGATTGGAGGCAGCTGGATGGCAGCTTGCCATCAGGTGTGATCAAAGGCAGAGACATAAAGTAAGTCAGGCACTATGTTTGAGGTTAATGAGGCCTTTGTCAAGGTAGGACCTGGCTTTCAGATATCTCAGTTCAAGGAGGATAAAGACTGGTGACAGTCCTGAGGGAAGTGACCTGACTGCTCTGAGGGCTAGGAAATAAGAAATTAAGGAAAAGATTGGAGAAACTGGAACTACTTCATTTAACGGACAGAGGATGAGTACAGGAGAAAAAGAGTAGTACTCAAGCCCTCTTCTCCATCTTTGTGGTGCAAAAGGTGTCATGAACTTAGACAGCAGAATGGAGGAAGCAACTTAGGAAGCAGATTAGGTAGCAAACTAAAAGAAACTAGAAAGAAGCAAGTTAGGAAAAAAACACTTTACAACAGTCAAGACAGTGAAGCAGCAAAAGAGAGTGCTTGGGTGAGTCAGCGCTGAGTGAATCAGAGTACTGCTTAAAGTTACAAAGCATATGTAAATCTTTTGAAGAACAGAGTAGACAAGTAGCTATTGGGAATAATAAAAGAATAGTTGATTCTGCCTTGGGGGGGGACAGTGGGAGCAGGGGATCTCTTGAGGTCAGACTCCAATGCTGTTCTGCTACAGCAGCTATTGAGTAATTCTGGATTTCTACTTGTTAGATTTATTTCTCAGTGACACATAGCTTAGTGCTAAATTTCCTCACTGCTTGAGGGGTCCAGCACATTCCAGTGGCTATTGACTGGGATGGGAATATTTTTGCTGTTTCAACTGATTTCATTATTCCTACTATCTTTCTGCTTCTATAAGGCATCTTTATGTCTGGTTGCTTTTGCCTTCGTTCTTTCTTCCTAGTTATTTTCACACCTATTTCTCTGTGATCCAGTAAGGTCATTAGCATCAGCAAAGAATAGATGATGGATTTTTCATCCTTTGGTTATTAAATCCCATGGGTTTCACTGAGAAGTAGTTCAGATTGTTTCCACGAACTGTTAAAGAGAAACAATCTGCATACCATAATAACATGGAAGCTAAATGATGTAATCCCCAGCATAACCAGCAAATATGCTCAAGCCTGCTAAGCATCAAAACCATAGTCTTACTAAGGGTTACATATCAATTATATAATATTTTTATCAATGTGAACAAATTCTAAGATTGACCAAAGAGATCTCTACAATATTCTTATGCCTATGCCGAAGTCAGTCACATAGTTTCAATTTTCTCTACCATAGCACTTGTGAATCAAGCATTTTTTACCCTATAGTGTTGGAGGAAACACAGGGAAGAAATTCATGTCATTGTTCAGTTGTATGTCTTCCATCCCAGGCAAACATATCACAAGATGATTCACAGCAATATTTTAGTAATATTCCATAAAGGTATGAATTCCTTGTTTTCCCTTTAGGTAGACTACTAGAAATGGAGTGAAAGCCCTGGGTCATTTATTTTAGAATCCCAGGTCATACTGTCAAACAAATGATGTCTGTAGATGAATGTATCTCCTTCACATTAATAATTCTGCTTGTAGAGTACTCAGTTTTGGAACCTTTACTGATCTTCCTTGTGTACACCATGTTTTCAGTTTCTCCAGCTGCTAGAAGGAATTCAGGAGTTGGCCTTCTCCCCTACTCTTCTCTGCTTTTTCCAGCTCCAATGAGCACTGTTCTTTCTGCTGCTCTGAGATGGTTCTTGACAGTACTGATCCTGAATATTTTGAAAGACAACATGGGTTTTTTCCCTCTGCCAAAACCATTTTTTAAGACATTCTCCCATATTCCTGCAAACTGTGCGTGAGATGGACAGCTTTAGTTGTGAGATGGCTTGGACCCTGCCTGGGGCAGCTCCCAAAGGGGCATGTGTGTCTTTCTCTAAGGCAGTTTGACTTAGACTTAGCTGCTTCCATATCCAGGACACTGCCAAGTCTCAGCATTTCCCCCTTGCCTACAATGCATTCTTTTCATCAGTCCCTAGAATGCTATAAATTACTGCTTAACAAGATTCTGTGGCTTTCTTGCAGAGCAGCAGTTAGCAGATACAGAAGGAATTGCTGCTGCAAATAATGCTGCAGACAGGAGTATGAAATTCAGGCAGTGCCTTTGCTTCCAAATGGTGTTACAGAAAGGTTTCCAACACCACAGGTCCACCCTGGCAGGATTTTTTCTACCAAATGTTGAGGAATACACTTAGTGCAGGTAGCTTGGTGTGCAAGCTGCACATTGTGCCCTGGGTGGTGAGAAATGTCAGAGGCACCGACTTGTATCCTAAGAAAGGGCAAGCCAGACCTGTGGCACTGGCTGGCTGGGGGGTGGCCAGTCACACAGAGACTCTGCAGTACTCAACAAGAAGACTCCAGACCACAAATCACCACTGGACCAGAAGGTCCATGAAGAGCAGGTGCATAGACTACAAGGGTGTAAAAGCCCAGGGATTCCTTTGTTCAGGATCCCTCCTCCACCCCATTTTGAGCTGTTGCTGTGTCAAAGGGGCTTCAGTGTCAGCAGTGGAAGTCTCGAGTGATGGGAGTGTGACTGTCACAGAGACTGTCACTCCCATCTGAATGGTCAGATGGGAAAGTTTCATTAACACAGACTCTGTATCTTCGGGAGCTGGAACAGCCCTGAACCTTGAATTTCATCTATTTTGTAGAAAGGCATCACTTCAACCCAGCTTACCGAGATAACAGTAAAGACAATGTGGCATCAGTTTCACCCTGGAGAAACAGGAGACACAAGTGAGGCAGTTTGGTTTCTAGACCGGTCTGTTTTCTATGAAACTTTTGCTGATATTTGTCCTGACTTAGCTGCTCCCTCCCAGGCCATGTGTTCATGACACCTGGTACCAAGGTCCCAGGGAATCTGAGCATTTAAGCCTAAACTTAGTGGCAATGCCAGCACTCGAACTTTGGATCCTTCCCCAGTTACTTGTTACAACTCATGCACTGCAGGTGACCATGGCACAGTCAGTAACAGGATTGTATTAAAGCTGGAGCATCCTGGGTTTAGAAGAACATACAGCTGGTTCCAAAGGAAGCAGAGGAGAACATTTTTGTTAAGGACAAAAAAGGTCAAATTGAGATCAGCCTATCCTGTTTTCTATTTCAGGTAGCTTTTTGAGAACTTGTTCTGAAAATGTCTCCGCTTTGTATTTGCAACCTCTTGGTACATTGGTACCACTCTGGGATTGAGTTCTCTGAATAATTGCAACAGCAGGATTTACTTCTCCTTTTTCTGAAGCCATAGAATAAAAGCATAGCTGAGAACGGAACCTGTGGTAAAGGAAATCTCACCACAAGGCATCCCCGCCCTGCCTGCCTTCCTCCTTGAGCAAGTGGTACAGGGCATACACAGGGGCTGGATGGGCACAGGGCTGGTAATAGCTCTCCTGGAGGGATTGCTTCATTTTCACTCCTATGAAATCGGACAGAAAAGAGGATTTTTAAATTATTTTTTAGCACAGTGTCTCACTTTTTGCAATTTATTGGAGTGATTAGCAGCTCAGAAACTATGTAATGACCAGAGCAGATCTATTCACCTTTTGTACTTTTGTTTGCTTTTAACTGAAGAGTAACACTTGTCCCTCCCCTGCAAAGCACAGGGTGCCAATAGAAGGGATGTGGATTTGGGGCCCCTTAAAAGAAGGCAGTGAAAAGCCACATCCATCTTTCCATCTTTAAGGAAGAAATTCTGTCAGCAGGATGGACAAACAATGATAGTATTTGTAGAGTATCAGAATGAGGAAATGCCTGCAAACATTTAGATATATCTGCAATTCTCTACTCCCAAAAGATAAAGTAGGTTGAGATGCAAAGAGCAGCTTTTCCACCTTTAAATGATGATTGTTGTTGACCATGGTATCCTGAACAAATTTTACTCGTAGAGTGTACCTAAAGCCTTCCACTGATCGTACATGGTGAGGATTTTGGGTCCCTCCTGCTGCATTGCTGCACTAATACTTTGCTCAGGAAAAGATCACCACCCACTGCATCAGAGATTCTCCAGCAGCCTTGATTTTGTTAATCAGCCTGTCTTTCATCCTGGCCTTGTTTGCTGAGAGTGCAACTTCAGAAAGAGCAGTACAACACAGAAAAGTAAAAATAGAACAAGAGTTTCTGCAAAATGTGGCACTTCATGCAATTATTTTTCTTCCTGTTTGCATCTTCTGAATTTTCTTTTCCTAGCAAGTTTAACCCTTGTGTAGAGACCACATACACACACACACAGACATGTTGAAACTAGTGTGAGGCTCTCCTAAACAACAGTGGACCATGGAGTTAGTTTCTCAAAGTATACAAAAACTAGCTCAGTTCAGTGTTAACGAATTCTAATATTTTACACAACAGGCAATTCAGAAATAATATTCATGGCTGGTAGAAAATAACAAGGAAGCCAAAAAGAGAATCAGAAACAAGCTAGCATATCCCTAGCAGGCTAGGACAGAGCAGTGTTATGTTTGATCTAATAACCTCGATATAGGCTTCAAAATTGCAGAAGAGGCAAGAAATCAGTGATAGCAAAGTAGGGATCCACAATCAGTGACAAAGCAGCTATTGTGGAAGACACACTGGCATACCCTACTTCATGCTCTCTGCACCAAAAAACCCGAAAAAATTTCAGGAGTGGGAGTAAGGGAGAGAGTGCACATTATTTCAGTTTGCCTTCACCTTGTCCACCCAGTCGTGGAGTTGTGCAGAGAGGTGATACTACTCAGGGAGGGTGGCAGGAATAGAGGAGGCTGAGTGAGGAATGGCTTGGTGGACAGCAGCAGGCCCTGCCCAGGACACAGCAGCTCATCTTTGCTATCACTATGGTGCGAGGCAGAGCCTTGGGAAGAGCCTCTCCTCACCCCTCACTGGGTGTCTGCTCCCTTCCACAACACCCTTCCCTCTTGCTGGTGGGTGACGGAGATGGTACTCCTCTTCCCTGCTCCTCTGCATAGTTTGGACAGGATGGGGATAAAACACAAAGTCAAAAGAAAAAAGGATTTTTTTTTCATCATGCATCTTAGCAACAGCACCTACACAAAGATCTAAGTATAAGATCTTTTACCCCCCACCTTTCCAAGCAATTAGCATGCTGAAATACAAGCAAGAAACAGGATGGAGGTGTCAAAACTGACACGTAGGAAGACCATTTCCTTTTTGCAAGGGTTTCACAGTGTGGACCAGACTGTCTGAGAACAATTTCTGAAGCTTTCTCCTCCCATGGAGAATGGCCTCTGCAGCAGCTTTGGTAACTGTCCAAAACTGCCTGCTTTTGGTGACTGGCACTCTCCTGTCCTGGTAGCTGAAGCCCAGAAGGTCTCACATTTTCAAAGTAAGAAACCCCAGCCCCCATGACTTCTCCAGTGAAACTAGGTTGCTTAAAAACATCTGAGAAAGGTGGAAAAGAAGGGCTGCCTGTTTGAAGTAGATAGGCTGTCTTTTGGAGCAAAGCAGAGAAAAAAGGCAGCTGGTGACATATTCAGTGCAGCGTTGGCTCCATCTGAGCCTTCTTTCATCAGCCAGATTTTAAATTAATCTCAATCTGGTCTCTGAATCTTGCTGGCAAGTTTTCTGGTAAATTTAAGGCTTCGAAGAGACTAAAGAAAGATGCTAGGCAGACAAGTTTATGTTAGTTTCCAGGTGTGGCCAGCAGAGCCTGGGAAGCTGTTTGTGAAAAAGGAGGCTGCTGTGGGAAACGTGGGGGGAGATCTCCTCCAGCACCACACACCTCTTGTATGCAGAGGGAGCAGGCAAAGCCCCCCCAGCTGAAACACAGCCAGGCCTGTGCAGCTGGCCATGAACCAAATACGGTTGTGCTCATGAGCTGATATTCAGGGCTTGCATCTTGAATAAAGAATTGAGTAAATCCAAGACCTTTGGGTTTGCTGGTTTTCTTCCTAAAAGAAAATTATGATGTTTTTTTCCTCTTAGAATCCAAGCAATGTTATTTCCACACATAAAGTTTGCTGTTCCAACATGCAGCTTATGAATGGAGAAGATAAAGTGGGGCATTGCTGTGCAGGGAGGATGTCGCTGTAAGCAGCAGGGAAGCTGGAGAAAGGAAGAAAACCCTTGTGAGCCTCCTCACCTAGGGACTTAGGAACTGAGATTTCCATTAAATTTTAAATCTTAATTTTTTCACATTTACTGAGATTTTCTCTCTGAGTGCCTTGTCTGACTCACAGCCCGACTCTTTTTCTTCTCTTCTTGCTCCACAAGGCTGGGACTCTGCCTAGCACCAACTCAGTCAAACACCTCTTCCCAGAGTGCCCACTTGTCCCCTGTCTGGGGACTCATGATTGATTAAAGCAAGGCAAATGCTCTTGTCTTCAAGGTTTTAATAAAATCCCCTCTGGTCCCCACTTAGGTTAACAGTCAGGTAAGCAATCCATCGCCACTGAGTTTGCAGGCCCAGCTCTGTAAATGTGCCTGAATATGGCTGTTTCAATTTTCAAGGCCAAAAGTGAACTTTTGAGGTAGGCATTAAGCCTACAATTAGGACGTTAGAGTAGATTGCGGTTTAGAAGATGCACTAACTTATGGAATGAATCACCGAATTTGAAGTTGCCAGATAATTTTTTTCCCCAGCAGTCAAGGTCAAGTATAAAAAGAAAGAAACTCAGTGTAGGAGGATCACAAAATATGTTAACAGTGTAACAGCAACAGAAGGACTGACCCAGCCCTGTGAGTTTGTGGGTTTTGCTTTCTTAATGGCTTTTCAAGAGTGAAAGAGGAAAAGAGCTACCACAGAAGCAATACACTGAGCTTTCAGCTCATGCTCTTCCTATTTCTTCATCTCTCACCTTCAGCCATAGCCAAGTGACCCTGCCGGGCCCTAGTGATCTTGAGCAAGCAGGGGCGAGGAACTTTTGTTTGCACAAGGCCTCTTTTCTGAGAACTGGGAAGGTGGAGCAAAGGACAGTTTCCATTTGTCAGACCTGACTATGGGTGAGCTCTCACCCCTCAGCTGCTTGCTGCACAACTCAATAAGCAGAGCAAAGACGCCTGAGATAGGGATGCATGTTCCTCAGCGGCTGGCTCATGCTGGTGGAGAGGATTACTGCAAGAGCTGGTGAGCTTCCATGATCTAGACCCTAGCCCAGATTGCTCTTCTTTAGCTGCCCTTTCCTAACACACACGGCAATAAAATTGTATTTGTGTAAAAAACTCTCACAGGCCAGAAGCAAACAGGTCACTAAAACATGCCTCTGCACACATATGTCCTTTGGGGACAGAAGAGAGAATAAGGGGGCTATGACAGATGCCAGTCATGGTGCCTGGCATGCCCCTGGAAGGTACACTTGCCGTTGGATGAACCCAGCCGGGAACCTTGGCAGAAAATTGAATACAACTCCTTGCAGGCTTACACAGTGCTCATTAAACCTGAATTTGAGGAAAGCCCATTGAGAAAAGCACTTTATGTAAGAGTAGCAACCCATCCTGAACATCAGGGTTCTCTTTATCTTCTGTTTCATAGCCAGTGCTCAGAAGATCCAGTAACAGGCATACCCACTGTGGACACTACCCATTGTCTGTGGGTAGCATTACCTCCTAATCTACTTGCAGAAAAGGCATCACAAAGCAGAGCTTGGCACTCCTCTTGCCTGAGCTGTGTTTAAGATGATGCTTTCTGTGCTCTACCAGAGAGAGGTTCCCAAGAGCACATAAATACATTATAAGGTGGCAGAACACTCAATAATTAATTTTCATCAAGGAGAAGGTTTTATTTAAACTAGAACATAAAAAGTCTTTTGGATTCTCACCATCTGTAGGTGAAAAGCTGAGGTGATTCTATCTAAAAACTGTTGTGAAAAAGTCTCAGATAACATAACCCAATCCCCATACATTGACACCCTTCCCCAAGCACTGACACCCTGACTTCATTTGGCAGCAAATGCAATTTTCTGTGCTATTTGTCAGTAATAGAAATACAGAACACATCAAGGATCAGAACCCTTTTCAATCCTTTCCTCGTATTTTGCAACTAGGAATGGTCTTCCAGGTCTTTCCAAGTGCCAGAATTGCAGCATCCCGGAGGATCATCCCACTCATTTCCACTGTTCATATGTAGTGTTGCTCCCTTTTCATATAGTCAACTGGCAGCTGGGAAATTGAGTATTTAAAGTGTATTAAGGCAGGAATGGTTGATATACAATATTGTTAATACTTTGCATGTGTTTGGAACAGCTAAATAATTCCTTTGATTAATTACTCAAATACAAATAGAAGCTCATGAAGGATTCAGTGCTTGGTGATAACTGACTCAAATAACTCTGACTGGGTACAAATAACTCTTTTCACCAGCACTTTAGGGGGCAGATGGCAATGAGGCAGCTCTGCTTGTACCAGGAAGATGCCTATACACCACAGCTAGTTTAAGAGAACCAACAAAAGACCTTAAAAAACCCTCATGAGCAAGGGAACTGCTACAAAGCTATTTACTATGAGTACTTTCCTGCATGCAAAAGTGTATAGGATTCTGACTGAATGACTTACAAACCACTTATAGTAAACTTCACTGCTCATTTATTGTCTTTATTCATTTCACTGCTCAAACCCACCAGCAGATAAATGACTAACTCTATGCAGTGCATTAATGTAGTTTCTTTTGTGACTGGCTTTTTTAGTACTTCCACTCTGTCACCCCTGGAAAACCCTGCCAAGGCATTAGCTCAGCAGCAGGCTGACAGGGGCAGCCCACACAGTGGCCCTTCCTTGCACAGGCAGCAGCTCCTTGCACCACCCTTCCTCAGCTCTGCCCCACCAGACCAGCTGCCAGCACTATGTTCAAGGGACATCTGTCATCTAAAGGGTGGAAAGACACACAGGAAAGCTGGAATGGCTGTGTAGTCCCCAGATCACAACCTTCAAATGCCAGTAAGAGCCAGGTGCACCAGCTTCTGGTGCCACTAATGAGGTTAAAGCCAAACATATTTCAGGTGAGGTTGGCATTCCCTCACCAATTTATCCAGCAGGTGTGGAAATTGGAGTTGGGGAGGTTCTCCTCTTCTGAGAATGCTGGAATTAAAGTGTACTAATAAAGGCCTAACTACTGTGTGACTGTCATCCAGCAGCTGGGCTGCTGCCTCACAGCAAAGACTGAAGTGTCTGCAGGAACTGCGTGAGCCTGTACCCATCAACCAGCAAACCTACTGGCTGCAAAGTGCTCTTGCAGCACTGGCTGGGTCTTACTCCTGCTGTTTCTGTGATAGTTATAATAGGGTTTTTTTCTAGTTGCTAATAGCCTGTCAAAATTTCTGGTGGAAAGAAGACATCTCTATTTCATACCAGCCTTCCGTGAATTTTTATGGCAGCTATTTTAGAACTCATTTCAGTAAGTTTCTCAAGTCTGAAATGCTATGTGTTCTTGTAGTAATGATGCCACTCGTAGCTAGGAGGCATTTTTCATACATTATTTATTCAGTATTCTATGTGACAAATGTAGGATGTGTTATGAATCCATGGTAGGAGATCTAGAGGTAAACTCATTTGCTTTTAGTACTATGTGATTAAAAAGAGACTCTGTGGTTGCGTAGGCAATGAAGGTATTGAATTTCTCTTATCACCAAGATGGTGAAAAACTTGATTCGTTTCATTTCCTCAACCAAGGAAGCAGTGACTACCAGCACAAGTATACATTGTGGTCTGTTCAGAAGATACAGAGTTGCTAGACTAGATATGTTCTCATCACTTGCAAAAGAAGAGCCAGGAAGTAGGCATTTAAAGGATAACATCAAATATTTAGCAGATAAAATCTGCACAGAGTGTAAAATGAAATATTTAATCTGAGCCTTACCTTAAAGAGATGGGTTTGTTTTCATGTCTTCTATCTACTGTCCAACTCAAATGAAATGTTACAAGACATTACATATGGGTACAGGCAATACAGAGTTCAAAATTTCCTAGTTCAGGAATGTAATCACTCAGGGTTTATTTCTGTCTGTGACAGAAGTACAGGCCTCAACAATCAGGAGAAATGGTCAAAGATTTCACACATGTTTAAAAGGGGATAAATGAAGACACATCTTTTTGGTTTCTTTATACACCTACAGTTCCGCTTTACGCCTCCTACAAAAGACCCCAAACCAAAAACCCACAAACCCCAGCCACTTGAAAAAAAAGCCAGTCCTTACTGAAGGTGAGCATGAGGACAGCATTCAGGAACTGCAGGGTGTAAGGTCTGTTATTCTTCAGCAAGGAGGATATATAGGGACCTACAGACAGTACCAAGATTTTTGCCTGGCTATGGAATACAGAACAAAAGAGATGGTGTTGCTTGGAGCACTGCCAGGGTCTGTACAGTTGCTCAAAACCCTAGAGATGTGAGGAAAAGTCATATGGACATGACCCAAATAGCCAAGAGATGACAACACTCTTAGGCAGAAGACAGTCCTTTTGTAGGTGGCCAATGCACTCAGGGTGATTCAGTAGTCAGTCACAGTGGCCCTTGGAGGCACTGGAGGTGTCCTCATGAGTGTACTGCTGGAAGCATGCCCAGAAAATTCCCTGAGTGCCTTCACTGCTTGCTCAGCCCTTCTGTGCTCTGTGATGGGCTCTCTCTCTGCTCCACATGCCTCTCAGCCTGGGCCCCACAGCCCTGCCACCACCTGCCCGAGGCAGAAACATGCTACAGGGCCCAAGAACTGAGCATTAGTTGTTTTTGCCTAGACCTTTCCTCTGCTTTGCTTGCATGGTTTCACTTCTGATCGTGTTCATAATGTTCCCTTTAATTAATTGTGGTACTTTGATTCTTGAAATATTACTTGCACAGCTATCTTGTGGAGTGTCTTAGTCCTGAGGAAAGGGCTGGTACAGGAAGATCGAGGAGTATAACTTGTCCTTTATTCAGTTATCCCTGGAGGCTAAGAAGGATCCAAGCTTGGCGTCCCAAGCCGCACAAAAAGACCTGCTTTTATTGGCTAGATGCATCAAAGTCAATGCTGGCTGCTGGAGTTAGGGGCTCTCCTCTGCTCCCAAGCCACGCACAGGCCAAAGAACCATCAGACACAAAACACTGCAGATCAAAACTGGGCCTTGAGCAAACACTAATCCCACCAAGAGTAATGCACCATGAACACTGTTGTCAGCATTTTGGTTTTGGGCTACCCTCCTGTACTTTTTCAGGGTGAGGAAGCAATTCTGGTCTCCCACCTTTGCTTTTGCCCCAACCCCATCCTGGAACTTGCAGACACTATGCAGAATGTAACCAGACAAATTGTTCAGCTGGAGGCTTTTAACAAGGTCCCAGTGACATTCTTCAGGGCAGTCCAGCAGTGGCAGCAGCTGAGACAGCCACTGTGTGAAGCCTCAAAAGCCATGGCAGTGAAGAGCAGGTGAGATCACCAGGGTCACAGAAGGATGATGGCTTCATCCATCTCAGCTGCTTTCAGAGGCAGCTTGTGGAAAGCTACAGCATCACACCCTTGACTGCAGCATCCACAACCACTGGGTACAAAACAGCTTTGTGGTCAACAACAGACTGAAGGTAGGTGGAGAAACAGCTTTTCCTCTTATGGCTTTCAATATGGTGGGGAGGGAGGAGGGAGAGCAAAAACAGTTGGGATATGTGTATCTTTAATCACCCTAGAGTAACTGGGAACTGACACCTGGGGATCAGCCCTATTAAAAGGAGTGAAGTCACAAACTATGTGAGAAAAAAAAGAAGTATTGCTATTGCTTTCTGAGCACATCTTTGCTGGTGCAAATTCCCTCCCCTGCTATCAAATACTAGGAGGAGGGTTTTTTATTACTTTGATTGCAGTAATTGAGCTCCGAAGATAAATTTTCAATTGCTACATTTTGATAGGATGTGAATAAAAAAATTCAGCAAGGAAAAGAGAATGCCCAAAATGCCCATGGTGGAAATATAATGTACAACTTCTTGGTATACAGTTAATATTCTTATCTAGGCATAGAAGACACAAATTTTCTTACAAAAAGGTCAAATGAAAATCCCATTAGATCACGGTTAGCCAAATACCAGCTGGTACTGGATATGCAATCACTTAATCTGGTTTTGAGCTGGAAGCATGGCTCTCAAGCAGACAAGTTATCATTTGTAGATAAGTGATGGGGCTACAGAACAAGAGAAACAGAGTAGAAGAGACTCATGGGTGCCCCAGCTAAACCTCGGTACATCTGTGCCAAATTTTTCCACTGAAGGAGAGGAGCAAGAGAAAAGGAACAAGGAAGGAAAGAGTTTGGAGAACTAGTCATGTGTTATCAGCTAAATAAAGTCTCTGGCCCAGATATGCCTCAGCAGCTGTGTAGGAGACCTCAGAGAGACAGAAAGAGATGCTGAAACTCTACATGTAACTTAAAGCTAGCCTGAAGTTGAAAGTCCCTTTCTCAGAGAAGATCCCCAATAACTTCCTGACAAGACATTGTGTATCTTACAAAACCATTTCAGTGAAGTTAAGCAACTTTCTGGTAAAGGCAGAAATGATCATCAGTCATAATTTCCGCTTGACCTGAAAATCATGGGGAGTTGGCAAGGCCCATTTCACCAGCAAATTCTCAGCAGCCACATAACATTACAGAATTCAGAAAACTCAGGCACAGACCAGGAAGACATTTACCCACAAATCCGTGGTAGTGAATGCAAGAGAATGATTTCTTGATGAAACTACTTGGCAAAATGTCCTTTTGGGGCAGAAAGTGAGCATGGTGGTGCAATTGCCAGGAGGTCATTTGCTTACAGCAAGTTCTATGTTGCATGAAAAACACTTTACTTCTCCTGACAGTCAGACTTTAAAGAGCAGGAAAAATGTTTAAAGATGACACAATAAAATAATTACAAATTACTGCAGCTGGTGCTTAGTCACCTTATGCAAATCCTAGGGTGTGTTCTACATCATGTGCCCTCTTGTCACAAAATAAACCCTTAGCAATTTTCCTCATCAGCAGATTTTTGGCAATCCAGGAAAATAAAGTGCACTAACAGCCAAGCATCTCATTCATAGAATAACTTAAAAGGAGAACACTTTGGTATTTTTGTTTATTTTTTTAGCACAACAAATGCCCGATTATAAAAACAGCACAGCCAGGCAGTGAAGACATTGTTTGGTGCTGACTGGGATGGGGTCCCAGCCTGTGATGTGTGGTATGGAGTAGCCACATCCCCTGAGCAGGAGATGGGTGTTTCTGCCCCCATCACCATTCCTGCAGCTCAGGGAGGAGGTGAGCACCTGGAAGCTCCCCTCCCAGCTCCTCCTGTATTTCTCAGGTCATCTGCTTCCCACCTTGGCACCATGTTGGGAGCTGTTAGTGGCTGCCACCTACCACGAACCGGGGACATCAGTTAAGGACTGAGGCACAGAGGAATAAACTAGAAATCTAGAAAATTAAAATAAGGCTGGAAGAGATCAGCATGAATTCTTCTGCCACAGGGCAAGACCACTCTGGACAGATATTGGCTAAATTGTTCCCTGAGAGCTCAGGTGATAGGGATCTTGGCCTTTCTCAGGAGCCTGTCACACTGCTCTGTGGTCTGAACCCTTAAAAAACATTGTCTAAAGTGTAACCCAATTCTGCCCTGCTGCAGTTTAATACTAAACATTAACACAACATTTACCTTTAGCAAATAAGTTGAATTTATGTACACTTTAAAGGAAATATATTGATTAGGGATTTTTTTCCCTTGCTTGTCTTGAGCAAGATATTTAGGAAGCCTTTATTTGCAATAATGTCAATTCCCCTGAATTTTATTGAGTCACTTGTCAAAGGGGATAACACAAGAGCAAAGATTGATTGATTCAAGCAACAAAAATACATAGTTGTCCAAAAGAGTTATGGTTTTAAGTCTAACATCCCCTTTCTAAAGTGAAACGAATGCTGTGGTTTCATGTCGTACCCTCAACTTTACAATAGTAATGGACTGCAGAGCAGAAACTGCTAGGTTTGTGCCAAGGTGTGGATGCTGTAGGTTGGTCAGACAGGCTCTCTGCAGGCTCTAGGACTCCAGCCAAGGTGGGTAGCAGGATGACTGCCATGGGTGAGCAGTCCCCTTGATGAAACCAAGATATAGCTGCTCCCAGTCCCCCAGCCCAGTGCTGCCTGGCACCCCACAAGCATCTCTCTCCCTGTCCCCAGTGACCTGATGGCGAATTCTCCCCTATTGTCCTGCCCTGACCTCACAGCTGGGACTGCACAGAAAAATCAAACCACACCTGATACTTGTTGCTGCCAGCAGAAGTTTCAGATGCTTAAGTGTTGCCTCAGTCCTCATGCTTGGCACTGTTTCAGCTCTGCTTGTTGCTGGTCACTCCTGCTAGCAAGCATCTGATACCACACTGTACATGAGATGTAACAAGCATACAAGCTGCTGGGAGGTACAGGGCAAGATGGAGAGCAACCGTGTCCAAATGAAACAGCTCTGAATAGGTCTTGGTGGGAAAACTCTTTTTATACATGATGTGGAGGGGTGAAACCTATTTGTCATGTGGAATGAGTGGGTTGATTCAGCTGCATAACATCATGCATCAGCTGTTGCTGGTAGTTTTCATAAGCAAAGGAAGTACTTTACATTAAGTAAAGGCTTATTAAAACTAGTAATGAAGAAAATGGAAGGTAGGGTGGTTCATATCTAAGCTAGCCCAACATTCAGGGATGTGCAGTGCCCAGCTGCAAGTACTAGAGCACTCCATCTAAGTGCAGAGAGATGATGCTATGTGGTATCACTTTCATTATTTGCTGCTTAGAAATGTCTCACTGAGAAAATCAGGGAGAGTCATAAAATAACAGTGAGTTGTTTATTTGCATGACTGTCCCAGCAGGAGAATGCTGGTTTGCATGAGGTTTGAAATCTCAGGAAGGACATGGTATAAACCAAAGGAATGCTCACTCAAGATTGCAAAGTATGGTTCAGCAACTCTGGCAGCCTCCAGGGGAGAAAAACTCTCATAAATGAATGTTTTACTTGTCTCAACAGTATCACAGGGAGCTTTTGACACAAACAAAGGCTTTCTGTGCATTATCAAGACTGTGGCTGATGTAAAATGTTTGTTAAAGCTTTTTAAAAGCCATTCCTCCATGGCAATAAGGGGTAGGACTCAGAATGACTGTGTGGACCTCACAGCTGCTGGCTTGCTTCACGAGTGTGAAGCTCAGTCTTTGTGGGAGATGTAATCATTCTTCACTACTAGCATGTGGTATAGTAGAACTACTGATGTCCTACTGAGTATGAGTATCTTCTTTAGCCTCTCATTCCGTGACTTGCACATCATGCAGTGCTCACCCTGCTATGGGACAAAGTGCCATCAGAACTCTGGAACACCAAGCTCAGCTGCTTCCAAGGTATGTAACATAAGCCCTTTGGTTTTACTGTGTGCTTTTGTCTGCGACCTTAGCACCTCACATTCTTGCCTGCTCCATGGGATGGTCAGAGTTGCCAAAGCTCCTCTCCTAAAGCCAGTTTTCCATTGGTTTATTAGTTATAGCCTCTGCCCACATCTACCTCAACATACCTGAGCAAGTACACTTTGTGCATAGTGCATCATTTTAGTGTGTGAAGTGTTTCATTAAGCCAAGATAAGCTCTGCATGTTTCCAAACAGCCATACTAGAAAGTATGCTTCCTATCTTGTATGCCACTCCCTGAATTTAACTCAGGCTGTGGAAATAAGTTTCTGAGTGTGTGAGTGCAAGTGAATGCCTGGGTTACACTGCATGAGATGAATGTGTCTTCCATTGCTACGCAGTACACTGTGCAGCTGTAGGAGCATGAGGCTGCAAGAGCCTGGATGTCCAAGAAAGAGGACAGAACAGCAAGCAGTTAAGATGTTCAAATAAAGAATAAAATCATCAAATATGTAATCATCATAAAGCACACAAAGTTCTTCCTCATTAAGGAAGAAGAACCCCAGGATCAGCATAAAGATTTGGGCTGTTACATGATGTTCTCCATCTTTGAATTAATCTGTGTGCCAGGAGCAAAGGCAGTGCAGCTGTGTCAGAGCTGCTGCTGCTGCTGTTTCCAAGCCATGTGGCACCAAGGGGAGCATCTTCAGCAGCACAGCTGACGACTGACAGGCGAGTCTGTGTGAAGGGATCTCAAACCATCAACGCCCTTGCTACACATGGCAGGCATTTCAACAACCCCTGAAAAACAGCTGCTAGAGGAACTCCCTCAGGACACCCTCCCTCTACAGAAAGCTTTTAGGAGTTGGGAAGGGACATTTATTACCTATTTGTATTATAGTGTCATTTAGAGACACTAGTCACAACTCAAAATTTCATTTTTGTATGTCAGCTTGGCTCTATTGGAAGAACTTTGCAGCTTTTAGATTAGAAAGTTGTAGCAATCTTTAGTAAGATTTAAACTCCAAATTAGCTTAATTTAGAGGGGTCACCCTTATGTATGACATGTGGAATATTAAATTTAGGTGAGCGGTTCAATCTGAAGGGGACAGAGTCTGTGCTTTTCCTCAAAGTGAGTTCCTGGAGCAGACCATGTAACTTTTTTGCTCAGTCTTCACTAAATAAGAGAGCTCTAGACCGCATGGCCTGTGTTCACAGATCCAGAGTGTAATTGTATGTAATTTTTGACTGTGATAAAGAATCTGTAACAGTAAAATACACTAAGGAAATACAACAGAGATAAGATCAAAATAACTTGGAATTGGAACATTTGAAAACTTGGCAGAGAATTTGCTTAGGAAGTTTACATGGCAGGGAGGAGTGTGATCCCCCAAATGCTGGGGATTACATTTCCAAAATTACAGCAGGGATATGCAATAACAACTCCATAATATTTTGATTAGGAAGGAAGCAAAAAACATACTGCAGGATCCTGCTGTCACAGCACACCCCTTGGCAACACCCTTTTTAAAGGGAAAAAAAAAAGGTGGGGAAAAAGAAAATCACCCCACTGCTTAAAGATACATAGGGGTAGCAGTCAATGCTTGGAGAACGCATTTACAGGCACTCCTTCCCTTACCACCATTTTCCTCCTTGAACCCAGCAATCTGTGTTTACAAAAAACCTAGTTGTAGCCAAGCAGAAAAACTCATCTTCCAGTCTGCTGCAGCCAGTGTTGGTTTCTTCGGGATCTAACTAAAGTTAACAGGAATCTTTGGGATCTAACAGCACTGTTAAACAAGGAAAGTCTAACACTCTTTCCTCCTCTTTCATGTAAACTCTCAGTATTCATTGTTTCTGGTCAATCTCATTAACTTAGCACACACCTTTCACTTGCTCCAGGCTCTCACACAGTGACATGTGGAAAGGGCAACACAGCTATAGTGATCTGCTTGTGATAGTTTTGAGGTTGAGGACATTTGAGGCTGAGGTTTAAGACGCAGCTGTAACAGGAACGTTTTCTTGCTTTGTGAGCTGACTTGTTCTTGAAACCAGGTTGCTAGGTGTTAAATAGCACTATCAGTTCCTCTCTCATGAGTGCCCACCACATCACTTAAAATAGAAAAATGTCCCAAAGGCCACATGTCTGCCCAGGGCACAGCAGGAAGGTGGTGTGCTATTCTTTACAACATTGCAATATCAGCACTCTCTGCATCTGGGTTATGTTTTCATTCTGCAAGGACTTTCTTGATGCATGTCGTAACATATCTTAAACATAAGAAACCCCTAATGTAGGTCCGCAAAATATTTACAAATACTAGGTTGGGAAGTAAAATTCGTAAATCTACTATTACTAAAAAATAATATGTGCAACTGAGATATTGATTTCATAGCAATCAATTGTCCCACATTTTATCGCAGTTAATCCCTTAATGTGATAGCTACCTATTTCTTGTTGTCTGTATAATGGGGCCAATGAATTAATCACCCATTTTCTGTCTAGCATTCCCCATTACTCCACAGTTTCAAGATGGTGCTCTTCTCTTGAGATCTCTAAATGATTAGCATTGTTAAGATAAACTGCAGTATTCTGAAGCTGTTACTCAACTCTGAGTACACATGACTTGGTGTTAGTCTGCTGCTTTCAGCCTGAAGAAGAGCTTCTCTGCTCAAACCCATGTTTTTTGTGTTTCCCGTTGTATCTGTAGGCTGGCAAGACAAGGTCCCCTTTGGTCTTGTCTCACTGAAACCACTGGTTTGATACTTTGAACTTATTAACTAGCATTATTGTTAGCTCTCAGCAATTTTAATGTGGGAGTGACTGTATGTCCTTATCTCCTCTAAGAAGTCTTATTTCAGACAGAGCAACTACATCACAGTGAGAGAACAGACTTGGAAGATGCTGAAATTAAGAGCTGATTTATATTCCTGACCCCTCCATTATACAGTTTATATAATTAGCCACAATGACAAAGTTAGTACTTTGTATCTGGCATCCAGTCCTCCCACAGATTTCAGTAACACACTGTGGCTTCATAGCTTTACCAGGTTCTCCTCCCTAAGTATTCCTATTGCTAAATACTAAATGTCAGCAGTTAGCAAGTAAAACCACTCACAGGTAAATGACAGTCCCAGTGGGATGGCTTCCAATCCAAACCAAACCTTTGGTCCTATTCTTGATGCCTTAAAACTGTCTCTTAG
Source organism: Myrmophylax atrothorax (assembly GCA_026770055.1). Classification (NCBI taxonomy): domain Eukaryota; kingdom Metazoa; phylum Chordata; class Aves; order Passeriformes; family Thamnophilidae; genus Myrmophylax; species Myrmophylax atrothorax. The sequence continues at coordinate 91,333,376 of JAOXXN010000395.1, read as the reverse complement.
CAATAACTTGTCATAGGTCACTAGATAACACAGAGATTAACAGTTGCACTGTCTTTTTGTCATCCTCCAAAGAGAAAGAGGCTCCAAAGTTAATTTTACCATTCCTGAATGCCTCATGACTATTGCTGCAATGCTAATGAAGTGGCAGAGGGAAAAGAGGAAGAACTATTTTTCAGAATTACAAGAGTTGTTACAAACATAAGTTTAGACATACAAAAAGAAAGTGAGTGGAAAGCTATTACAAAGACCTTAAGAAGTGTTGTCAAATCAGAATTTCACCTGATTTCTTGTGTGGTCCTGTGTGCTTGTGCATAATGGAAAGGCTAACGAAACCCAACACCAAACTCAAACAAAAAAGAACAAAACCTGTTTGACCCACTGTGCAACGCTGGTGGAACCTGACCTCCTCTGTCCACCAGCAGCATTGAGACTCAGAGTAGCCAAAGCTCCTCAAGAGTCACAGACATCAAAATTTTCACCAGTAAGCACAACCCCACAAAGTTTCACTATTGACTTCCAGAGAGGCTACTGAATATCTCAGTGCTTCTCAGATGTGAGACCATTTTCAGTGCAGCAGCCTGGCGTCCCCAGGCAGTAGGAAGAGGCTCCTTCACAGGATAAAGCCATATATATGGGCTCTGTGGTGGTCCCATCCACCCTGCTGTTGACGCCAGCCCTCATCTACTCCCACCATGAGCCCTTTAATGGAGTTCAGTCAGGAAAACCTAAGCTACAAAGCAATTCCCCCTAGCAGCTGGGTCTTCTGGGTGGGTTATGGTACTCCTAACATATGCACCAGCATTTGTTTTGGCACAGCACAAAGCAACTGTGTCACTTTGTTATTAACTGTTTTACAATTGTCAGGGATGCCTGTCCCACCTAAATCCTTTTGCAGCTCTGGGCTTTAATTAGCAACATGTCCAAAATACTTTGAGTGCTTCTAGCTGACAGCTATAGGTGCCTACAGACAATACTGGATGGTTCCAGAAACCCTGACTTGTAAGGGGAAATGTAGCTGGGTGTTAATGAGTGTCACTGGTGCTTAGTCTCACTCAAACAAGCTAAAGAATTAATTTCTATCATCACCTCTATTTATAGCATCTCAGGGTATTTAAGAAAGGAACATCAGTGGTAAATTAACAACAGAAAAAGACAGGACTTGCATTAAACTATTGTGGCTAATTAGCGTGAAATGAGGATCTGAAGGTAATGAGACCAAAGCCAGCTTCTTCCAGATCACACGCCAAACCCTGACCACAGTAATGAGGAGGTACAAATCAAACAAACGTGGAGGAGCACTAGTGTGAATAATGCTCCAGCTGCATACTCCAGTGTGATTACTTTCCACATGTGCATAAAGCTCTTCCCTGAGCAGGATCAGGCCAGTGCTAACAGGAGATCAGCAACCATTCCCTGGCACACAGTGCTGTTCATTCCTCCAACCAAACTACTTTGCTCCCCCCTTGCTTTTTATCCTTTTCTGCCTTCTGAAAATGGGTATTTCTGGGACATGAACTGTCCCTGGGCAGTGGGTAGCTGCCTGGCTGCCAGCACAGGTACAAGGCAGGCACAGAGCATCCACACTGCAGCTAGCAGCAGTAACCATGCTTCTGCTCCGTCAAGGAGCTGTTATCTTATAAAAATCACAACTCTTGGAAAAACATCTCACATGAGACGAGACATGCCTTGCTTATAGGCTGCCACATTATCTGAATAAAAAATATATTCAATTATCCTATCTTGCATTTTAATTTTATGTACCAAAGCATCCCAGCATGTCTTTTTTTTTTGATTCAGTTGATAATTGTGCTAATTTTTCCATCTATTTTTAAACTGCATAATGCTTATGGACAAAACCCAGTCACATTATGATGTGTATTAGAGAAATGTAGTATAAACACTACAAGCAAATCCTATTGGGATGATGGTCAGCTGCCTATCTTATAGCAAGCAAATATAAAGGCATTGGGAATATGGCAGGACTTTTTTCTTTGCAGAATGAGGAAAGGGAGCTGGAATGGGTCCTCCCAGACACAGTATCTTGGAGCCTCCTTTTTGTAAGGCTGCTGATGTCTTATCATCTTGTTTTCTCCACACGTTTTCCTCTAGACCCTATCTATGAGGAAGAGCCTCATAGGGACAAACTTGTCCCTTTGAATAAGTAGGCAGGAGATCACATCATCTGTGAGGAGGTGGGCATGAGTTTTGAACCCAGAGGGGGCTGAGCCTGTAATGAAAGCAGCCTCTGTAGGAGCCAAACTGGTGATTCCTATCAGAGATCTAGGGCTGAAAGAAGAGTCTGTGTAAATTTTGAGAATTGTTACCTTGTAATTTGTTATTTCATGTAACTGCATAGGAGATACATGCAACAGAGTGCAGAAACCTTGGCAATAACAGACTGCAATAGAACTAGCAGGGCCAAAGCTTCATCTGAGAGAAGTTCTGCATCTCCTCCTGTCAGTGGGTTTGATACACAAAGCTCCCTCAAAGGGGTTGACTGTGATTGTTACTAAGGGGGTCACAGCAAGTTTAATGTTAGGCAGGCAGAGCAGGATGTCTTAGTCCTTAGTTCTTTTATGGCCTCATCTAAACCAAGGATGGGAGAATTGCACCACTCTTCCTCAGCTTCACAGGATGGTTGTTTTTTGTTGTTGTTGTTTCGGGTTGTTTCACTTTCAAGGGCATAAATGCTGGACAAATTTTGCCAATTCTACATAATCTGTGGGTAGCTGAGCATCAGACGTATCACACTGAAAATCCCAGCCTCCAGAGTCCCTTCTTTTCCCCTGCAGAGGCAAACATTCCATTGGGAAATTTGAGGACTTTTTGCTGCATTTTTGATGAACTGATCCTATCAGTGGTCCTCATTCCCAACACCTGGGAGAGGAGGGTTGGGCCCTGTTAAAGGGGCTTGCATTGCTGCAGGGTGGGCAGGACAGGCTGTAGGCATTCACTCTGCATCCCTTCCTGGGGAAAATAAGCAGTCACAGTCTGGTGGGACTCACAGGGACTGGAAGGAAAAGGTGGCAGGTTTATCTCACAGGGCACGGACCATTTAATCTCTTGACTCTATGCTGTATCAAAAATGTGCCACTAAAGAGCTGTGACCACTGGTCTTGCTCTATATTGTGTTAGTAATTCAAATGGATTTAGCAGCACATACAGGTTTATCAGACATGCAAGTTATTTGCATTTATTGAGCCTTATTCTGCCTCCAATTGAATATTTGCAATACCAACCTCCATATTTCTGTTCAGACATACTGTGTTTCTATGTTACTGAACAACTCTTATGAAGTTACTGAGACAAAAAATGGCCTCTTATTTTTGGCACTTTCTATGGAGAGCTTGATCAGAGAGGTCTGGCATAAACAACTTGGCATCTCTGCTCCAGCCGCATTGAAAGGTTTCCACACAAATGAAATCATAAGATGGACACGTATTTTTGCCCTGAAGGAATAAATGTCCCCCAAATCCCACCTGCCACCACGGCAAGATGGTTTTAAGCTTCTGTGTTTCAACAACAGCAAGTTGTTGAAACCTGCAAAAACAATGCAAAATCAGGGCACAAACCTTCCATAGGTGCATATGCTGCAGGACAGGCTCTTTTACAGGGCAGAGAGCAATTTCAGGAAAGGGGCTCCTTGCGGCTGCAGCTCTCCCATTCCTCACTTGTGGGGGACAGAGTAGCCTCCCAGATCACCCCCTCCTACAGGTGTGCCCCCACAGCACACTGCCAGCCCTCAGTGCTCACAAAGCAGCTGTTACCAACACGCCCACCTTGCTCACGTTACTGACATATGCACACACCAAGCACATGCCAGAAGAAAGTTAAGCTCAGAAGACACATGAAATCTGTTGTTGCTACTGTTTGGGTTTTTTAAAAGTGAATTAAATTTAATGAAAATACCTGAGACACAGAGTACCTTGTTTTCATTTTAATTAGCAATTATGGTTGCTAATTAAAGCAATACCAAAATAATTGTGTCATAGTACAAAAATAATTCCCATATTTATGTGTGCCAGAAAAACAAGATTATGATCTTCAGCCATAGTTTCAGAAGAGATAATACTTTAGTAATTTTTTTTGCAGGGCTTAATTCAACAAGCAAAAGAGAAGAACTGTGTACTTTTTAATGTATAGCAGGACACCATGTCACATAAAAATGGAGGGAGGGATCACAACAGTCCCTTGTCTTAGAGTTGAAACACAATTGGCTAAAGAATCAGCTTCAAATGATCTCACAGTCCTCACTTTCTTTTGTATTTCAGATCTCTTTGTATGTTAAAATATATACACTATCTTGTATTTATATTATACATACGATATATAAAGTATAAGATGTAATTCTGTTGGTATGAATTTTCTTTGCCTACTGCTTTCATATGGACACATCTTTGACCATTTATCCAGGGAAACACTCATTGGACAAGACTGATTTCCTGCAACCAACTAAATAGTTCTTTTTTATTAAGAAGAAAAGAAAGGCGTATCCTCCACAAAAGCTAATTCATGCAGCATGACTCTTTGAATATATAGTCTAGCAGTACCCATGTGTTGGAAGTGGCACAAAAGATCCTTGCAAACACTTCTAATTGATTAATTCAGCAGGGTAGCACCATGGAAATGATTGATTTTAGTCTACCAGACCTCCCTTTGACCTTTACAGAGCCTCTGTTGATGGGTATTTGAATTGAAAAAATTTAAATACAAATGGCCATATAACAATAGCACCCAAATTCCCATCATTTTCATGTATCAAACTGACTGCAACAGGTTAAAAATGCCACAAAGACCAAAGCAGTTTTAAGTAAATGTTATCATTAAAATAGCGACAACTTTAATGTCAGCAGAAATGACTGATCTGATTCACAAATAATATGTGACTGTGTTTTTCTCAGATAATGATGAGGTGTAACAAACATGGTGATAAGGACTATCAGAAAGGGTGGGAAAAAACACAATAGGATATTTTTCTAGGTCATCAATTTAGCTTCCTGTTTTATCTGGATTTGATGCAGTGTTTGCAAACCAAACCAAAGGCATGTACATGACCAATGCTTACTTAAATTTCAGCTGCCCTTACTTTGCCAATCAATGTAAAAAATGTAAGTAGGGTTGACAGTTCTACCACTCATATGGAATTTGGGGGCAAGAGAGATCTGCATTGAAGACATACAATTATGAAATACCGAAATGAGAAACAAGAAGGGCTATTTGTAGGTGCTTGATCCTTCATATTTGACTCAGGCAAGCTCCCACTGCATCTCCGGCCCACCTTCAAAAGCCATGCAGATCTGCTGCAAAGGGAGAAGTTTTTACTGCCGTTCCTTTGGCTGGACAATGCTTGCACCTGGCTCATGGTTTTAGAAATAAGCATTTCATTTTGCTTCCAGAGTATTCATGTGAAATATTGATGTGCTGATGACGCAGAGGAGGCAGGCAGCTGCTGTGAAGGAGTGTCTCACTCCATGGGAAGTGAGTCACCACTGCCTCCTGTCCTGAAGTAAACCTCTTCTTGATGAACTTCCAGCTTTTTGGAAGTTCCTTGGCTTCCCTGGGCCCCTGTCCAGGGCTGGGGGGATGACATGGATTTCATATATGGATGTCTGCAGAGGCAGTTGAGGGCTCAGCAGGATAAGCAGGACACAACACAGTCCCCAGTTCAAGAGGGAAGGCAACTTTTGCCCTTTCTGACACCCCTAATATGAGGTTAAATACACATCGTATGCTTAATGGGACCTGCCTAGATTAGCAAGTGCTGGAAAAAAGGGAAACATGCAAACGCATGCTCATCAAAGGCATTTAGGTACCTTCGGCTGGTAATTGCAAAGGGATTTTGGTGCTTCAACATCTTCTGAGGGTCTAAACCTGCTAATGCGATTTCTCCTCACAACTCTGGGGGTGGTTTTCTTTGATTGGATCAGCTGTATTGTCAGGCCCAACCTGTGCTCAGGACCTGCAACTGTAGAAAATTTCATTCAAGAAGTTACAAGTATTTTTGTCAGGTATCATGGTTGCAGCTTATTCAGGCTGGCTGGGACTCAGTTTTATATGCATTTGTTTGTTTCAAAATTT
>JAOXXN010000395.1:91313976-91327288 GCA_026770055.1 Myrmophylax atrothorax | reverse complement strand
CCAACTTGTTCCCTGAAACCTCAGCTCTAATTTATATATGTATTCAAAATCTCTTACCCTTGTGACTCTTACACAAACTGTAAAAATTATTCACAGAGTGTAACCAAGCAACATCTGCCCAAGCTAAAATCTGCTTGAGGAAGTGTCAGTACAGATATTCTCAGTACTCCCTTCCCTGCCCCACAGAAATGCACAGAGAAGAGGGGACAGTATCACCTCAAATGCACGTAGAAATGTTTCCAAGCAAATTACCTAGGCAGATAGCAGTTCAGTTTGGAAGGAAGAGTGGCACCTCCTAGAGAGGTCCATCCTTCCCTTCCACCTGGTCCATCAGCTAGGAGGGATGGACAGAATGGCAGGCTCACATAGGATTTCTTTGGACTGTGAACCAGGCACAAGCTCCTCCCTGCCTGTCTGCTGCCTTTTCCTGTGGCTGTTGGTCACTGTGCAGGGGAGGTCCAAGTAGCTCGCAAAGTGCTGTGATGTTTTCTCCTTATCCCCATTGACAGCTTACAGCTTTTTGGCTGTGTGTCAGAAGCAGCCCAGGCTGGCTGAGCTGGACTGATTAGCTCTGCATCACACCTACATATTGCACAGAAATGGCATTTTTCTGTGACCCTCCTCTAGGTCCCTCCTGCTCGGGCCATGGCAGCACACCTCTCAATATTAAGCAGCTCTGTCTTCTTGGGCCTGCAATAATTCAATTCTTTTTCCCAGTACAGGTGCATAGGAAGCATGATGAAAATATGTGCCTGAGTCAAGCTCCCAAGTTAGTCCCTGTTAGCAGTCAGACCAGTTAATGAGTTGCACAAAGGGCAATTGGAAATGGCTTAATCAAGCTTACTACCACAAGCATAGTGTTAATGAGCAATAAACAGTTCACTCACGAGCTGTGGGCTTACCTCATGTGCGTAAAAAGGATTCACACAATGGGCAATTTTCATTACAGAGAGGTCACCAGCTACCACTCATCTCAGCATCAAGAAGATGGCAGGGTGGGGGGTGGAATTAGATCCCTTCAAACCCAAACCATTCTATGATTGAACCAGAGGGTGACTGGGCAGTGGAACAGGCTCCTCAGGGAAGTGGTTGCAGCATCCAAGCCTGATAGAGTTCAAGCAGTGTTTGAACAACATACCCAGGCATATGGAGTGACTCTTTGGGCTGTCCTGTTGGGACCAGGAATTGGACTACATGATCCTTGTGGTTCCCTTCTAACTAAGCATATTCTATGATTTTATGACAAGATTTGGCAGTCTCTTGATTCCTGCTGAAAAACTTGATGCAATGCTTGAGTGTTTCTAAAGAGGATCTCAATATATTAAAAAGCCCCTATATGCATGTGTAGGTAAAATATTAATTAGTTCTGTCCTAAATTATACTGCATTTATCCAGCACTCTTGCACTAGAAAAGCAAAGGAAATACAAGCAATTATAGGCAAACTGAATTGCTCTGTGTTCTTCTTAGAAGTTTACTTTTTCTACTTCAAGGTGATTTGACATTTTTGGGTTAGACTTTAGGAACTCAGTGCAGGAGCCTGGCTTTGTACTGCCGCTCCAAATCAGAAATAATTCAATTATGCATCAGCCTGGCCCTTCCCCAAAACTAAACCCTCTCAGATACTGAATTCCCTTCAGTACAGGTTTTAAATAGAAAGGATAAGTAGGGTAAAGCTGGTTGTGGGAGTTGGTTTATCTTCCATATTTTCCATAAGATGATTCCTCTGACCTGGCCAGACTCACAGGACCCTGGTTGTGCTTTCTCCTGCTGGGAGATATCACCTTCTTGTACTCCGTGGATGATCAGGAGTGGGAAATGCAGATAATTCTGCACTGCAGAGATCTCCTTCATAACTCCTGCTACTCTGCTGAGATTTGGTGAATAGAACAGGCATTGTTTTAATACAAGGGTTCAAGTTTTATCTCAGATTTTATATTAAATAAAAAGGGCTAGCTTCACTGAAGCACGGTTGAGTAAAAACATTGGAAGACTGTTCATCTTATGCAAAAACATATAAAACAGAAACTCCTACTAAGCAGTTTTGTAAACTTGGTGACAAGATTATTGCTATTATTTTACTGCAGACTGTTTCCTTCATACTTGGGATATGTTCATCTTTTTTTCAATTTTGCCTTAGTATTCTAAAATCTGTATGTTAAAAGCAAAACTGGAAATCTGAGCTTTATTTCTCTGTATTTTTCAGATAGTTTGCATCCAGAGAATTGACTCCAGCAATTTGACTTCTGCATCAGAGCAACCAGAGTAACAGTTTTGAAAATAGAGAGCTTTGCTTGTCACAAACATGAGAGCACCTTTTGGTTGGGTATGTTAGAAAACAACTGATATGAAAATTAGAAGTGAAGAGCTTGCTGTAAAAAATTTGCCAAATCTAAGAAAAATAAAAAATATTTTTCAATTTTAATACTGTGATGGTAATATTCCATTGGAGATCTGTATTCCTCCCAGAATTTGTGTGATGTATAGTGATATTCCCTATAGCTGCCCACCAGTTAGAAAGCAGCTGTTTTTCATTGTTTAATACAAGCTTTAGGAATACTTCTGTAACTCGGATTTTCCTCAAGAGAAATACCCAGTTCTTGCAGAGGTAGTAGAGCTCAACTGCGGGTAACTACAGCCCACGTTGGCTTTTGAAGGTGACTTGCAAAGAGGACTTCAGGATCTGGTGGCTTTGTTGGAAAGCTGCCACCAGCACTCAGTTTTGAAAAATGCAACTGCTGCCTATGGTACAGGATCATAATCTGCAAGGTATTAAAAACCATTTCAGCATAAACACCTGTGATGGACTGAAATGTCTGTAATGTCTTAAACATTATCAAAATCAGAAAAACTTTTTGTTGGACTGCGAGGAAGCAACTGCCTGTTTGCAACTACCGAAGCACCCCCCTCCCAATGACTCCTGACTGGAATTTGGACTGTGAGTGAGAACTTGAGATAGGATTACTGTCTAATCATTGCAAGGCTCAGGGAAGAATGCCTCTGTGTTAAGAATCAACCCTAGCTGAGCGCAGTGGGTAGCAGAGGAGAAGGGTTTTGGGCGCGTGAAATCTCTCCACACCAAACCAAAAGAGTAACCTCCACAGTCCTGCCTCGGGAAGGCCACATACACACAGGACATTCACCTGAGAGGCAGCTGAGAAGAGGTCATAAACCATCAAAGACCCCCTAAGTAGCCCCATGACTCATTCCTGAGGCCTCCTACTACCAGAGAACTGCACATGATCCAAGGGGAGGTGCCTGGCATCTGAACGTATATTAATCCATTGGACTCAATGTTTTGTGTGACCCTCACCACCAAGAAGACCAGAAGAACCTGACTGACGGGATGCTGCCAAGTTACATGGAGTGGTGATACATTTCCTATTTTAATCTCTCTGTCACCTTCTTTCTTCCCCCTCCTTTTCCTATTTCTTTCTGCCTCTCTGCCTCACATTTACCACTAAACAAACCCCATATTATTGACTTTGGCATTTGGTCTCATTTGTAGCTTAGTTTAGGCAGAGACATTTCCAATGATTTTAATAACTGGATCATAACACCATGCCACAGCACCTACCCCAATGATTAATTTATGCTGGTTAGGTTTAACTCTTCATGTGACAAGTGTTGTTTGGTTCTTTCTCATATTTTGAAATATAAGCTACATGCTTTTATTTGGACTTCTCAAACCAAGTGCTCAGTATAGTGACCACTCCATACCTGGTGATACCTGATAATACTTTTAAGGCTCTTAGGTGTCTTTTACATTTCTTTTGCCCTGACGTCCTCCACTCTGTGCAGTCATAGTCTGTTGTTCCTTTTCATCATTTCTGTTTGCTTTCCAGCTTAGTTTTTCCAATATGCTGCTCCTTACTCAGATCGAAAGGATTAACAGAGGTAAAAGGCTTAACTAAAGGAGTCATTTTATTTGGCACAAGGTCGCTAGTGCCTATGCTATGGACACTGTAACCACTCTGTCTAAATGGCTAGCTTTGGAACAGCTCACTATTATTTTAAGTTGACTGCTAAATATTGTAAAAGATTTTTGTAAAAGAGCTAGGGTTGAAACCCTCTTTAGAAGATCACTGCAAGAGTGATTTATCTTGAGTAAAAGGGGAGGAACTAAGGCTTGCCAGTGGGGTAATTCAGCAGCAGACAGTGATATAGCAATACAAAATGTACAGATCGCTGCATTCCCTTTGTCTTCAGAGTAGGAGCTGAAGGTGTCAACACTCAGATCTGGAGGTCATGCTGTGCCCTCTGCTTAGGAAAAGATGCTACGGGGCAGTTCCCATCTCCTTCATATAGTGCAAGGCTCACGCACCACCTCTAACTACAGTTTAAGTAAGATTTACATGACATTGGCCCTAGGCCCGCTCATGGATTTAATTCCTTTGAATTTATGGATGGATTTTATTTTACCAAAGCTATTTGGCACAAAGCATTAGGCAATGCAGACTGCTCTGCAAATGTAGGACTTGTGGGTTTTACAACTGCTCAGCAGAATGGTGAAGTTGTCTCTTTATGAATATAACAGTTTTGATGCAAAGGAAAAGGAAAACATTTGGCTGTGGGGCAGTTATTTCCTTACACTGCCCCTAGTGTTTGGCAAGTGTGGGTTTATGCCCAGGTGAAACTCACCCTAAGTCCCACAAGTGCTGGGAGAAGTTTAGTGACTGAACACCTTCTTTTCACTCAGCAGTTGTCTACTAAGGTCAAGGCACCCCTGACAAGGCTTCAAAGGACATCTGTAAGTTTGTGTAGTATGAGAGTGAGGAGCAGTAGAGCTATTGCAACAGCACAGTATTTCTTAATTGATGCTGAGTATGAGACCTCTGTCACTCTGCATGAGTTACCAGATTTGCTGATAATTCAGCCGAGAAGCACTAAAGTTTTGTTATATCCAGAAGGATGAAATGGAGAATGGTTTATGTATTAAGTATGTACTAATAAGGCAGAGCATAGCCCTTCAAAGAAAGGGGTAAAACACAACAAATAAAATAACTCTGCTATTGACTTAAGTTTATGCAAGTTTTTGTCTGTCATCCTCAGGCAATTGCAATGATCATCCATTTCCTTGGATATTCTTGTTATTGGTACCTCTGTGAATTATTGCATGTTATACAAACTTATCTACTACATTTTCATCACCAACTGCCCTTGCCAGGGGTCTGCTGCACACTCGACATTAAGCTGTCAGGTTCCCTGGTTGTAATGAATAATGACAAAGCAGTTTCAGCTTCTCTGAAATGCATCAAAAAATGAATGGTTGAGGGATGATATTAAGAAAAACAAACCAAACCATGCAAATGTTCTTGAGGTTGTTTTGAAAGACTTACTGATGTGAAATTCTCAGTACTTTACATTTTATTCAAAACATACCCAGAAAGCCATTATGATTTTCCAGTCACTGAAGGATCAAGTCTAAGCATTGCACAGGTACAGAACCAACAAAAGCTCTGTGGGAAGAGGTTTTGCACAGCAATGGGTGAATATTAGTCATACTTGCATATTCTTCTTTCCACACATCAAAGGTCTGTGGAGACAAAGAGCTGTGCCTTGGACAGTTTTGAAATCCATCAATCTCCACTAGTCCTGAATGGACCCCTGTGAGAGGAAAGGTTTTTTGCCCACGCAAGTATCACAGCACTGCACAGGGCACATGCCTTCAGGTACATTAGCATATGTTTTCCAAAGAACGTTTCCCTGAGGTAAGAAGGAAAGTATAGTTCTTGTATGCAATATTACATAAAGTCTACTTCTCTGCAGGTAAACAATCTCTTCCTCTCTTTTAAAACAAAAACATAATTTAAAACTACATTATTTCCAAGAATGAGTAGGACAAATAGTGCATTCTTTCTTTATTGCCATTTAAGTGTAGTTTAAATCCAGAACTCACCTATTAGCTTAGAGATTATTTCTATTTATGAATATAAACAATATTTCTGGACTGCTTTCCTTAACCCTAGTGACTTGTATGGGGTTTTTTCCTATGAACCAATTGCACATACCATCAAATAAAGTAAGTTTTCATATTGTGAGGCTATGAAGTTCATGTACAAATTGTGCTTTTGCCATTTTTCTTTTCCAGATTACATTTTTGGTCCTGGTTTCTTGCTTTTCTCTGATTACTTGTGGCAATTGTTTTGTTTTTTTTTCACTTGGAAACAAATTGAAATACACAGCAGACCTTTTCCTGTCTAAATTGCACAGGCAGTTTGGATCAGAAATAATAAGGGGTTGTTCACAATAGTACTCTAGTAAGTCTTCCTGGTGAGGAGAAAATGTGCTTAACAATGAATACATAATGAGATTTGATTGAAGCTTGCCATCGATTCCCTGCCCTAAATGTTACAGGTTATGAAAGCTACATTAGCACCAGGGGATATAGCTTTTTAGGCCCACCCTTGCAGGGTAAATACTCTGGTGGGATCCCTGACACCTGGCAGTGCTCCAGGATGAGTTTGTGCGGATGACAGTCAGTGCTGGCAAGGGCTGGACACAGACACAGACCCAGCACAGTGCTGTGGGTGGCCAGTGCTTGTGTGATGAGCATGTGGATAGACACCCTGTGTCTTGGCCCCTAGCCCCAGCTGGGATTACAGCTCTAAACAAGTCACTAACTATTTCTGCTGTGGCTTTCCCAGCTTTTCCCTTTTACCAAATGCTTTCAGCGATCTGTGAAGTGGTATGACAGGTCCAACCCAGCAGAACTGCTGAGACCACTCAAGACCAGGGACACATCAGCCTGGCACTGCGAGTCAACAAAAGCTGTCCAAAACACCCCTCAGCACACAGCCAGCTGAATTTCCATCTTTGCTGCCCTGCATCAGGGACAATCCTTTTTCTCTGTGTGAACTCCTACAGTTTTCTGTGCAAACTCCATCTGTTAAGTTTCAGGAAAACCCGGAGAAATGTCCTCCACACAGATCCCTAGGGTTTTAACATGCATTGGTGGCCAGACGCCAAGTACATTTTGAGGAGTGGCAACAAACAGCTGCTTTTCAGACTCTTCCCAACACAGTTTTAAGACTTGCTCCATGCAGTTGTTATGAGCATGATCCAAATTCAGCTTCCAACCTTAGCATGAGCAGGACCTTTTAGCCTGTTTTCCTAAGGAAACATTGTACATATGATGACATTGTGATCACATTTTTTAACCCACTGGCCAGCTTCAATCAAACCTAGCAGCCAGGCAGCAGTCTTGGAGACCCCAAGTTCATGAACCATTATGTGTACCTGGGCCAAGGGACATAAACCCAAAAGTAGGTCAACCTGCATGAGACCTGAGTGGGCCCAGGGAGACTAGATGCCCTGCTCCAGCAAAGCTTTATAGTGTTTTCCATCTGCATGGACACAGGAGCATCCAGCAGTAAAGCAGATTTCAGTAGATCCAGTACAGGGTTTTTAAAGCAGTATCCTGAACTTAACATAGTCTGTCCAGTGTCTCACACAGTATTGGAACCAGTCCTTGCTGTGAGGTCAAATTGGAGAATCAATTTTGTGAATGTCAGAAGCCTCTCAGGCAGCTTCTCTGGCGTCAGCTGCAGTTGTTTCCTCTTGGTCAGAGAGACCGCCACGTCCAGTCAGGCAGTGAGGAAAATCAGGAAAGTATTGCTCCCCATTTGAAAATGCGCCTTTGTTAAAAGCAGTGGTTTTGCCACAAGCACACGTGCCTGCAGGGAGCTTTCTTCAGGAACTCAGCAGTAAAATGAGGCCACAAGGGCAGGCACAGAAGGACTGCAAAATCATCTGGCTGTTTGTTTGAATGACTGCCTTAACAAGAAGGTACAGTCAGTGCCAACCTGTGCTCATAGGGACTTTGGAAACCAGCAGTAGTTTCCTTACTAGAATATTATTTATTTTAAACTGCACATTTTTAAACAGAAGAGTAGCATGTCTCCTGCAACAGCAGCAGTTTTGCTGCAGTGCCTCAGCAGAAGGCAGGTAACGAGGGCAAGCTGAGTCAAGACATGAGGAACTTACAAGGAGCAGGCCCTCACAACTGGCCTCGGCACAGATCACAGAAAGCTGTGCTTCTTCACTGGTGTAGGCTAAAGCAATCTAATTAAAGATGCCAAAATTTATTTCTAGTAACAAAACCAACAAACACTCTTCTGAGTGAATAGCATTTTTCAGACTCATAGAGAAATAAAAATAAAATATTTTATCCCTCTCTTTTTCACTGTTGTAATGTTTCCTTAAGGCAGAGGCCAGCTAAAGAGAGTGGCTCTGAGAGATGTGCAAAGATAGCACCATTGTCAACTAAAGAAACCTCCTTTAATTATTCAGAGCATCTGCCATTCTCGAATTTCCCATTCTTGGAGCTCCAGCTAAGTGCTGCTGCATGCATTTGGCAGTAGTTCTCACTAACTCAGAGGACAGCAAAAGTAAGGAACATATGTATTCACAAGATAATTAATGCTTAAAGTGGATGTTGTGGTAAGAAGTTTCTATCTATAATCACAAACTGCCAAATACATATTTTTAAAGAGTAAGGAACTTCATAAGGAAAAGGAGAACATAATTCTAAGCAGACAGGAAACAAAACTGCTTTTATTTTTCTACTTCATTAGCAACCGGAATACTGACCATAAAGCTGTGGCACATCGAAATATTCACAAAGGTACAAGCATTTAAAACCAGTGAATTCTGAGTACAGTTAATTGACAACTGGGAAAATCAGTCTTTCTGACATCTACCAGTAATATTTTGCAAAACTGAAAGGCAAACTGTAGTTGAACTCATGACAAAACAATATTTAAGAAGGTAGTTGTGAGAGTTTCATATTTATGCTGCAACATTATGAATTAGAAAAATTCAAACAGACCATGTAATCTCCATGCCTAAACTAGGATAGTGAAATTACATGAATTCAAGGCAGAGATGTTGGCAGATAGCATGCTCATTTTATCATAGTCATCCTCTTGCATTGTGTTCTGGATGGTATTCTCATTCCAAGATCCCTTTTACAATATGTTACCTTCTTGATGGGAGAGACAGTGCTACATTTGGCCAGCCAAGCCATTGCATTGCATCTTCTCAGGAGTGATTAGACACTACAGTTGACTAAACCAAAGAAATCCCCTCTGTTTCCCCAGTTCATCACTGATGCATTACCCTTCCAGAGTCTCTGAAGAACCACTGGCAGCATGTCTCTCCAAGGTGCCAGCTGAAAGGGATCCTGAATAAATCAGCTAGAAGTGTCTGGATCTCTGCATATGTGGTCTATCAGGGAAGGGAAGCAAACTGCCTCCAGTAAAACCATGTTGAAATGGTGAATAACATGCCCCAGCAACTTGCTATATATACATATATATACACGTGTGTATATTTATATACACATACACATATATACATCAGTGATGTGCTCGGCTTCTACCAGCCAAAGAAGCCAGAAGGTTCAGAACATCATCTGCATTGTGGTATTTCACAAGTCACTGAACCACTTTTGTTCCTTTCAATCAAACTTTTTTTGATTCCTGCAGCTGGACAAAAAAGAGGAGTAGATATTACTCTTCATTTTTTCACATTCCCGTTGCAATGCACAAACCATCTTCTCTTTCAAACTCTTTTACAAATGTGAAAAAGTGCTTAGTCTTGTAAGGAAGGGACTCTTTCAAATCAAGTCCCCCAGCCGTGTCTGGGCTCCTCCGACTCAGGGCTGATGGGGACAGCCAGACAGCCATGGCGGTGCCTCTGCCCTCCCGCAGTGCCCTCACCAGCCAAGCAGAGAGCCCTGGCACTGGGGAGGGCAGGTGGGTTCGGCCCAGCCATAGGGTCTCGCCCCACGCTGGCCCACCCCCGTGGTGGGATGGGCGCAAGGCAGTGACGGGCAAAGGCACGGAGGTGGAAAAGGGGCAAGGTGCGCGGGAGATGCTACGCGACACTTACTGCAGAGCCGTCTCCGCCTGACCCTGCATCGCCAGAGCCGCGTCCGCATCCAGCGCAGGCACGGGGACAGGTCCATGGCTGGAGGGGCCGCCCGTCCCCGGAGCCGCCTGGCACGGCCCGCGCCCCGCTGGGCAAGTCTGCGGCAGCCCCGGGCCAAGCCCCGGGCCGCCGGGAGGATGCGGCGGGCGGCCACCGAGGCCCTGCCGTCCCTCTGTCGCCATGCCATGTTTTATGCATGAAGGCGATGGCACGTAATTTCATCCTGATTCTCCGCGCCTGGAGTGTACGTGAGCTCCCGCGACGTGGTGGAGCCAGGGCATCAGTCCCTGGGGAGCGAGCTCAGGGGGAGGCGAGGAGCATGCAGCCCTCCTGGGGTGGGAAAAGGTGCCCGTCGGAAGAACGGGGCCTTTTCCAGCCTCTGCAGAATGGGCTGAAGTTCACCCACTTGCAGATGTGCAGGTGCTGCGCTGTGTGGACCTGGAACAAGGAGAGATCCAAGGAGATTAGGGAGCCCTGTGGAAACCCATGTGCACTCTGGTCACAAAACCATGTCCCGTGTTTGAAACATCAACCCCGCTGCTGTCTTTGAGGAAACAGGAGCACTGAGAGCATTTGAGGAAAATACAGCTTTAGCATGTCCATGTCAGTGCTGCACTGGTAGGGGTAGTCAGCATTTCTCAATTACATTCTAATTTCACTTTTGCTGTTACAGTAACCTGTGGACTGCCACTTGCAACTGACACTGGCCTCTTCTCCAATGTCTTGACAATTTGGACCCCTGCTTTCATACCTATAAGCTTTGCTTCAACAAACACAATTGTAGATTTTACCTTAAATGTTCTGCATGCCACAGGAAAGAGGTTACTCTACACACACACACACACACACACACTCACAGAGCACAGCCAGCACAGGCAAGAGCAAAGCTGAGAGGTGGGTCTGGAGCACATGAGCTGTGTTGCAAATACATAAGGTGTGTCTTCCCCACAGGTCTCCTGAAGCTTCTCCTACAGCAAGTCTTGTCACATGCAGCTGAGACGACTGAGGGCTGGACTCAGGACAGCAAGACCTCCCACATGCACCAATGTAACCAGAGAGAAGTGGATGGCAGGGTTTCAGGTTTCCTTGCCATTTGAATCTCGTAGTAGGGTCATCCAAAGAGCCATCGTCGATTTTTTGCTTCTGATGTAGGCAGGTAAATCTTGTGCTCTCATTGTAATGATAGATAAAACCCAGCAGATGAATTTTAGCTTAATTTCAAAGCTCTTTGATTCATCCTTATCCTGACTAAATGTAGTATTTTGAGTCCCTATTGGGAATATGAAAAACTCAGTGCACTTTGCCCCGAAGGTTGTGTTAATGCCCATGCATAGCTCATCTGCACTGGGAATTCACACTAGATTCTGTATGACAACCCCAAACAGTCTAGAGATTTAAAACCAAAACCACAAATCACTGTCAAGTCAAGATATGAAATTCCATAGACACCCATTACATTTTGCCAGGCAACAGTCAGGTCAGATTATTCATTTGGAGCTGATCAGAAATGAAAGTAAAGGGTGGTACAGAAACTGAAAAATATGAAGAATTCACTCTGAGTCCTGTGTCACTGCGTGTTTGGAGACTGTTCAGAGAGAATTGGCCATATACTGTGGTGGACAACACTGCTGGCATAACAAAGTCACCATGTCCAGTCTCACCTGCTTCGGCAATCCCAGAATATTTCCAGTCTTTAGTAAATTATATGTAAGAATTAGGCTTCCTGTCCTCTTTTACTTGAGGAAGAAGGAAATAGGAGTTGAGAAAGTTTTAAGTGGTGAAAAATCACTTTTCAATTAGAATTCAGCACAGCTGTGATCTCAGTGTCATCACTTACTTGCACTGATGCTGATGCACATAATTTACAGCAATAAATGAGATATAACAGCAGGTATGTGCGGGCTGGAAATAGAAATGAGATCTGAAGTGAGAAAGGTATGATGGATTTGGTGTATTTTGTGCTTAAATAGTGCTTATAATTGTCTTTTTAGAATCATACAGACAAATAGAATAACATAAGAGATAGGCTATGCAGCTTTCAATTTTGCTTGTTTAAGGAAAATACATTACAATGACAAGTATATTTCTGCTGATGATAGCTTGTTTTCTTCAGTATTTGATGTTTGTCCTCCTCCTTTTTCTTTTTTAAACACAAACACACCTAAGCTTAGAATAAGCTGTTGGTGATGTATTTTTACCTTAGAGTAGGCAGAAGTCATAATTTTTACACCTGATTGGTTACAATTAAATATTATTTTCTTCATAACATTCCGGGTGATTTGTATGCAGTCCTCTGGCACCAAAGTGCAAAGGAGACATTCAGAAAAGCTTAATTATGCACATAATTTTTGACAGCACCACCCCTTCAATTTTGCTCCAGCTCGTTTTCTGTAGATGAATGATGACATGTCAAAATCACAAGGCAGGGCACCTAGTACATGTGCCTTTCTGCATTTTACTTTAAAATCTTGGTGGAAAGGAAGACAAGTGCAGTTGCATAGAAGAAATAGGAACTGCTGAGCCAGTTCACACCCAGTCATGCTGCTCCTGTAACTCCAGTCGGCAAGAAAAACCTTGGCAACAGTCAATGAAGGCATCAGCTAACAAAGGCAACATCCTTTAGTCATTACAGTGTTTCTAAGGTTAAATATAATTGTTCAATCTGATTCTCACCATTGACCTCTCAGTGCAATGTGGTTTTCTAGTGGCTGCTGCTATTCCTCTAGAAAGACAGATCTCCTGCATATCACGATAGCCTCAAATTGGTGCCTCAAGCCCTGACTTGTGGGTCTACTAGTTGTTTTCTTAATGTGCTGCTGATAAACAAACACAGTAAATGAACCTTTTTCCTCAGCAGAAGGGATCTGTTGTGGGGCTACGTTCCCTCAGCACTTAAAAACCCTTTGAGATGCTTTGGTTGGAATATAATCAACCATTTTTCAAGTTAGCAAACCCCAAACTTGTGAAATGTCAGAGCATTGTACTTTGGCTTGTCAGATGTCTATTTTGATGTACACTGGCATTCAATCTTATTTAATGCTTGAAAGTAGTTGATGTAGTGATGTTAGCGGAGTATACAATGCACTCAGGCATGGACTAAGTAGCATTTCAGGGAGAGCCTCCACTTAAGCCCTTCACTCAGTGTACTTCAGAGCACTGATTCAGTTAGTTAAATCACTGGCTAACAGGGTTTATAAATACTGTAGAGAGGGAAAAAAGACAGCATTGCTGGCTCAGGATACAACCCCGGCCGCTCAGCTGTCATACTGCAGTGCGGTCCTGTGCTCTTCTTGTGCCACCTACTGACCAGTTCCTCCTAACTTTCAAGTCATCGTTTCCCTAAACGGAACATTTTTCAGTTTATTTTAAAACGCAAATACT
>JAOXXN010000395.1:91264300-91278335 GCA_026770055.1 Myrmophylax atrothorax | reverse complement strand
TGGTGTTGCTTGGAATAGGGTCCCAGTATTAAACTGGCGAAGCTGGTGGATAAAGTCTGTGCTTGCCTTAAGATGCTCTAGAATCTCAGCCTGGGGTGCTAGAGTTTGGAAATTATGTCTAGGAATTTTAATGTAAAACATATTTTTTCAGGTTTCACAATGAGTTTGCTGCCGCAGTAGTCTCAGTCTGCAGTTGCTTAGTTTTTCAATTAGTCATAATGATGCAAACCAGTAAACATCATGAGCTGCTCAAGTGCCTCTGGTCTGCTGGCACCAAATCTCAGGTGTTTAGGCAGCAGACTGCTATCCAACCCTGAAAAGGCAATAACCAGCTTGAACAGGCTGAAAATCAGTGCTCAAGTGATTAGTGCCAAACCCCAGTCCCACATCAAGGTCATCTGGGTACTCTGGCAGAGGAAAGCTGCCATTAGGGAGGATGAGGAAACAGCCAGGCATAGAGGAGACCTTTAAAAGTGATGAGCTGCCCCACAGGGTGAGGGAACAGACATCATGGGGCTTCCCAACAGGTTGCAGTGCCACTGTGGGCCAGGGATGCACATTGCAGGGCTGGGGGATGTGGCTGGGAGCAGCTGAGCTCCACTGGTCACCTGCAGTGCTGCAGTGCCAAGGCAGACCCAGGGTCAAGCCTGGCAATTGGGTCGGTGGGGCAGGCTCAGCTGGGAGCATGACCGAGTGCAGGCATAGCTGTGGCATTGCTCAGGCCAGAGCTCCAAAGCAGTGTGGCAAATCCTGGTCAAGACTTCTTCCTGCCTTTGGGGGTCACATACACAGACCATATTGGGTGCAGGTGGCCAAACTCTGGCAGAACTCTTGAGCAGGCTGCCCTAGCTGGCTCCACATGGCCCTCAGCTGGAGGCAGTTTGTGTTTGGCTTCAGTGTGATCCTCACAACAGTAGTCTTATCAGGTTAAAATAAAGACTTCACTGTTTTCTAATCAGTGGAGGATTGCTTTGGTTTTGTGTGATTGTTTTGTTTAAACCTGGTTTCTCAGGAGGACAAGGTTTAAGGCACCATGGCAAATACTTGCGGAGTTCCTCCTCATGCTGACAACTTCTAACCTTCTCTCCAATTTCAGGTTAAGCTGATGGGTATGTAGAGGTCTCAGTTGTGATGATAATGGAGTCGGTTGAGGTTTCTGGGGAGACAGTCAGAAAAGGAAGATAAACACACTAAACACACCTTCTGTCTCCTCTGAGGCTTCCACCTTTTGCCACCATAGGGGTTACATGAGAATGCCCTGTGTGTGTGTCCCTGAGATATTTCAGTGTTGGGTGGGGCTGTTTTGCTGTTGATTGGTTGGTCTTTGTTTTGGTTGTTATTGTTTGGGTTTTGTTTGTTGTTGGTTTTGGTTTTTGTTTGTTTGTTTTTAAATCCAGAGGTTTCAGTGATTATCAGAAGATTGTCATTTACAAACAAAAGTGATAGGGAGCTGGGGTTCTAGCTTTGGTGTTTGTGCCTCTGCTTTTCCCCCCCAAAATAGCGAAGATACATAATTTTACTGATTATTTCCCATTGCTGTTTCATTTTCTGAGATTTATTGTAATTAGTAGCAACCACTGAGGATTTGAAATGTGAGATAAAGGCAATATGTTAAAAAAATCTGACCAACTCCTTATGAAATACCAATATTTTCGGGAGTGGTTCATGACAGGCCAGAGTTCTGGGTTCATCTTACTTTTGTGTTTTTGGCTATTTAGAAAAGAGACTGCTTCTTGCTTCTTGCTTAGTTGCCTTTGAGATTAGTTTTCCTTTGAAAAATAATGTTATTTTAGACATAAAAGATAAGGAAATATTACAAATGGCCATGCTCTCTATATGTCTGGTCTGGGACTTTTTGCTTTCTTCTTTGATTATTTTGGTGGTTGGTGTTGTGGTTTTTTTTTGTTTTGTTTGTTGAGGGTTTTGGTTCCCCCCACCCCCTTAAGGCTACAGAATAGTGTGATGTGATGTAGTGACCAAAAGCACTTTATTAGGAAGTCCCATTGAGGAGTTTCTGTTACATTTCTGCCCCCAGTCATTTACATTCTCTTTGTTAAAATATCACAGTGCTACTTCTGAAATTGAAAGAGTTGCTTTGGCAGGTGGTTCTCCTTAAAATGTACTGTATGCCCAACATAAATTCACTGGGAGCAATTCATATGTCCATGTCACTTTCTCTGGGACATATGTTTTCGTTGGCTTTTAAAACAAAAAATGAGTTAACTCCTGTCAGATAAGTTTATATTTCTTATGTGCACATGGTCTGAGATTTCATGTTCTGCTTCTAAGGACTAACTTAAAAAGGCTGAAATTTTATTTTAAAAAATCCATGTTTACTTTTAAAAGGAGAAAATATGGCGATTTTGTGCACTGTCCATGTGGCTTCTGAATACTGCTCGAACAACCTGGCTGACTCTACTGAAGAAACTGAGAAAAGCTTGTATGAGCTCCTGTGCCTCTTCAGCTGTAAAGGTGGCAGTCTTCGGGTGGAGGCAGTAATATTTTTGCACTGCCAAAACTATTTTGAGATTAAAAGCTTTGGTGCTCATTTTCCATTGCTCATCTTTTGTCTTCGTCTGTCCATGATATTCTGTTCAAAGAGAGATGAATTTCACATCTCGCCTTGAAAAATATGCACTTCTAAGTACCACTTCTAAACACTAAGAGCATGAAGCGACCAGGGTTGTCCAAGGTTAGTTTTACATAAATGTGTGCAATCTCACACGTTATATCATGACAGCTGGTGTGTGATAATGATGTTAAATATGGACATTCTTTTAAAATAATGGTGTTTCCTCTTTCCTGCCCAGAATATCGACTGTTATGACATATATCTTAAGTGTGTCTTTATGAAGATGAAAGGAGGTAGGTGTTGGCACATCTCTCATGTCAGAAAATCTAAATGAAGTGAGGTAGAGTAATCAAAAAATACTTACATGTGAAAATGCATTTTAATACATTTATGGGGTGCATCTTAGAAAACAATTGAACTGTGGCCAATAAGATTGCTACAGAAAATAAAAAGAGCACTACTGGAAATAAAATTTATTAATTTGGTCATGCAATTGTATGTATTTCCAAAATAGGAAGCGTTTAAAGAAAATACTCATGTACAAGTTTCACTGAAATTTGCATTTATGTTATACACTGATCCGTAAGGTTACTTATGAAAACCCAGCGTTCTGGAGTACTATGTTCAGCTCTGGGGGTTCTAGTGTAAGAAGGACATGGGCCTGTTGGAATGAGTCCAGAGGAAGGCCACAAAGATGATCAGAGGGCTGGGGCACCTCTGCTATGAAGACAGTCTGAGACAGCTGGTGGTGTTCAGCCTGGAGAAGAGAAGGGTCCATGGAGACCTCATTGCAGCCTTCCAGTAAAGGGGACTTAAAAGAAAAAATGGGATTAAATTTTTTAATAGGTCCTGGTGTGATAGGACAAAGGGGAATGGTTTGAAACTAAAAGAGAATTGATTTAGACTAGATACAAGAAATAACTTTTTTACAACAAGGATGGTGAGACACTGGAACAAGTTGCTCAGCCAAGTTGTGGATGCCCCATCCCTGGAAGAGTTCAAGGACAGGTTGGATGGGGCTTTGAGCAACCTCGTTTGATGGAAGGTGTCCCTGCCCATGGCAGGGGGTTGGAACTAGGTGATCTTTAAGGTCCTATCCAGCAGAAACCATTCTATGGTTCTATGATTTTGTTACTGTGATAGCACATGCAAGCATTGAAATCCAAGATGATTTCTTGCATGTTGAGAGTGTGGTGTATACTTTGCATGCGTAGTTGCTCTCCCTTTTATTAGTTTTTGGGCAACTGGTACAGGCAGGGACAGGTAAGAAAAGGGAACTCCTCCTCCGGTGTCCTGAAAGTACCTGCTGTTGTCCTGGCTCATGTGTCTTCCATTTGCACACCCACCTGCAGGTGCATTTACCTTTATCAGTGTTCTGGAAGAAGGAAATGTAAATGCTCTCTCACTCTTACCAGGTTTTCTGTTCACAGCTCTGACAGTTATGGGAGTAAAAAAATGTGATGGAAGGCAGGAATCCACAACAGCTCTGAACTGATCATGTAATCTTTCCTTCTGTTAATTTTTCATAACCTAATTAAAAAACATTTCCTTTTTAAACTGCCTCACTCTTTCCACTTCTTTTGCTGAATATATAATGTACCAAAGTGGTTTGCTAATGTATTTTTGCTTTTGAGAGGGCCTGACTCACTGCCACCATTACTTGTGAAATGGAGCCTTCCTAAGCAAAGATTTGCATTGAAATCTATGCATAAAAGAGGCAGAAGACTGATTATTATAAAAGATTTCTCTAAAGCTGGAAATAAAGAACAGAAAATGAGCATTAGGGTCAATTTCTTGTCTCAGTCAAGCTTTGCCACTGA
This sequence comes from Myrmophylax atrothorax, assembly GCA_026770055.1. Taxonomy (NCBI): domain Eukaryota; kingdom Metazoa; phylum Chordata; class Aves; order Passeriformes; family Thamnophilidae; genus Myrmophylax; species Myrmophylax atrothorax. The sequence continues at coordinate 91,273,943 of JAOXXN010000395.1, read as the reverse complement.
TAGCTTTTTTCCTCCAACAATGAGAAGACTTGGAAGGGAAAGAATATGTATTATTTGGTAGACCAATATAAATGCAAAAACCTTGTCCATATTTGTGTTGGTTTTGTTTTTGTTTTTTCTTCTTCTCCCTCTGAGAGCTTGTTTTATCTGCCTGGCTTACTTTAAGAAAATACTTCTCATGCAGGGAATGTGGCTTACTTCAGTGTAAGTAGTGTGGAGGAGGACACAGTAAGATTGAGAAAGGCTGCTAGGGCTGCTAATTGAAAAGTTAATGCAGTGTACTGTGAAAAATGCTTCTTGTTGCTCAGAGCCCCTCTCTTCAACCATTATTATGGTGAAAAATTGGTGAATGTCACTGATTTGTCTGATTATTGAAATAGTTACTTTAGTTCACCTACAACTCTACTTCATTTTTTTTCTCATGATGGTGGTAATTTAATTCTGTGTAAAGTAATTACAGGCCCAGGATGTAAAATTATTCTTTAAATAAAACTGCTGCTAACTGTGCTCTGTACTGCTACCTGAGTCCCCAGGCTGATTTCTGCCCTTGTTCCTGTTTCATCTCTCCCTGTTTCTGAAATACCTACTCTGTGTCAACTCATGAGTGATACCTTTGTCATAGCGATAGCTTTCCTAATTTGATTATTTAAGATGACAAACTGTTAGGATGCAAAATGTAAGAGCCAGAGTCTGATAACCCAACACTCCTGAAACAAACCTAACCAGATTAATTGGCCTGTTGAATGAGGGAAGAGAGATTCTGCTCTTGACTCCCTGAGCCAGAGTAAGATCCAAATAGCTGCGGGATGGGAATTTTTAACGTTAGCAAAACAAAACAAGTTTCTGCTGACTGCTGCCAAGTTCAGAAAAGGAGTCACATTGCTGGAGTGTGGAAGAGGTGGTTGCCTGCCCCATGTGTGGACCAGGGCAGTGGTTTCAGGAAGGGAGAGAGATAAATAGGTGGGGTTTCAGCAAAGGGAAAGGCTTTCCTCCTCAATTGGACAGTATTTGCTCATTGCTCTATTACTGTTGCTCTTCAGAGGGCTTTGCAAATGAATCCAGACAGCACTCACCCTTCTGAGCAGATACAAATAAAAGAGTTTGTGTGTCCTGTGGGGCTTTTGCGAACATACTCACAGGATAGGAACTGTGTGCAAGTGAGGAGTAGCTCTTATTGGCACAGGTTATCTTTCTGGATCTTTTTTCAAAGTGACCTTTATAAACCCACCAAGAATAGTGGTCTGGGCTCGTGGGGACAGATGTTGTGCTGCTTATCCCCTTGGCTGACAGGCAGCGTTTGAATCCCTGCGTACAGTAGAAGGCCTGTGTGACAGCAGGAAGGGCTTCAGAAAGTGTGTATGTGGAGATGGAAAACAGAAGAGGAGACACTGGATCTATTTTCCCTTTAGGATTTTCACCCTGTGTTGCATTTTCAAGTGGTGCTTGTTTCTGTGCTTTTTAATCAGTCGCTAGCTAGATTTCAATTTTTCCCCTTTCCACAGTTGAAGCAACAGTTAGCAGCATGCTGCCTGTGAGGTGGACAGTGGTCTTTTTGGGATGTCTGGAAGCACTCTTAATAGCCAGGGCTTAGGAGGCTGAGGTCACATGGAGCAAGCCATTTCTATTTTGTGCTCCAAAGATGCTTGGCAGAGGCTTATGGAGTAGGTACTTCAGGTACATGTCTGTTTATCTGTACATGTCCTTCGTTCTGTGATTGTTCAATCCTCCCGTTGTACCTAAGACTGTCAAACCACGGCTTTTGTAGAGCTCCATGAAATTTTGAGGATTTGAGCCAGGTTATAGATACCTACTTATTCTTGGGGCCTGGGAGCAAAACAAGAGGGTGAGATAGCTGCTGCAGAGCAGTTTCGACTCAGATTTGATTAGAGGAAATGAATGGCTGTTGACCCTGATCTGAATTGGGAGACAGGGCACTGCTGTGTTTGTTCAAGGTTGACCTTTGAAAGGGCTTCTCCCTCTCTGCCTTCAAGGCCATTAGCAAGACTGAAACTATTCACACAGAACTATTGATAAAGGGAAAGCCTTTCAGAGGCTCATCTCTTAACAAACTCTAGAGCCTGGTGCTTAAGAATGATGATACCTTTTATAGCTCTACATGTGAGCTTCTACTCCAACTCCAATGTGGAGCTCAAGGAGCCTTAGGTGGGGAGCATTGTAAATGGGCCAATACAGATGTTTCAGTTTTTAGTGCAGCTGTCCTTCAGCTGTCAATCTTCTCTTTTTGATGTTTACAGTGTTGCCAGTAAATATATGAAGAAATACTAGCTTTGTCAGGTACTGATGCTTTGATGACTAATGATTTCTGCCACCTTGGTAAGTTTATTCATATCCCAAATCTAAAATACGCATTTTTTATTACTATTATTTTTAAAAGTGTGGCATGAAAGCGTAATTTTAATTATAACAAGCGGTTTTCTTGACTGTGTCCCTCCTCACATCTGCACTTTGCAAGTGTCAGAATAGCACAGACTTTATCTTTTCTGTTCTTTCATTTCAAGAAGGTGCTGACATCCCTGCATATTTTGTAAAACATAGTATATTCTATGTACAATTGTTTCATACACTCTGGGTATCCTTATGCTCCTTTTCTTAACCTTATTATTTTCCTCTTTACTGTCTTTCCACATTCTCTGCCTCAGAAAGTCCCTGGAATCTTTCCTGTGTGCAGATTGCTTTCAGGATTGGGGGTTGCTTTTTAGTCTACCTCTTCTTACACCTAGTGTCCCCATCTTTCCAGGAGCATATTCCCCCATTTCTGTTTCCTTTCCTTAAAGAGATAAAATGAATATCCCAAAATTTCACAGTATCCCTGCAAATACGGGGGAGATGGACAGCACATAGTGCTGCTATGCTAAAAAATATTGAAGGCTGATCCTGCTAGCCAAGTTCTTTGCTTCCTTGTTCTCTAATTTCATCAAAATCTATGCTAGCTGTATGTTACTGGCGTCACGGAGGCAGTTTGGTTCACGTTGGACATTGTGTTGCTGTTAGTATAATCTGGCTTTGAGTTCTTACCACCTTTCCCAAGGCAGCTTTCTCTGGTTAAAAAACAGCAACGAAAACCCAAACATAAACCTGCGGTACCACCAACAAACCCCAAACCAACAGCTAGCATCTCAACAAAGTGCTCTGCAAATTATGCTTGTCCTGAGGGGGAGCCAGATAATACAGTGGACACAACTCGCTTGCGTTGCTCTCTCCACCTCTCTAGGTACAAGAGCAATTGGGCCGAGAAAAGGGAGAAGGTGGAAAGAAAACAAGAACTACTGTACAACATGGAAATTTAAATGCAATTAGCTGATGTGGATAGTGCCAGAGCAGTCTAAAAGATTGTAAAACGGATTTGAAAGGGTTTCATCTGTGAATACAATGCTGTGTTACCCAAGCTTTATAGTCTTATCTTTACTTCGGAAAGACATCTTCTATGAGATTTGACTCTGCTGATGGAGTTTAATTGTGTTTTATATTATGTGTACTATTGCCTTCACATGTGATTTCAAACTCATTTTTCTACTATGAACTTGCTTAGCTACACTGTGTAGGCAAACTGCAGGAGAAGCTGACTCTCTTGAGATTCTACATAGGCATGTCAACTAAAGTTTGGAAAAGCTGCTTATCTGGAGAAGAGTGTGTGTTCAGACTTTAGCCAAATGCCAAGAAAAGTCTTCAGGAGTGACCTAGTACAGAAGGGATCTATGTTTTTCTTTTTAATTTTAAGCTGTTGCTTGTTTTTTTGCCTACACTAAATACTACTAGAAATGGTAAGATGTGCAGGTCTCAACTCTAACAAGTTGCATATTCAAATTAGAATAATTTTAGGTGGTTGCAGATTTAATGGTGACACTGAAAACTCATTGTGTTTCTGTCCTCAGATTGTTAAACTGTGATCCTTTCCAGCTGACAAGGATTTCTGAAACTGAGTAAATGCTTATTGTAAGCCCTGGAAATACATTTCTCTGTGTTAAATATTTTGAAAATATTTAGCAAAAAATGCAAAACCTAAAGATGTTAGTTTCCTGTGATATTTCCACTGTAATGTTATCCTTTTAAAGTATTTCTTGTAACACTATTAGATGGATCTGCTATTGTTTGTATGTGCATGAAATTGTGTGAAATTAAAATGCTGCAGGTTTTTATGGTATTAATTTATCACAATGTAGCCTTAATGCAATTTAGTAGGTCTTTGTTCAGCCTAAGTGGTTAAGTCCGCCCCAAATACATTATTATTCTCTATTTTCCATCCTTCTCTGTTTTATTGTTCTATTTTTGTCTTCTATTGTTTATTTTAGAATATTTTTTATATTGTTTTTCCTTTTAGAGTGTCTATTTACTCTCACTATAAAGAAAATATTGCGGACAGTAGTTTGATATCAAGACTGGCCTTAAGGATGTCTGCATAATTGAGGGAAACATTGGCAAGTCAGTTTCTTGGCCTCCCCTTTCACCTCTTTAACTGCTCCTGTCTCCCACTGCTCTCTGGGATGTGATTCGTATGGTGCTGATGGTGCCTCTGCTTTCAGCATGGAGCAACATTAACCTTGTGTGAAAGGGGTCAGTGGATTGTGCTTGACACAGGGCATTGGGAATCTCCTTTCCTCTGCCTTCCCAGGTGCTGCTTGCTTGGAAGGCAGAGGTATCCGCTGCTTGTGCTCTCTGCCTCAGAGCAAAGGCAGTGTAGTATCTGGGAGGGGAATGCTGTCACATTTGTACTTTGAGATGTGCTGCTAAGAAAGCTTTGCTGTGAAGTAGCCTATGTGTTGCAGGTCCACAATGTCGCCATTCCTTGTTTAACTTTGTTCATGCAGGGAAGCTGGAAGAGGCTGGACTGCACTGTGGGAGGTGTCTTTGCTTGCACAATTCTTCCTGTAATGCTAGACCTCTCTCTTGCCAAATGCAGAAATCTGCATGGCTTCAGAACACGATGGGAGGGAAGGGATTTGCTAGCTGTACTGCTTTCAGAGCACCGAAGAATGAGATCAAGGGAGTCTAATAGCAAGGCTGCTTGCTCTCACCAGCCTTTTTACCATATGTGTTCTGTGAGGGGCCAGCCTCAGAAATGTTTTCCTAAGTCATCTTCACCTGTTAATTTTGTAGCTTTATTGATACTACTTCTGAAAAACCACAACTTGTGCAAAAGGGGATATACAGTGTGACAGAACTGGCAAAAAGAAGAGGAATAACTTTCTCCACCTCCCTGTGTCACTGTTTTTGAAGTGGTAATGGCAGCTTTTCCTGGAACATAAAGAAGAAGAGCTGGCAGAGACATAAGACTCTCACTCGGAAGCCTGGCAGAAATTAAGCAAGCTGCCTTAGTTTTTCATGTATTTTTGTATTGTCCTCAAATGTATTTTCCCTGGACCACACAAAGGAACAGGTTATAAATACTACACCAATCTCACTGGGCATTAGTTGTTGGTAATTTGAGAACCTTTGGTAAAAGGTGTTATTTTCATGTATTTATTTACTTTTGCCATTGTAGTTACCTTTGAAAGAAAAGTTGTGATATCACAAATTGCATAGGTTTTATTTCTATAGGAATAACTTTGTAGTAAGTGTAGCAAATGGACAGTGGATTGCAGAAGTGTTTTAAAATACATGGAGACTTGCTACAGTGCATGGACATTGCTCCCCTCTCCCCCAAAACTATTTCAAGCTGTACATTAGCCCTGAGGTTCAGTTTTCTGAATTAATATTTGATTTAATAGAGTAGGCTGAAAAAATTCTGACGTGTAGGATCCAGATGCATCTTTGTGAAGCTGAGTTCCTTGTCACAGTGTGGTTCTTACAACTTAGTATCTTGAAGGGCATTGAGTTAGTTGGGTAATAGACTTTACATTCAGATGACCCTCTTTGGGGAGCAGAGAAGTTTTCATAGTTGATGTTTGTGTAATCTGATGGTGTTGTCTAAGAGAACAAACAAAAATACATGGTGAGGTGGAATTTGTCTTTCCATATCATTTGAACTTCAGTAGTGAAAATCCATTAAACACCAATCTGTTACATTTTTAGTTTTTTTGAATAACCCATCTGTTCAGTATGTTAAACTGTATCTACTTAAGATGTGACCAAAACATGATTTTGTTTGGGTGTGGGGTCTATTTGGTTGTGGTTTGGGGTTTTTTTGTGTGTGTAATCTCTGGTAGTGTAAGTATAGAACCCTCCCAGGTGGCTTTTGGACTGCACACTTGCAGGGTAAAGAGTGGATTGGATTGCCAGTGTTTCAGTTGTTGCCAGTTCAGTGTTTCTTGCACAGCCTGAGGATTAGTGGATCTGTTGGTGCGTGATGGAGCCAGGCCAGTTGGACTAGGCATTAGGTTAATGCTTAGGGCATTGTGAATGCATTGACATGAGGAAATTTAGTAACTGGGTTACAGTAGCCTCTGGCACAGTAGCATTTAGTTGCTACTGTAAAGAAAATACTCCTTTTCTAATTTTTTTTTAATTCCCCTGTAATGGAAAATCTGTCCTGAGCTGATTTTAGCATTAGATGGAGGTAAAAATTCATAGTGGTTTGCAGTTATCACTATACCACTGAGTGGTAAGGTTGCTTTCAAGCATCTGTAATGGAGTTATTGATGTTTTTCCATTCCTGTAGGTAGAGTTCATGCGTAAAATGAATGTTGAGCTTTTATGTGTGTTTAATAATCACCCCTCCCAGGAATGTATACCCGTGGCATATACTGTTGCACAAACCGATGCTTCAGTAAGTCTGTGACTTAAAGAGCCACTTTGTGTGTAATATATTAGGCAATATATAACAGATTATATAAATTTCAAAGATTGTAATGTTATACTCTTATTTTAAAGTTAGTAGAGTAACTGAAAGGGGAGGCAATAAAATCAAATCTTCTGAGCCCAGCATGCTGCCTCTTGCATCAAGATGGTGTTCGGTTACTAAATGTGTTTTTCCCCAGACAATGGGTGCATCTGCAGATTCTGCAATGCCCATTTGTTTCAGCCTGAGCATAGTCCTCTGTCGACACTTGCTGTGAAATACCATAGCTTCATTTACTTTCTGTGCTGCTGAGCTCCTGTAGCTTTATCTGCTTTGTTTATTCATTATTAAATGCATGCTTTCTGCTTGACGAGTGCTATAAAATCCCTTTCACTGTGGCTGAACCCAAGAACCGCCACTGAGAGTCTAGAAAGATTATTAATTTTTTTTTAAATGCAAATACTGTGCATTTCTACTTTCTGCTGAAGTGCTCTTCAGACTAGACTACTTAATAGGCTGGTAGATACTCTTGTTCTTTAAGCCACGTAGTCACGTAAAAATAAGTATTAGATTTTTCCAGATTCCTACTGAAAACAGAAACAAAATAATTCATGTGTTTGAAAATGTTTCTAGAGGTCTGCTAGCATATTAAGTCTACCTTAAAAAGAATGTTCATACTGTCTAGTTTGTGTGTTATATGTACTTCTGTATTAATGTAGCAGGTATGCAGTCCCTATTAAGAACACACTTTGAAAGGTATGCATTTCTAATGTGAGCCATAGGAGTTCTAGATTTCTGAAGTTTTACTTTTTAAATTAACTCAGTGTAGAGGTGCAGTGTTGAAAATTTCTGGTTTAAGTTTTATGATTATTTGAGAACGAAAACCAAATCAGAGCTTTGGGTTTCATTCCTAAGCTCTTCCTGTGTAAGCACTGGTTTGTCTTTCGATTCCTATTAAGCATGTTCTGACTAGTTTTTATTATGTTATATTTTACTTATCCTTTCTTAGATGAGTATTCCAGTATTTGGCAGGTATAAACATACTAAATTCAGGACACCAGCTTTTCCCCCCAAGGGAGAACAACAGAGTCAACCACTAGAGACTGGTTTGTTAAGAAGGTATCTTTCCAAATACAAGCCTTTTGCTTATGATTCTTCTTAGAAATTACAGCCATGGTAGATTTTTAGCTCAGTCATCACCTGTGTGTATTTATTTGTTTGCTTTGTCAATAACCAATTTGGGACTGTATGTCATCTCTTGGGTCAAGAGAGGTAGCCTCAGGATTTCTCATGTAGTTGGATGTACACCAGCAGTGACCTGGGACAGTAGTTTTGCTGGCCAAGATAGCTAACAGTGGAAGAGATGATTCTTCCCCTAGAAAAGAATAAAGAAGCAAATGAGACTGTCTGAAAATTTCAAAGAAAGGCCTGGGAGAGTGAGATCAAGGTCAAAGAAATTACTCAGTGTTGAGTGAGCCTCCTTGTTGTACCGTAGTTGATAGACCGCAGCCGTGAACCTTGTCCTCCTCCACACAGCAGAAGGCCTGTAAGGAAAGGCATAATTTTTTTTCCTCAGAGTACAGAGTCCTGTTTCTTTAATTGGCTGAACAGAAGTTGAAAAGAAAATGATGGAGCTCAAGTGGCTTTGGAGAACTCAGTCTACATGCTGAATGTTTTTTTCTGGGCATTATTAACAAAGATGTCCAAGTAACTGAACCTTCCCATGCCTCACACTTGAGGGTTTTATCTGGTCTCAACTGGAATGATCTCAGCTGTTCCATAGTGTCACTCTTACCAGGGCAAGGGGCAGTTGTATGTGTCCCAAACCCCACAGCTGGTGAAATAGCTGTCGGGTAGGCTGTGAGCATGGCAGGTGTTGTGCGACCCTCCTGAAAATGCTGTATGCCTATCTGGCTACCCAGAAACCAGTTTTTCCTGACTGGTATGCTCTTGGTCCTCCACTCAGTGTTGAAATAGCAGCACAATTCCTTCTTGATGTAGCATGTCCTCAGAAGAGAGATGCTGAATTCCAGGATAAGTGTGCCGCTGATGACCCCTACCTCTAGTCAGTACTGGTTTGGTTTAGCACCAGAGGTACCACCACCTCTTTCTACTGAGGTGTGCTAGTTTGGTGCCATAGGTGTGGTTAGCAGGTGAAAGCTGCTCTTTTCAGTAACACTGGATGTGCTGAAATGCTTAATTTCCAAGGTGTAAGATCAAACTTTGTTTTACAGCCACAAAATACATGGGAGTTATGGCAGCACTAACTGGAACCAAGCGTGTCATCTGTAATGAATAAATAAATGGATACATTTATATCCTTACCTCCTCCACCTGGCCATGTATTTACAAAAATCCTGTGGTGTTTGTTTTCTAGGTGGATCTAACACCATTCCTTGGAAATCTCAGGCAGATGTGCAGAGCTCATTCAGAGCTCGCTTTCAGAGGCTGGAGTCTGGCTTACTGGGTATTGGTTGGAATGTTTTTTTCCACACCCAAACTTGCAAATGCTGGAAACATGTCTGGTGTGAATGTGTTTGTCTCCTTTGAAGGCTTATGGGGCAAAGCCCAACTATCGTTTCTATGGGTGGTTTTTCAGTAAGCTTTGTTTCTAGAACATCTGTGGAAGGAGTGAGCGCTTGTATGAGAACAGTAACCTACAGCTGTTGGTGCTTGCTGAGAACAGTGTGTGGTTGTTGGCTTAGCCTTGCTTTCTAAGAACAGTGTTTTACTGGGGTTTCCACTGCTTTTGTTTTTCTACCTTTTGTCATTTTTTTAAGAATAATTGTGAACAAATCTGTCTTAGTTTGGGGGAAAAACCAAAATGTTCACCCACAAACGGGGGAGGAGAATTCCTCCACAATAATCACACCACCCTTTATCAAATTTAAGAAAGGGAACTTTAAT
>JAOXXN010000395.1:91240933-91259413 GCA_026770055.1 Myrmophylax atrothorax | reverse complement strand
TTGGGGGTTATACAAACAATTGCCTGAATTACTGGAATTCAAATATCTGACATATTTGTTACATGTGATGTTTGCCTGTGTGCCTACGCTCATTCTATGACAAGTCCTGGATAACCTGCTTGCTTTTGTGTGGCGGTCAGCTTACCACATATGCTGCTATGCTGCCGAGATGTGGTGCTGAGGAAGGAGCGAACTCTATAGCCAGGCTCTTGTGATGGTGCTTTAATCTTACTGTCTCCATCTTAACCGAGAGGCCACAGCTCAATTCTTTGCTAGTTACCTGGGCAAGACAGAACCTGCTGCCCATTTAGCTGGCTAAAAGCAAAGGATGTGTTATTTAAGCTAGTTAAGTCATTGGAGAACAACTGTGGAACAGGTGGGGTGAATCCTCCTTTGTGCTGAGAGAGGAACCAAAGAGGGCACCTAGGTTTCAGCTTAGGCTAAATGCCTGTCTTTTCAATGGCTCACGTTAAACAAAATGATTTTTCACCTTTCTTCTCTGTGCTTTGCTTTCATGTTTGTGAAATGGAAGAGTGGCTTGGTCCTGCCTCACACGATAACCATCCTTTTGCCTGAATGTTGTATCCCGCTGGCATGTTCTTAACTGTAATGGGTTTCCACAAGTGTGTGGTACTGTGTCATGCTGTTGGATCACTCCATGTGTCCTGCTGTGACATCCTGTAATTGTGGCTTCTGGTCATCTTCTGAAGCCTGTAATGTTTTATAGGGATTCCTGCTATGGGCTGTGGCAACGCATTTAGCAGAAGTTTGGTGGCATCTTCTGGTCACCTTTTCTACCTGATTGTGATCTTTGAAGTGCCTGGTGCTGCTTTTCCTTTCTTGGAAAAGAAAGCTGTTGGAATTATATTCAGAGATGTAGAGCAACCCTGAACAACTGTGTATTTGACCATGAGCAGTTTACTTGAGTTTAAGATCGCTTGTGTTTCAAGTCTGTCCTTGATCAGCTTGATGGAGACCTTTGATATCCTACCCCAGCATATGTGGGAAATGCGATGAGTGCTTTGGCAGTCTCCTTCCTGTGGCCAGTCTGGGTGCCTCTTCTGTGGTCCAGGCATGGTGGAGGAGCGAGATGTACCTCTGTTTTTGAGACAACTGACTCTCTTGAGGTGTGTCACAATGTCTTTGCTCTAATCATGTTACTAAAAGCTTTCCCTTTCTTTCTGAGAACATTTCTTCCAAAGAGGCAAAGATAGAATTACTTTAAACCAAATCATTTAGAGGAGTTGAGGCAAATGCTCTTAAATCAAGGAACAGAATAAAGTATTGTCTAATCCATCACCAAAAAACAACTGAACTAGATAGTAACAGTCTTGAAGGGAGAGTCTAGCAGGAGCTCTGAAGTCAGTTCAGGGAATAACATAAACTTGTCTTGCTCTCCTCATACAGGAATTTCTTGTTATACTGCTGGTAACAGGCCTCTCAAAATGCAGCCTCTGAACTGGTGACTCGCGGTGCTCTGATTTAATATCATCTTGGCAGTTTTTGAAAGTCCAGCTGTGAGTCTACTTTATTATATTAGCCATGGGATCCTATTTTGTATTCACAGAATGTTTGCTTAAACACAATATCCTGGGAAGGGTAATAATCCATGGTAAATATATGATACAGCCTTATTTCACAGAGCTCTTAGTCTTACTCCCTTACCCCAAGAACTCTTCAATTATTTTTCTAGTCTCTTCATGCAGTTACGGTCTGTAAACATGTGGATTTATTTCTCTCTTCCCTCCCTCCTTTCTTAATGTTGTTGATTGCACTGTGATGTCTGGTCTTAAATTCTGAAAGCCTTTTTTGTTGGATGGGGTATGTGTGCAATGTCTGTTTTCAAGCAGGACAGTGGACTCTCACTTCTAAAAGTGTTTGTAGGTGCTGTTTGAGTGGAGGTAACAACCAAATGCGAACTGTTTGTATTGATGTGTTTAGCTTGGGATAAAAAAAACTAAACTAATGACTAACTATTAAAAAAGCCAAACCTACTCATGATAAAACTCAAAATATCTGGAATCCAGACTTTTCTTCTATGAATGCTTCTGTCTTACATTTCATCAACACCAAAAAATGGCCCTTGAGCTTTGCTGTTGTCCGAGGTGGTTGGTCCATGTGACTGTAACCACCAGAATGTCCCAGTCTTCTGGTGAACAGGGTAACTGTGGTTGTTTGTCAGACGATCAGTGGGGGTGACTTGGGTGACTGGGTGCCTCTGCTAGGCTGAGTAAGCCAGGCTGTTAGGAATGTGCATGTCACCAGGGTCGATTAGGGTGATCAGGGTAATGGGGTAGAAATTGAGAGAATGTGTTGTCTGGGATTCTGCATACAGGATGTGAGACACACCTGAACAAAGGCTTTTCTTTCTGTAATTGAATGTGGTCTGCAAGGGTGTTGCATTCATAGGCCATTTATGTAGCTATTCATTGTCTCTTCCAAGTGCTTCAAACAGGTGTCTGTTCCTCTAGAAGTAATAATAACCAGCTTTGCAAAAGTTTCCTTGTTTATATGCCCTGGTGACAGAAGAAATTTAACACTGTACTAAGAGGCTGCTAAGACTTTTTGTTAGTTTTTCCTTTATACTTAAGAGGCAGATTAATTTTCTTTCTCAGCATTTTTACTTAGGTCTCAAATGCAATATCTAAGCAAACCATGTTCATCACGCTTTCCAGAGGATTTGGGTTAGAATCAGCAGGTATTGAAAAACTCCAGAATCTCCCAAAACCCCCTGAGCCCTCTAAACCATTGCAGAAAAAGAGCATGCAGCAGTTGGCATGAAGGACTCTTGACTGCTTTTGCCTGGCCTCTGCCCTAATGTGACTGCCGTCCAATGGAGAAGCTGTTTCTTATTTGCCTTCCTTTATTTTGGAGAATGACTTTCGAAGAGTAGGTTTGTAATGGCCTGTATACTCCTCTTGAAGCTTCCTAGGGCGATTTAATCTTTAGATGCTGTTCTGTGAGAAAAATGCATTTGTTGTCCTTCTCACTTTTTCTTGTCTGTCTTGCATCATTTTGAACTGGTGCACGCTGCAAGTTGTGCTTGATGCAGTTTAATAGAAATGGTTGTCAGTTCCAAAATGAAGTGATGGCAAACTTTTTTCATCCTCCAAGTAAAGATACCTGAGATAATTAACTCCATAGGAATGAGGCCTGAGGTATGTCCCTTCAGTGTGACTGCCAGTGTACCATCTCTTTGTGATTGTGTCAGGTGTGATGATTTTTAACCCAGTGTTTGTGCTCCTGTTACATGTCAATGTAGTCCTAACAGGACAGGCATCAAATAAGTGCCTGGGCATGTCAGGGCAAGAGACAGTGGCTTTTATTTACCTGCTTTGTTTCTGTGAATGACGTAGAAGGTAAAATGAAACCAGGAACCTTGTTCCTTCTGTCCTTGAGTCCTGCTGTGTGGCTCCTGTGCTCTGCCTCTGCTGTGCAGTGCTGCTCTCTAAAGGGGGATGCTCGAGCTGCAGAGCACTGCTGCAGCTCAGGGAAGGAGCTACCAGATGAGTTACAGCCCATAAGCAGAACTGGGGGGGCATTGTGCTGTTGCGCACCAGGACTGCAGATTCATATGATGCCAAGAGGCCAGCCTGGCAGGTATGTGGGAAACAGAAATGTTGCCCACCACAGGAAACTGGGATGACAACAGGGGGCTGCAAAAAATTCCACCAGAAACATTAGGTGTCCAGTGGCTCTTTTGCACCTGGGGCTGACATGGCCTGAGCAAGTTGGGATATATTGGCACAGGAGTGGAATTGACTAGGGTTGAGGCTGTTACACTATTACACTAAGTTTCTTTTTTAAAAAAAAAAAAATAAGAGAGCATGTATGCTGTTGGTAGGCATCATGTCTGCTCTGGTGTCTTGCGCTGTGTAATCCTTCTAAAGTTACTGGCCATCTCCTGTTGTTTTCTGTGATGGAAAATTTCATCTTTCAAAGTCTTATACAAAGGTCCTATTTTTAAACCCGACTTAGAAACATAGTAAATATCTCTCATTCTGTTTTAAACCTGGAATGTCTCAAAGGAAGAAAACTGTCAGGAAGAGAATACATCTGTGTCCTCAGAAAGACATAATTAGGAATGAATAATAGACAAATACTTTAATGCCCCATATTCCATTTATTCGTCAATATTCACCCCATGGGAAGACCCTAAAGTGTTTCTTGTTTGCCACCTTACCTCTCTGAGTGCTGGTTAAATCCTGCTTTTCTAATTTATTGACATATTATTTTCAGAGCTAGACATACTAAAGTTACTGTATACCCTAGTGGGGTAAACAGAGAGGATCACTTCTTCCCTTAAGTGTTTCCTGTGGAAAACAAAGGGCTAATAACTAAGCAGTGATATTAACTAGGTGTGGCAATATGTGTGGATAGGACTTTGATAGCAATTCCACATGTTTCTCACCGCTTTAATTATTTTTTTTTAATGTAAGAGTGGGATTTTCAGACTGTTAAAGGGCATCCTGGACCTAGCTTGTCTAGACCTCTTGAGAATCCAGTTTGTTTCATGGCTGCATTTATAAACATACTTTTGAAGAACACTGTTGAAAACCTGCTTGATAACTGGCAACTGCTGGAAAATTAGAGAAGAAATTCCATTTATTCGTATTCTTTGTGAGGATTAACAGAGTGAAAGATCCTGGTGCGCAACAACATTTTCTGAATTATTTTTACTATGAAGCTTTTTACAGATGTAATGTAAAAGTTTATTTGTAGTCATGATTGTGTAGCCAACACAGCGGAATAAAATCTTGCAAACCAACAATTTTTATGATTTGTTTATTTGGTTTTTTGAGATATTTTAGAGAACTTGTACATATTTCTGAAAATGTTCACATGAGACTGATAGTTATAAACCAGGTAAGAAAGGGAATGTGTTTGTGATAGAAGGCTAGAACAGGAGGGGTAAATGAAGCCACTCAGCTTTGTTCTGGTGAGGCTCCTTCTGTTATCAGTGTATAGATACAAGGGCTTCTCCAGGCAGTGATTGAGAGAATCCAGATTAAGGTGGTCTTCTCAGTCTCTTTATGGAGACTTCTTTATCTTTCTGTTGATTATGATTCACCTCTGAATTCAGGTACTTATAGTTACCCATCTGAACCTAAGCAATATGAGTATCCTCTGTGGCCATGATCCCAAGGAGTATGATTTGGAAGGGGTGAAGTTGGTTGTGAGGGAATTAAAAAAGAGACCACAAGAAAAGTGCAGAATTTCAGTATACAGTGAGAGGAATAGGTCTAAAAAAAAAAGTCATATGGTATCAAGTTCAGGGACTTTAAACTTTCCTTGGAATGTGTTGCCTTGACAGTTCATTAGTTTTATTGCTCTGGTTTTGGCAGAAACCCAGACACGGCAGTAGTATGTCTGCATGGATAATGAAGATTCCATTTATAATTGTTTGAATAAAATCCTATCAATGTGATTTAAATGAGCTGTATTGGTTAAGTGCGGTTCTCCATCTCTGAAACTGCTCAGTGGATCTATGTTAACCTGCCCATCAATTCTTTCTAGAAATTGTCTTTCTTACATCATTCCATGTTGCTTCCAGGGGGTATCCATCTGAATTTGAGCTACAGTATAGGTCCTCTGTAGAGAATGTTGTGAGGGGCCATATATGTTTGGTTTTGGCACTTGTTGCACTGACAGTTGACAAAATGGTTACTTGTGAGTATATTGCTGGGTGATCACATCAGACAGGAATGCCACCATGGGGGTGGGGGAAGGATGTTCGTTAACTAGCAGTGGTAGAAGTGTGGGGATTTCAGAATTCAAGAGAACTGGACTAGTCCAATGCCTCCTTTTGATGTTTATCAAATCAAGAATCGAAATAGTAGCTCCCAGAGATTGCAGAATATATAACATTTCTTCCCAGCATGTTAAAAATTGTTTATTCCCTCTTCTTGTTTCTTCTTGTGTGGTTTTTTTTTTTTTATTTTTAATGATTAAAAAAGTAAATTGCATAGTCTGGCTCAGTGAATATGTAATGGAAAAAAATAATAGGTAGGTCCTTGTTTAGTATTCATAGTATGATGTTTTCTAAGTGATAAGATAAAGCTGTTAAAGCATCCAAAGAAGCATTATTTTTTCACTTGGAATTTGTGCTTACACTTAATTATGTATTTTTATTCTTACAGCTAAGCATGTCTTACATCTTTGTCCTCAAACTGTATCACATGAAAGATCATGGCTGATGAAATCAGCAGAGGCAAATTCTCTCTGGCTGCAGAAAACTGGTGGTGCTCCCTGCCCTGCATAGGCAAGGAGGCTGACCTAATGATGACCCATCAAGCAGTATCATGATAAGGTGCTGTGTATCCCAAAATCTGAAGTTTGCAGCTGGACTGTGTGATTCATGGAATGAGCATGCTGCAGGGTTCCTCTCCTTTCTCAGGCTTTGCCCAGGAAAGAATCACACTGACTTGCCACAGTGGACATGCTGGAGAAACATGTGGCTGGGATGCTTGTTTTTCTTCAGGTGTGGGAGCTGTTGTATATATCTGATAAAGGCTCTCTGAAACTGAAGGGTTTGCAGCTTCTTGAGAGTGATGCTTCTAGGTACTTTTTTCCCCCACATTTAATTAGTTATTGGTAGATCTTGAAACAATGCATGCTTTTAGAGTAGAAAACTTAATAATTATGGGAAAAACATAGTAATAGGGAACGAGAACAACAAAAAATGCTTTTAGAAGATGGAGTAGTTTCTCTGGGATGTTTGGGAAAGACCAGTGTGTCACTGCCTTGTAGGCACAGTTGAAGATAGGAAGGATGATTGCAGTTAAACAAAAGGACTGTGTGTTGGTTGGCAAACACTCTGGAATCCTCTCACTGGGTTCCAGGGAGGATCAGCATGGTAATAGGAAGGGAACCTGATGTGCCACGTACAGGAACAGGTAAAACAAAGTTTTCCAGGAGAGCATATTGTGTTTTATCTGTACAGGGAGAAGCAGCACGGTGCGTGTTTATTTTTTTTTTTTAACCACTGAGATGTACATTTATCCAACTTGGAGAAAGGTTGGATGACACTCTGAAAGGATATATGATGAAACTGCCACAGTTTCTGAAGGATTTGCCTTTTCTAATTAACATGAATATGAGTTTAACCAGCGAACTTCCTGGTAGACCTTAAGTTCTGTATCTCTTGCTTTTCTTAGCATGTTTCTCAGTTTACTGCAGTGAAATAAAAAAGATTTTAAGACTTTATTTACCACAGGTTTGCAAAAATTGCCATACTGCAGAGGCAATTCTGTATCCTCATGATTATAAGACTAAGCTATACTATTCAGGAATTGTATGGGTTTTCACTTGATTTGAAGGCCAACTCTGATGCTGAATACCAAATGCTTGCATATGACAGACATCCCAAAAAATGAGAGTGTTCCATGTGACGTTTCTCTTGCCTTTTGTAGTTACTGCCCTGTATTTGGGGTGTGTGTGGTGGTTCTACACTACATTGGTTCTCTTGGATAAAGATGTTTGTTCAAAAGTTTGTGCGGGCTATGTTAATACTTTGTGTTTGGGCCCCAGAGATCAACCAGCACGAGGTACTGTATGGTTCTATGCAAACATGTAAGAGTAAGATTAAATAATCCCCTAAATCATATCTACTCCTGTTTTGTCCCACCTCTCCTGGCAGAACCACAGCCCATGTTGTGGCATGTGAACGACAAGGAAGTGACGTGTGCTGGTGATTAACACTGGGCGGCAAGAACAGGACGTGCAGATCACTAAGGAACATGAACTTTCCTCCTTCCACCTCCTTCCCCCCCAAAAAAAAAAACCCCAACCAACCCAAACCAAACCCTACTATTGTTTAAAACTGACCTACTGCTTTCTTAGCTGGTGTCATTTTTCTAGAGGAATGGGAATTCTGTGACTTTGACTTCAAAGTAAAGAAACAAGCAATAATTTCATAGTGATGAGGAATTTTGCCCCAACAAGGGGACAAAACATGTCAATAAGGTGGACAGTGATAATTTATTCACTTTCAGGTATCAGAAGTGAAAGCAAGTCCCTGTTTATGCTTTGTTTTTGTATTGCTGGCTTGGGTCCTGATTTTTCCATCTTTCACTTGCTAGCATGTTAGGCTAAGATAATATACTCTTTGTCTGGCAGTTAACTCCCTTTTCCATCACTATGGAATATGGGTGTTTGTAGTGCTTCTCCATTCTTAATTAGCTTTGTAGTGAAAATCACTGCTTACTTTTTTGCAGCTCCTGTTCATCAGTAGATACTCTTTTTCTCTTAGAAAAAAATTGCATATTTGTATAGTTTTTCACTTTGTATCTTTGCAGATAAAATGTTAAATGTTTCTGTTGAAATGCATGTCAAACTCAGCTAATGAAAGGAAACTTATATTTGTTTTATAATGATCTCTGGGTTCACATTTAAAATGGGATTCACATGTAGCAGTTCATTTTTACTTCATTTTGGCAGTAATAGGACCATTTTTACTTACTATTAATACAGCAGGACTAAAAGTGATACTATTGCTCTAGTTTCAAGATGTTTTAGTCATTGGCAATAAGTTTGTAATGTGAAAGCCATGTGTTTATGAATTTTGTAGTTTCAGCTCTAAGTTGTGATTTAATGGCATTATCTAAGGTAGTGTGACCTACCCCTTCTTAGCTTTGCATGATAGGTAATTTCCCTGCCCCATTTTGCAGAGGAATCTCACTCAAGCAGTGAGTGATAGGGCTGCTGCTACTTCATTATTGAATCAATCACTATAAGGTATTGTTGGGAGGTAAACAAAGACACAAGGTTTGAATGACTTGCTCAGAAACATGCTGGTGGGGGAGAATTCAGGCATCAGGGTCAGGTCGTCAGTAGAAGATGGGACTGGAAAACATCAGTTGTGCCTTGGGACTGCACAAACCATTGGGAGATAAGGAAGTATGAGAGTCTGTGCCAGAGGTGAGACTTGTGGCACAGATCTAAGTGACCTGTCTACAGTTGCAAAAGAGGGTGTCTGAGGCTGTTCCGTATTTTTAACCGATGTCTAAATCCCTGCTGTCCCTAACTCTTTATCTGGTTCCATAAAATAGTCAGTATTTTACCTGATTTTTTTTTCTTCCTTTTTCTTTTCTGGTGAGGTATTTTCCCTCTGTTTTCTGGTGACAGAATACTATTTCCAGGCAAGCATGTCAGGCATATAAACCAGCATCATCACTGCTTGATAGTGCTGGCTGTTGTTGCAGGAAGAGAGGAGTCCTGGTAGCTATTAGAGGAAAGAAAATATATATAATAGCAACCAGGGTCTGAGATGGACTGAGAACTCTCCTGGTTCCATGGATTTGATGGGTGGCAAACCACTCTCAGGTCTGACAGCCAGCATTACTTCTTTCACTTTGCAAGCTGGGTGTTAGTGAAGAGAGTACCCCCTTCTACACTGCTTTGCCCCTGCTGAGAAGGCGGCTCAGCCAGCCTTTCCTGCCAGGGTTTGGGTTGCTGCTCCCCAACTGCCCCAAGTGCCCACACCAGCTACTCTGTTCCTGGGCTGGGCTGCAGCCACCTTCCTATGGGCCTCCTGCCTTCTCCTAGCCAGCAGTCTTCTCCTTCTCCAGCAGTCTGGGCTCAGCCAAAAGTCACCTTGTAGTCTTGCGTGAACTCTTTAGGGAAAGGCTTCTCAAGGAGGACGGCATTTTCTCATTATTAACATAATGAACTCGTACTTATTAACTGAGAGGCTGGATTGTAATAAATGCTTAGAATACTCTGGCAGAAATGCTGTCAACTCAAAAGCAACAGGAAGAGCTGATTGCTTAGGGGCAGTAACTATCTGTCATAAATTATTTACAGTGTGCTTAAATTGTCAGAGCTCTTGAGAGAATGGGAGGTTAGTTGTATCCTATGACAGGGCTGGCTTTTTGAGTCTTTCAGGGAGGCAGGTAAAGATCAATGCTGTCCCACTGGGGCTGTTTATGGCCATCCTGACTTCACAGGTTATTTGATAGTTTTTGCTGGAGCAGCAGTGCTCATGTCCCATCTTTGGCTCTGGTGTTGGGCTTCTGTGAGAGTCTGCTCTCAGAGGAGACTGCATGTCCATGAAAAAGCACAATTTTACGTGTTTGGGTCCCAAATGTGTTGCACACATGACAACCTGGACTAAGAATACATTGAGCTTAGTGGAATTACGTGTGCGTGCAGTGTCAATGTGTATGTGCTCTATGTAAAATAAAGCCTGAAATTAAATGTCTTCTAGGATTTGGCCCATAAGTAGTTAACCAGTTTGTAAAACATTTGGAAAATGTACAAAGCATTGTGGTTTTGCAGAACACAGATGTGTCTATACCGTGCTGCAGAGTCATGATTAGGTCATTCTTTGAAAATCAAGGTGACATCCTGCCTGTGCGCTTTGTCACTGATTGGTATGTAGAGCTTACAAAACTGTTGCTAGGTCTGTAAGATGATTTGAGAAGCTACAGCACTGGAGAGTTTTAAATCTGCACAGAAGAGAAATTACCCTTGTAAACATGCTTTAAAAGGTTCTGAGGTATTTGGGGAATGTGCAGTGAATTTTCCCTCGCCATTCAACAAGATACAGGTATACAGCAATGATGTACAGTGATGTTTTCAAGTTGTTTTTTTAGATGCTGGTATACTGTACTTTAGTGTCTGGAAATCATAACTAAACAGTTACATCATATTTTCTGAAATGACTATTACTCTACTGGTAACCACAAGATCCCATTTACTGTTTATCTAACCTAGAGTTATTTCCTCCAGATGAAAGCATTACATGCATGAATTTTTTTCCTTAATCATGCAAACCGTAGAGGCATCTGTAAAGAAAACAAATGCCACAAATGCATAGCCAAAAACTAGAAGTGTATGCGAGTTATTTTAAGGCTGTCCAGGAATAGGGCTTATGTGAGAATTCTGCAAAGCACCTCCTGATTGAAGTGCTTCAGGTTTCATAGGGTGCTGCTGCTTCTCTCTGGAGGGTCTAGAAATCTGTCACCTTTCCTCTCCTTTTTGAGAACAACACATTCTGCGTTAGACAGATACACTGTTTGGATGCCCATCCAGTAAAGGGTTTGAAGGCTTGATCCACAGCACAGGGGGCTCAGTATAGTATAGGAGCAGTGTCAAGGGATCCGGGGCTTTGGTGAATTATGTGACTGGTATATTGCTCACTGAAACTTTAATCTCCTGTTTTGAAGCTGGAATAAAGCAATGGAACAAAAAGCTTACACTAATAACATACTTCCAATTCTCCAGTTTTTTGACATTGACAGGGTGCTGTGCACAATTATACGCAGCACTGCTGTTTGGGTGTTTTTGAGCAAAAGAAAACATGCACCAAGGTTCAACAAAGCTTGCTATTGAAATGAGACCGTGGTAATATTACAGCTCCATGGAAGAATTGATGCTGTGATGAGTTACAGCACAAATGGCTTTTATTTCTTAGGTTAATCTTGAACTTGTGTGACAAAACAGAACATGTTTCTTAAAATAATGGAGTTGTTTTTGCAGCAGTAATGCTTCAGACAAGGCAAAAGAAGGTGAAGTATTACTACAGAGGACAAGAATGTGAGAGGGAGCAATCCAAGAGTCAGGAAGAGTGGTTATATGACATATCAACTGCACATACTTAATACAAGCTGAAATATAGGTTGGGAAAGTCTTCCCAGTTCAATTCATACAGTAACAAGCCCCGTGCTTTAATCTTGCTTCCACTTTATTCACTGAGAGTCTGAAGATTGGCTAAAAGAAATGACCACAGCCCAGAAATCTAGCTTAGCCTGGGCTAAGAAGGAAAAAAGAGAGAAAAATTGAGCCCTGTACTCCAGCTGACATGGAGAACTTAGCTCAGGAGTTTCTACTGAGCTTACTGTTTGAGCTCCAGTCTCGTGTATATGGCAGCACCTGATTCATCAGTCTTGGGTGGCTGCCTGTGAAAGCCACTCAGCTGCAGAAGTGTGTTGGGACTGACTGTGAGGACCAGGGGTAGGCACTTGCTGTCCTTCTGGATCATAGGAGACTGGGCAGCAAGGACTGTGCCTGACAGGCAGCACATGCAGGCCTGCTGGACTCACTGCTGCTTTGTCCTTTGCCCCTTCCATGCTGCCTGGGAGTTGGGGATTGAGCCAGTTTAAATGCTTTCTCCTTTCTGTTCAGGTGAGTTCTTGTGCCTCATCCAAACAAACACCCTTATGCAGCTTCGTGGGGAAAATCTGGCCTCTGAGGTGGCCATCAGGCATTTTACTGGCTCCAGCAGTGTCTTTGAATACCTCTCTGAACAAAGTCAAGATAAGCATCCCCATAATAAAGTGAGCTGAAATTTGCTTAAGTAGCTCCTCCACTCATGTTGTCTGAAAGTGTAAAATAAACCTTGTAAAGATGTGCAGTGTAATAAACCCCAAACTCTTATGGCCCATTATCTCTGCAGCAAATTCTCTGGTGCCTGTAATATTCGCTGGTACAAGCTGAAGGTCGTGAATAGCAGAAAAATGAGCTTTGGGTGTTTTGCTTATCGTGAGGTTTCCTACTCACAGTACTGCCATTCATCATCTACTTTTTATTTTCTTTAACAGCTCATTCACAAATCTGGCATCAAGTTTTTAGTTTTCAAAACCAGCCTCTTCTAGTTTGTACATAATACATCCAGTGACACTCAGGATTCCTTAAAAAACCAAACTTAGTTCAGAAATATTTTACTGAATTTATATGGGAAAAACAGCTACTTAACTCATAATTTAAAAAATATTTTAAATAATCTGCTTTGAGTTATATGCTCTACTGCCTTTTCATGTTTATTGCTTCATTATTAGCCATTAAGTCTTTTAAATATCACAACTGTTTTTTTCATAATAGAAATTTTTTTCCAAGTTACAATGAATTTATGCCTTACAGAGGACACAATGAGATTAGCAAACATTTGAATGTTAGTGTAGCATAAAAAATTTAAAGTTTTAATTGCAGTAAAGAGATAGTAGCCTTTATAATGTGGCTGTGCTGAACATGCTTAATGTGCAATAGAGGTTCCTTAGAAGTTCTTAGAGCCACACAGCTTATATGTGCCAATCTGCAGCAGATCCCAGGCTTGTGCTGCCCTCCAGCAGCCTTGCCTTCTGTCTAAAGCTGATGTGTCAGCAGGGGAATGCCTGGGGTTTTTTTATGAGTTAGGTGTTCTGCTACTGGGCTTGTGGACTTAGATAATTTATTAATTAATCATTTTGTTATTTCTGTGAAGGAAGGAAGGTTATATGTTGGCTGTCCAAAAGGTTTTTTTTTTTTAAATTTTTATTTCTTGCAAGTTTAAGTTACTGAATGGGTGCCAATAGAGGCACTGTTTGTTGGTAAGTATTATGTAATTATGATTATTTTCTGAATTAATTTGTTCCTTTCAGCTCTTTTCCCTTTCTGTAGTAGTATTTATTTTAGAGAGAGTTTTTAGTGGCTGTTTTAGTGGAGATCTGATTTACATGTTTTAATTCAGTTGGGAACAGTTCAGTATCAAGAAAAAGGGGTTTTTTCCCTATCCCACTTCCTGTTATTGTTTTTTTTATGCTTTTACAGTAGCACTCAGTGTCTGCTATTTGAAAGCTTCAAGAACAGAGCAAAACAAGTAGAGCTCAGAACATTTTCAGCCTGGCAGGCTTTGGAGTGTCAAGGAGAGATGGAGGGATGGCAGGGGAAGGGACTGCCTGTTGAGACAGCAGGCTTTGAGTTGCTGCAGCCCCTGGATGTTGTATTGAGGGGGCTGGACATGGGCATTCTTCTACTACGGGACCCCATTTTGTTGTTGTTTTCAGAAGGGAGAAACAGGTGCAGATGTAGAATAACAAATACTAAAATTCTTATCCTCCTGCACATGTCTATGCATAATACAAAGCTAAGGAAAATAGGAAGCTGCTGTGAAGAGCTCTGATGTGCAATTGTTGCAGTTTATTTTGGAGAGTGTGTGTTTCTTGCATTTTCCTGTACAGTCATCCCAGACTCTTAAAGTAAGTTTTTCTTGACTGTTGCACGTGCTCTATTGTTTAAATCTTTTATTTACACAACCAAGTAGCAAGAGTGCTGCAAGAAACATACCAAACAGAATTTCAGTTCCGTCAGTCTTGTTAAATTTCTTCCATACTAAGTTACCCACTGTAGTAATACGAGCACATAACTTGCATTTGAACCCCACAGTCAAATCAGCCCTTTTAAGTGCATTTAGATGGCAGGTGCTCCAGAAAGGCTGTATAGCGAATCCCAAAGAATAAATTTGATCGACCTTTATTTTTTCAAGTTTGGATAGTGTATCTTCTTTCCTGCCACTCATCTGACCCGGAGTGAACTCCCTGACTTTGTATGGACATATTTTGTGGAGAGACCTTAGTCTTCTAGGTTGGACCTTTATTACAGAGGTCTTACAGCAAGGAGTTAAACCAGGAGGAAGCTCTGGGGGATGTAGTGGAAGAGAGGATAATCAAAAAAAGATACTTATTCTGAAAGCCGGTGGTGAGTAGCAAGAAGTGCGTGATCTCCCTGACTGGACAGGACTGGGGTGGAAGTCACCTTGTTCTCGTCTACCTATGTTATGTTAGTTTTGTACACTGAGTGGCAAGCTGTTAGGGCTAGTGAACCATGCTGGTAGGTTAAAAATAATCAGGAAATACTCCCTAAATACACTGGGAGTTTATTAAAATGAGATTTTATTTAAATAGAAATAATTCATGAAATCAGTGTTTCTTAAACTTGTTTTGCTGCTGTTAAAGTGCCTTTTTGAGGCAGAAATGAGCTTTTCCAGGTTCAGCAATGAAAACATAAGTCTAAAGCATTTTATTTCTGCCAAGGGTTGTGACCTTTTCTCGGGAATGGTGACATTGGATTGAAGTATTTTTTCACTGACTGGTGGTATGTGTTCCCACATGGCCTAGACTGACTTTTATTTTCTGTGGTTTTTTAAGCCAATGGTGGTGTTGAGGAAGCTTAAAAACCAGGTGAGCTGGCTGAACAGAAGACTGAACTGGACCTTTAAGATATATTTCTTTGGTTTTCATGCCTGGTGACTGTTACTGCCACCAGTGGCTAAATGGCCTTTAGTTGACCTCTTCACTTTCTTTGAAGGCTGTTTTTGACTGTTTTCTATACTGATACAAGAGGAGGTTCCTGAACAAATTTACATGATGTACATTGTGCTGCATATCACTCCTTGCTTCTTTTTCTTAAACTTCTGACTAAAAAAGTATGTGACCACATGGAGTGCAAATAACTTGCAGACTTTGTTCATCAGTGGCAAGTTAAATGTATGCTAATGTTTCTTAAATAGATGCAGGTATCTCTTTTAGGCCTAAACATAGGAAGCCTGGGTGTCTAGTGAAGTACATAACTTTTATGTTAGTTGGCTGTTTATATAATACAGTATGAAATTTTTATAAGTTATCTGGGCACTATTTCAGCGAAGTAGGTTAGCACATGATGAAATTCAGCTATGCAAGTAGTACCTGTACTTCAGCATAGAGTTATGTGTTCAAAGGGCTTCTAAGCAAGAGCTAATGAATTTGGTTTGAGGGGGTTGTGGTTTTTTGGTGTTTTGGGTTTTTTTTTGTAATTGAAAAGAATCAGTTTGAACAGAGACTTAGTTGTGCTGTATGAATTGTTCCAGGTTTATTCCTGATGTCTTTGTAAGTAAGGTTTGTCTGGGGTAATTTTTTTTCCTATGCAGTTTTCTGAACATTATCAGTCTTAAGTCTTAGTTAATAATTGATACTTTGTCATTGAGCAGACTTTTTCCAGGGCAGGAAAGAAAGTTGGAAAGAAAGGTGGTTCTCTGCAACAATAGAAACACTTGGACTTTTGTCAGTTTAGTCTTCTGCATGGACAATAATGTTGGGTAATCCTACAGTGGGGTTCCTCCATGAATTGCTTGAGACTAGGAAACATCAAATGTTGCCTGTATCTGCATAAGTGTGCTTCCCTTTGTTCTGGGCTCTTGATGGTGATAAAACACAGTGTATAATAAGATGTTTACTTTCTGACTCTGTTTCAGGGGATTTTGATGGTTTTCAGAGCTGTGAATTTGTACAAAGCTGCTTTGTCTCAGGAAAACTGTTTCTGAGGCATAATGTTACCCAGACAAAAGTGGGTATCCTGGGGTTTCCTCAGGTAACTTCTAAAGATCTGAACTCCAGAGGACTTTACCTATTAGCTTTACACTCTGGCAGGGGTCAAACAGCTCTGAGTGACTTTTGACAAGCCTAGAAAATAAACTCTCAGGGTAGTCTGGGCTGTACTGATGGATATTTTCCAGTCAGATGGTTTCTTTTGAATGTTTTTCTGTGGAATAGTTTTACAGGGCTACTGAAGCTGTTGACAGAGCATCTGTGGTGCTTGTCCTTATCCTGTTTGTTGGATGTCTGCAACAACAGGTCTGATAGATCTTTGTGGCAGCCTAAATGCCTGTGTGTCAAGTAGCTGCCTCAAATAGCATGAAGGTTTTATTTGTTGTGTGTGTGTAGCCATTGACTTCATGCTATTTTTTCCACACATGTTAGTATCTCATTGTGTAAACAAGCTGTATGAAGAAGGAAAGTTGTGCTCTGCTGTTAGAAACCTTGGTGGAAGCTACTGTCCTATGTAAATGTGCACAGCAGGAATGACAGCCTGCCAGGGAAGTGCTGCAGAGCAGTCAAGGTAACAGTGGCTTTTCATGGCCTTCTTCTTGTGGCTCCTAATGGCTTTTTCCTGGCCATGACATGTGCTATGGGGCACTGGATCTCACATCTTTCACTAAAGCAACTCTTCATGGTGTACACACCCATATTCACCCATCTCTTAGTTAGCCAAGGATAAAGGCTGTTAACAGTTCTTTTATTAACCTCTTCACCCTCTTCACTTTCAATACCAGTTTGCTTTAACTCTCAGTGACTTGGCTAGGATCTCTTGCACAGATGTGTCTCCTGCATATGTCTTTTCCAGTGGCCAAGCCTTTAGAAGTGTTAAGAGAATTTTGATAAGTCATAGGCTTTTCTCTTTGCAAGTATGTAAGGTACTGGCTATGATTTCAGTATCAATTTCTTAACTGGGGAATTCTTTTCTGAACTGCTAGCTTTTCAGCAAATGGTCCACCTTCAGGATCTACTAAATAATTCTCAACAAAGATTAATGTCTGCAATTGTATTTCGAGTATTTCAGATTAAATTATCATCTCTGCACATGAAAGTACTCATCTCTAAGTGATCTAATAACCAGTGAAAGCTTTTATGTTTTATTTCTGTCTTACCAATCCTGAAGTTTATAGGAGTATGGAGAAAAGTTATCAGACAGTAAAATGAGTAATACCTATCAGGAGTAATAATTTTAATATTGCTTCATCAAATAAGACTCTAATTACATTCTAAAAGCATTGTGATTCTCTTATTCTCATGGTAGCTTTTGTTTCTTGTAACACCAACTGTGTGCTTTTGTTGATTACAGTAGAGTAACAACTATTACAGTAATGCTAATCATATTATTTTTAAAACCAGTAGTACTCATGTGACAGAATCTCTGCATTTTTTGAGTCTGCTTCCTGAAGATTTAATTCATATAACAATTTGCATTATGTTTACCCAGTGAAGTATGACAATGTGAAATGTACAGTTCCAAAATAAAATAATAGCCCCCCAGTCTCTTTCTAGTTACTTTTTGCCTGTTTACTGACTCACTTTTACAGAATGTAACAGGTAATAAATGGTTTCAAACAGCCATCTTGCAAAATCTCAGTGAATGGAGAAATGGGCTCATTATAGCTTGTGTAAAATTAATCATATCTGGAGCCTGTGGATTTAAAAAGTTGTAGGTTCAAGAAATTCTGATAATGTGAGATGGAAAAAAAATAATGAACAAACCCAAAAAGTGAAAAAGGAATTTTTTTAAATTAAAAAACATGAAGGGAGAATACTCTTAACTTTATTTCTAGTTGTCACTGCAGGAAAATTTGGTTGACATGTCATAGAATCATAAAATCAGTTGGGCTGGAAGAGACCACCGAGATCATCAAGTCCAACCCTTAATCCAACCCCACTTTGATTACTAGATCATGGCACTCAGTGCCACATCCAGTCCAGAGAAAATTAGTGACTGGATTGTCCTAAACAGAATAAATTTTTGTCTCAAATCTGGTCTTTCCAGGAAGTAAGCAATACTCTTAAGTTATTGCTTTAGTGGGGAAAAGGGAAGATTCAGAGAGACATGCAATTTGAAAAT
Organism: Myrmophylax atrothorax; assembly: GCA_026770055.1. Lineage (NCBI taxonomy): Eukaryota > Metazoa > Chordata > Aves > Passeriformes > Thamnophilidae > Myrmophylax > Myrmophylax atrothorax. The sequence continues at coordinate 91,241,230 of JAOXXN010000395.1, read as the reverse complement.
ACAATGGAAGTTTTGAAAACAGGAGAAGGGTGGGTTGACAGTTTTGAGCTTTATTGAATCTTTTGATTGGGAGTTACTTTTGTGTTCAAAGTTAGCAATAGTGTCTTCAGGACGAGCAGGCTGGTTTTAAAGGGATTATCTTATGTGACAAGTACCAATATTGAAGATTGATTCAGTGCTGGATGTATACATTTGTTGATCTATTCATTCTGACAACTCTTAAACCAAAAACACTTAATGAACTAATAAGGTTTTCATCTTATTTAAACTGACAAAGACTTTGTGAAGTGGCTTTCT
>JAOXXN010000395.1:91178726-91238553 GCA_026770055.1 Myrmophylax atrothorax | reverse complement strand
GCAGGCTGGAAGGGCACACCCACGTGGGGAGAGCCCTGCCCAAATCTTCGTTCGCGAAGTCTGGCCATACATACATACATACATACAGTGAACATTAGATGTTAATACCTTGAAGCATATCGCCAGTTCATCATAGTTAAGGTGTTTAAGCCAAGGCCTAGTTCCTTTCCAAAATTTAGGTCTGATTGTTGAGACAGATATTCCTAGGATTCAGTTTAAGTTATTGTGGTTGATTTTCTTCCTCATTCTTGGAAACATTCTCCTTTTGCTTCAGAACAAGTCTTCTGTCTACTTGTCTTAAAGTCTTCATATCTCTGTTATCAGTTGGCAGAAGCTCTATTAATAGCCCTGCTCCCTCCAAGCTATATGCATTTAGTCATTTTGCATTTTCCTGATAAGCACTTAAAAATGGCTTGCAGCAATGACCTTCCAATCTCCCCAAATCTCTTGTATAAAGCATCATGGGTCTGAGACAGTGCTTAGACTGAGAGACATCAACTGCTAAAGGAAAATGTAATGGTCATTTGACCCTGACAAAGATTTGCCTTGGGTGGGGCTCCTGTGAGAGGGGAGTGGTACTGAGTGTCTGTGGCCACTTGAGTTTGCTGGGCCTCTATCTTGGACATGTTCCATCTTGGTTAATTGTAGTCTGTCTTCCTTTACCACTCTTGACAACACCTCCTTTAGTACCTCTTATTTCTTAGTTTTTCCATTGGTGGAAAAATGATGGTCTTGCTCCACTTCAAAACCAGCTCCCTTTTGCTGGTTGTTTAAATTGTTCCCTGCTAGTATAGGTAAAGAATTTGTAAATAAATGTCAGAAGAATAACACCATGTTCTTTTAGCTTCTTAGATCCTGTCTGAGAGAGAGCTAACTTAAGTTTCCCAGTATCTGTAAAGAAACCAGTTATGACAATTTAGATAGGCCAACACCATTACAATTAGGGCTGTAAAGCTCCTCATCTTTTAATTCTTTAGTGCAAGTAACCTTGTATCAGTAGGCCACTCAAAATTTCCTTCTGCATACCCCACATTAATGTTAAACCTTTTAGCCATAAGCATTCCTGATAAATGATAGCTGATCTTGTTGAGTTCAGTCTTAGATTACAAAGGTAGAGACCTTGATATGGATCATTTTTTTTTGATTATCCAAGAAGTGGGAGTGTTTCAAATCCTTGACTACATAATTTATATAAAGCATAATTTAATTCAATAGCTTGTGATTTTTCCCATCTGGACATTCTTTGCATGCACAACTGTGTATTTATACACACATATACATATGCAAATGCAGAGACATGCATGCACACATGAGAACAGTGTCATCCCAACAAAAATTTCCTTCACAGGATTATTTTGAACCTCTGTATTTATTTCAGACTTCGCTGTCTTCTCTGTATTTACTTACTTCCAGACTTCATTTGATTTTGAAAGCTAAAAATCTGATAGATTTATGGATGACTAAAAAAGGAATATAGAGAGTCACAGATGAACTCTGCAAATAAAAGTTTATTTAATATTAAAAGTTTCTGTAAGTCTTACATTTAAACTGCAATCCAGATCTTTGCAAAATTTGCAACAGGCAAGCATGAAGACACATTGTTTGACCTGCCTTATACTAAAGCTATATGGATTTTAAACCGAATTTTAAAAGCAAAATAAAGTTTGAAAAATTTATCTACAAATGTTAGTTCATCTGCTTCCCCGTAGAATTAAAAATTGTAGAAACCAGCCCTGTAATGGACTTTCCTAAGCAAAGAATAAGCTATATGTAAACCTGACAGTCATTGTCAAAGGTTTTTGTAAACCTACAACATGAGTGATTCAGCACCTTCCTTGGCAATCCCTCACATCCAAGCTGGAGCTCTCCTGCTTCAGTTTAAGCCCTCCTTGGGTAGAATTAAAAATTGTTTCCTTTTCTCATGGCACCTCAGCTTTTTCAGCTTTTACAGCCATGAAGTTGTCCCGTGTTTCCTTCACTCTTCCTCAGACGAAACAGACCTGCTTTTTTCTTCTTTTTTCCTCAAGGTCTGTATTTTCTTTGTCATTCTTGCTCAGTTTTTGTCTTTTTTTTTCAAGACTTCTCTAGGGTATGTGCAATGCATCCTTCCATTTTGCATCAAATGACTGGTACCTTTTCTCATAGTATGGTTTCTTAATTACACTTAGTCCCCCTTTCAACCAAAGTGTTCTGTATACTTATGAAAACATTGTGAGACAAAAGAAATAGCCTTTTAAAGTTATGAAGACATATAAAAGCTATTCTTCCCATTCACCTGTCCAGTTATAGAAGGTAATTAATTTAGTTTTACATGACAACATATCCTTGTCAGACCTGTTTATTTCTAATTTTATTTTTTATTATCTTTAAGTCTTTATAAAAAGGTCATTTGATGTTTTTCTTCAGGAATTTTCTATGGATTGAAGGTCAGCTAAGTGGTCCCAGTACCCTTTGGTTTCCTCTTCCCATGCTTTCTAGAGATAAGTTCTGTGTTTATCCTCTTTTAGTCTTTCAGAGTCTCCCCTTTGTATCAAGATTTCTCATAGATGAATAGGTAATAGCTCTGAATATGCTTCAGTGCATTCTCAGAGTACACCACAATGAGTCTCACTAGATGCAACTAAACTCATCCAAGCACCTTAGATGCAGCCTTGTTTTCGGTGTTTAGTGTCAGTATGTGTCTGATCTTAGCTGATGGAAACAAAAAGAGGCAATAAACACTAAGCTTTTTTGTTTTCATTATCTGTAACCCCCCTCTGTACTGAGTAGCAGAAAATTCTTTTCCCAACCTTGTATGGTTGAAGGACTTCCAGCATGTTTTTATAACCTTCCCTTTCTTGCTACATCTGATTTTATGCTTTGGCTTTTCTGTATCTCTTCTTAAACATTTGTGCTCTATTTTACTAATTTTTAAAAATATTTTCTGTGAGCTTCTAGTCATCAAAGAACTCAAGATTTTAAGGTGATCTGTTCTTATATTTCCCATTCTTCACTGCCACTGAGATAGTTTACACTTATCTCTTACTTACTGGTTTGTTGAAAGAACATCCAGCTCCTATTTCCCTTATATGTCTTGCCCTCTGAGATTTTTCCAGGTGTACTGAGGTCTCCCTTCTGTAGGTTCACTGTCTTCGTGTTGCTGTGCCTTCAATTGATGCTGCTGGAAGACCCATCAGTTCCAGGATTTCCTGGGCACTTTCACCAAGCTGCCCTTCCTCCTTCTAACTTGTTTCTCTCTTCCAATTAAATCTTTTTTATGTATTTTTTTTTTTCATTTTTGGCAGGATAGCATACACTGTGTGGTTTCTGTCTTTCTCTGATTTTGTATTTTAGTGTTTCCTTTCCTTTTACTCATTTATGTGTTTAGTGTGATCCAAATCCCACCAATATTTATCTTCAATGGAAATTGAGTTGATCCCTTTTAAGAAGAAAGAAGAAAGGACTCTCCCCAACTGGCCTGATTTTTAGTATCCTCAATTACTTGCAGTCTGTTTCAGCTTTCTTCTCCTCCAATACTGTCCATGGCTGTTGCTCTCCTGGCTCAATAGCTTGCTACTGGGACTGAGATTCCTTAGGTTCACCCATTAAATCCTTTAGAGTTGTAATACTTGAATCTTTAGTGCAGCAGTCCCCATTGCAGACCTGTTTCTGTTGTGGCATGCATGACACTGCAGTGACACTCACAGAAAATTAAGATATTAAAACTTGGGATGGGTAAGGAAGCAAAGACTGATCTTGCTTTCAGTGCATAATCTGCACCGTAATGCTGTTCAACGCTGCTGTGTAAGTGCTGCTTGCCTGAACCAAACCTGCTGGTCTGAGGATCCAAGATTCCACTGCAGTGCATGTACTGGGTTCCCAGACATCCCCTTTTACTCTGTTGTTTCTAAACAGTTCTGTTTTCCCAGCTCTCAGCTAAAAAGTTTGATTGTTTGTTTGGTTTCGGTTTTGTTTTGGTTTGGGTTTTTTTCCCCCCCTGGATTGACAAGTTCTGCTTCTTTGGTATAAATATGTTCTTTAGATTTTACTTTACATAAGCGTGGAAAACTTTTCCACAACAAGATACAACTGACCCTGAAACTAAATTCATACTGTTGAGTTTATTACAACAATTATGGCCTATACTGTATACAATTCCATGGAAAAATTTCTTCTTTCAATTGTTATCCAGTTTCAGTAGCCTGAAGTTTTCCCTTAAATTTAGAACCATAATCTTAGTGAATTACAGAGTCACAGAAGGGTTGAAGTTTGAAGAGACCTCTGGAGGTCACCTGATCCAACTCCTCTTCTCAAGCAGGGCCACTGAGAATGAGTTTCCCAGGACCATGTCCAGATAGCTTTTGAATGTCTCCAGGGTGGAGGGTCCACAATCTCCCCAGGTAACTTGTGCCAGTGCTTGGTCACCCTTTCAGTGAAAACGTGTTTCTTGACATTCAGAGAGAACCTCCTGTGCTTCAATTTTTGTCCATTTACTCTGACCCTGTCACTGGACACTTCTGAAAAGAATCTGGGTGTTCTTTGCACGCTTTCCTTAGGTATTTATACACACTGATGAGATCCCCCCTGAGCTTTCCTATTGGGGTCCGCACGTTCGGGGTCACCAGATATTGGGGTCACCTCTTAGTCCCGAGCTGGGGCGCTGTGGACTGACGGTCAGAAGAGCTCAGGCGCAGCAGACATCAGAAGGCTTGATCAGAAGGCTTATGCTTAGAGAGTTTATTCAAGAGAGATAACAGACAGTTCTCATAGCTCATAGTGGAAGTAGATAGTTCTAGAAGTTCTTATTACATCATCTCTCTCTCCTAGTAGATCTCTCTGACACGCAATAACATCCATACCTTTTATGCACTCTCCCATCTAACATGCCATGACCTTATTGGTTAACCAATTCACCTTGCATACACCACAGCCTCTCATTGGTCACAAGCCACACACACTGCAGGTAGCTCTCTTCTCTTTAAGGTAGAACTCCAAACAGCTTTCCTTAAGGGATGCACTCAGTCATCCCCCACAAGCTTGTATACCCTGCTTGAGTGGCTCAGCATTGCTTGAGTGTTTCTGTACACTCTAAAGACCACATTCTAGGACAGCCTACCAAGGGCTGTTACAATCAAGTGGCAGGGCAGCATGTTACAAACAGCACATTTCACCTGCTGCTTTGGCCATGTCTCTTGACAGAGTAGAGGGAGCTGTACTAGGAGCCTTCTTTCTCTCTTCAAAGAGAAGATTTCAATCCTGTGCAGCAGGTTTTATAGCTTAACCTTTTTCTGGGTTTTGAGTTGAAAAGTTTGTGATATTTGTTATTGTTCTTGAAGCCGTGGCTTGGTTTTATTTGTGTTCTGATTTTGTAGCTTTTAGAGCAAACTTTGGTGACATGTCCAAGTTTTTCTTTGCAAGACTGAAGTCTGTGCTCAGGTGGTTTTGGAGAATAAAATGGGCTCAGATACTGATATCAGGATGTGAGGTTTATGAAAAATTCTAGCTATTATGAGAGTTGGCAGTAAAATGGTGAAAGGGTAGGTTAATTTCACAATTGTGCCTGAAGTGAGCTCATGGAAATTCTCAGTTACCACTAAAAGGTTGCTATGCTGCAGTAGGAATCATTGCCTTGTGATGATACTGCAGATTATTCATACTTGGTGTTTTTAACTTTCTAGCATTGCAACAGGAAATTAATGTTTTCTTATCTGAAATTAAAAAAATGCCAAACAAACCCAAAGGGTATTTTGGGAAGAATTCCCAAAATGATAATTCTGAAATACCACTGTGTGTGTGTGTGTGTGTGTGTGTTGAAATATTGAATTTCAGTAACAGTGTTATATTTTTAAAAAAATAATTAATAGTTTAAGGTACTAAATAGAACTAAGGCGCATGACTACTTTTGTGAATAAAGGGATAGAGGGCAAAGCAATTGATGTAGAAATGTTAATGTTATTTTAGTTTAAAATACCTACATGTTTCTACATGTTTCTGTGAAATGCTGAGCTCCTGGCATAGTGTTTTGGTGGTGTGTGTTTGTGAGTTTTTCTGATTTGTGTTTTTTTTCCAATTTTTCCCCCTCTTATTTTTTTTTCCTTTTTCAATAGAGTATTCATTTGAAGTATTTTTAACAGTTAGTCTCTTTCTCTCTTCTGCCCCCTCCCCCTTTTCTGTTTTGGTTTTTTTTTTTCATCTGCCATATGGCACATGTCTTCTTTCAAGATCACTGGAGATAGATGATATCTAAATATATTTTTTCTCAGTTTTAGCACAATGTGGCTCTCATCCTAATTGGGACTTGAATGCTCTTCAGGATAAACATGTTAAGGAATGTGATGCCATTTGTGAAATGGCCTCTTTATGGATATTGGAGATGCTTTGAGCCTTCAGCAGAATCAGCATTTTTCCAAGCAGTTCAAATATTTCAGCTGAATAATGTATCAGCCAAAACCATGGGATATTAAGTAATATGGTTATAAAGCAAGTGTTTCTGCTTTTTAATCAGATTCTGTATGCATAGCATGTTCTCATCTTCTGCTATGAATTGTATATCCCCTGAATAAGGATTTCAAGGCAGATATGTTTGGACTGCATTTAAAAATCTAAAGTTGAATTAAGGAAATTTCAAAGAAATATAATAAACATATCTGAACTGCCTTTTAAACTTTCTTCCACACCAATAAAAGTGGTTCCTCCCATTGTGTGTGATCTCTTACACGTGTTAATGTTGGGATATTGAAGGAGTCAGGTCCATTGGAAGTGTCTGGATTAATGGTGGCTGATTTGTGCTGTGTTGTCTTTTGATCTCGACTAGGACCTGTGTCTGCCACTTATCCCTGAAAGCAGGTGGGCAAGAGCCATAAACTGAGGCTGTTGGAATTGCTAGGTGGAATCAGAAGAGCACATGTATGCTGCCTGAGTATTTCCTGGGTAGATGAGAATAAGCAGCATGTTTGACTGAGCCGTGTTCTGTCCTGGTCTGAAAAACCCAAGAGTTTTCAATGTGATCTGTTCTGTTGTTATTTTTAATTATAACAGAGTCTAGAAATCCAAAAGCAATTATCCACAGTATTCAATATATTGGCTAGGGATTCTTGGGCAAGCCTAAACCACGCTAGCTTGGACACTAGAAGCTGTATAGTAAAGAAAGGGAGGAGTGATAGTGGCCTCGTACTGTAGCCTGGCTGCTTCCTCATAGTAATACTGTTTTTCTATAACCACATGTTCTATAACTACGTATTGCTCAATGCACTATCCCTTTCAAAAGCTGTGAAATAGACAAAGTGAGGAAAGATTATGAGGATATTCTGAAGTACAGGGACTTGCTTAGATTTATTGGCAAGGTTCTGACCAAACTAAGGTTTCACACATCTCCATCAGGCTCTGTTAGGCAATACAGCCCTTCTGCAGCTTGTTCCTGAATCATTCAGTAGATGAAGGACATGGGAGTAAATAAAGTAATGCTGGAAACTGTAAGCCTCTTAACAGAGTGGTTGGTCTGTATAGCAGTTCAGGGAATGGCAAGCAAATTTCCTTTGTCCTCTCGGTTTCTGGGATGTGCTGCATATCAGTGTGGAAAGGACATCTTTCTCTGTGAGATCCGAAATGCAGCCAAAAATGGTTTAAACTCTAGATTACAATTATTGCAGCAGTATGTACCTAGCCTTATGACTAAATTTATAGTATTTCTGTGTATGTAGAAGCATTTATATCTGGCAATTGTGTGCTCTTTGAGACTGCACAGTAGTCTTTCCTTAACAAAGCTAATAAGAGATGTACTTGCACTTACTAGATGAGCACGCTTTTCCGCTTCTGTACCATCTTATGCTTCTACTTCCTCTGTTAGTGAATGTGAACTATTTTTAGTGAATGTGAACTATGGATTTGTAGGTATTAATTTCATTATATTATACTTTCCTGGCAGAAGTTCCTTCCGCAGCAGGGAAATCTAGAAGTGTAATGGGTTTTTGTTTTAAAAATCAGTAATTAATAATAAAAAAAATAATTCATTCTAAAGTGCATGTTATTTCAATGTAGAGTTCTGGGCTTAGTGTTTATATAAAGTAAACAATAACTTCCAGTTTGGGAATGTTATTGTTCCTGTTGCTGCCCTTTACTGGAATAAGTAAGATCAGATTTACTGACTCATTTTAAGGATATTTTGATTTTTTTTTCTTCTAAGTTGAACAACTGTCGTGGTATTTTTTTTGTTGTTGTTGATTATATTCTATTACTGCTCACGTCATACTTGGCAGCTAATTCTGTCCCCCTTACATACCATGCTGTTCTGGATCCATGCTTGTGGGTGGGTGTTTTTTGCTTGCCATTTTTTCAAGACTCATACTAAATCTTTCTCCCATCATTACATCTGCCTTTCTCCATCTTCACAATGAAATGTAGTAGTGGGTAGACTATTGTGTAACTGCATTGGGATATAGAATTCTACTTTTTTATATGTATCTGACATAAATTCCGTGGATGCAGTCTGTGGTAACTGAATGCACTGCTGGACCTACCTGCCTAGAGCTGGGACTACTTACACCTACAGACCTTCAGTATCTGATAGGACTGCACAAGAACTTAATAACCTAAATTCCACCAGACTTCCACCAAAGACAGCCAAAAAATAATAGGAAAGGCCCGTCTGTGGGGACTAAGAAATCTGGGCATGTAAGTAGAGTTCAGATGTCTAGGAGTTTATCTTACAGGAAAATCCAGATCTTACAGTGTCATTATTAAAATTCACTTCCACTAAATCTTACTAGAACTCCCTTTTCCTCAGTGATGCCTGTGATTGTTGCATTTGGGCTGTGTAATGTATTAACTAGACTGGTGCTACATGCTCTTCATCCTCTGCCACTTTGAGGAGGTGTGCCAGACGTTGCTGCCCCGAACCCAGTCCCAGAACTTGTTCCTGGAGAGATTCTCAGTCCCTTTGAGACTTGCTCAGAGCAAGGAGGCATAATATAGTTTTAAACGAACAAAGCAACCCTCCTTCCCCTCCCCAAAAATGGAGCTTTTCTGATATTGTCACATTGTAGGCATATTGAACTGAAAAGTTAGTGCAGCTGCAGTCTTAAAAGTCTTCTGATATATTTTACTAAATGACTACCTATTTTAATAAGCTCTTGTGGAAGAGGAAAGAGGCACCTGCATCAAAATCTCTTAAAATATTGATCCATGAAAGCAACCCCTGCAAGAAAGGACTGGTTCATTGTGTCCAGTTCCTGCTGTTACAGGCATACCACATCATGATATAGTGCTCATGTATTAACCAAACACTGTCTTTGAGGTTCTTGCCTCTACTGCATCCATCAGATGTCTTCCTTTTCTGTGGTGAGGAATGTTCAGTTTTCCAACAGATGTTGTCACAAGTTGAACCATACATAGTTCTGGTACCAGCTAAAAAAATTGCAAATTTAAGTAATTCTTGCCTTTTTCAAGATTTATTGACTCGGTAAGAGGGATACTTGGAGTGCCCTCAGAATGCAAATACACTGAGTTCTTTCTGGCACCGTGTCAGACAAGTAGTTGCCTCTCCCCTTGACCATTTATTGATGAAGCCTTTAGACTTCATGCTCAGGATTTTTATCTTGGTGTACTAGGTGAAATGTAGACTTGTGTAGCAGTCTGGTCTTTGTATAACACTCATTTTGTCTCTCATAGCAAGTTTTCTACCCACCTTAAAGTTCTTCACCTCCACCTCCAGTGTCCTCGGCAGCAATTGTGCGTGCTGTAGGATACCCAGCTGCGTTAAAGCTAACATTTCCTTCATCTAAAGCTAATACTTCTTACATCTAGAAAATGAGCTACTATGTTGAGAAATAATGTCATGTTGGTCTGATGTAATGTTTCTCTTTGGTGTTGGCAAACTGATATTGTGTTTTATTCTGTTTTCCTTTAGCCTCCTTCTTTAATTATGCCTCCCATTGCAATATGTTCCAATGCCGTATGTTTCTGCTGAGGTGATTTTTATGAACAGTAGTTGCCTGGATGACTTGGTTTGTTTGTCCCTTCCTCTGCTTTGTTACTTTTTAAAATCTAGTTGCTGTGTTTATTGAATATTTTTCAGATCATATACCACCCTATACTTAATAGTTTTATTAAAGCCCTTGCACCTAATGCTGCAATTTCATTTGTCAGTTCTTTAAGAACACACAGATGACAATTACTGAGGTTTTTCTAGTTTTGAGTGGATTAAGCTTTTTGAGTTTTGCTGTTGTTTTCATATTCTTTGCCTTACAGGCATCTTGAATTTCCCAGGCTGTAAAATAAGAAAGTTAATTCCATTTCAAGACTATTGAAAGTCAGCTGTAGGGCATGTTGATGTTGGATGCTCTGCACAAATGTTGTGGGATGCCTAAGTGAAATTTTCATTTCATTGTTTAAAAGTAAACATAGCAATGCCATGGACAAGATAAAACTGTGTCTTCATTTCTTTTTTCACTCCAGTGAAGTATTTCTCCTGCTCTTTCTCTATATGGAAGTTTGCTTGTTCATGTGAAATGGGAGTGGCAACAATTCCTCTTTTGCAGTGGTCACACCATCATTCAGTGATGTACCATCCAACAGGCAACTCTGCCAGACTCCTTGTCCTTTTGCTCAGAACGAGGGTTTTGCTTCTGCTGCTGCTGTGCTAAGCTTTTAGAATTTTTAAAAAAATAAAATAAAAAAAAAATAGAAGCCATTTCGCAGCTGTCTCTCAGGACTTTGCAAGGATAAAAGAGGTATACACACACATCTGGGTAATGAAATATGGTATCTCTTGACAGATGACAAACCTTAAAAGATGCACTTTGAATGTGTGTAGTAAGACTAGGAGTGGGTTAGATGTGAATGATGGAGAAAACGAGACTGACTCACTTTGATACGTTTAAATGGTTTGTGCAGTTTCCAGTTCATGGCATGTTAAAGTCCATTCAGATTCGTAAACAGCGTTTCCCCAGCTAGTGAGGTGGGTGACACCATCTCATCTCTCGTTTCCCCAGGGAACTACAGAGTGGGGAAGGACAGATAAGATGAGCAAGCCACCACAAATAAAAGCGTATTTGAGGAAAAGGTGTGACTTTGTGTGGTGGCAAGTTCTCTTGAAATAAAAACATTTTAAAGAACTGAAGCTCAGCAGATGGCCACATAATCTGTTGTTGAGACTGTAAAGATGGAGGCTGAGGGGACTTCTGGAAGAACTTGACACATCCTGACAGAGGAGCAGTACAGCATTTCTCCTTTCAGGTCCTTCCTTGCCTTCCATCTGCCCTCCCCAAAACCTAGAGAGCAGATACAAACCCTGTTAAATTCAGGCTGCTGTTAACAGAGGCTGGAGGAATTTGAACAAGTACACTTTCTGAAGTTCAGGAAGCATCAACTCCCTAGCAATGGTGTTTTCCTATTCCTTTTTCCTCCTGGACTCCTGCAGGGGCTAGGAATGTATCTTAAAAGCTTTAAGAATTTAAAAATTTTTTTAGATTTTAAACTTTTTAAAATCTAAAGTTATTTCAAGATTTTAAAACATAGAGTTCTAGAATCAGCAGGAGTGAGGAGATAAGGGCTGTTCTTCTGAACAGGAGAATTTATGAAGTGGGTATGATGCTATTGCCTAAACAACTGCCTGCACCCAGACCTTTCCATTTGAATTGGTGTTGGGGAGGCTTGTTCAACGCTAATGTTTTTTGTCATTGCCAAGCCAACTTCTTTTAGCCTTTCAGAGACCAGAAAAGGAAAGCCTCGCTCACATTTTGAGGAGTATTTGAAACCTACTGTTGCCTCAAGCTTTAGCTTCCTGTGCTGTGTGGTAGAATGTCTGATAATGAAAGATGAAAGCTTTCTATTTTTGTCTTGTGAATGTAGCTCATGTTTCATGGGCCAGATTGGTTGATTTTTGTGTCTTCCTTTTCAGTGCTGCCTTTATCATGGGGAAGGAGGGAATAGCAGCTTCACTGAGATGCTAAATTTAGAGTAGTTAAAAAAAGTGAGGATGTGTATCTGAGGTCTTTCCAACTTTTCAGACTCAAGGCACCTAAAGAGTCTGATTTGTGACTGAGCATGTCAGGTTGAAAGGACAGTGCCTGGACACCAGAAACGCTTTTGCCCTCCACCCCAGTGCACACCTTGTGACACAAAAATACAATCTTTCTCTCTTTGTCATGTGAAGTATACACTGCAGACATAGCTGTTGGTGGTGTGTCCTTATCCAGACAAGCTTAAAATATACATTTAAAAAAGTTATGATTGATTCTGTGTGCTTTACTTCTGTATGCCTGGTACACTAAAGAACTTTATATAGTAATTTGTGTTTACATAAAAGTATTCTCAAAGATGAGGGACAGTGGATTTGTGAGTTTTGTTTCTAGCTGTGCATAGTATACAGATGATGTTAAATGGAAGGGGGAAGTGCAAAAAGAGGACATAGAGGACAGGCCATGGTGTTCTGTGTTTTGCATACAACATATTTTCTGCCTTAGCTTTATTGGGGAAACTTGCTTATCTGAACTGAAGTTATCCAAGTGTTCTTACTGTAAAAGTATAAAAGCAAAATATGATTGTATTTTATTTTTCCAAGACCTATAGCTTATCTGTAGAATTAATATTTTTTCCTCACAGTTGTGTGTATTGTTCTCCCACCACTTTGTTCTCAGATGTTGATATTTTCACTTTCTGTTTTAGGATGATGGATACCTTCATTAAAAACTTGTCTGTGCATGTATTACAGCAAGAAATACCATGCCTGTTCACAGGATATTCCTGCTGTAGGAATTTTTCTGTGGAGGCATAAACTTGCATACTCATGTGTGCAGTGTGAAGTGCTTCAGAGTAGATACTGCCCATGCTCTGCCTCCTCTCTCTTTCTCCCTCAGCTGTTCACTTTCCAACGTGCCAATATAACTCCTCTGCAATGTGACCTGCGGGAGAGAATAACTGCTTAAGCAGTTCTGGCAGAACTCAGGTTAAGGGAATGCTACTTGTTTGCACCTCCTTCTGAGCACTGGCACACATAGACAGTGTTGCATGCTGAAGATGGCTAAGATCCCCTGCAAAACAGTGTTTTCATTACAACATAGTTTTGGTTGTTAACATTTATAGTAGGGGCTGCTTTTTGTAATGGTACACCCAAACTACAGCTTCAGAGACAGCATGGCTAAGTTGTTTAGTACCACGCTGCCCTGTTCACTATGAACTGGTGAGCACTATTGGCATATTTACACTAGGTCCTACTTTTTCTGATGGCATTATCCCAACTACCATCTTGTGGAGCCAGGTGTCAAGTTTTCTTTTTCAAAAAAATATCACATTGGTGCTGCTGACAGAAGGCAGCAGCTTCCAGGTTGATCTGCTGGGTTGCAAGCAAGTGTGAGAAGAGTTCATCTTCCGTGTTCTTTCAGAGAGCATCAGCAGCTCCTTGTCAGAGTCTGCGTGCGTACTACAGAAAGAAGCACTCAGCTGCTTGGGAGCCTTTCCTGCTGAGAGAGGGGGTGTTCTGTGGAAAAAGACATGTCTCACATGAAAGCCTCTGGGAAGGGTGTTTTTGCCTTCTTAAGTGTACCTTGTTTTCTAGAAAGAAAGAGCTGTGCTAGGATATGCGCAGCCATCTCATTGCATTAAGTGAGAAGATTCATGGTTGTGTTTTGTTTTGTTTTTACTTTTCTATGACAAACTCCTAGGTTTGGAAGATAAAAATAGAGTACAAATGATGAACAGTGTGAGGCTTTGTGTGAAAGCTAATTTCATGTTTGTTCTGCAATATGAGCTAAATTCTTGGTTATGAAAATACGAAGCTTCTTACATTTTGCTATTTCATACTTACAAGACAGCATAAAGGACGTCTTACAGTGTATCTTTTTGATCCTGTTTGCTATAATTCAGAGCACTGTATTCATATTTATATGTCCAGAAAACCTTTTAATCTCAATCAAAACAACATTTTGGATCTGTGCATTTGGACTGCACATGAAGTGAGTTGCTGCTTTGTTTTCCGTGTGCTCTGAGCCACAACAGGCTGTTATGTGGGACCTTTGTACACTGACTCCCTGTCTCTCCCCTGCAGTTTAGGAAGCTCACCTACTGTGGTCTGATACACGCTTGAACTTGCATCTTGGTAAACAAGACCAGTTATGTTGAAGACATTGATGGCATTCAGAGAGGGAGCATCAAGTGTATGACTTCTGTGGGAGGATGGAAATAAGGAAGCCCTGTTCCCTGCTGTGGAGGGACAACATTTTTGAGTAACCATGTGTGTGCAGGTGTGCTTGCATGATCCCAAGTAATTGTCCTCATGAAAGGAGTCGCAGAAAGCTGACTAGATGTCTGGCTGAAGAGTTACTGAGTCTGGTTAAGCTATTGCGGGTGGATCATTCACAAAAATAATTGGTTGTTTTCACAGCGTCAGTTATGTCTGCCGTGCTTGTTTAGCGTGAGTTGGAGTTTTGCAGTGCATTGCAGGCTGGCTTTATTCAGCTTCATACCTGCAGCTGTTGTTTTTCCACATGGGCAGATTTTTTCAATATTTAAGGAATTAAATGTTTTTCTTCTTAAATATGTCCACAATTAAAAAAAAAAAGATTCCTCAATGAGCCAGGTTCCTGGTGGCTACAGGATTGCTGGATGATGGCCAGTGGGGCTCACTGATGGAAGATAGGGATTGGAAAGCCTGAACACCCAAGTCTAGAAATGGGAAATGCTGATACTTGGCTACACACAGCTAGAACTGCTTTGTGAGCAGAGTCTGAGCACCATAAAACATCTGGTGACAGGTCTCTATTTGAAAGATGGTTTTGGCTGGTAATCCTCAGCCACTTTCCATGAGTTACAGAGCAAACTTCAATTAGTGTTTGCATTTGGTTTGGTAGGCGGCTCTCTTTTAATGTTGCTCGGTATAATTTGTGCTTTTTCCTGTCTTCCTTCCCTGTTACAGTATGTGGTGCAGTTACTTCTCTGCTGTCCTACTGTTTACTGTCGGCTTTCTTGTTGGCCTCAAAGGGGAGGGACTCCGCTCCTTCACCTGTAACTGCGTCAGTAACTGAAGCTGCTGCCTCTTCAGAGCAGAGCAAGAAGGGAAACGGTGGTATCAGTAATGGTATCTATAAGCTCAGAGATCAGCAAAGTCCCATGCTGCGTCAGTGTGACATTTCCATGGTTAAATGGGGTTTACCAGAGTGGACAAGAGCACTTTTGGACTCAGAAGGAAAAAGGGCTGTGTAAAAATCACAGGCTAGTTCTTATCAATTGATAACTGTTTGTTAATGGTTCCACCTTTATGACAAGTTAGATTTGTGGAGAGAGAAATGACTGTAGGAATCAATGCAGAACTACGTTTAAGTGGAAATACCCACAATCATTAATGAATTTTCAGTGTAACGTGTTTTTATTAAAGGAAGCATGCCACTTTTTATTTTTTCCTGAGAGGAAATAAGAATGAGCAGCAGTACCTGTAACACTGGATAAAAAGTCAAGTAAAAGGCAAAAGCCATGTCTGTGTTTGGCTATTTTATTTTTAGATTTTGTTTGTTTGGTTTTTTTTAGTGACATCCCTGATCCTGTTTGGCATTGCAAATCTCAATTTCTTTTTTAAAGTTTTCCCACAGAACTAAGAGAGAAATCATGACAGTTCAGCAAAAATTAATGCATGAAACAATTGAAATGTGTATTTATTGTAAGAACTTTGGAAACACATTCAGATGGAGAAATGTTGCTGCCTGGAATGCTGCACTTTGTAGGAAGGAGATTTTATTGCTGCCCTGTTAACAAGTGAGTTTTTCTAAATACTCTCAAGGTTTTGAAGTAAGTTTTGCAGTCTGTAATAAACAGTGGCAAAAAGCAGAGATGAAACATTCTGATGAAAACATTTTTATAATTCAGAGGCACATTATTTAATATCTTTGCTTAGCAAATTTAATTGTTTCTGATGAAATTTGGGAAGTTAATACTTACATGACCCAAGGCAAACAACTTTGAAACAAGCCCATTCCTGAAGTTTTCAGTTTTAGCAGATGCCTCAAATCAGACAAAACTTCAAATGACTCATGGCCACTGGCTAGAAGTGTTTTTTTTTTCCTAAGGGTACAAAGCAATTTCTTCGTGTTTTGGGCAGTGAGTCATGGCTGAAAAGCTTCTAAGCAGTAAGTAAAGCAGGTAAATTGGATACAGTGATCTTCTGGACAACTAATAGAGTTCATGCACCCCTAGTTATCTGTGAGGATGGACTCTGGTTTGATGTTGTGGTTTTGCACATAAAAGATGATGAAGTGCTTCATAAGTTTTATTCTGCTGGTGTGTTTGACCTCCTCTGGAGTCACTTGTGACCAAGAACTGTGAGTTTCCACAGTTTGATACTGGCTACAGGCAGATAAGGACTGTTGATGTTATGATCTCATTAAAGATAAACCGTGGGATTGTGCAATGAGCTGATAAAGCCTGGCCAGATTCAGCATGTTCTTCTGTTCCACACGCACCTACCAGGATTTGCAGAATGTGTGGACCACTGTTGCTTCCCCCGACTCCCCAGCCAGGTTGACAGTGCTCTGTCATAAGGCTGTGTGCAATCCAGCCTCTCAATCAGCCTAGTTCAGCATCTCTGCCATCAAATTGTGTTCGTGTGATTTCTGACTTCTTGCTGCATTTAAGATAAAATGAAAGTGCCTTGCCATCACTGCAAGCTCACCTGATAACTGCTCAGTCTCATGAAATGTCAGATGTTTTGCAAAAACCTTGGCAGTAAAGAAAGGGGTGTCAGCACTTACTGTAGTGCAGTAGCTGTGGATCTGGAAGAGAAGTCTAGTTCTCACCCACTCCTCCAGGTGAAGCACCTCTGCCTGGGTGAAGCTGATGGCAGCCATTGATTCAGGCTGCCCACCTGCAGGTCTGAAGTTGTTTCTTCCTGTGTTGGAGGGAGTTTTACGCTCTGGGATAAGTATTTTGGCTGCACACGTGTGACTGCATCTCTCTGCCACCCTCAAGACCAGAGGTGAGTAGGGCATTTCAGCTTCCCAAGCTGCCACACATGGGGTTTCTCTGGTTGTGGTAACATCTAGATGCAAAGGTATGGGGATTTGCACAGCTGATTCCAAGTCAGGGATTGGAAGAGCATGGCTGATAGCTGGTGTGTCTTTGTAACTACTCTCTCGGGGCCACTTCCTTGCCGAGGCAGCAGGCATCAGACAAGCCAAAGCATGGAAGTTATGTGGCCTCTGGGGTGCAAGCATTTCACGGTTAGTAGGGCAGCTGGGCAAATGACTTAAGGTCCCTGGTGTATCCTTCCTCAGAGGCATGGTTTTGATATTGTGAAGGGTGTGGACTGCATCTGACTTCCCTAGTGACTCTGCTTGTCTGCTGACAGTGTTGTAGATGGAAGATAAATTGCTCATCATTGCAGTCTGACAGCTGCCTAGAGAGCAGAGTAGAATTAATTCCTGAAGTTCTTAACCATTTCACTTACCTGGGTGGATTCAGTTCACTACTGAATTTTAAACTCCTTTACAGGAATGAATAGTAATGTAATTATCTCCCTTGTTTGTTTCATGTATGCTTAGCATCCTAGATAACACAGCAAGTATGTCGTTTATCTACCAGGAAAAAAATCTAGATTGTTAAAATAAGCTGGAAATGCAGTCTTACTCGATTTGGTAGATGCTGTTGCCTTGGGCTATGGCTTATCTCATTAACCAACCTTGAAAACTGTGCAGTTTTCCATCTTTGCTCTTCATCAGGTCTACTACCGTTCTTATGTATCTACAGTTGTGCGGAGCAATAGCGAGTAGGATGTTTGTGTATTTCTGGTGCATTTACACAAGGCTGCTCTCTCATGATTGCACTCTGCAGTCGGGTCTTTTAATGTGTGTGTTGATGGATAGCTGCTCTGTAATTAAGGAAGAAAATGCCCTATTCATTCTGCTTACCTTGTGTTGTGCCTTTCAGTTACCTATTGAGGTGTTACCCTGTGAATGTGCTATAGTAACAACAGGCTGTTGGGAAAGCAGGTAGCAAAACAATAGACTGAAATAAAATACTTTCTGGAGGCCTCTCGAGGGTGGTTATTAGACCATTCCTGAGCTTTTAGTTATTAAAAGTCTTCTTGGAGCTTCAGCCAGGTTACAAAACATGTTTTGTCTGGCAGTAATATGGATCAGTGAGCCAAAGGGTTATGAACAGTTAAAAAAAAATCCTTTCTGACAGAGTTTGGGCCCTTATTTTGGAAAAGTTGTTGAGAGAGCATGAAAAAGGTGGGGATTCTCCCAGGTCTCCATCACAGGAGTTTGGTAATCACTTAGGTAAGTGGGGTTTGTAGTATGTATGGGTTGTTTCAAAACTGTATTCCTCTATTCTGTTTTTCTACTGATAAGATTCATTATTGTTTGGAGAAGGCTGCTTAGCTACTTGATTTAGTATGGCCACAGCCTTTCAGGAGGGAGAAGACTTGTGAAATGGTGTCCTAGGAGAGGGGCCAGGGAGCTGTGGGCATTGCAGGCTGGGACCGGGTCTGAGCAGGAGCAGGAAAGGACCCACTGATAAGCTTGGGAGCTCAGAGGGGTTCACTGGCAAGGGCTGCAGTGCAACCCAATTATGCAGACTCCAAACAATGGCACTGTGGCCACCTTTGCTATTTTTATTAAAATTCTATCTGGAGCTCTGTGAATGTGTAAAAAAGAGACCTTGGAGAATGTTGCGCATTAAAATGTCTAGTTTTAGGTTGTAATTTGTTAGAGTATTTTTCTGAAGACAAGAGTAATTTGATTTTTCAGGATGTCTTTTGCTTATTTGGTACCTTGAATGGGAAAGTTCTTTTATAGAATGAAACTTCATTATTGTGTACAGTTCTGGGACAGATGCTGTGTGTTATCGTGTTGCTCTCATTGGAAAGCAAATATAAATACAGTTACACCAGTGTTAAATGCTGTGACTAACCTAATATTACATACTGTTTAAGATTTTGTGCAGCCAAGTATGTTATCTTTCACTGAAGGAGCATTTGCTACAATTTTATTTTAGTAATCTGAAAGGGATTGCTAAGTGTACATGACAAATGGATTGCTTCTTGCAGTATTGCGAAGAATATTGTAAGAAATTCTTGACAATGCTTTCTGCTCCATTAGTATCAAAGAAGTCTTGTGAAAAAAAATCTTGCAATCCTTTTTGTGTATTTCCTCCCTCCACTGTGTATACCTCTATGCATATATGGGGAGGAGGACGGATGGAGACAACATTCAGTCTGAAAACCATGCTTATTTTATTTCCCTCTACTTAGTTGGTGATGACTTCAGAAGTAAGAGGGCTACCAGGTCTGATGTTTTCATGTTTTTCTATTTCACCAGCCGAATAGCTGATCTCTACTTCTTATTGTATTAGATAGAGGCTTTTTCCTCTTTTACTCCAAGGAGACACAATGGCTTCTTCCATGGTGCTCTGAAGTTTTATCATGTAGGTGACCTATGATTTTTAATTTGCAAGCAAAACAAACTTTGTGTGAGTATATTCAAGCATATTTTTTTCTGGTTACAGTTTTTTTATTTTTTAAAAAGCAGCAGGAACCTTTTAGAAAACTGTCTTAAGTACAAATGTACTTATCTTGGCTGATGCAATAACTAAATGGAAGCAGAAGGAACTGTTTGGAAACCACTTGTATATTTGTGGATAGCAGGGGTGCCAGAATTACAGCCAACTTGACCAAAATTACAGTCTTTATGTATGTTAGGGCATATGAATGAAGCATGCTACCAAGTTAATTTGCCCAAACTGGGAGCTGATTTTACAGTGAACTCATTTTTTCCTTCAGCCTTCTTGAGTTTGCTTTTTAATTCTGTGAATTAGCATTAATACACGTGGGAGGACATTTTCTTTGGATCCTGCATTAAATTATTCCAAACTGTATAGAAGCCTTGTGAGAAGAGTTGAATGTCTGTCTCTTCATCTATCCTGTTAATGGGCTTTGTATTTTTGCACCTATTTGAAGCAGTGATACTAGTTTTCCAATTACTGTTCGAGGTCTTTGACTGTGCTGTTGAGTAGTTATGCAACATGTCTGAGTTGCTTCCCTTTTCCCAAGAGTGAGCAAAAGCTGACAGGACAAGTATTGGTTTCTTTGTGTGAATTAACTCTTAAACTGAAATTCGGAGCTCATGCCATGGATACTTTGAAAAGGTCCCTGATTAATGAAGATGAGAGGCTGCCATCTATTAAAGAACAGATGGGTGCTAACACAGTGTCTGGAGAGCTGGAGTTTGTTCCGGACCTTCTGACAAGTAGAATTTTTGGTTTTGATCCATTGGAAGAAGCAAGCCAAAATGGTGCTGATTGCTCTAGTATAGGGGTTAAAGAAAAACATGAACCCTCATGGGCAGGTGGGTTTGTTATGGTGCTACTTGGGTGCCCCAAGGCAGTTAAATGCCACCCTGACACCTGATCCTGTCAGATCTCGGAAGCTACGCAGGGTCAGGCCCGGTTAGCACTTGGATGGGAAACCTTCTGGGAGTACTGAGGGCTGTAGGTTCTAGTCCTGACGACTTCACTGTCATCATCCAAGCTCGCTCGGCCATGGCAGATGAACCTTAGGAGTTAAACGGTGGGGCCAGTTCTGCGCATGCTGTGCCTCACCTAAAAAATCCCCTGCGCAGGCTTGAAGGGCACACCCACGTGGGGAGAGCCCTGCCCAAATCTTCATTCGTGAAGCCGAGCCATACATACTTGGGTGCCCCAAAGATTTGCCCTACTGGCCTCCAGTGTCTTTTTTCACCTTCAGGGACCTCCACCGTGCCTGTGTTGCTGCCCTTGGAACAGGAAGTAGCTTTGCCAGATTTATCTGCAGAGGCACCTCCCAATGAGGCGAGTGTGTCTGGTAGGATGCTTGGGTGTGAACTGCCAGGTGATAGTTACCCGAGGGAAGGGCTGCCAGGGCAGTATCTGTATACCTAGATCACAGGATGACTCAAAGTAATCCTGCTGCGGTCAATCACAGGTTTGTTTAGATGCTTAATTACATTGCTCTTGCTTTTCTGCTCTTTCCTACAACAATAATACCCATCTTATGTCTGGTTCTTTCTAAGAAAAATTAAGCTAGGCTTCTCTTGGAGGTTTGTTCTGTTGACCAGAAGCACAGGGTTGGTAATTAAAATCATGGGACTTGTCCTCCTCTGAAGGAAGGCCCTCCTTCTAACACAAAGTGACTAGCAAGCTCCGGCTAATCCAGGTGTGCCAGTTTTATGAAGTTTCCATTTCTGTTTGCCACCTGCCCCTTTGGCAGAAATCATGGCTCCCCCAGCTGGGTTGGTGACATAGACATGGCAATATGTGCCTACATTGGGTGCTGGAGAATTGATTTGGTGTGTGTGCATGTGGTAGACCCCAGCCTGGCTGAGCAACCTGAGCATCTGTGTGGCATTGAAAGTGCCCTGCAGTGTGATGGAATTGGGGGGAGAGTGGGTTAGCCCTGTGGTTACGCTGGATTAGATGCAGAATGCAGCTGCATCCTAAGACTGCGTTTTGGCACGTGCATGGTGGCTTTTCGCTTCTAATTGATTTCCCTCACTTTCTTGCCTGCTTTGTGTAAGTGTGACCTAGAAGAACATGGAGTGCCAAGGCTGATGCAGTGCTCCTTGCTCAGCAGGCAGTTTTATGTATTATTCCAGGGTATTAATTTAGCTCTCCCTTTTTTTAATTAAGGGGGTTTTCTCTCTTGTGTTGAATGATTTAGATTACCTGCTGCTTACCAATAGTGGAGGTACTTGGACTGGGGAAGAGAGCAGTTCATATGCATAGAAGAGGAAGAAAGAGAAGGTAGATCCTGCTTCTAGTGCTGGTGAATAATCTTCAAATATTTCTATGTGACTAGATGTTAGAAAAAAAGACACCATCTATTTGTGTGACTGTTATAAAGCTTGGTTTCTTTTTCTTTAGTGTCCCAAATTGTGTATAGCTACTGCCTTCCTGGTGTTACCCCCACCCCATAAGTTTTACTTAATACCTGGGGTAAGGCAAAGATAACTTTTCAACTCTAGACTTCTTTTGATGCATGTGATATGTAGATTTGTTGACTGTATTTTGATAACAAAATTGGCTTCTGAAACTATACCAGAAATGCACCAGTTCTGTGGACTGGGGAGATAACAATAGCTGTAATTTTTAGTTAGTTGATTTTTTTTAAACACATTAGCTTTTAAGGCTTATCCTTTCCTTCATAGTTTTCAGAGTGCCTCATTTGTTTGTATGTCCGAAGTTTCTCCTTTTCTCTAGAAATTAGCAAATTAAACACAAATCAGTGTGGTTTTGTTACTTCTTTAAAATTGTTGGTAACCTTGTGTTTGTAGACTCTCTGCTTTAATTTATTTATTAGAATGAACCAGAAAATACTTGAATTACTGCTCCATTTGAAAAGCAGTACTGACTTAGGTATATAAATCACAGGAGTATATGCACTGCAGGGGATGGTATTTCAAACCAATAATCTGGAATAAAACAGCACCATCTTGTTTAAAGGAAGTATGATTCTGCAGCCATCTGTGCATTTGCTACTGAAAAGGGGTATGTTTATGGTATCAACACAGTGAATTTAGAGAATCAAATCACGTTCCATGGTAAAAGTGACCTGGAAAGAAATATTTTCACAGTTTTATGTTGTCACTGTTTTTCATTCATTACACATACTCACATCCTTGACTGAGATGTTTTTTGTCTTGTTTGTTGGTTTCAGAAGCTTCCTGGCTTTTCCTAAGAATTATTTAGTGTCCCAGATCTGCCAATTATGAGCTTCTCAAGCTATGGGCACAGGAGCAGAGGGACGAACCTTCAGGCAGAAACATGGTGCAAATAGCACTGAAGCAGCTGCAGACGAAAGGGCAGGCTGTGCATTTGCTAACATAAGAACTGAGTGCTCCGGAGTTGTAACAAAGGCATATGAAAGGTGACAAATTTAGCCCAAGGTAAACTTGCCTTTGGGAGATAGCTCAGTCCCTAGTAAGTGTCAGGTGTTCACAGCTTTTAAATCGGGACACCACGAGTTGGCACAGATTAACCCTTTTGTGAACCTCTATCCTCAGTCTATGCAATCCACATGCATTTGAGTTTCTCTGCTCATGTTACCTGATTGCACTTGAGGGGCAAAACCCCAAAACTTGGGAAAGTACTGAAGGTAGATAGGGTGCATTTGCAGGCCTGTGGTGATCCAGGTGAAACCATGGATGCTGGATGTCTGGAGATCATGGCCACTCTAGGTTTACATGAACTCAATAGCCAGAATCCAACATGGCTCCAATGAGTTGCATGTCAGGAAGTGTAGCATGTCTCAAGCATGTTGACTTACTGAGCATGAGCAGAACAGCTATCAGAAGAGCAGGCAGTAGAGCAGCCTGAGCTTTCCAGATGCATTCAACTTGCTGTGTGTAAGTGTAATCTTTCTTTTTTCTACATGGAACAAATCTTCCAGAACCACAGATGAAGCAGTTGGTCAGCCTCAGTCTAATTTTCTTTCTTACAAGTTCTTCTTTGGTATCTGCAAGTTGCCAACAAGTAGCAACTTCAGCCAGTATAAATAAAAATCACTGTCCTTACCAATGAAGATTTGTGTGGGATATTGAAGTCTTTGGACTGGTTACACAGCCTTCTGGAAACAGAAACATGGCAAAGACCAGGAATTGAGCGAAGAGGAAAAATTCATGTGTTAGTCCTCAAAACTGGATTACCTTGACATTTGTCACTTTCTGTAGTGTTTTTACTTTGCATTAAGAGCTCTTTCTGGTTTAATTTCAGGGAAGCATCCATTTCACATTCCCCTCCTCAGGAATGATACCTGATTATGAGACCTGAGGCTTGGCCCTGTCTGGTTGTGTCTTACATCACATTTCCAGTCGGTGACCTCACTTTTTCAAGGCCTGTTTGCGTATTGCTGCTGTTGATGCACTGTCATGACCTATAGGCTTTGACCCTTTTGGAGCGAGGGTTATTGAGTTACCAGTGTTTTCAGACATCTCTGTTTCATTCATCATGTGTTTATAGTGACATGATCATTACAACCAGGGTCAGATCATGTAGTGTGAACCTTGAGGAGCGGGAGAAGGTTGTGTTTTTCTAACTAATTGACTGGGCTTCAGAAACTATACAATTAATTGATTTGTGCCACGGGTGGGTCAGTTATGTACTTTGGAAGCTGTTATATGTATTTTCATGTGGCTGCAGGAAAGGTGAAACTGCCCTCCAGCCACTTTCACATATTTTAAAGCAAAATTCTTCAGAGTTTTTATTGGCAACCACCACAGATGCTTAGCTTCTGAAACTGCGCTGAGGCATCAGGCTGAGGAGCTGAGGTTACAGGTCCCCTGCTGATATTGTTGGATGAAGCACTGGGGTCTTTGTCATGCGAAGAGTGGGCATAATGATGTATTAATTTAGAAGCCTGGTATTCCGCATCTTTTCTTGAAAGGGTTATTCCTATTTGCTTCTGTCACCTGCATTTTTAAATTAGGGCCTTAATTGCATGTCTGTGTATGAGAATAGCTTCTAGGAGTGGCCTCATTAAAAATGTACTTTATGATCCATGGTGATGTGATTGAGGCAAAAAGCCAGATTTTGCTTTTTCTCTTAAATGTACTGGGTAGAGAGCACTCTTGCTTTTTTAGCTTAAGCAGAGTAGTGTCTTCCAGACCTTCTTTACTCACCCTGGAGTAGATGTCAATAGAGTGTTTCCTTGTTTGCATCTCTCGTGAACACTACTTAAGGAGAAATCTATACCTGAAGACAGAAGATCTCTTAATTTATGACCTAGTGGGAAATAGGGACCCTTCAGAATTGGTGGAGCTCTGCAATGCAAAGGAATTTAAAAGTAATTCCATCACAGACATGTTGACGTGGATGTTTTCTTCTCCTTGTCTTCATTTCTTGGTGCAAGTGTGTGAGAAAATGCTAGGATTTAGGAAAGAGAAGATAGCTATACCCAGTCTGCAAGAAAATAAAAAAAGGTAATGTAGACAAGTTTAATGATCAGAGGACCATGACACAGAAGAAATAGAGGATAAGGCTGGGGGTTTGTTTCAGTGTTGCAATTGTGGTAGGAGGTTTCGAGCTTTGATGGCTGTTGTTTACCGACATCATTAATGCTGTCACCTGAATAATGAAGTTAATGTCCAATAATACATGTATTTGGGCAGAGCTCAAATCTTCAATGAAATTCTGATATCTTCTGTTGCTTTGCTGGGTAAAATTTTGTGCAAAGCTGCTAACAAGACAGTGATCATTTATTTATGGTGTGTTTGGGAACTTAACCATGTAATTCAAAAACATTACAGTGATTTCTTTAAAGCTTCTAATTTTAGTTGTACAAAACTTCTGTGTTGATGTAAATATCAAAGCTCAACAAAAGGAAAAAAACCCATATTTAGAACTTTAAGCATAATAAGATCTTGAGAAGAGATGATAAACAAGAAATGAGTGGAAAAGTCGTGATTATACACATGATTCAGCCATTTAGGCCACATGATTGAATGACATTTTCCTTTCTGACTTCTGTGAGAAGACCAGCAAAAATCGACTGAATCCCGGTGAGTTTGTTGAAGTGATTGATTGATGATGTATAACTCCATCAAATCCATGTTACTGTGAATTTAGGCTAAGAATGATAGTCACATTTGAAGCAAATTTAGCTAAACTGGTGTGTGTATATTAATGCCATACTTTTTAACTGGTGTAATCTTAAAGTTGCACTTGCAAGCCTTGTTCTTACAAACTAAACTGAGATGGACTTTAACTGACTAATACTTCACTTGTGAGATCTTGCACTACTTAAACTAAATATTAAAATCCCCTCTGAAGTTAATAGGTGACAAGAAAGGCAACAGTAGCAACTGGATGGAGTCCACCCAGGAAGTGAACATTTGTACTAGTTTTCCTAAGGATAAGCACTTGCACATTATTGTGCAATGCAATTAACAACGTTTGGTTTTGGGTTTTGCATTTAAAAAAAAAAAATCAAAAAGCCATTCACCAGCATGAAGAATCAAAGACACTACAACGTTTTACAAAAAGCAAGAAATAACACCAATACTTCTTTCAAGTGGTTCAAGCTGATTGTAGCATGGGTTTTGTTTTATTTAGGCACTGACTAGCTTAAGTACATAATAAAGATACAAATTATATGTCTAAACACCCTATGTAAGAGTCGAAAAGGTTGAGCATTGACAAGACAGTACCTGAAAAAAGTTTGTCTGTGATGCATTGAATTTCAGCTGATGGCTTCCCTGTACATCTCCAGGGGTAGGTAAGCAAGTTAGTTTTCAACCATGCTATTGGATAGGTAGAGATAATAGGCTGGGGGATACCGTGCTTAAAAGGTATCCTGTCTTCTTGAAGTTGTGTCTATTTTAATTTGCTCTGTTTTGATCACCATCTGAGCTGTGTTAACTGCAAGAGTGTAGTGGTGCTTGGAAAAATGCATCCATGCTGCTGTCAGAATACCTACTGACTTGTCTTATTCAAGGAGGCTCTAAATTTCCTTAAAATCAGGATAACTTTAAAATGGTGTGGAGTTGGGTCTAGCCTGAAAGGTCTCTGGGGGATGGGAGCGTTTTTAGGCAGTTAGCTTACCTAGAGCACTATGTTCCTGTGCCTCTGATGTTGTTGGTAGCTGGGATGTATTGCTGCTAAGCTGACCTTGGGTTTTTTCAGTCATGTGTTTGCCTGTAGAAGAGGCTGCCTTTGGTTGTGCTGGGCCCTTCTGGTGGGGTGGTTTGGTGCTGGTGGCACGTGGGTCTGGGGCTATGGGGGGAGTTGTCTCACCACAGTGCAAACTGCTGCTGAGCCAGCTGAGTGCCCACCTTTCCTTCTTATTTGTGGACTTTTTCTTCGTTAGAAATGTCTTTAGAAACAAAACATTGATGTTTCAATTACAGTTTTTGAAGCAGTGTTCTGTCTACCTAGGATGACTTTTAGGAATCAAAGGCTTGGCCGTCTGGAGAATGGGGAGAGAGTTGCCTGTCAACCTACCATCCAAACAGAGCAAAGTCTGTTGTCAGGTGTATTTTCCTCTTTTGGAGACTGTACTATACCTCCATATTGAAAAATAACATAGTCCACAAATGGAAGAGCTTGTGAATCATTTTTCTAGATAAATGATAAAGCCCAGAAGGATCTAGTTTGCTTGACACTTTTGTATCTTGCTCTGACAAGCTGAGTCAGGTAGAAGTTCACAGTAGTGAAGTAACCTTTTAAAAGCTCTCTTCCTCTCTGTGAGACTCTTGTGTTTAGAAATGAGCAATGGTTAAGCAGCATCAAGCATATGAATCAGTGCTTACAAAACCCAAATTCACAAACAAAATTGTTTGGAGAAACAGTCTGATTTAGAAGACCTTTGCATCAGAATCTTGTGAAGGCTTTTTGGGGAGGCAAGATGACTTTTTTCCCCAAATTTTCCGGGGCGTAGGAAGTTTACAAACCACTGAAATTTTTGGAAGATGTGGAAGCTCTCTCTACTGAGTGTAGTGTACAACAGTTGTTATACTTAAATCCTAAGTCTGAAGAGCAGAGTTATTTGCATTCAGTGGATTGTAATTTCTTTAAGCATGGTTTCTGACCTTTTTGTTTAAAAAAAAAAGTTTGTTTTTTATTTGGCTGTTAGAAATTGATGTTCTCAGATAAATGGGGATATTCTGTTACTGCATGCATTTTCTCAGGTTAATATACTGGATCAGAAGCTGTAAAAGTAACATGCTATAGTAGTGTGATACATTTAAGAATCCTCAAAAAATCAGAAATTATGAAAATGGCTTTTGTATTAGGTAGAAGCATATTAATTTTTAGTGATGAACAGCATTAGGTCATTGTCATCATACGACTTTCAAAAATCAGCACGAAGAATAATAGCCCTCCATCAATGGTTATGAAGTGGATTTTGCCCAGCACATGCAGTTTGTGTTTCTTAGGCAGACAAGACAGTGTGCAATTTAGGAGTGGGCTGAAACTGCCAAGTATTTTTTTGCAGCATGTTGGAGGCAAAATTGCTTGTGTGGAATGTGGCAATTCCTGAATTTCTGTCTGAGGAGAAGCCAAATGCAATCAGCTGTGTCACTGCCCAAAGCTGGTGTGGCCTCTGGGTTTCCTGCCTGCTAGATACAGAGTGGGAGGAGGGGGAGGGACTTCCAGCTGGGATTTGTAGTGTGGTGCAGAATTTCCTAAGAAAGAAATCTATCCAGCTTCATGCACCTGCATGACAGGGGATTGTTGACACCTCAGTTATTTGGTTGCCCTGACTGTAAGTTAAGTGTGTGACAGAGCTTTCATATGTTTTCCCCAGGAGATGGTAGTTGCTCCTCAGCTAAACTGGTGGGTGGGTGGTCAGCACTGGGTAAGCCAACAGAGGATGTCCCAGCCATTTTCAGCTCCCACCACTTGAATAATAAAGTATTGGAGCTATGGAAAAGCTCCATACTGGAAGGAACCTCTTCCACCGCCCATGTGAGGATAGCAGTGGGCATGCCAGCACTGCTTTCTTGTGCAGGTACAGGGGAGTCATTTGCTCTCTTCTTGCCATTTCTGGAAGGTGTTTTAAACTGTGAAAGAAAAGATTTCTTTATCAAAGAAGAGATGTGATACACTAGAAATAAATTAGCTGTAAATGAGATCATCTTATAAAATGTAAAACAGTATAACAAAACACCTGAGCCTGGGGGCTGGGAATATAGTGGTGGCTTTTAAAGATTTTAAATGGCCAAGTAGCTGGCTCAAGCACCATTCCTCTCTTGAAAGATTGATGGTCTTAAGATATCAAAATGTATGAAGACTTGCAGTGTAGCTCAGGTGATTAGGGATGGAGTGGTTGTCACAGTTGTGTTAGTTCCAGGGGGTACTTGGTATTTTACAGATGATAGAGATGGAAAAAGGGTTTGGTAGGGAAGCAAAAGGAGAGTGCACACAGGACAGTAATGAGACTCCTGCAGTAGTGTAGAGGAGCAGACCTTGAGTGAACCCCTCTGGACCTAATGAGGAAGAGGGTTTTGTCTTGCCCCTGTTCCTTTAGGAAAGAACTGCCTAGGCTTGAAGGATTTTATAACTCTCCA
Organism: Myrmophylax atrothorax; assembly: GCA_026770055.1. NCBI lineage: Eukaryota > Metazoa > Chordata > Aves > Passeriformes > Thamnophilidae > Myrmophylax > Myrmophylax atrothorax. Next base: position 91,209,553 of record JAOXXN010000395.1, on the reverse strand, counting down.
CCCATTGGTTTGGGTTTGTGTTTCAATTTGTATATACATAGAAAGTGCACAAAAGACTTAATTCTACAGATTTATTAAGCTGACATCTTTCTCTGGCCCATAGCTCTTGGGGTGTTCCAAGGTCAATGTTTTTGAAACAGTGGTTTATGGCAGTGGCTATTGAGGAAAATATTTTAATGTGTTACTTATTTTAATATTAAGTGGGGCTAAGTGGATAGCACTTTGCTAATTGAATCTTCATTTAATTGTTAGTAACTAAAAGCAAATACAGAGTTTCTTATAAAATTTGCACTGTAGATCAAATTGCTTTTCCTCTGTACCTGAAGTTTTTGTTTCCCTTCCTGGTCTTTAAAGTGCTTCATTATGGTTGCTGTGACACACTTAGAAAGAGAGCAATCCCATCACCAAGGATCACTGCAAAATGTTTCATCTGCCATTTCTAAGTGATGAAAATAAAGAAGATAAGAATAAAAGCACTGCAATTGCAAAATCTATTTCCAGCTACTTTTGCATAGAAACAGCGTCATATGCAGCACACCAAAATGCTTCCAGTCTCAACTGCTGTCCATAAACACAGAAGGAAACTCTGTGTAGGAAGAGGGAAGGTATATGGATGTTGCTTGTTATTAACACCGTGGATAGGTAATGGGAGGGTTTTTTCAAAGAGTGCCTGTATGCTCTTTTTATGATGGAGAGAAGTAGCACAAGAGCATAAAAAATTGTTGCTCAGAAAATGCTGGAGCCCTTTGAGTTACACGTCAATGGAATATTCTCAAGCTGTTACTTAACCAAGTATTGTGAGGCTAGAACAGTGTAAAAGCCTGATAAGGTACTTTGTAACCTGAATTGTGACAGTGAATCTGTGTAATGGCTTTATATAGATAAAAGTGAAAGTGGGGAAAAAATTTGAAATAAAGATGTATTTACACTAATGTGCTGGTGACCTATTTATGTGTAGTGTAGGTACAGAGGTGGAAAACCCCCTTTGAGTGATATGCTTCAGTGATGAGTTACAAGTGAAGGTATGTGGTTGATCCTGCACGTCTCCTGCTCCTCTCCTCTACCCCGGCTGCGGCCATCCCCAGGCTGGGTCCAGTGCCATGAGGAGGACTTTGTATTGTTGAAGGGCTACTGCTCTCTGTTCACTATTTTCATGACTCAGAGCAGGCTTAAAAAACATGCTAGGTAGGTCTTCTGTTATTTAGTGCTTTACAGCACTATAGGTTTTTTTTGTTCTTGGGAATTGTGTGGTGGGGAGCAGAATGACAAGGAAGTTTTGCAGCCTGCAGGGGATTGCATTGGCTTTAGTGCTCTATGTTGGACATCTCTCACAATGCCATGAAACTGGTTCATGACTGACTGGTTGGAAGAACAAGGGAGTGCTGTGCACATAGGCAATAGATGTCTATCCCTCCACAAGCAGCTCTGTGGTTAATGGAAATGGTAGGATTAGGTACAAAACTTCTGAGTGTAAAGTCTCAAAATCATGAGAGTCCCAGTCTGCACCACTGGTGACTACATCACATGATACTTCAAGTGACAGGGCTTGGAAGTTGAGGTGTCCGTTGCTCTTGTTGCTGCCCTTGGTTGTGTCTGGCCAAAGGTAAACATCTGTCTCCATTTCTTCTGAAATCACGCCTTTACTGGAATAGCTGAGTTGTTTGCTCATTGCAAAACAATTGCAGGGTTATAGTAAGTGTTCATGTTTGTTTGTGCTCCAGGTGTTAAAGAAGCAGGGCTTGATTCATGTGTCTTCTATAAACAGTTTGCAGGGCTAGGACACTGCCTTGTAGGTGATAAAATGGTAGTGTTGTTAAAACTGTTGGAGGAGCTAATAAACAAATTTGGTTTAGTCTGGAAATTCTGTCTGAATTTGCTGATAAACCTCCAAGCTATGTTATTTCTTCTCATACTGCAGAATTAGGGCCCTTTTACTCCAAGCTTCTATTTCAAGCTTTTCCACTTCATTTTGCCTTTTTGTTTTAGGCAAATCTCTGCTTGTCTATGCTTTGGTTTTCATCACTTCTAAAATGAGGATACTTTTTCTTAACTGTCTTCTAGGGAGGACTTGTTCTTTGTTGCCTCTGAAGTAGAAACTGCTTTGCAGATTTGAACAGGTCTCCAATAGCTAAATAACCATTTCTGTTAGAAGGGCCCTCTAACTTAGACTGAAAGGGAAATTTATGTGAAGCACTCCGTTGTGCCATCTTGTGGTTTCCCCTGTCTTGCTTGGTACATTAATTTGAAAGATGTTTCTCTTACCTTTAAACACAGCAGATTTAGTGCCAGCTCTTTTGATATCTGAGCACACATTTTCTGTGCAAACACCCCCCAACATTTCAACTAAAACTTTTCCTGATATCATCCTTTGCCATCTAGAAAATATGGAAATTGGCGACCCATAACAGATCAGGCTTGATTTTTTTAATGCTGTGTGATGGCCATAAGGATCAGTGAAAAGCTGTACTCTTCACAGCATGCCCATGGCAGGCAGGCTCACTCTCTGTCCATGGCTCACATAAGGGGACATTGTTGAGGCAGCAGTGATTGACTTCAGGAACGATAATATGCCAGCAGAGCAGCCCTTCATGGCGATGGCTGAGGTAGTTACTTGAGCTGTAGAGCTTGCCCCTGTATTGGGCAGGAGAGAATTGTATGAATGCAAATAACAGCTTGCCTTAGTGCTGCTGGTCTGCTCTGGGTTGTGTTTTGGTCTTTGGCTGGCCACACAGGCACCAGCAACTTAGGCAAGCCTGGGAATGTGTTCAACTTGGCTCAGAGAGGGAGAAATTTTGCGTGTGTGAACTGAAATGCACTAACCCTTTCAAAAAGGATCTTCTCCAGCTCCAAAGACTGAGTCAGTATTGGTGGATAAATAAGTAGAAATTTGGAACAGGAGTGAATAAGACTTGTCAATGATTTTATCATAGATGACACTTTAAAAGTAACCAAGACCAAATGGTGAGGGACAAACTCAACCTCAGACAACCGAGAGGGCTGTGTGGCTGAAGGGGGTGGTGCTGCAAGCCCTTAGGTCAGGGCTGAACTGGGCTGCTTTGCTGGTGTCAGCACTCGGCAGAGAAAGTCACCATATGCCAAGTGATACTACCATTTCAGATGATACAGCATACATGTTTGTGTTGTGCCTGAGCTAATCAGCCCTCCAAAAAGCCCTTCAGGATGTCAGCTAGCCTCTTTGTGTAGGGAGGCTCAGTGCTTTTGGCAGGAACAGCCTCGCTCAAAACCAGCTCTAACATCTCTAACATGGTGCTGAAAGGGGCCTTTTATCTAATCGAACTCCAGTTGCTTCAGGATGAAGCATTTACAACATCAGGCATGCAACCCGGGAAATGAATGGTCAATCCTATAGGGACCGAGAGACTGGATGCTCTAACAAGTATTGATTCATCCGCATTTTAACAAAACAAAAACTCTATTAGTGCTGCTGCTTTACCTCCCATTATTGTGTGCACATTGGATATTGAATCAGCAGTAACAATCTAAAGCTTATGGTAGAAATTATAAAGCAACAAATAAGGGTGGAAACCTAAAAATACTGATGTTCTGGACAATAATGGTAATGAGTAACAATAAAAATAGGGATGGTATAACTTAAGAGGGCTAGTATAACTATAGGGACTGTCTTTTGGATTCCAGGCATTCTCAAAATGATGGCTACCTAAATAAGAAAATGCGTTGCAAATGCATCCTTTCTCCAGTAAATTAGAATGAAAGAGACTGAATCTATTTTGAGGCTGACAAGATGGCAAGTGCTGGAAGAAAAAGAAACCACGGTGTAAGGAAAGGTACAGAGAGTGTGTTTTAAGAGGTAAAATTGCAACAGTTGATGAAAAAATTACCAAGTTAGTTGTTGGGGGGATTTTTGGGAGATTTTTTTTAAGTGTTTATGTCAATCAGTTTCCAGCAGAGAAAAACATTTGGTTAATCAATCATTTTTTTGAGATTTCAGTAGAGTGAAGTTTCAAAACATCTGTGGTAGTGAGTGGAAAAAGCATCATGCAACTTCCCACAGCCCATGAAGTGCTGGGATGATTCTGTTTTATTTCATGTTTAGTCATGAAGCCATATATGCTCACTGTGTTTTCCAGAACTCTATTCCTGGACATTTAAAAAAGGGCAGTAGTGTTTTAAAAAAGATTTTCATTTGCTTATGAATTTGAAACTGCTTTAAATATAGATAAGGTAACTTGAGTTGTTGTGGTCTGTCTGGCAAAACAGATGCAATTAGCACAGAGCTGAGTTGCGCTAATGATCTTCCCAAGAGTGACTGCTAGGTAGGGTGACTAGGTTAACCCAGTGCAACGCTGTTAACTTAATGTCCAGTGCTGAAATGGGTAATAAAGCTAGGATTTGACAATAAATCACAAATGCATCTGTATGTTTATGTTTTATTGATGTACTCAATGAAGATCTGTGTTCAAATTAATTTTATTTACTGAAACAGATTATTCTGGTAAACAGAAGATGACTTTGTAGGCCATGAGTCTCTGGACTAATAATTTGCAGGGTAGGTTTTTGGTAAAAGTTTCTGAATTTTAACTTGTTTTATGTATACTGTGAGCAGTGTAGGGAGCATTACAGAATTTGGAATGATAAAAACATTAGGAAATCAACTTTGGTATATGTGTGTGAATTGGAGTAATTTAAAATTCAAATCATAATCCTGTTTTATACTTGAAAAAGACAGACTGAAGCTGCTGTTAACTAAATATAATTCTCTTTTATCATTCCTTCCATGGAGCAACAGCCAGGTTATGTACCCTATATAAAATTTGCCTGAATGTGTTTGCTGCCTTCACATCAGTCACTTGCAAACCTTTGGCTTACAGGTGTGTTAAAGTGTGATTCAAATCCTGAGTCTCTTTCTTTACCCTCATGTGTTTATCTTTTGATGGGATCTTTTAACATTATTAACAACTGAATACTACTTGTGACCAAACAAACTGCTTATGAAGGAGCAGGGCTGTGACATGTTATGCGTAACACGTGAGATCATTTTCTTATCAGATGATAAGATGAATTATACACTTTGCCCAGCTGGCATTCCTGATCAGTTGGGAGCCAAGGAGCGCTTTATTCAGAGTTGTCCCTGGAATGAGGGGGTCTGCTTCTCTGAGTCTCTGGTTTTCAAAGTGATTTGAATCATGACACTTTTCCTGTACTCAAGGTTCCCCAGGTGCGAAATGAATATAACAGTGGCAGAACCTTCTCAGTAAGATGCTGGGGGATTGCTAGAGTAATGGTGGCTGCTACTGCTTTTTTAGTTTCTTTGTATGAAGAAATTAAAAATTTCAGGAAATCTGGATGCTTCTGAAAGCCCTAGATAATTGTGCAATTAAGCACACACTCATTATTCATGTCAGAGGAATGCACAGAGACCTGGATCTTCCTTCACAAAATTAACTTGCTTCTTAAAAGGAGACTTGAGCTGTCAGTGTGAAAGCACCTCTGGTGCCTCTGCCTTTGGCACCAGCATCATATTTCGCAAGGGAAGGAATAGAGTGATGTGTTGTTTTAACTAGTCTGTAATACATGTTCTGTTGCCCTTGCTGGTACTAACAACCATGCAGAATCCTATTGGCAGAGACACGGGTGAGCTGCTATCTTAATAGACATTATTTGTTTATGCATTGCAGAGTTATCGAGGAGAAGGTCACTGAAAACCGTTCATGTTTCACAGCTTATTCAGCAAGTCTCAAGTTGAATCAGGGTACAGGTTACTGTGTTTCTAAATATGAAGAAAAATGATGATGTTAAAATGCAGGTGTCACATAAAATTTTTAAAATATCAGGGAAAAAAATCAGAAAGCAGTAAACTAAAGCTGATCCTGTCAAAGGTCATGATGTATACTTATGGATTTTAACAACTGAAATTGTGATAAATACCTCCTCTTAGGCAATTCTGCCATTGTAAAAAAATAAATCTAGTCCTGCTGTTGTCAAGATGGGGCATTAATTTTGCAATAATAATTGACCTTGTCTTCAACTGATTTTACATGAAAATCAAACTCTTACTTGTTTGTGACAGTCTCAACTGTGAAAACTGTAGAAACCTCAGTGTTATTGGATTAGAGGGCTCAGGCTTTTTTTGTACCATTTTATTGCTCAATATTACCTATTTATCCGCTGAGTGGGAAGTATCATCTTTCAACAGTCCCCTCTGTGTATAAATGCATCTTAAGGTAAGTGGATATTTCAGCTTTGTTGATGTTAGATCTCTTTGGGATCATTAGTACATCTACCACAAAAATATACCCTGACAGGTGCTCTGTTGGAACATCCTTTTCCAACATAATTCTTAGGGCCTTCTGGCTACCTAGTTTGCACTTAACTTTGTTGTTTGGACTGGTCACATGTACTGTAATCATGTTAAATTCACCCTGTCAGTGCTCATAAAGTAACTTGAACCCATATATGCAAGCAAATGTTTTATAACAAGACTGTGCCATGCATTTCCTGCGGCCACCTGTCCCACTGTGGTGACATGTACATGAGCACTGATCTCTCTAATGCTGTAGGCCACTACCTAGAAGGTAATGTGGAAAGCGGGTCTTCAAAAGGTGTCCTTTTCCCTGACTATCTCACTTGTGCAGCTGAGATGTGGTGACCAGAAGCAGATCAGGAGAAGCTGTTGCAGCTGCTCTGCCTGTTGCCCTGGAGCGATTTTTTTAGCTGTAGGAGTGCAGGGAGGGTGCCTGATCACCTACCCCTGTTCAGAGCTGGGCAGCTTGTTTGTGAGTGAGTTTGTAAATAAGAGGGACACTCTTACTGATAGTGAAGCTATTTTGTGAGCACACAGGGGCATGATCTTTCCCAGGGGCTCCCAGGAGAGCGGTGTCCAACTGTGTTGTAGCTGCCCTGAGGAGGTGGGTGAGGGAGGGGAAACGTCAAGGTTTTATTGCTGGGGACACTATGCTTGTGCAGTGGAAAAACCCCTTGGGTGGGCCCTTCCCCTTTCTCTTTGTGCTGGATTGTGGAAGACATACTTGGGATAGGTGCAGCCAGGAGGAGAGCAGGAGAGACTGTTTCTCTCCTGCATGTGAGCAAGGAGATGAGGCAGGTCTGTCTGACAGGGCCTGGGTGTGCCAGGCAGCATAAGGGGATCCAGTGAAGGGTTGAGCCTTACAGGAGGCACTGGTTGTTATACAGGGGTTTGGCTCTGCATCAGTGGTAGCCAGAGCACTAGGTCTAACACATCAACCCCGAAACAATCTGCTAATATCTGACACTCATGCTCTTAGGTTTTAGCAACATGGGATTAAACTGAGATGCTAAAGCTGGAATCCAGTCTCTGAAGTGTTTGAACAGCATTTGGAGCTAGGTATTGGGTTGGCTTCTTAGTCTGGTTCTCCCTCTCTGAGTGAGGAACATGGTTTTTCTGTCAACCTGATCATCTAATAATGGATATTTACTGAGCAGAGCTGAGTTCAGAAGGTCCTAGCTGTGTGAAAACCTCTGCATGGAGTGTGGGATTTTGATGCTGGTGTTCAAATAGAGTTTGGGGTGTTTTTTTTGGTTTTTGGGTTGTTTGTTGTTTTTGTTTTTGTTTTTTTTTCTTTTTGGTCTGGAAAAAGATGTAGCCAGTAGTAAATAATTCTGTAGGCAGGTAAATCAACAAGGAGTACTGTAGTTTTGCAAGATGAGTCATCCGTCCTGCATAGCATAAAATCTGTGAGTGGGATGTGCTACTAAAGATTGGAGTAATATGATATAGAATAATTATATTTTGATTGGCAGTAGCTTGCAAAATACTTGTTTTCTTCCCAGAGTTACTGGTCTGACTAGTCTAAATGCATTTTTGATGGAGAAGAAATGCAGGTGATACCAATGAGAAATTTTTGCATTCTTACTCTAGAAATGCACCAAATGTGTCCAAAAGAAAATGTTTGCTTACAGTCTCTTATGTCACCAATAACATCATGCTTATCTTGTGGGTTTTTTACCTTTAAGTACATCCTATGTTCCTGGTAGGAATTCTTATCCTTGTTTCTTTTTAAGATGGCACTAAGATTTCTATTACCAGTTCTTGAGAGATTGATTAAATAAATTTATTCAGGTCAATGATGTGCTAACTAGTTTATAGTTTATTAGATTGCAGCAGTCTCTTCTCTGTGTTCTACTGGATCTGATCGCAGTTTTGCTTCCTTCAGTGTATGACAGCAAAGGGAGTCTATGCTCTCTCTGCTAAAGGTGCTTTCCCTCTGGATTTTCCTGGAGAAGAGTCTTTAAAAATATTAAATATTTCTTACAAATTCTATACTTTTCTTTTTTTCCAATAGGTGTTGGCATCATGTCGGGCATTTCTTTTAACATCTCGGATTCCCACCAAGGTAAAATCACTGTGTTTCTTAACTATTCTGGAGTTTTAGATGCAAATAAAAGTTACATAAACTAAGTAGCAAACATTTAGCATATTTTAGTTATACCTGTACGTTTGTTTAAAAAGAAAATAATTGAGGGATGATAAGTTACATGGTCTTGAGTTAGCATGTTGCTTCCATTAGTGTATGCTTTAAACGAATTTGTCAGTACACACACACATATATATACACACATGCACACCCCATTTCAGAGGAATTTTAACTTCTAGAAGTGCAGGTGGCTGAAGAGTTATGTTGTAAACTCCAACTTGAAGAACTGTGAGATGAGCCTGATTATCTTTACAGAGGGACAGTTTATGTGCAAACAAGCTGATGGCATTATTCCCTCTTGAGTTTGTAGTGTTAAATAGGATTATATTTGATTTGGAGGTAGAAACTTTGTTGAATTCTATTAAATTCTGATGTTTTCTTATGGTTTCTGTGGTTCATTTTGAAAAGCATCTTGGCAACCTGCCTTGCCAATGTTGGGGAATTATTTTTTCTATCCCTGTGGCAGTTCATAATGATTGTTGTAGCAGAGAAAGATAATTTCCGTATGAATAAAAATGACTGATGTGGAAGAACGTCTCTTGTCCAGCTTGGAATCAGTGAATGGGAACTTCGTACATGTCCTATTTTGTTGTATTTTACAAATAAGTGTGTCAAGTGTGTGCGTGCTTTATAGAAAAACCAGAACAGTAACTTGAATAGCTGATACCAAATTTTCAGTTATCATCACTGACAAATGTGACCATGCTTACTTACAATTTGAAGATGCTGACTAACAGGTAGAATGACTGTGTCTTGAATTGCTGCTGAAATTTATTTTGCTCAGTTGATCACCTTGTTCCTGCAGCACAGTTTTCTCTGGTTGGTTGTTGGCTTTGGATCACTGCAGTTTTCAGCCAGGGCTCTTTAAGGCAGTGTTTAGTGACTGCTTGCATGGAAATATACATACAGTTAGTGAAGAGCTCAGAAATCAGTGCAGTGCAGCAAAGCCATTGTAATTCATCAAAAAGCTCTTGAAGATGGGGCTTGGAACACTAAGTGATAACTCTATGTCTAGTTCAGTGTTTCAGACAAATTTCGGGACTCCTTTTATTAAATAGTTTTACATAGTTGAAAAACTTGGTGTTGTTTTAATGAAAATCTAGAATATATATTCTGTACTAATAGAAGTGTGACTTAAGTGATACCACAGAGAAGGAAGATGATGAAAAAATGCTTACAATTTATGTTTAAGTCAACTTTGTATATCTGAACAATTATTAGGATGGTTGAAAATGCATTTCTAGCAGAGTGAGTGAAACTTAACTGAATTTTCTAATGTCTGTAGTGTTTTCAAAAACTACTCAGAAGCTTTCTGAGCCTGAGAACTTCCAGGCAGGCAGTAACTCCTAGAAAGACAGCTGAGAACATTCAGCAAGGACAATTATTTCTCTCACAAAATTGAGGGGGGACCTCTAACAAAATTGAGAATGCAGAGATGGCCAGTTCTGAGCGACTGTTGTTGCTACATTCAATTCCAAACTTCACTTTTCCTGAAACAAGAGTTTTGAGATGTATCTGCTAAACAAGGATCAAAGTTGAATGGATTTACTCTTGATTAACTACAATAGCAACTCACTCTATTATCCTTAGAGCAAAGATACTACAATGGCCACCTCCTAACTCCACAGTCTGGCCCAGTCAGTTCATCCCCACTAATCTAGGTGGGCTTATAGGGAAGGAAGGGCAGTACGTAAAACCTACTAGTTCTTGCAAGAGTCTATATAAAACATAGTTGCAGCATTAGTAAATGCTGGATATGTTATCAAGCCCACAAATAAGCGTATAAAATATTTGTGGCAATGTAATTCAGATTTGTGATTGTATTTCTAAAGAAACTTTAAGTTTTGGTTGAAAAACCTGAAAACTAAAATAAATTGTGTAGGTAACTGTAGGGCTCCTAAACAAAAGGCATGCATAGCCTTTTGAGAAGATTTTTAAAACATGATTTTAGGTAGTAAACAAGATTATGCTTTTTAAAACCTTGTAAAAATTATTTCTTAGTTTGAGGTATATGATGTTTAGAATGTGTTCTACCTTTTTGCTGCAAAGCAGGGACTGTAAATTAATATTTTTAAGTAGAAAAATGAACCAAAAAATAACTGTAGAGATACTGCCGCATTTCCTGGTATTTGTTAATTCTAGTCAAAAGGATTTTTGCAAACTGAATTCTTGAATCTGGATCTCTCTAAAATTTTCTCAGGAATAGAAAAATATTTTTGATTGTGTGTACATGTGAATATGTTTGTATATACAAAGTACAATGTCAAAAGAACATTGAATCTGATATGTAAGTAATTTTCAAAATACGAAGGATTCCAATCACAGAAAATTTCCTTGTAAAATGTCATTGTGATTTAGGTAAACAAATGTTGAATAGTCTCATATCTCTGATTAATTTGACTGACACTGGAGAAAAAGAGCTTTTCTTTATGTCTTGTCTAGCTTACTCCAGTAGCCAGCAAGAACTGCTGTGGATTTTCTTGTTGTGTATGTGTGTTTGCTTTTTTATGTGTGGAAGTTGCTTGTTTGCTTTTGTTTTGCTTTTGTTTTGTTTTTGTTTTGTTTTTGTTTTGTTCTTGTTTGGTTTTCTTTTTCTTTCTGGTCTGAGAGAACTACACCGGGCCATGTCATCACAAAAGATTGTCAGTTTTAGCTTCAATGTAAAGCACTGAAGTGAATGCTTCACCCTTGGGAAAATGTAAGGTGTCCGTGTGGTCTCTGGGAAGATGCTTGGGCTGGCTCTTCATCTCCTGCCTCAGTTCCCTCTGCTTGCTTGTTTCGAAACCAGATGCAGTGATGCTCTGAAACTGCCTGTCTGCTGTGGATGCTGCCCCCACAGCAGAATGTGTGAAATGAAGCACATGAAGTCTCAAAAACTTCAGAATAAGGTTCTGTTACAAAATTAGGTCTTTGGCAGAAGGTGAAGTTTGCACAGAAATGGGAGGGGTGCCTGAATCTTCTAATGCTGCCAAATCCTGAGGGCAACTGAAAGGAAAAGGATTCAGAATACAGAGACAAATAACAAAGAGTCAGTAATAACAAAAATTTTCTAGAAAGCTTTTTGCTGGTTGCTATGGTTGGAACCAGTACCTCTGTCCCTGACTTCTTGATGTGCTGTTGCAGCCTTTACAAGTAAGCAGTCTTGAGAGCTGCATCTGAGTTTGCCCACTTCAGTGGTCATTCTGGGTTGACTTTTTAAAAGATTGACACAAATACAGAAACAGAATAATATGGTGTTTTCCAGTTAGCCTGGGAGCACCCTGACTGTGAGTGTAGGATAAGATAAAGTACAGGAAACTTCGTGCAATTCAGACAGACTGCTCAGTTACAATGGTTTTAATGGTAACTAAAAGAAAATGACCAGGCTAATGTCTTGCCCTGTAGTTACGGCTCAGTCCAATAGGTTTGTTTCTTTCTGTATATCTCAGCTGCCTAGATGTTTGTCTACACTGTTGTGAATTCAGATCTTAGCATACTCCCTGTAGCCCTAGATTTGTCTTTTCCCACCTTCTTCTATGCTTTCATTTGGATTCAGTATGCTCTTCTCTGCCTATTCTGCTTGTCATCCTAATACCTCACTCAGACAAATCTAGTGTATTACTTCCTCTTATACTTTCAGACATGCTAAAGCAGCCTCGAGCATTTACGTGTTTTTATCTGTATCTCTCTATGTACTTATATATGGTATTTTTATTCACATATATAAATGTGCAGCTTTAGCTTCTGTGCAGTAAAATTTTTCACATCTATGATCAGTGTAACTAATGTAATTAATGAAAGAATAATTGTGAAGCTGTAAGGATTATAATTAATGATTATTCAGTCACAGGAGTACGCATCAGTAGGGTATTGTATTAATGATGCTTTTTATAGTAAAATGTTGTCATAAAATTTAGACTATGCTTATGTGCTTATAGCATGCAGTAAAATGCCTGATGTGGTATTCCTATGACCCCTAGTAATAATTTGAACATGTAACAAGCAAATGTAAGTAATCTTTTAGTGAAATATGTAATCAGATAAGATATTAGCAAGTACTTGTGTCAATTACAGAAACTGATGTCAAATATCAGTAGCCTTGCTCAAGGTTTTCTTAACCTCATTGAGAAGCATTAGTGCTCTTGAAAATAAGATAATGTTTACATTAATGTGGCATTTTCTTTTCTAATTACAGTTAGAACTAACTTTCAGTTACTTGGAAATCCAAGGAGTAACTTCCAGTAAACCAGGCCAGGTGAGTATATTCTAGATAAAAGATACTTGTTTGCTTATTGCTAAATATGTTCCTGTCAAGTAGGTAATGCCTCTAGCATGCAGGTGTCCCCATCCACTAAACACACTGTGCATTGCATTCTTGCATTCATGATGCTCTAAAGTCTTAACAAAAACAATAAGAATTGAAAGGGTCAGTTTTAGGAATGTGTTGTGCAGTGGGATGATGATGAGAAATAAATTAGGTTTTTCCTAGTTCAGTATGGTACAGGTTTTCATATGTATCATAAGTGGATATTTTTCTCAGAGATAGTAAAGGAATGGTGACTAGTATGCAATCTAGTATGCACCACACAAGCTGCAATGGCTTTTGTGGTGTATACCTTTATGGGGAAGCCAAAAGCTACTCTTAATGTTGCAGGCAGAAATACTTTGCTTTCAACTATTCTTGGTACCATTACTGTATACAACACAAAATATATTTGACAGCAAGTTACATGCCAAAAAAAAGTGAATGTCAAAGAGAAGTTGCTGAAAGAAGAATGCCTTTAAAGTGTTTTTAATTCATAAAATGAACATGTTGACAAGATTTGACAGTTCAATTGTATCAAAGTCTTCATGTGTTTCATGTGTGTTTGGCATTTAAACAGCTTTTTAAGAATAGGAGCGCCTAAGACAGCATTTGAACTCTGAAAAGCTCCTATTGTATTAATATGTCATCCTTCTAACTTGTCTTTTAAGGCTTTCCTTAAAGGAGGAAAGAAAAAGGTTCAGGTGTTTTAATGGGGAGACATTTAGTAAATTCTGCGGGTTTGTGTCTTTTTTTCATTAAGGTACTAAAATGTCAGGGCAGCTATTGCTAATTATTCCTGGAGGCATAGGCAGTCACTATTGTAGTGCAGTGTACAAGAGATTTTCAGTAGCCTCACTGAGCATACCATTTTCCAAAAGTATTTTTAAGGTTTTTCGTATTTACATTAATTTGTGTTTTAAATGAGTAAGGCTTATAGCTGAAAGCAGGCAGAATCCTGGATTATTGCTTGTGGGGCAAATGGTATTGTTGCAGTTTTCCTGCAAACAGCATGTTATAGCGGTAATACCAGAAGGGTGTAAATTTGTGCTAGGCATCTTGCAAAAAGCCATGCAGAGCTTCCCACTGTAAGGTAAGTGAACAAATGGACAGAGTACTATAAGATAATGTTATGTTAATATTGATGAAAACAGTAGTAAGTTTCCCACTCATTCATCATCAGGGAATGATGGCAACAGGTTCAGAAAGGAGTTGAATGGATGGTAAAAGGTGTGAAGATTCTCAGTATGCTTTAGGGATAATACAACCTCTTCTGGGATTATCCTGTTGATGTCCCTAGACATGTATTAGGAACAAAAAGAGCTCTAAGAACCAGTTTGAATAAAAAGCAATCCTCTGTAGCATATGGCAGAGTATCCCCTCTTCTACTGTCTATCTACACTTTATATTCCTAATTTTACTTTCTTACTGTGCATGCATAGCTCCTCATCTAAAAGAGATTATGACTTGGACTGTGTTAACTATTTATGTTGGAGTAAACAGAAACATTGCATTGCTTTCTGTGATGCAGCCAAAAGCAGCAGCAGTCCTGATGTGTCAGTCATACCATAATCTGATTTGATTCTGAACACTCCATATCTAACAGAGAAGGGGTTGCAAAAGGCTTTTTTTTTCTCCCTTGCCTAAAGCTCGCATCCCCCAGGCAGCGGGACTGTTGTGTTGGCTGAGTTACTGCTTCATCTGAACTGCGACAATGTATCACCACAGCATTTTCTTAAACGGCACAGAACAAAGCAGTAGAGCTTTTCCAGAGGATCACAGCCATTAAAGACTTTTACTTTTTGCTGGAGGAAACAGGCACCCTGCTCATTCAATAGTTTCCTGTCAGGCTGCGTTTGCTGCTCCTGGTGTTCTGGGACGTGTTTCAAAAGAGGACAATGCTGTGAAAAGTTCTTGGTTTTCAAAGTGTCAGCTGAGGTCAAGATCCTTTGAAAATTGTGTTCCCATGGGAAGCAGGACACTGTTAGAAAAAGCAAAGTTTGAGTATGGGGACCTTATACATTCAAGAACAACTTTCAGAAACTTCACCTGGTGCATTGCTGTGTTATGTCTTAAAGAATAACAGATTCCTACCAGCATGCAAAACTTTCAGCTGGCATTCAAAATACTCTCCTTTTTAAATGCATGTGAATTACATGATATCCAGTTTCTCACCCTCTTGCACTGCTATTTATAGTTGATTATGGAAACTGAGAAATGCAGTATCTCCATGAAGATGGCATCTTCAGAGGATGTGAACGAGGTGCTTGCGCACATTGGAACCTGCCTCAGGAAGATATTCCCTGGACTCTCACCAGTGTAAGTATCTTTCAGGATACCTCTAGTGGGAACAGATTGTGTGGAAATGGTGACAAGCCATCACTTCTTGTCTGCTGGTCTCCCCACCCTGACCTCAGATATGCACTGAGGATATCAGAAACACCTTGAGACAAGCAGTAAGCTTTTGTCCAGGTGTATGGCAGAACCAGGAGACAGTGCAGAGCACAGGTAGGTTGTGTGTGGTCTTGTAGCATTGTAAGAGCCTTTGGTTTGAAGGGGGTGCAAGTATTTGAAGTCTTTAGTTTTCATTTTACCTTGTTGCCTCTCTAGCCTCAGGTATTTTGTGGGTTCTGTCTTTTTGTTGTAATTTGCTCCTTTTTTTGTTCATTTTATTTGCTCTCCCCCCAGAAGTAAAATCAGAGTTGGGTGAGGAAGGAGAAGTTCCATTTACTTCTACTGTTTGTGAAACAATTCACGATTGTGACCCTAGTTAGTGTAGTTCTTCAAAACTGAGCCCTGGGCAGTTATACTTTCCATGGTTTAACTGAGTCCTTGAATCATAAGTCCTCTTTTTCTGACTTTCTTTTTTTTTTTCTTTTTTTCTCTTTCTTTTTTTTGGTGTTGCTCATGCCTTTCATTTTCTCTCTTACCTGTGCCTCGATTTTATCATCTTGCAGCAATTCTCAGTAGTTTTTCTTCATTTTCTTTCTTCTCTCTGTCATTGCCTCATCTTCACTCTCACCAGATCATACAGCTCTACTTTACTCCCTTCAGCTCCTGGTTTTCAGTACTGTTAGAGAAAATAGGCTGTGGAAAAGTTTTTCCAGACATGCTGATTTTTATAAGTGAACTTTAGTACCAGACCTTAGATGTCAATGATCAGGCTAAACTTACATGTTGTATTTTGGTTGCATGTCTCTATTATTCACCTTTCCTGTAGGTGGAGTAGGAAATGAAGTTCATAAACTTTGGATGGCAGCTGGTTTGTTTTGGTTTGGGTTTGGTTTTTTGTTTGTTTTTTGTTTGTTTGTTTGTTTTTCCTGCTTCCAATTTCCTCTTTGTCATTTTTATTAACTGCCTTAATAGAGATTGAGCTCTTCTTTCAAAGAGCATGCATACAACGGAATATTTACGAGCAGGTTTGCTATAAAACCTTAGTAATGGTGTGAGAATTGCAGACAAAAAGTGAGGAGGGCTGCACGGTTGTGTGCTTGTCTGTTTATGAAGGCCTTGAGCGTTGTACATGTTGTCTGTATACTTTCTTGAGAACATTGCTGAAGCATTTGGGGTAGCTGTATGGAGTGCTGCTTCCCAGAAAAGAAACCAAGTTGTTTCCTCTCCTCTCAGATGGTACAGCTTTCTAAAATGAAGGCACTGGAGTTGTGCAAATGATATAAGACCAGAACAGGCAAGAAGGGGGATGCAGTTTCTCCCGTTATTATCACTTATTCATTCTCTTCCACTCTGCCCCCCCACCCCTCAGTCCCTCATCCTTCTTTATGGAATACTGCAATTTATGAGGCATTCTTGTCATTCAGAAGAACAGGTAGCTTATTTCTTGAAAGGCAGGAAGAGATTGTGTTTCTTTTTTGTCTAGGGAGGAAAAATGCTACCAAATTACAAAGACTGGAGCTGGTTATCAAGAGGGTAGCCTCGAGGCCAGATGTAGCTGCTCAGCTCTTTGCACCATGGTACCTTTTCTGCATAAAAGCAGAGTACATACAGCAGTGGTTTCAGGGTAGCCATTAATACCACAGCTCTCCCCTGTTTTGGGCATTCTGGTGTTAGATGAGGGCTGCAGATCTCCTGAGCTTGAATGATCCTGTGCTGGTTTAACGGTAAACCAGCAGGAGAAATGAGCCCAACTTAAAAAGAGATCACAAGTCAGAGTTACAATTTAATAAAAACTTACAATAAATACAGTGATACAGAGAACATTTGCATTTTAACTCACAAAAGAACAGATGTATAATGCAGCATGCTGGGGCACAAACAGAATGGTATTTGTTAGCCCCTGTGCTGAGTGCAACATGGTCCCCCTAAATGTAAAGTAAAAGGAAAGGAAAACCTGTTGGTGAGGATGATGGTTGCAGTCTGGTCGAGACTGGCATTTGCAGACCTGTTGAGGTTCTGGTCCTCCTCCAAATCTGACGAATGGTACCAGAAGTCCCAAAACCCCAAGGTTGTATTTGCTCAAGTTTAGGCGGGAATGCCCAGTACCTCCCCCCAGGATGGGGAGTTTCCCAATGGGTGATTTAACTCCGTGAGTCATGGAATATTTTTTGAATCATTGATGAACTAGGTCGTTGCAACTGCCTATTGTGCTAGTCTCTAATAGCCCATTAGCAGACATGACCCCCAGCCTGGGTGTGAAGATGCTGATGCCTCCCCAAAGGGGAGTTATCATACACTGGTGTGGAAACAAAGAAACACACCCCTGTCTCACAGCGTTGGTTAACACTCAGCTTGCAGCCTGAGGGGTCAGGTGTGCCCTGGGCAGCTGCTTCAAATGATCCATTATTAACAGGTCATGAGACATGACATATATGGTGTAGAATACACAGTTTTGGTTACACCCACACAGTGATAAACTGGTCCTGGCCACTGTAACTAAGACACATACAAAAGGACTTTGTTATTCCAGTAGTCACAGGGTTAAACAAAAAAGAGAGAGACGGAAAAAAAGAGAGGAGAGGCAAATAAATGTTACTTCTGCTGGGCTGCAAACAATGTGTGCAACTTTTAGGTAGGAAAATGAGTTGTATTAAAAATGGTAATTCTTCCTCATTTAAAAATATTCTTAAAATAAAAAAGATTTATATGTTTAAGAATACTTTTAAAACTATGAATTATGTTTTCCCCCTCTTCTACATCTAGGAGGATTATGAAAAAAGTAACTATGGAGCCTTCAGAAAGACTGGCTAATCTCCAGGCCCTGTGGGACAGTCAGACAGTGACAGAACTTGGACCTTGTGGTGAGAATGAATTTAAATGCTCAAATATAAAAAGGGTGGAATTGCAGTGTCAGGAAGTTTAATTCTATTTCTGGCAGAATCTTGTAAAGGTGTAATTAGTTTTAAGGTGTAATTAGTATGAAGCAGACTTCTGATTGGTGGATGAAGGCACTATATTAAGCTTTCTTGCAACTTACCAGGCAAAGATAGGATAGTCTCAATTTCTTTCATGAGCACAATGGACACTCTTCTGAGTCAGAAAGAGAGTAAGTTTTGAAAAACTTGATCTTTAAGTATGAAAGTATCCTTTTTGCTTGTTTTACTAGTTTGTTATGCTTGTTTGCTTGTTTTATTTTTATGTTAAGTACTCCCTTGGGGTTTTTTGTAGGAGGCTTTTCACAGATGTATGCTTGTGTTTGTGATTGGCTTGGATTTCCTTACAGAGAAGAAGTACAGTGGGTAAGTACATGTCTTGTTTTGAGTTTCTTTTCAGTTAACTGTACAAATGATGAAAGAACAGGAAAATCTTAGTGCTTGAGAAAACCCATCTGTAGTTCTATAAAGCGGTATTTGATGATGTGTTTTTAACAGGATGTTGATACAATTTACCTGACACAAGATACCAGAGAGTTGAATTTGCAAGACTTCAGCCACCTTGACCACAGGTAAATCATATGCAGTAATGATGCTAATATTAATAAAGTGGGGTAGTCCCATAGCTGTTACTGGATTGTGTAGACCTGTGAAATGACCATCTGTAGCATTTTTAGTTTTCGGCACAAAGCTGCTGGTTTTGCACAAAAGCCCCGTGGAAACCACATTTCATTCAGGAGCCTGAGAAGATAAATACATTTTTTTATTGGAAGCCCTCCAAAAAGTTAGCAGATAGATACTATTCCTGTGATGGTGGATATGAAGCTCAAATTCAAAAGATAAAACATGCAGCTACATCTGGTGGGCAAAGCAAAAGAGGAAATTATGCAGTCTTTACTTATGCAGAATCTTTTTCTAATAATGTACACAGTAAAGGAAATTAGTTTTTGTCAGTGAGTCAGTAAAAGGTTTAAGTCATTCAACTGAATTCTAGCCAGTTGAATCTTCACTTATAATAGATGGCATCAAAAATGTGTACTTCTAGAAAGGAACTAATTGAGGATAATTTTACTAGGAGATGCTGAAACTTAACTAAATGTTGTGTTTAGTTTACTGAATTTAGTTGGCTGAGAAAATTGGAATCTAAGAAGGTTGAATCTGAAGATATTACAAGTAGAAGAAAATATAGGAGGGAGTCTCAACTGCAATCCATCATGATTCAAGGAAAATTACAAGTTTAAGGAACTATAAATAAGATAGAGAAAATGTTTGTTTCTTTGGGAAAGCCCCATGAAAGAATCTATCAGGGGTACAAGGTTAGAATATTTTAGCAGGAAGGCTGAACTTGGATGTAGCTAAATAAGAGTATTTTGCCACAGCATTCTTTGCAGTTTTAAGCTATATAGTGTGTAAACTCACAAAATACCCCATTCACATACTTATTCAGCTTCTGTGATGGATTTTCACATCTGCACTAAACCCCATGGCAAAGTTACTGAGCAGTATCAGTGTTGACTAATTCAGCAGTAACTGGAACAAAACTACAGGGCTGCAACCAGTGCATGACAGAGGTAGCCAGACTCTTTCCTTGCTTAAGCCTTGCTGTAAGAAGATAAGGGGAGGAATACTATTCAGCACATGCAAATGTGGGACAAGAATTTAAGAATACTTTACATAATTATTGCAAGTTGGAAGTGCCGAGATGACTGTGGGGGGCATTCTTGAGAAAGTGACTTGCAGATACTCAGCTTCAGTCGAGATTAAATATTTTAACAATTTATGTGGAGTGAATAATATTACTTATTAGGAAAAAGTAGGTAGAAGAAGTGTTTTAAATATTTAGAATATCTCAGCTGGTTCACATGAGTTTGGCTATTGGAAAACAAAATTAGGGGTTTGTTGCTTTACAAAAGCTTTTAATTGAAGTATATCTTACTAAACTGATGTCACTGAAGAAATGTATTTGTGTTGTTAAGACAAGTCTTTATTAAATGTCTCATGATTGTCTAAGTCCAAAGAGTCAAAACTATATTGGAGCCATTTACATGCTGTAGAATTTATCTTGTGACAAGTTTCTACATGTTGTGGACTGAACTAAGGGACATTTTGGATTGAAATTTCAAGAAAACTATCATTTTTAGAAAGCCAAAACCTTAGGTTATTCACTAAAAATGCAAATTAGGAATTGAAATCCCAGTCAGTTCAAGAATGCTTATGAGCATTTTGCAATATATTTAGGATAGTGAGAATGCTACAAATTCACAGTGTGCCATTATGCTTTAGATTTTGAGAACTGTTGCATATCTTGTCCATCTATTTTTGGGATTGTGAAACCTATGAGTTTATGTTGTGGAGTAGCTGTGAAGCAAGGTAGGAAGGGTAGATCAGTTCTCTAAATCTAGGGGCTATTCATTGCAAAAATAAACAATTTGTGTTTACCCAAGTAAAGCATTTCTGTTAAAGGTCAACATAAGATGGCATGAATTATAGATGAATTTAAGTTCCCAGAGCATCATAGCATGGTTTGCTGCATGGGAACATGACTTCTGAGGTTTTATCTAAGTTATGTTGTGCTGTGAACCATATAATTGTTTAACAACAAAAAAAGACTCCAAGTGAAAAGGGCTTACTTAATTCTCTAGCATGATATTCATCCGTGTAGCATATGTTTTAGCTTTTTTGGAAATTCAAAAAATTGTAAGAAAAGTGTGACTATTTAGACTATTTTCTTTGTACTGTTTAGATTTCTTGCCATCTTAAATACACTGGGGGACAGAGATGTTGAAAAAACGTGAAGGCATTAGAGAAGCTTGAATGTTACTGAAGCTTGGAGAGATTTTCTGCATTTCAGAAGAACAGAATCTGTTTTCATTTAAAATGGCACAGATTTTTATAAATATTACTTTATTCTGGGTGGTAATTTAATAAACTAATGAATATAAGCAACTCAATGTAACATAACGAGGGAATGTTATGAGAAAGCCCTGCTTTTGGAACTGGTCATTATCTTTCTTTCACACCATGTTGCAAAAGAATTCAGCTCATTGCTAATACCACATCTAGAGTTTTAATAGAATACACTAAATAAAGCAGTGTATAATTTGGAAGAGAAAAACTCAGTAACAAGAACACTGAGGTTAAGCAAGCTTTAAAGCAAGAGAAGGAGTAGAGGTGAATTCCTAAAAGGCACCCTCATTGGTCAGAACTGTCTTCAAAAATTTGAACAAAAATGAAAAAAATGATGCCTGTCCTTAAAATCAGATGGTAGAATCTTATAAAGCAAAGTTTCTAGATAGTTTCTAGCTGCAGCAGGACAGGCATAGGTTCCACTGTCTGCAGGCATGTTGGGCGGAAGGGGGAAGGGGTGTGTGGAGTGGGGTTTGCCACTGGTGTTACTGAAGGGTGCAATATCTGTGCTTGCTAGAGGTTTTATCAAACAGGCCTTGAACATTGCAGAAGACTAAACTATTAAAAAAACATTGTTCCAGCTGGATGGGACTATTTTAAAACAAATCAATCCAGCTGACTAGCAAGTTCTCATCTTTAAATATTTCTTGGAAGTGTCATAGCTTTCCCACTAATTCTGAACACCTGTTGTCCTTCAGTAGTTTCCCTCCCAAACCAGGGAAGAAAAGGGGAGAAAAGTCGGGCTTAAGGCAAGTTATGTCTGCAGCCACTGTCCTGCCCAGAAGTTACTGACTTTTTGATAGCTCTTCAAGCTAGCTTACCAGCTCCCTGGTAGTATAAACACTTAAAAGACAGTGATCCCTGATCATAGTCCCTCTGTTCCTTTGAAGGAACTGGGCTACTGCTGACAGCTGAGGTACAACTCCTGGTGTTGCCTTCTGCCTCTTTTGGGGGTGGTGGTGCACAGCATGAACAGCTCTGCTCCTCCAGTGTGATGGTGGTACTGTCAGCCTGTCCAATACTTACCCTGTAGCATTCACCACCAGCTGTGGCTGCCTGATTACCACTGGGTGGCTAAGCCAAAATTTCACCTGAAAAATTTCTCTGACGTTCATTCCACTTTGAAGGGAAAGGCACTGGCAAGAGGGACATGATAGTTGCTACTTCATTACCACCTTTTTGGTCTTGCCAGACCAGAGAGAAGGAGCAAACCTCTATGTGAACATTCCATACTCCCCTCCCATAGATGGTTCCTCCCTGCCCAGCCAAGGGGGAAATACCTCTGGGTTGTTAGTTGTTCTCATCTAGCATTTCGCCAGTTAGCTATTGCTTTACATGGCGATAAAGCGTGTCTGTGTAGGAACAAAACCAACATGGTAGACAGAAATAAATCCATACACTTCATGCAGCTACTAAGTCTTTCCTGTGCCAGTGGAAATGAATTCACTCCAAGACTTAATATGTGCGCTGTGAACAAGATGGAAAGATAGCTTAGTACTTGACGGGACACCACACAAGTTCCTCGGCAGGAGTGTGAAAACAGTCAATTTGCATGAGCTTCTCGGCTGGTGGGCTACTGTCTTTTGCCACAAAATGCTGCACCTTCTTACTGTTACCTTAGTGATGGGCTTGTGCTTTCAAATCTAGCAACTGCAGTTCCCAATATAGCCTACTGAATGCTGTTCTATGTGATGTTGCTTTGTCTCTTGACTTTGCTATATGTTTAACAACCACTCTGAAGTGTCTGAACGTTTGTAGACGAAAACTGAAGGGAAGAAAGAATAAAAAGAAGATGGGAGAATGGGATGGTGTATTTAGTGCCAACCTGTGTATATCCTGAATGAAGAGCTGGGGAAGGGTTGGACTGTCTTGTAAAGGCCAATAATTTTAAATTTCTTCCCGTAAAATCTGGGGCTTGAATGCCACTGTTTTGCTTGTTTGATAAGTATATTGCAGTTCCTTATTTCACTATAAAAACAAGGGCTTTTTAAGCAGCTGTTAAGCTTCTATCTAGGTGTACATATGTATTTAATATGTAGCATCAAAATGATCCAGTTGCTGATCTTCTAAATGGTGTGATAGTGCTTGATGAATAATTCTGCTGGGGGGTGGTGTACAGACATGACATTTATCAATGCCTGTTATTGGAGAAACTGAACAGAGGGAGAGCTGATCATGTTAAGAGGCTTGGAATGAAGAAAATGGAAATAATTTAGAATTTCATTTGTGAAATCCCTTTTACAATTAAGGAAGGTTTGTGCTGAATGTCGCATTATCCTTTTGCAGGTCTCCTGCTTCCTGGGGGAATTTAACTATAGAGTTGGGAAAGGAGGTGTTCTCTAGAAGCATTCAGTCATGGAATTATATTAAATCATCAGACTGCCAAAAAGCTTTTTAGTGTCATGCTAAATTATAATTAGAGGTGATTAAGAAGCTTAAACATGTCACAGGCTGAAGAAAAAGTTATGCTAAAAGTAGGAATGGCAGCCCAGACAAATTCCTGATTTTAAAATTCACGATAGAACAGATGTCAGTTGGCCAGTCAAAAATTTGTATTAAAATAAGAGAAAGACACAACTGCTGCTGTTGCTGCTTTTTTAGAATGCAGAACTTTCTATAATGGGAGTGGTAGGCAATTAGCATTGCAAAAGTATGGGGAATGAGATATGGAAGAACACTTAAGAAATGGTTTCAAATCACAACTATATGAAATGTGTGTAAAAGTGTTTTTCTTTTTCTAGAGACTTAATACCTATAGTTGCTGCTCTGGAGTATAATCAGTGGTTTACAAAGCTGTCCTCCAAGGATCTGAAATTAGTAAGTAACAAATTTAAACCATAAACCTGCTTCTATTAGGCTGTGCTCTGTTTTAAAGGATGCTTTTACATTTTTCAAGGTGAAATTTTTTGGGTGAATGCAACTGGGCAATCTGTTGACCATTTTTTTCCCCTTAATTATTTCAGGAAAATATAAACTGTTGGATTCTCAATTCATACCATAAAAACACTGCTAAGAGTCAGGTCTTATAAAAATTTCAAATAATAAAGTTTGAAAACTTCATTGGTGATAACGGTAGCCCAGTAAACTATTGCATAGGCATTGCTGACCCTGAGATAATATTAGGTGACTGAATACGAAACCAACTTTAAAGCAGACAGAAATTTTAGTTGCTTTTTGGAGGTGAAAAGAAAATGCCAGGATTCTAGTGTTTTTTCTAGCATATTAAGAAGCTTTTTCCATGTGCATTTTCTTTGCAGCTTGTTGATTTTCTCTCCCAGTTGTCTGAAGCCAAGTCTGTGTAGTAATGAGTAAATAGTGATGTGTGGCACCTGTTTGTTTCTATATCAGTTTTCATTCTTAAAAAACAAAAAGAGAGCAAATCTAAGTAAGTTGGACTACTGAAGAAAGGGTCAAGAAAGTCAGTAATTAGGTGACTGTTTAAATTTATCAAAACACACTATTTCTTCTAAACTTGAAAGTTTATAGTCACAGGTGGAGTTAGTGGTTTGTTTGAGAAATTGCTTTCATGCTTGCATCCAGAAGCTTTTGTCTAAAAACGAAGGTCGTCTCAACTTTTTTAAATTGATGCAATTTTATTGATCTGAAAAGCATTCATTACATTCCTAAGCTATCATTTTACGTGAAAATTCAATAGAAACTAGCTTATGTGATTCTCATCAGAAAAGTAAGCAAAAACCTTTTCTTTCTTGCTGGGACATCTTACTCAAAGCTATGCATGGAATGAAGCTGATGGTACTTTTAGTGCTGTTGCAGTTTGATGTTAGAATCAGTGTTGTTAAAAGGCACAATGCAATTAATCAGTTTCTGCTTCAGTAAAATGAGATAGTTTGCTTAGCTAGAAGACTGACTGGTGTAGTTTGCTTAGAACAAAAACTGGCCCTATACAGGCCCTATTGTCTATCTGAGATGTATCTATGTGAATGTTGGGGGTTTTCTTTCTCAGTAGCTTTTCTATGGAAAACAAATAAACTTTGTCAATCTTGAAAATGCATCAGTTACTTAAAAAAAAAAATCTTCCCCATATTCCATTTTCAGTCAAAAATGAGGAAAATGTATATTTTTGGACAATGTAAATTGTTGGGCTATAAATCCATGCCATAAGAACACTGCTGAGGGTCAGTATGAGGTCAGACATATCCGGAGGCCACTGAATGCATTGTGCTTCATGAGTCCCACTCTGACATTGTGTTTGATAGACAGTATCCATAGTGTTTTTGTAGTACATGCATGAGACGTTCCACTTGCAGCCATACTGTTGTAGAAACATTGTGATAATATCTTGAATTAGTAAAATGTGGAAGGTAAAGATAGAATTGGGAAGATGGCTGATTGACAGTCTTCACAAAAAATTGTCACCTCACTATGTAAAGGATTCCTAAAATTTTACATGTGTGGTAGAGCAGGTTTGTTTTGTCTAAGGGTTTTTGGGAGATTCAATTAGCTTGAAAGTAAAAAAAAACCAACAAAAAACCCCCACCAACAAAGCAAAATGACACAAACTAGAAAATGTGAGACTGTCATTAGAGGCAAAGATGTCCCAGGTGTGAATGTCATGTTGTTTTTAAAGGCACATAAAAGAGTAGTTTCAACACTTCATAACCATGACTAAAATTCAGCTTTGGATATCACATGAACGTTGGTTAGTGTGTGCTGTAGGGGAAAAAGAAAAGTCAAGTCCAGAAGCAAAATAAAAGTTTATAATAAAAGGTGTTGAGGTACAGAATTTCGTGGCTTTTGAATCATTAACGTTTTATGTCTCTGTTTGAATGGGGAGAGCAAATTCTTGTTGTCATATTTTGTTCATGGTACTTGCAAATATCTGTGCAAATTCTAGAATTCAGCAACAGGAAGTTCATGAGATAGGATTTGCTTCTGCATAGGTTGGAAGAATTCGTACTAAAACATACTAGCCCTTCAACACTACTCATTGGAAGCCTTTGGAGGACCTGTAACTAGGAGACTTTTGTTCCTGAGGTTTCTTTGGGATTTTTTTTGTCTGCCTTATATCATCTTTGTGTTTAGTTGTCATTCCTGGTCAGGTTTTATTCTCCTTTGCACTGATGGTCACTTTCTTCTGTAGGATTAGCATGCATATGAACAAGGTTTCTTTAAAAATTAAGTGAACATTTTTTTCTGAATCTCAGAATTTAGGGTTTTTTACTGTCATTGTAAAAATTCTATGCCTTATGGTTAGGTGTCCTAATTCATAAATTAGTTGCTTTTAGTCTGCCTCTTGCTTCTCTAAGTCTTTTCCAGAAGTCTTCTGTTTTCCCTTGACTCTCTCTTGGACATTTCTGGTATTTTTGCTTAATGTTTATGTATGACAAGAAGATGGCTGTGGCCTGGATCCTGTTGCGATGTACAGCTAACTCAATAACTGTCTGTTGCATGTTTGTGTTCTTTAACACTGTTCTGTCTTTTTTGTGGCAGTCCGCTGATGTCTGTGAGCAGATACTGCGAGTGGTGAGTAGGTCCAATCGATTGGAAGAACTGGTATTAGAGAATGCCGGGCTTAGAACGTAAGTAATTCCTTTGAATTGTTGCTTTAGGTCCTGCTTACTCCCAGTGAAAGGGATGAGTGATGTGTGTTAGGCAGAATGAGCATTAAAAAAGCTTGTGCTCAGTGTCTGTCTTGCTCTGAGGAGCCTGTAGCCTCAAGCTTTTTATCAACTTTTCCAGAGGTTCCTCATGTCCAAGAAGTTCGTTTAAAGTCATGCTTTTTAAGATTCTGCCTGGAGAGTTGGGTGAAGTGGAGCAAAATGACTGAATGAGAGCATAAACCCTAAACCAGTTCACACTGTTCCTCTCCAAATATGGCTGCCAATAGAAGCATGAACACCTTCTCATAATTTCAAAAACAGTGGTTTAAGTTTTGTTAGAAATGTGTTGTGCATAACACATTATTGTTTCATTCCCAAATGAGCTGGTGTTATCTTAGTGTGGATTGCAGTCTGCTCAAATAGAACAAGAGTTCTGCATTAGCAGCTTTTTTTTTAAGGAAAGATAATTTAATGACTTGCCATAACCTTAAAAGAAGGATACATAGAAGTAAGCCAACAATTTAATCCTTGTATATGTTTTAAATGCAGTAAGTTGGAGTTACTACGTATTTGCTTTTTTCTCTCCTTCACAAGAAATGAAGCAAAGTTGAAGTTACAAACTAATGCTTTGGAAATATTTGTAGTTTGTTATAATGTTAGGGTAGTGTCCAAGAGAGTGTAGACAAGATAAAGTCTAGAACTAATGAATTTTTATGTTAATTAAAAAAAGCAGTGAAAAGATGGGAGAAGCAGAATACTATACTGAATTACAAATGAAGGGAAACAAGCCTGGGGGAAATATTCAGTGTGCCTTACACTGCTTCCTATTCCATTGTTTGGGTCTTTTTCTCCTTAAAATGGACTTCGCATTGAATTACATTTAAAAGAAAATTTCCTACATGGCATGGAAATTTGAGATCAAGTTTGGAATCACATCCAAACTTTCTGATGACCAGTGCACTGCCTTTAATAGCTGTCATGCAAACATTAGCCCCTGATTTTAATGTCATTTTTCTTGCAATATGTGCTACAAAATCCAGTGATAGTCATTAATGTTAAATGATACATTGCCTACCTTTGCACGTTGCCTTCCTTATCACAGTTGGATTAACTGATTTCAGTTTTAACAGGACTTGACAGATAATCATGTGACTTTGGTTTTCATGTCTCCGTCTATACACAGAGTGTTTGGCATTGTGCCTTGGTGTGTATCTGTTCTGATCAACATTGTTTGTTTTTGTCAAGGATTCATTTGTCAGTTTTGCCATTTATCTTATCTGCTTGCTGGGAGGAGATCCTGTTGTTGCTGGGCATCTTCCTGCACACAGCTTACCGACCAGTCATTTTTAGTGAGCTGTGACAGAATGCCAAACCAGGGTTAAGAAAGCGCTACCAAGAATAATGCTATAAGAAGTAACCTGAGCAGCTGCAAGAGCATATTTCTTCCTGCAGCAGAGCCAGTTTAAGATGATTACATTCTTTTCTACGTCCAGCCACTCATTTCTGTGATTTGGCCACAGCCTTATAAACACTTGTCACCTTCCCAAATTATTGTGCAATAGCAGTAGTAAGGACTCAGGACTAGGGAAGTGTGAACTTCCTGTTGAGGAAAACAGGATGTCAAGTGAAAGCCCCTGTTTGATAAGATTTGTGCCACTTTAGATGCTTTTGAAAATTTTATCCCCATTGCTATTTCTTTTACCAGACATAAAAGGCAAAGTCAAGATTACACTGGAAGGCTTCAATGCATACAGCAAACACTAATGTTTTGGGAAGTGTTTTAACTGAGATAGGTGATGTCCAGATTTCAGGGACTGGAGGATCATCCAGGATGACCTGAACAAATGAATTTGAAAAAAGTTGCATACCTCAGGTATTTTAGAGGAATGGGACAATATGTGATAATCAGAATATTGATTTCCATGAAACTGCATGACAGACTTTTGAGTCTGCAAAGGCCTTTTTGCAGAAGGTGGTGTAAGCAACCTGGTCCTTGCATGTACATACTCTCTGAAAGCTGTCAGACAGAATGTCCCTACCTCCTTTCATACTGTCCTCAGCAGCCCTGTTCCAAATGAAGTGACCAGCTATGACATGGGGAACAACAAAGATCCATGTTGCTGGTACCCAAAGGGCCTTTGACAGTGACGTTGAGTCTTATCTTCCCCTTCTTGATAAGCTCTGAATGTCCTTAATACTAATGGTGTTATTTCCTCCCACACATGTTCTCTTTTTTTTCTGTTACAGGGGTGTTGTCTAGACAGATCTCAAAGAATTGTTTTGTTTGTCTGAGATTTCCAGATTGGTGGTGTTCTCACCCTTAATGAAAATATCCTTCCTCTGCCATGCATATAGTTAAATTGAATCTCTCTGGGGCTTTACCTTCAAGCCTGAATGTGCTTGTTTCGAGCAAGTATGGCTGTACAATGCATACAAAGCAAGTTTGATGCTTTATAGAAAGTTTTATACTTACATTGCATGCTCTGTTCATGAAGTGTTCAGCCAAAAATGTAATAAATTTTATGACTGGAAACAAAGAGTGGACAAAGGAGAGACAGGGATGTTCCCCAGGGAGCAGAGCCGAGGTGCCTCTGCTTATGGCAGAGGTTGCACAGGTAGTGGTAAAGTTGTATTAGTTTTTTACAAAAGGAACCTTGGAGCCCCATGGGCCTGACATTGGTAATCCAGTGCTTTCTGGTGGCAGTTGTTTTACTGTGCCTTTGATAAGTTAATCACACACACTCCAGTTGTCCAAAAAGTTTGGGTAATTGTGTCTGTATTTGTGGCAACAAATGAAGCAGACAAGACTGAAGGTAGAGGCAGAGTACTGTAATGACAAGAATCTGTTACAAATAAAGAAGAGGAGAAAATTCCTCAAGAAGAAAGGAGGGTTTGTTTTTTGACTCAAAATCTCATTTTTCTTGGCTGGACGTAAGGAACTTGGTTCAGCTGCCTAGGTGCAGGCATCTAGTGTCATTTGGAGGATTTCCACAGAGTGTTGGCAGATGTAACTGAGACATGTACAGGAGACATGTAGTCTTCTGCAGCAGCAGGTGGTAGTCAAGCAGGAGACCCTGAGGCCTGTCAGGTGACAGAGTTTCAAGCCAAGAATTTCTTTTTGATGAGTGTTTTCACATGCTGTTTGTATTTTAGGGAAAGAAAATACTTTTCCTAAAGACAGGCCGTCATTATGCCTGTGCAGCTCTGGAACCACCAGTTCTAGCTCCAGAAGTCTTATTTAAGGATGTGATGTTTCAAAGGGAAACGAAACTTCCCTGGAACGTTTCTGTACTCCAGTACAGTTGGCAACCACAGATAACCAAAAGCTGTTTGGGCTATTGCTGTTCAATCTCCACTCTTTTCCGTACAGTACAAGAGTATGCTACTTCTACTGTGGTTCTCAGCACAGAGACTGGTCTACTAGTTTGATGTTAGGCAGGATCTGTCCTGAGGAAAGAGGGCAGAGTTTTACTTAGCACTCTGGTAACTCTCCACCCCTGGGCTGCAGGAGGGAAGATAATGTACTTCCAAGGCAGAGGAGAGAAGATAATGTACTTCCAAGACAGAGAGAAGAAAACCCAAGGCATATTTTTGATTTCTACCTTGGTGTCTAACTTAGGTGAAGTAGAGAACACTGAAATTAGTTTA
This sequence comes from Myrmophylax atrothorax, assembly GCA_026770055.1. NCBI lineage: Eukaryota > Metazoa > Chordata > Aves > Passeriformes > Thamnophilidae > Myrmophylax > Myrmophylax atrothorax. Next base: position 91,179,396 of record JAOXXN010000395.1, on the reverse strand, counting down.
TTAAAAACACACACTAGTAGGTCTAGTCCGTTATTACATGATAGCTTCCCAGTAGGTACAAGGACAGGTTTGAGTAGTGATCTTAGAGCTGATAGGCCAACAGCCTTCTGACTTAATGCAAGGAATGTGTCTCCACCAGAGTCTGACAGTGTGGTTGTGCAGGAAAACCCAAACTGGCTTTGAATTTTGTGCTGTGGGATGGTGGTAGTTCAGCTGCAGCAAAACTCTTTCAGGCAGGGCAGTGTTCTCTTGCCTCTCAAGTGATTTTGGAACAGAGGCTGTGTTGCTGCAGCTACATACCATGGTTGCTTAAGGTTACTTCAAGCTATCTATGCTACCTGGCCTGGCTGTTGTGAGCATTATAGAACTGATATACTGTCATCTCTCTCGGGGTCCATTGCTGGGACTTTCGTCAGCCAGTTAGGTACTTTGATGCTCCTCAATGTAAAGAGAGGCAAGCAAAGACCAGTTCATCAGTGTGCTGCTATTCTTTTGTTCTTTGAGGGAGCTCCTTCTGCTCTTTTATAAGGTTAGAAATACACCGGGTTTGTTGACCTTCTGGATATGCTGCAAAGCCCATCTGTTTAAGTGACTTTTAGAGAGCTGGTTCAAGTGCGTGGATTGGCTTGTGGGTGAAGGAGGTGGTGATATGAAAGTTGATGTGTATATC
>JAOXXN010000395.1:91163151-91178367 GCA_026770055.1 Myrmophylax atrothorax | reverse complement strand
TCAAGTTTTCAGGTATTCCATGTAACTCCTGTTTTCATACCTTCAGATCTGTGTCAAAAACATTTTGGGCTTTGAGTGCTTTTCAGTATCTGCGGTCACAGAATAAATAAATACTGAATTAACCCCCTGTGAAAGATTGCAAATTAGACAAATGAGCATTGTTTAGAACCCTGAGGAATCAGTTAGTGCTCTGCAATAGCATAGGACACTCGTGGCTAGTAATCCCTTGAAACTTTTAAACCTTTGAACGTGCTGTTGATAGAGGATATAACAGGATTCCTTCTCCCTCTCTTTTCTTTTCTTGCAGAGATTTTGCACAGAAACTAGCCAGTGCCCTTGCCCATAATCCGAACTCAGGACTCCATACAATCAACCTTGCTAGCAATCCACTTGAAGATAGAGGTACTGTAACATTTATGTTTTTCTACAAATGTAATAGAAGGATTATTGCAGTTCTGTTCCTCTTTGTCTGAATAATAGGTTATTGTTTTGTGCATAAATGCTCCTGTAAATACGTGTTGTTCACAAATGATGGAGAATCGCTGTTCTTTTTGATTTATACATATATCCATTAATGTGTTGAGAAATATTTAAATGTCCTAAACCAACCCTGGATTTCATGAGATTTCATTACATTTTCATAGAGGTTTCTTCTAAAGGAATATAGACCACAGTGATCATTTAGGACTAGGGGGTAAAAAACCCCAAAGGTGTGTATTTTTAAAGGCAGTGCAATCAGGTGAAAGATGAAGCAGAAGGCAACTTTGTTGCTTAGATTGTATTTTTCTGATGGTTTTGGGTTTTTATGCCAGCCATAATTTTGTATTTATTTTCAGTATGGAAACTATTCCTTTGTTTTCAGCTTTGTGCCAGCCTATCCTGTTGCAAGCTCTGTTCAATAATACTGGCATAACTGGCATTCTTATGGAGCAAAGTGCTATGAACTCCACAAGATAGAAAATTAAGCTTAACAGCTTAGCTTTTTTCAGACCAGGCTCCACTAGGCATTTCAGGACATATCAAGTCATTCCGTTCCTTTGTCTACTCTCTTTTCACCCAAGAGGCATTTATTTTTAAAATAAGGTTACATTCTTTCGGTCTGGAGTTGACCCTCCAGCACTGCCCATGTGAGATTTCCATTTGCTTCACTTGATGCATTCCAAGCACAGAGTGTTCTGGGATCAGACTATCTTGTGCTCCTGTTAGGCCAGAAGAAAAATAAGAATTCTGCACAGTGAACTTTTTCTGGTTTTATTTGTTTTGTTGTGGAGAAATTTTCCACTCTCTTTGCTTTCTTGATTCAAAATGGAAAAGCTGTTCTTTTTGATTATAACCTGATGGACTTGAATGTTGTTCACACAGAATTTTGTAGGTGTCTTTCTTTCCTTTCTGGCTCAGTGAGGAAAACAATAGGGTTTTTTTCCTTTCCTCTTCTGTATCTCTTTTCTTTTCTACTAGAAACGAGTATAATAATGGTTTTGTTTTTAACCTATTCAGAGTACTTTTTTATTTGAAATTGTTCACATGAGTTGCTTTAACTCTTCTGATTACGTCTTGCCTGCTCATTACTGCTTGTCCCCGTTAAGAATCTGTATCACATGAAAGCCACTGCTTTGCTGAAGAATATTATTACAATGTGCCGTAGGCCTTACTGCATTTTACAAAAATGTCTGTAGTAAGCTGGAAAATAGGCTGTTACATTGTTGATTCTGCTTTTGAAGAAGTGTATTTAGATTGTGTTATTTGAAAGGGTTTTTTAAAAAAGGAACCTATTTTTATCTTGAAAGCAAAACAATTGACCAAACATTGAGTAGACAGTTCACAGTGTAGGTGATTTTTTTTTCTTTTTTAAAGCATATCCTTGGGTGTGTTTTCTTGGTAACAAACCAATAGATTCAAACCATTCTGCAGTATCCACATATAAGATACAAATGAAATACAGAAATTATAACTTGGAGAAATTAGTAGGGTTCTTTCATTATATCAACCTCTTCTGTCAAATATACAATTATGATTTGACCTTTTCCTTAGAGAATTAGATAAATTATACAGTACTTAAAGAGGAATGAACTATAACTGCAATGTGCAAATACTGCAACTTTTCAATTTAAGAAAAATTTAACTGTGCTGTGATCTGATATTCACTGAGTGCAAGGTAAATTTGACTTTTATTAAACTGGAGTGGCAGCAGGGCTTTCACAAGGAAAAGCTGACATAGTGGAGATTTATATAAGCATATGGATTTCAGAAAATACCTTTTGAAAAATCACCTGTAGGAACTGGAAGTTCAACCAGATGATTTTGCAAATGTAAGGGAAGTAACACAGAGTTGTATGTTTTCTGGAGAAGAACATAGTGTATCTTGTTTGAACAAAAACATACCCTAACCTATTATATATTGTTAAATACCAGTAAGTAAAGGCATTCTCTTATAACATTAATGCAACTGTCTGTATTCTAGTAGCATGGGAAGTGTGTTTATTTTAACTAAGGCATAGGACCTGGCTTCCATTCAAATACAAAGCAGTGTTTATATGCAGTGGTTATTTCTGAGACCAGTCTCTTAATTTGTGCTTGGCTTTCTGATACTGTCAATATTTTTGAGAATAGTACTTGTAAAGTTAAATATCAATCTTGTCTTCAAAAATGTAGCTATGCTAAATGTAAGGGAGTTTAGCTTTTGGCTCTACTAGGATGCGAATTTAATCTCCTGGTTTTTTAAAAATAATGCAAAATAAACATACTGAAGCCTAGAAGTACTCAAATTTGAAACTGTTTGCCTGGATGCAGTTAACTCTACTTCTGCCATTAGAACTATCATCTCTGTTACAACATTAGCAGAAATGGGTGGCTAAAGAGCATTTAAGGGCCAGAGTGACCAGAAGTATTATTTCTTTTCTGCACCTGATTTCTGCATCTTGTAACTGGGTGGATCCTTAACCCCCTGTGCTGGTAAGATGTTAAAATTCTTCAGCCTGACAAGAAGATAACTAACCTGCAGATTCTAAGCTAAATGTGAAGGTGGAGAGGTAAAGTTATTCGCTGCATGTCTTACTCAAAGTGCTAAACAGCAAAAATTACAGTTGTGATATCCTTAATGATTCTGATTGTACTTATTTTTTCCTCTTTTGCTAGCATAACTCTAACTTGATTTTGAAAGTATATATTGTGTTTAAACCAGCTTAACAAATGTGGACAGTTAGCTACAGAATATAAATTCTGAAGTTAACCTACGATAAGTTGAGCCTCCTGCTTCAGAGTAGGGAAAGACTTATTTTTTAAATAGTGGAGCTATGAAATAAAATCCTATTAATATGACTTGATTAATTCTTGATGAAAACTGGTGAAGACATTTGGTTACCATTGTGCTTTACAACAGATGATGCCAAGGCCTCATGAGTCTAATGTTTTGGCAAAATTATTAGCCTAATTAACCTATTAGTCTAATATTATTGGCAATTTGGCAATTTGTCTTGAGCTGCATGGATGTTGCACCTATCACCTGCATACAGAACATGCTTTTACAAAGATCATTTACAAAAAACCCCAAACCTACCACAGTATCTGCAAGGTAGCTGTGTCTTTCATTATAAATGGTAAGTAAAACATAATAAAAACAGAGTAAACATATGTATGGTACCTACTAGCCAACTGCTTCATATCTGTGTATGTGGAGAAGGGTATCAGCTTTTTAATTTACCATGTTTTGAATCAAGTAAAAGGCTTTACCCCCTTTCTCTGCTCTTTTCTCACCGAGGGAGTTGCAGCAGAGGACTGTATTTCACACCTCAGTTTAAGCCCGGAGTTTCTATGTTGATTTATTCTTCCAATAAGTATTTCATGGATTGGTTACACTGTTATTTAGGATGTGCCCTCTGAATCAAATTTCAATCCTTTGCTTAAATGAAGGATTACATTTATGGAGTGGGGAACTTTGATACACTGAGTAAAGGCTTTAATGAAAAGTACCTTTTTATGTATTTTTATTTGGTTGGGTTTTTTGGTTTTGGAGAGGGGGGAGATTTAGGGTTTGTTTGTTTTATGTTTTGTTTTGTTTTGCTTTGTTGGATTTGTGCTCAGATAGTCTGATCTGTGTCAGCACCTTAATAGGTTGTTACTGTTTAGGATTGCAAGCAGTTGTATCATTTCCAAGCCTATGTCCTGCCTGGTAACCTGTAGGCTTCTGTAAGGGAGATAAGTGGCAATTATGACTTGGTGGAGGTTCAGTCATTTCAAAGGTTTATGGTCACAAAAAGACTAGGCCCACATGCACAGTGAGTGCAGTTCCTCCTGTTGTTTCACCAGGACAGTTTGCTTCTGCTGGTGACATGCTTGGAAAACGTGAGATCACAGTTAACCTGGAAACATCCATTGTATCTTTGTTGCCCCAACAGGTGTGTCATCTTTGAGCATCCAGTTCGCCAAACTTCCAAAGGGACTGAAGCATTTAAATTTATCTAAAACCTCCATGTCACCTAAAGGTATGTTTTATAAGTATACCTTTTTTTCTGTTCTAAGCTTTCAAACTTGCTAATGATACTTTTTCATACTAGATTATAAACCAATTAATTCTCTAAATTATGTATTTTCTCAATAGCACAGCTTCTTTTTTGCAGTCCTGGGTTGCTGAATGATGGGCTGGGTTCTGTATTCCCTTCAGCACTTTGATAAACTCTTAGTCACTTCTATGAGTGTGGAGTTTGAACCTGTATCGTAAAGGAAGACTGACGTTAGAATTGGCATAAATTATGTTTCATATATGCTTCAAATGTGGCTAAAGGAAAAATGCATAGGGAAATCTCCAAATGTTTTGCAAACAGTTATTTTATGAAAGCAAGCATTGCGACAGTGGCTGTTAAGTGGCTTCCTCTGACTGAAGACTTACTTGTTTAATAATTCACAAATTCTTGATTTGATATTGTCATTGAAATATGTGTATATTTTAAACACAGTATCAGTATTGAAACACAAGGCAGAAGTTTTCAGGATTTTCTACATTTCTGTTATACAAGTAGTAGAAGCAGCGACCTCTTAAACAGACTTTGCAAACCCAGGGTATCCTGTATAGACAATGAGTGTCCAAAATGGCAAAACCACACTGACATTATTGCTGCTTTTTGGTAGATGTTCATGACCTGGAAAAGATGAGTGAGTTATGGTCTATAAAGGACCTTAGTTGATAGCAAATAGAAGCCATGCCCTTTTATCTTCTTAATTACTGCTCTGTGAAATGTGCATTCTGTGTTCTCCTTAGCTTCCAGGATTGATCTGGGAGTATGTGGGTGGGGTAAAGGACATTTCTTGTTTTAATATGAGTGCCTATAGCTCTTGTTATGCTTAAGTAAATAGTGAACTGTAAGCTGAATTTAGTAAACCATGATTTTCACTAAAGAGTTGTTTTCCATTTTGAATTCAATTTTTGGTGGCAAGCAGATAAGAATCTTGACTAACCATACATGTACTCTTGAAATGAGATATTTGTGAATTTCACAGAAATTCATGCAGTTCTGATGTGTTCATTCATCCTGTGCTTTTCTTCATGTGATCTGAATTGTTTCGGCAACTGCTTGTATGGTTGAGTCAAGAGAGCACTCTAGCTATGCCTCCATTTTTGTAAAGAATAAATGCCAGCTTGATGAGGTTCATCCACACAACTCTTGTCACTAAAGGTGAATTCTGAGGTTATGGAAAGAATTCAGAAGGGTTTTAACACATTTTTAAAAGGTGATCTTTAAGCAAAAGCTGAAAATATTTTCCAGTATGTCTAATACTGATGTGACATGAGTGACCTCCAGAGAGTAACATGTCACCATGAATGTTGTCCTATGGCAGCTCCTCAGTGTTCCTCAAAAAAGTATATGTGATGTCTTAAAATGGTGGTTCTTACAACCCTCGGGACCTGAAGCAACTTAGGTTGTCTGCAAAGCTTAGTCAGTTTCTTTAATTTAAGAAGACAGTTCTGATTTGGTTTTAACTTGGGAGGCTATTTTTGAACTTGTAATACTTTCTGTGGGGAAAGTCTAAGGGAGACCTTGGATTCAGTAGACTCTAAAGTGCATGGATTTTTTTTCCCACAGCTCCCTTTATTTTTCTTTTTTTTTTTTTTTTTAGCTTTTCAGGAATTCTATACAATACCTCACTGGTTTTGACCTTATTTTAACAGTGCTTTGTATTTGAGATAAGTTTCTAAGATTGACAAGTGAAGTTCAGGTGGTAACTTCCCAGCTGATCTTTCTTCAAATATTATATCACGAAGTTCCTGAGAGCTATTAACACTCTGAGCCTCCTGAGAGTGGTAAAAGAGCATAAAAGATTGTCTGCAAATGAAAGTGAGATTACTGTTAAGAGTATAGGCATGAGGTAGGGTGAAGTTCAAACATAAATTTATTGATTGGAAGATTCTGGTTAAATGGAAAATTCTACTATACTGATTCAAAGATAGGGCTTGCTTTTCTGAGCCCAAGCCAGGGGCTAATTAAAAAAAGCCCTCATTTGCATTGTTTGCTTTCACTGATGTGGCTGATTTTGAGCAGTTGGCCCTTTTAAGCATGAAACAAGCAGCAGTATTATGAATTGTTTGGTAGCTCTTCTTCTCCCCCCAACTCGGACACTGCTCCTGAATTCCCATGTTCTTGATAATAGATGCTGAATTGCTGATAGTTTAGTCCTGGCTGTAACCCCAGCTGACAGCTAAGTACCATCCAGCAAACTGGACAAAATTGCCTTTGTTTCTACATGTTGTTGTGTCTAAGTGTTGAGAAGACTCACTAAAGTGGTTCTAGAGGTATAAGCTCTAGTGGTTAAATAGACCTCTTAGTTCTTGTGAAGTTTCAGAAAGTATTAATTTGTGATTTACCTTTAGCGATAGGACGTAGATTCTACAACAAGATGTTAACATAAAATAAAAGTGACACTAAGAGGAAAAGATTTGAGACTTGAAGATGTTGCTGTGCTTCCGTTCTTTTCAGTATCAAAAGCCTCCTGAGACTAGGAACCATGCTACTAACATGGGAGACTTTCGTAATATTTGAAAGCTTGGAAAACTAAAGCATTGACACAGGTATTTTAGTCTCCAGTAGCTTGCTAGCTGCTTCCTCCACATCCACATCTAGAATTGAAGACTAGAAATGTTCCATCCACTGAATGCCTGTCCATTTTCACTGGCCAGTGTCTTGGAGAAATGGATGAATATTGTATAGTAGGTCATCTGCCTGCTTTATAGCTTTGGCTGGGCACTTGAGAAAAAAACTACTGCACCAACTAAAGGACACAATGATGCTTAGCATGTAAAAAACACATGCATGTAGTGCTTGAAAGACAGCAGTAGCCATCTATAATAAATTGAGAACTTGATGATAAGCTGCAAAGCCCTCAGATGAACATCAGATGAAAGTTAGATTTGAAGGAGTCAGAAATAGCCATGTCCTAATTTGTATTTGGAAAAGCTGAAAAATTTCAGTGGAAGAAGGCTCTGACTGGTTTGTTCCCAATGTGAGCATTTTAATTTTAATGTGAAAAACATGTCTGTTCTGATCAGGAACTGAGAGTCTTTATGCATCTCTTGGTATTTTAATTAACTGTTTTAATGGAATTGCAAACAAATACATTAATTGAAATATTTTCATTTCTAGGTCTCATCAGTTGCTTTTGAAGTTCTGGCAATTAAAATTGTTAATGTACTTCATCTTCCATGGATACTTTCATCTACTTCCACAGATTTATCTAAATATTATCATTTGCAGGGAGACACTGGCTCAACATTATGGACTAAACTGTGTTTTTAAATTCTGTCTCAAAATGAGATTGCATCTTTCCTGAATCGGGAACTTAAAACACACTGTGTCTCCGTCAGGGCAGTTGGGAGAGTGCGATCTAGTTGAAACCATGCTGTGCCAAGGAAGGGTCTCATATCTGCCTGGTGATCTGTCTTCCTCCGTTGTAGTACCGTGATGGTAACAGGAAGTCATTAAACATTTGTGGATGTCTGCGTTCACTGGAATTGTGCATTTTGCAGGTCTGGGCCAGTTTTGTGTAGAGTCAACTAAGTTGAGTACTGACCTTTTTTTTGGCAGGGGTGAATAGCCTTTCCCAGTCACTGAGTGCCAACTCGCTGATCGCAACCACGCTCGTCTATCTTGACCTCTCAGGGAACGTGCTCCGTGGTGATGATCTCTCAGTAAGCACTTGCTTCTCGTTTGGGAGTTAATAAATCGATGTTTTAATTAATTGTTAAGAGAAAGGAAAACTCTTTTTGCTTAGATCCACTTTTGCCTTTGTTTCTGTATGGTTTTAGTAGGAATAGAAAAATAACATTTTTATCTCTACTCTTTGGTATGTAGTCAGAGGATTGCCCCACACAACTAAAAAAGTGTACCTAATTTTAGTTCATGCTTTTAGTCTTTGGCTTCTACTGATGAGAAAACTGCAAGGGTACCCCTTTTTTTCGGTGGACTTACTATGCTGCCTGAGTTCTGTTTGAAAGTGACCTAAACACAATTAAAAAAGCCTCTCATTTTTAGTGGTAAGTTTACTACAAATTTTATATTGAAAGGTTAGAAACAAATTATGTATTTTGACTTGGAAATCTGTGGACCTGCTTGACACATGCCATTGCTCATGATTCTTTGAAGAATGTGATTATTTTTCCAACTCCGTTGTTCAGTTTTTCAGTTGCCGCAGAGGTGCAGCTCTGTTTTCTCCATAATAAAATCCAGTCACTTCCATTTGTATGTATTCACTTTTTGGCTGTTACATGTGTATTTCTGTTGCACATCAAAAGGTGTGTGCATATAACTGTCATGCTCTGAATTCTGAGTATTGAACATCTAGAATGTTCAACTACAGACACCCAATCTCATAATTTGAAGTGCAATCAGACATGACCTTGTGACTTTTTCACATACCTTACTTGTTTCAGATTCATCAGCGTACTCAAAGAACTAGTCTTTTTAGACAGGAGGTGAAAGTTTCAGTGGGAGAACAGGGTTTTAAAGGTAGCAGACAAACAGTTAAATGTAAGTAAAGACACACAGTGAATTACTCTTTGAGAGAACAACAGAGCAAATAATATAAAAGCAAGAAGTAAAATAAAATGTAGAACTTTGTCAGCTAGTACTTAAAGAAATCTAAGGTTTACCTACAATATTGTAATAGATGTAAATGCAGAAAGTGGGGCTTTTCTTAGCCTGTCAGAGAGACAGAGAGATGGTTCAAAGATAAAGATTATTAATACTGAAGTCTCTTAATCTGTGGAACAGTTTTCCAACCGGAGTAAGGAAATCCTATTATTTAGCAATTAAAATAAACCCTAGCAAAGCACAAAGATTTTTGAAGTGGGGCCCATTCTTGCATTGCAGGTATAGGAGCTAAATGACCTAATTTTTGGAAAGATGGATCTATTTTAGAAATGTTAAGCGTGCAGTGTTTGGCTGGATTTCATGTGGAGTTGAGCTTTCCACAGTTCTGTGAATTAGGTCATACTTTTATCTTTCTGTGTTGTTCTCTGAGACTAAAAAGATCCCAAAATGAAACAGTGCATAGTAAGAAGTTTTACGTCTGCTAACATTTACATGAAATATCTTACACATACCAGAAGCCATCAGTGTTACAATCTTGTTACCTGTTCTGTAAAACCTTTCTTCTTTAAACCTTTAATGCACAGTTGATATTAAGAAATAACCATAGGCTTCAGGTGCAAATTAGTTGCTTCCCTTATGCTTAAAGGGCCTGGCCTTAACTTACAAACCAATTAGCCTTTCTGAAATGTAACAGCAGTCTGAGTGACATTGTGAGGTATTTCTAACTAAATTAATTATCATTTGCTGTGAAAGTTAATTGCAATAACTCAAGACTTATGCGTTAAGAGAAATCTTGGGTAAATGTAGTCTGGGCACATTTTTCCCCTCTTATTTTAAGAAATGATAGCCTTCAGAAGTAAAACAGGTTGTACTGGTTGGGAGAAAAGAAGCTTCAGACACAACTCTTGTAGTGCAATTTTATAGCAAAAGCCTAAAATATAATGAGAGGTAGTGATCCAGTAATTGTTGTCATAATATAAAAATTAACATGGGTCATTTTTTTCTCCACTAATTATAGAGCCTGTACAATTTTTTGGCCCAGCCAAATGCCCTTGTTCACCTGGATTTATCCAACACGGAGTGCGCGCTAGATATGGTAAAGAGCTTTTTTGTGGAATGTCAAATACCAAGGAGACATTCCCCACTTTATATCCCTAGGTACTTTTCTTCGTTAATATAAAGTAAAATTTATCTCCCTTATTTTGAACCAGGTGTGTGGAGCCCTCCTTCGTGGATGTCTTCAGCATCTAGCTGTCCTTAGCCTCTCTAGGACTCTTTTTTCTCACAGGTACAGTTTAAATATCATTGCTCTCAACTCCTGCAATATTTTGTATTATAATTTCTTGCTCTCATGTAGCACCCTTCTTTTTAAGAATAAACTTAAGATTTTTCTATAAAATCTTAGAAGACTTAGTGCTCTATGAAATGGGTATTGTTTATTCTAAGCAAAATATTGTCTTTCCCTTTCTGCGCTTTGCTAAAGGACTATAAAATAAGCTACCTTGCCTAATATGTGTTTTTGTGATACTGATATAGCAGAAGGTCTTATATATATATCTTGTCTCTAAGAGACAGAGCATCAGGCTTTAAAGTCTGACTGACTTGACTCCTCTTTAAATATGATTCTTAAAGTTTGTGGTTTTCATGATTTGATAATGGTTACAAATACATTTTTTTCCTTTTTTTGTCCTCCCCTGTGAGGAAATCCCTTTGAAAGTCAGTGAGAGTGAACATTTACTTTTTAGAATACTTACATTGTAGGAAATATTAGCTTCCACTTTCTTTGAATTGGTGCCTTGGGTCCATATCAGAGATGATACCTAATTTATGCTAAGGTACCCAAGCATTGAGTAATTCCTTCTAGTGGTGAGAAAGTAATTTCAGGGGTTTTGTTGTGTCATGTTGGGTCGTCTTCTCGTGAAGTGTAAGTATGTTCACGATTAACTAGACCTAAATGATCATTCTTTGTAGCTCACCAAACAGAAGGTAAGTAGTAATGTCTTCTGTGCAGCAGCACAGTGCTGAGGATTGGTTGTTGAATCAACATTTTGATGACATTATAATTCTAAGCTAATTGAGAGCCACTGATTACAGAATTGCTGAAGGTAGAGCAAATTAAACATGTAAAAGATCATTACACTTCTGATGGCTTGCATTCACTATTTATTGGAATGAGGAGTGTCTGAATGCTACTTCTTAATGAATTTGTTTACTTACAGAAAAGGAAAAGAAGTCCCTCCCTCCTTCAAACAGTTTTTCAGCAGCTCACTTGCTTTGATGCAGATTAATCTTTCAGGAACTAAACTCCCTCCTGAGCCTCTAAAGTAAGAATTTAATTTTGTTTTCTCCTGTGCCCTGGAACCTAGTTTGCATTGTTGTTATGTGAGTGCCTCATATGAAAAATGAAGGGGAAGGAATTTGGCTTTCTTCTTTGTTTCCTCATTGTACATTATTGTTATTAAACCACTGAGTTTTGTGATGGTGACACATTCAAAAAATGTTTCCGTCTCACAGCTGAGGCTATTAATCATATTTTGTGTCACAGTTGTTTAGCTTCTGTCACCATTTTTGGTGATGTATTTCTTTCTTTGTGGCTTATGAAAAAACTGCTCCACAGTGAAACAGGATTATACGCTTATGTGAGCACCATTCCTTTGAGACTGCTTTATTGCAACGGCCCGTATGAAACCAAACCTGTTGCAATATTTGGGAGGAGAAACCCATTGCATAGAGCTATGCTCTCCTTTTGGGAGAAGAGCAATTGCAGAAATTTCTTGGAATGCTAAATGGAATACATCTTTTTGTTGTATGTCACCCATCCTGTGGCTAAGAGGTTCTGCAGACTGAGAGAAATTGTGAAGCCCTGTGTCACCCTTCCTGTGATGTGTGTGGTTTTGAACCGTGTTTAAATTTTCAGACTTAAAATTTAAAAGTGTGTTTTAAAATAAGGTAGGTATAGATAGATAGGTCTAATCTAGATACGTCATTTCGTGATTCCGTCAGAATCATTGTGCTTGTTGGGCTAAATTAAAGAAAGGGATTTTTCCAGAATGTCATCTTCCTAGCTACTATGCATTAAAACATACATAACCTTTTCTGTAGTAGACACCCAGACATGTTCACTGACTGTTTCAGAATGCTAGTCTGGACATGGATATAGGTGTATATGTGTATGTATGTATACTTGTGTAGTTGGGAGCCTGCCTCATGAGAGAGAAAAGGAAAGGGAAAACGAGGGCTATCTAATGAATGGGAGTTGATGGTGAAATCGGAGATGTGGGACATAAAGTGTAGTTAATGGGTACTAGATGGAAAGCTTTTGATTCAATCTGGGGGAAGCTAAGGGAGAGAAAAGTGACAAGTGTCACTGTGGAAAGAGCAGTGTATGTTGTTTTGGAGTATTTTTTTTCTTAATGCAATTCAGTATTGAAGAGTACAATACAACAGTACAGAGTCACAGGCTAGGTAAGGCTGGAAGGGACCACACTGGTTCATCTTGTCCCACCTCCCTGATAAAGCAGGGTCCCCTAGAGCACATTGCACAGTATTGCATCCAGATGGTTCTTGAATATCTCCAGTGATGGAGACTCCACAACCTCTCTGGGCAATCTGTTCCAGTGCTCAGTCACTCACACAATGAAGTTCTTCCTCGTATTCAGGTGGAACTTCTTGTGCATCAGTTTTTGCCCATTGGCTCTTCCCCTGTTGCTTTGCACAACTGAGAAGAGCCTGATGCTTAAGTCAATGCACTGGACTGAAATCCACATTCAGCCACAGGAACTCTGATCTTTCACTTCGTTCTGTGTCATGCTCATGGTTGTTGTCTTGCTTACTCAGACTTTGCTAGGTTTAGAAAGGTGTGGTACAGACGTGTTTTCCAACAGAAGGTGATTTTTGAGAATTAGATTGATCACTTCCGATTAGTTTAGAGCTATTGATTCTGTAGTGGAGGATATCAGGGAACTATGTTTTATGAAGCAAGAAAAATAGATGATGTATATGACTACTACAGAAGACAGTATTGTTACCATGGAAAAAGAGAATACTGTGATATATTGAATATATCCATAGTGATTAGGAAAGGTGAGAATTGACAAACATTGAGGTTCATAATTAGCTCTTCTCCTTGGCACGTTGAGTATCTCCTAGGGTATGAGGAAATTTTGGCATGTGAATGCGCTACAATTCTCTGTGTTCATGGTAGATGTTATTGTAATAATTTATCCCAATAACTTGAGACCGCTTGATCTGCCAGCTGTGCATGAAATTATATCTTCCTAGTACTTTCCAGCCAAAATCTGTCTTAGTAAAATACTACTGCTGATAATGTTTAAGATAATCTGGCTCAATTTGAGTGGATTGGGTTAGAGGGAGTTACTGCCTGACTGGTGTTGGTGAAAGTAAAGAGGCGGTGTCGGGGAGCATAGGATGAACTGAGAGCAGAAACCTCATTCGCTAGCATAGAAAGATTCAGAAAGGGGCATCTTTCCCAAGTCTAGCTGAGCAGTCCATGCCACTCTCAACTGTCTGGCATTTTGACCTGGGCTGCTTTTTTTCTGGTGGTGGTGTTCACCTCTGTCTAGGAGGTAGGACAGAAGCTGTTAGTATTTTTTGGTCATTTTCGTTATGTGCTTTTAATCTGACCTAAATTTTTAGTTTGGTCTGAACTGAGTGTATTTCACAACGCTGCAAAGAACTGTGATCTGCAGTACACCTTGCTTTTGCTCTCAATTCCTTTATGGTTTGACTGATCCACTTCAAAGATGTCCTGTGGAAGTTAATCTGGTGTTGAAGGACTGAGGATGTGCTCAGCCTTTTGAAATTAGCTGTAAGAAATTACAAAACTTCTACAGAACAATCAAGATCATAGAATTTGTTAAAGACAAGAAGAAACACTTTTTTCAGGCAGACTTATTTATCATTGCCAAGACTACAACATAGCACATGAGAGATGACTCCTAGAAGGAGAAAAAAACCACAGTGTCTCATAATAGTAATTCTCTGGCATCTTTTCATCGGCGCATGTCAAAAAGTATATGACAGAGTGGGTCTTGGAGCTGTCCTGTGACAAAGAAAAAGTTCTGGTTTGTGTCCATGAACCAGAGGTCACTAAGTTGGATGTGTGATTCAAGATCAAGCCTACCTAGAAAAAAAAACAATGGACAAAATACAGATACCTAACACACCGAGTTCCAAATTCCTGTGATTGTTATTTGATCTTTTTCCTCTCAGCTTCTTTTAGATCAACAGTTGTAGTATGTTTAAATTGCATGTGCTCACTCAGTCAGTTTAAAGGTATTGGTTCATCAGTGCAGTCTGCAAAGGAGATGAACATGCTTGCACAGTGTAAGTCAAGCCTTTCTGGGAAGAGGTTTGCTAATAAAGCTGCACTGTGAGAATACCACATAGTGGGTGGGGAAAGGGTTATTTTAGTTCTTGTCATAGTTAATATAATTAATGCTCCATTGTAGCTTTTTCCTTTTTTTCACCTTTTTTTTTTTTAACTGAGGCAGTTTGTACTCTTTTCCTTCTTGAAGTGTATGTTGGCATTTTTGTTCATTTACAGACATTGCCAAAAATTGTATTTTGATGTGTCAGTGCTATAACAGGACAAGTTTCTGATACACTTCTCATGTAAATGCTGATTACAAGGCCAATTCTTGCGTTCTGCATCTAACACAATTGACAAGACTTCTCCATGCATTGCCATGTGTGTGATTTATAGTGGCCAAGTATAATTATAATGTCTGGCTTCAGTCCCTTTGAATGCTGGTGATTTTTCATGACAAAGAATTCAGAAATCATGAGATTTTCTTAGTATGAGTTTATAGGAAGGAGGTTAGGAAAAAATACAACCCTTTTTTTTTCCTTCCTGTGAAGAGAGCACACTTGAAGTGGCATTGTGTCTCTTTTTGTAATCTTTATCTTTTTCATGGTTGCACTATATTTTTTTTATTTCCTCAGAATGTTTAGGAAGCCCTTTGCAAAGTTATCATCATCCAGACAGAGTCTGAACAAAAGAAAACATGTTTGTGAACAAAAGATAGACAAGGTCATAAAAATTTGTAAGAAGTGTTGCAGAACTTCCACTTTTTTTTTTTCAAAGTCTGCATATTAATAGCTTAAAAAGTAGATAAGC
>JAOXXN010000395.1:91128229-91163051 GCA_026770055.1 Myrmophylax atrothorax | reverse complement strand
ATTTGCCTTTTTAATAGTGAAGATATGATTATACCTGCAGGGCAGATATGAGTAAGTTTAAATGAAAAACCTGCTCAGGGCACACACGTTTCAGATACAGCTTTGACACTCTACTTGCATAGCAAGTGTGTAGGCACATGGGTCAGCAGAATGGATTGGGTTTTATCTCCATGCATCAGTCACTTGGATTCTGTTGGCTTACATTTGGTTGAAATTAAGTTTGGGAAAGAATTCCTTCTGTTTCTGCATTGAATTATTAATTTAAAGCCACATCTATTCTTAAGATACTAGAAGGTATGCACAGGTTTTGTTTGCATCTTCTCTATGACACATACTGTTGTGCTTTCTGATTTTACAGTACTAATACAAATGTGATATTAGCACTGACTTTTATATGTGGAAACAAACTTCAGAAAGATTTGAAAGGTGGATTTATGAAAATCATAACCAGACATTGCTACATGTGTCTGTCATCTTGCCTAAAGACAAAGGATACTATTGTCTAGGAATGTAAATTTTGGAATCTGTAAATACTTGTTGTGTTGCCGAAGTGGAGAATTGTGTGATACTTGAACACGATCCAGCCTTTGAGAGTTACAGGCACTGTGCCTGGCTGAAATAGCTGGCTGCATGGTATCTTGCATATATTATACCCCCCATTTTTTCCTGAAATTTTTGAAAATGAGTGAGTTAGTGTGGTCATACAACAGAACACTCCTTTTTTAATCATTTGATGTTCTTTGAAAGCAAATATTGAAGAAAATTCATCTCTGATGAATGCTAATAAATGTTGATGATGCATTAGCTTCATAGTTTCTTTATTAGCCTTGCATCCCTGCAGTTTTTGAAGCTGCTGGAGTGTTCTAAGTGTGACAGGTTTGTGCTGTCATTGTTATTTAAAAAATAACTCCTCAGTTGGTGTCGTTTTTTTTAAAAGGTTTTTTGCATTATAGGTGTATTAGCCTGTGATCACTTAGATGATGATGATGTAAAGCTGCCTTTTTAAAATTTTTTTTAATGGTTCTAAAATTGATCTTTTTCAGAGCGCTTTTATTAGGCCTGGCTTGCAATCACAATCTGAAGGAGGTGTCTTTAGACCTCAGTAGCTGTGAGGTAAGGAATATTTGTCAGGATGTGTTCAAAATGTGGAATGACATAGTATTAGAGTTACTGTGAAATCCACTGGGTGAGATATTCTTTCTCTGTAGTCAAAAGTTGTGGGAAAGGTAGAAGTCAGAGAAGCAGTTATGGTAGAAGTCAGCTGCTGTGTGTTACAACATCCTAAATAAAAAGCACAGAGGTTCAAACACCTGCAGCACCTGATTGGCTAAACCCTCCTTGCAGTGCAGCTGTTCTAGATACTGAGCCAGCATGTTTGCTGCTTGGCAGTTTCTGCTCTCTGGTGCTGTCATTAGCAGCAGGATTTTCCAAGGTGCCCAAATCTGAATGGGGCAAAGGAAGATTTATGCCTTGAAGGCAGGTCTGCAGTTTGATTGTCTTCCTTTAAAACCGAAAACATGCTTCCTCTTCTGCAGGTTTGCTTTTTAACCTTGGGAGAAATTCCACTTTCCTAATCAATTCAGACCAATAAGGAACTTCGGTGGTTTTTATTAACGTAAAAGGCACTGTAAAAATGGCTTTAAATACCTCAAGAATAAATAAAAGAATTGTGGCAACTTAATTTGCCTTGTTTCCTCTTGCTTCTCTGTGCTTTGCTGTGCACTTTGTTTCTCAGGATTGTCCATATTCTTGCAGGGTAATAGCTGAGTGGTTACAGCTTATGACAAAAGATCAGACACAACCCTGGGGAGCCAGTTGAGGTCAAGTCACATAGAGAACCATGTGGTGGACTCTTGCCAAAACCAACAAGAACCAGTTTAGACACAGGCCTTCTCCAATTTTTCCCTTTTTAAGCTGCAAAGAAAGCCCCTCACTTGTTAGAGAGATCTTTCCAAGTCCACCTGAGTGCTAGCTGTTCTGGAAGTGCCTTATAAATTCCCTTTCAGTAGAAAGCATGCCATTTGATGAACATTTTGAGATGCTGTAATCCTTAGGTTCATGGTCAATTGCTTTTGAAATGTGCACAGATTTCCTTTATGAAGAAAAAACCCCAAATCATTGTAAATATGTTTCATATGTTGTTTTGATATTTTATACTTTTTGAAAAATGTTATTACTTTGAAGAGCACTACATGAAAATTCCAAATAGAAAAGCTTTCAAGTCAAGTACACATGCTTCTGACTTCTGAGTAGAAAGATCAGATGGATGATAATTTATCTTTCAGAAGAAGGAAGGAAAAGGGAGGAGTAATTAGAGTAACAAAAATGAAGTCCTGTGAACATAACCATAAACAAGTAAATCAATAAAACATAAATATAAGTAATGATAGTATAAATTAACATGTAAATCGAAAGGGCAGACAGGAGAGAAAATGTTATCCTTTCATTAAATAACACCAGGATGGGATATGGAGGAGCCCTTCAAGGGGTAATTAGCTTTATGGGACACCATAACACGTGTGGTCATGGCTGACTCATATGACAGAAAAGAAGGAATCCTGCCCAACTCAGTGTTGCATTCCAGTAGCTGGTCCCTCCAAACTGACAGTACTTCCTTAGATCCTTCCCTTAACATTTTTTTTCCACATCACTGAGCTTTATTCATTCTCATGTGCTTTGGAAAGAAGTTATGCTTCCAGCAGCAGCGAAGTTGATGTGCCAGCAGCTGGGAGTACTCTCAGTGGGCCCTGCACCTCAGGGTCCTGCTCCACCTCTCCCTGACCCTCTGGGGTCCGGGCATGATAATCTGCACCCAGAAACAGAGCTGTGAAAAGCTTGGAGCCAGTGACCACTACTCCCAGTTCCTGCAAGCACACGCTGTTAGGGGGCTAGAAAGCTGATGCTTCAGCTTTGCCCTCTTCTTTCCTACATCAAGCAAGCTGTACCCAACGATGGAAGGATAAATCTGTGTTCCTTCCCTCTCTCACCATTTTTAATTTGCTTCCATAATTTTCTGGTGTATTAACTCCAAGCTTAATCATTTTATATTGCTTGTTTAGTTGGTTATTTTATTATTTTTACTATGAAAATTACATTTTTATTTCTACCTGCTCAGCACTGATGTATTTCACTCTTTTCCCTTCTGCTTCCCTTAGCTTGGTCACTGTGTAAGTACCCTCCATGCTTTACTTTAATTGTTAAATCAGTAAGCAGCTTTGTTCGCCCTTCTCATATTGGTACCTCATAGCTTTGAACATGCTTGGCATTTTTAATTGTAGAAGAGTTATTCTTCATTTTCTGAATAAGAGCTCCTATTTGTAGTTTCAGAAGTATGTCATGTAGGAGATGTTGCAGAGGGTTTTTTCCCCACTATCACAGTCCATGTTGACGAGCAGTGCTTCAGCTATCTGCTTTTATGTATATATGTATAATACTTTAACACAGTTGCAATAAATTGTGATCCTAAAAGTCAAGTTGTTGTCATCGCTCTCAGATGAAATAGATATCACCATTTGTGCTCATGAAATGTTTATATATTTAACATTTTGAATGTAGAGTTATCTGGTACAAGATTGAAAGCTGCTTCTGGAAAATTGTCCACTTCAGCCCTCAAAGTATATTTAGCTTAAGCATTTGGATTCTATTGTGGGTATAATTTTAGTGTATAGAACTCTACCCTATGACAACCAATCCAGTTCTGCATCTGATCTGCCACTTCCATAGATTCTACAGTGATAGATGTGACACTCTGTATAAAATGGTTGTCTTGTGCTGGGCCACACTGGAAGAGAAGAGTAAAGCAAAACTGAATGATTTTGGCTTTGATTTTGGCAAATGCTACAAGTGCTCTTCCAAAAATAAAGTTGAGTTAAATTCGCACCACTTCTGGCTCAAATACAGCCTGTAATATGACTACTATTTGAGAGGATAAGGTGAAGGATAGGTAGGCTTTGATTTACGAAGAGGAGGAAAGGTGCTTTATGTTCTATACCACTTATACTCCAGATGTGACTTATGATTTAGGTGTTATCTCTGACCACCATTTTTCAATTGCTCAGGTCAAATTATTGAGCTGCTTGTTACTCAATCACATTCCTCAAACTTCCTAAAAAGTGCCAAATCAAGTCTTTATTGAAAAATATTTCTATAAGGCATTTGTGATTCTTTAATTAATTATAGCATGGATAAAAGTTGACAGAAATATCAGCAGATTGATCCAGATTTACCCAAGTAAGTCAGCTATGTGAAGTATAACACATTTTTTTATGCTCAGGGGATGAAAAAGTTATTTCATAGTTGAAAAAGCTTTCCATTTTTTTGAATCAAAGAAAGTGAAAATGGAAAAGACAAAAATAGAATTTTCATAGGACTTTTCCCCTCTTTAGCTTAAGTCTTTTTCTAGAGGATGTTTATAAACTGAAATGCACTTTATGTAGTGTGCACAGTTGCAAGCAATAAGAAAATGCTTTTTTGTCTTTGGAAAAAAAAAGTTTTCTTAGTTCAGTAGCATTAGTTAATAAGTGTGTAAGTTTTCATAAGTTTGATTCTTAATGTTGATGTTTTCCCCTAGACCATTTCATTGTTTTTTCATTAAATCCTGAGATTTCTTTTACGTTCATGTAATATTTCAGGTTAATAATATCATAATTGGTGCTTTGCAGCCAGGCATTTTTGTTATTGTTGCCATTTTTTTCTTTTATGACTGTTTTTAAATAAAGAATAACTAAATTACATTTTTTCTTGTTTATGGTCTTTTGTGGCCATTTTACAATTGGATTATTTGAATTTTCTTTTCAGTGACAGGGAAACATAATTTCAGTTTATTTCACACACACACACGCTTGTCTTTGATCTGGACACCCTAGCTTTGTGCTAAGGGCTGAAAGAAGATGCTTGCTATAAGCCTTGGCTGTAGTGGAATTCAAGGGTGACAGTGTTGCATGCTTATAGGCTGGGCTAAGTTGAGTTTATTGTTTTTATTCTTGCTGGATATTGGCAATGTCCTATCCCTTTAATGTAGAGAATGCCCACGGAAATCCTGTAGTCACTGCCTAATACAAGTGCTAAAGAATTTACTGTGTTTCATCATTTAAATATTTTCCTGATTTAACTGCTGAGCCATAGTTTTAAAGACGGGAAAGAGAATCCCTTTTCTCATTTGTGTGCAAATACTGAGAGTAAGGATGAGAACAGTAGCAATGTGTGCACAGGCTGTCATTTTGATGTCTACAACTTCTTCTGTTGCTGCTGTTTTTGCTGCTGCTAGTGCCTTCTGTATTCACAAAGCTCCTACCACTGTCTTCTGTGTGATCTTGGAACCATAACTAGTTTGCAAAAATGCATGATGTTTTGTCTCTAGTTAAGATCTGGAGGTGCACAAGTCTTGGAAGGATGCATAGCAGAAATACACAATATCACCAGCCTAGATATTTCAGACAATGGTAAGTACACAGAACAGGAATGGAGGGTCATGCAAGTTGAGAAATGCCTTTTGTTTCAGCCCACGGTGTAATCAAGGATGGTTGTTATTTCTTTATGATTGTTGGCCATATTGATTATGGATATGTCTCAGACCAAGAACTTTTATTGCTATGAAGTGTGTAAGAAATATTAATTGACTAACTATATCATTGAAAGTTTATATTGTTTGAGATCAGTGAAACACAGCAGAATAAACTAATGGCACCAAGCTCATATTAGATCAAGAGGAAATTTGGTTTATGTACAAAAGGATGAGAAGATGAGAAATGGAAGTGTAGTGGAAGACCAAAGGGGAACACCAGGTATGGGATGAAGATGAGGTTGCAACACAGAAAAAGTAAGAGCGGGAAATTTGAAGCAAACAGTCAACCAGCTTGAAGTTAGAGAAGGTCTATTTGAATATTTCTGCTTTGGACTCTGTGCTTCCTGGCACAGATATTCCTGGGAATATCAGTGGGTGTCTCATCTTGCAGATTCAAAGTGTAGGTGTATGAACTAGAAGAATTTACTTGCTGTGTTTGCCCCTCTAACAGCCAAATGCAGAAGTATTTCAGAAACAGACCACCAATACAGTTGAATGCCCAAAAAAGGTAGGATGGATTGACAAGTGGAAAGCTTTGAGAGCTACTGACTCAGCCCAGATATGGAAGCAGATTTATTGTTATGAATAAGGATAGATACTTCAAATCTAAATTATCCTGTGAATCTGAGTCCTAACTCCTTGTAATCTAGCTAGCAAACTCTTCAAGTGCATCACTAGTTTGGCAATACTAAAGTAAGTTATTTTTTTTACTCAGAAGTAGAATAAAATTTTCCTTATTTTTCAGGTCATTTTATTCATAGCCTGTTATGTTAGCCTTTTTGAAGGCTTTCAGACTTTGTTGGTACACAGCTCTGTAAAGATTAAATAGTGGTTAGCATGGTTTCAGAATTCTCAAAGGAACTTCAAACTCTTCCTGACAGTGCAAGGAACTATCATTAGGTGGTTTGACTATGGGTAAGGGACTGGTTTCTCTTCTGTATTTCTGAGAGGTGCCTTCAATAGCTGATTAGGATGGAGATTTAAAGGTGTCCTTTTAGACAAAGTATTTATTCTTATAGAAAAGCAGAGGCAGTAATAAGAAAATGATTTAAAAATAAAAGAATTGAATTTTTCCTACATATTTTGGAAATTAGTACACTGATATAGTTACTTGAGTAAATATAGCATTAATAATTGGACTTTGAGTCTTTTTTGAAAATATGTTATAATTCTTAATCTAATCTGATTCTTTACAGGCCTTGAGTCTGACCTCTCAACCCTTGTAGTCTGGCTTAGTAAAAACCGATCGATAAGACACTTGGCATTAGGCAAAAACTTTAACAACATGAAATCCAAGTAAGGATTTTCTTTCTTTTAAATAAGAAGAGAATGGGTGAGGAGAAGCTGCTGATCTCATTATCTCCCTAACTTTTCTTCCCTCAGAAATCTCACTCCAGTACTTGATAATTTAGTTCAGATGATTCAAGACGAGGATTCAGTGAGTATCTTTGTGCCTACTATCATCCTCTGTATTTGTACCCTCACAGCCTATGATTGACAGATTGTCTTCTCTGTGTTAATTTGCTGCATAAAGTTTGATCACAATCCTTCACAGACAAATCCAACATTTTGGGTTAGGTTTTTTTCACATGGTAATTTGGATTACATGTAACATATAGGTGAACATTTCTGAAATAGTCTTAGTGTCTGTGGTTGATGAAAAACATTCATTCAGAATAGCTGCATGTCTAACCTAGTGGCTTTAGATCTAAATTATACAGCCCTGTCCGTACATATTTTCAAAAGTTTTGTGTCCTGATAAGAGATTACAATGGCAGTGTTCTCTGGCTAGTGATACTCCTTTAATAACAAAAACTTTATTTTATTGGATTTTTTTTAGTGTTTTGTGTTTTGTTTGTTTGGGTTGGTTTTTTGTGTTTTGTTGTTTGGGTTGGTTTTTAATTAATAGAATGCACTATTTTCTTATAGCTGTTCTTGGGTATTAACTTTTTATTTTTTCCTTGACAAAATGCAAGGTCACTGCATGATCTCTCAGAACTTCTTTCTCCTTCAAAAGATGCAAATAAATTGTTCAGTGTGCTGTTTTTCTCTTAGTACATTAATCATGGGAGCAATTTCATGAAACCCTTTCAGAGTGCTTCGCTGGGATGGTTGCCCACTTTCTTCATTTCTACACTTTATCCTGATTCTGAAAGACTTTTGTTGTTGACTTTGTATTCTTGCTGTTCTTGGCATCCTCCTTTTGGTTAGGAGGGAATCTTAAGATACTCAGTTATTCCCATGCTTGTCAATCTTTATTTATCTATTCTTAGTCCTTTGTTATTCCTTAATTTCCTGTGCAAGTAACAAACAAACTCTGCCTTCCTCATTCCCTAGAGATAACCAACTGTAGACTTTGGTTTTCTGAACACCTGCTGTTCTGTTGTTTTTGCCTCATCTCCAAGTTCATGGTCTCCATATTACCTGCTTTTTTTATTTTCTCCTCCCATCTGTGTCTGTACCCTGACAGTTTTTACTAGGGTTTCTGGTGTCTTTTTCCATGCAAGGTCATGAGACCCATATTCTGTGTTCTACTTTATGTAGTGCTTAGTTGTATTTGAAATGATTTATTAAACTAGTCCTCTGTCCTCTCTGAGTCCTCTTAACTGGGGTTAGTGGTACTGGTTTTTCTTGATTCTTTGCCTTCCTCCACATTTTATTCTTTAAAACATGGGACATCAGTGTGATATGGTAAAGTTCTGTATACAGTTAACAGAGCTTATTCTAATTGAGTTAACACCTGTAATGAAAGAACTTCAATCAAAGTCCTTGTTTGCACAAATTAGATGTAGGATTGTTCTAAGTAGTCTTGGTAGAACTCTGTGTTACTTCTTGTCCCAAACTAGCCTTTTCTTCTTGTGCTGTATGACCTCCTCCCTCTCTGTCTCTAAAGGGAGATGATTGAATCACAAGCAAATGTAATGTAGTATGTTTTTCTCAGTTTCTTTCATCCCTTTGATCTGTTGCAGGTGAAAATTTCTTCCCTCTCAGACCATATACTAAAATACCTCTTCAACACACTCTGTGGCCTTTTAGTACCCCAATCAGCTTCTCAAACATACTGTTGCTTTTGGTTCGCACCAGCCTATTTTATGACTGTCCTTTTCATATTATCTGTTCTCAAGGATAAAAATTTTCAATTTTCACCTATTGTCTCTGTTAAGTGTTACAACTTTCTGCTTACCTTTCCTGGCTCCCGTTTTTGAAGCTTCCAGGTCATAGAAAAAGTAGCTGCTAAATTTTGCATGTATCATTCTTGCAGCTCTTGCTGCATTGCATCATTAGCTTCCACTTCTTGTGCTCATTTTCCTTTCAGCCTGTGGGCGATGTCAGTTTTTGTTCCACTTTCTGTCTTTTCCACCATTTAGTGGTCAGAGGTGCTCCTGTAATTCTTATCCTCCATGTTTTTCCTGACACAACCTACACAGCATGTTCTGTAGGCTCATCCTTTTTCAAACAGTGTTACAATGAAATTATCTACCAAAAAGTTCTTTTGTTTAGGTGCTTAAAACAACTGTCTCTCCTTCGTGCTGCGCCTTAACATTTGGGACATAGCATGTGATCCTGTCAGGGTTACTCTATCTCTTCTCTCATTGTATTCTTTTCTCTTGTTAATCCTCTTCAGGGAAGGAAACTTTTTTCTTTCTGTCTCATCAAGTGCATCTTCTAGCAGCTAAAGAGTTCTGGACAGACACTGTAGCACTGTGGGGAAAAAAGTGTTACAGAAAGCTGCCTGGGATTCTCACTGCTGTGCCTTGATGGTCCTTGTTCTACCATTACTATGCATTTACAGCCATGGGACATTAAAAAGTTAAGATGAAACTGGAGAGACCAGGGTGTGATGGTGCCCAGAGCACACTGCTTGATCAGCGTTGCCTGCAGGCTGGCATGGTTTAGGGGCTGTGCATTATTATCTGCATGGAAAGCTGAAGCAAGAGGCTTTAATCTAAAATAGTCATCTGCCAAATGCATCTTCATGTATTTATACACACTTTAAATAGCTCTGTTGCTTTGTTAATGTGAGTCATGAGTAACATTATTTAAATAATCAGTAGCTTGGTTCTATGACTGTAAAAATAGTGATGCACAAATATTCTACGCAATTTAAAAGCAGTAGTAGTAACATACACAGCAAAATTTCTCAGGGTGTTTTATATAAACAAGAATGTAATATTTAGATTTTTTTTTTTTGGTTCTTTTCATGTCTTCTCTCCTTAATTAGGTTCTGTACTGTGCAGGCTATAATAACATATTCTTACTGTGCCAATTCTTGTTGCCAAATTTGATGTTACACTGCAGGTACATGGTATCATTACTCAAAGTGGTAATCACACCTGCATAGGTGCAGTGAACTACTGGAGTGCTGAATATCTTTAGTTGTTAGCTCAATGTTTGTTGCAGAATTGACTTTTTAAGGGTTTTTAGAACATTTTTGTACTTTGGAAAAAACAATTTTGCTTGATTTAATTCTTAAATGTTTTCCAACAGGAGTATGGCAGAACCAATGAATAAAATCATACAATTTCTAATTCTATTTTGTTTTTTTTTACTCTGAGAATTCCTCTTCCTTAAAAAGATTGTGATAAGGCATCTTTTCTGAATTGGCAAAGTATCTGTTTTCTGCAATAGGGACACTGAAGCGCTCCTCAGACTTCTGTTTTTTTCAATATCTGGCCAAAACTATTAAGTTCTTACAAGAAATAAGTTTGTGGGCTACCTAGAGTATTTCCCATATTTGTGGAGGATTTTGTTTTGGTATTTGTTGTTTTTATTTGTTGTTGTTTGATTGGGTTTTTTAATGTAATGGTCAGATAATGTACATTTAGGTGGTGCATAGGTGTCAATCCTTGTAGAACACAGTACTCAAGTGTTTTCAATTCTATACTGTTTGTCAGAGTATTGAACGTGAGAGGTGAGAAATCCTTTCCTGGGAGGATATTTGAGCTTTGGAAAAATTGGTATGCAGGAGGGATCACCTGCAGCTAACTTACTTGAATGCCCGTTTCTAAAATGACACATATGAAACAGAGGAAACTTCACATTCACATGCTTATTACTGATTTCTGTCAGAGTGCTGTGTGGTGCTGCTTTTTCATGAATCTGTTACAAAATGTCTTCTCAAACTTGAGCTCTTAAATGCCATTCTAAATGTGACGTTAATATTCTTTGGGGTACATAGTGTAATAAAATTGGAAAACATAGATTAAGGGCATTAGTGTCGTAATTTAATAACTTCCATTTAAAATAAAACCAGCATGTGGCTTGTGTTATTGTTAGACTTTTTAATTATAAACCTGCTGTGCCTCCAAATTTTTATGCTTTTCCTCATTTGTAAGTGCATTTCTTATTGTTGCAAGCTTTTTGGTTATCACTGTAACCCAATGGTGTGTGTAGGCTAGAATCCCATTGTACAGCAGGCACCCTGCAAACATCTTGGACCCTGGAAGGTGTGCAATTCCAGTTTGTTTATTTTCATTAATCTAAGCTTAAGCATCTAATGTAGGTGCCACGGTTCATTGTTAGGAGATGTCAGTTTTCCTATGCTGGCAACTTGGAGGTTTTAGGCTCCTAAAGTTCATCCTCCAGCACATGTTTAAGTGTGTGTGTAATGACAATGCACTCTTCTGTAGGGACTCGCCCTGGAGCAAGGGAAATCTTCTGTGGAATTCTTGTACATCACCAAAGACAAATAATTTTGGGAACTGTAATATCTCTGCAAGGCATGGGGATAGATAGACCATAGCTCTTGAGCTCCTGCTATTGAGTGTTGTGACACTGAGAATGGAGGGAATAAGGGCATTTTTAGAAGATGTTTTTCTCAGGGCTGAGAGTGTGACTTGCTGGAGCCAAATAAAGTGGTTTCAGTTGAGCATACTTCGTACAAAAAATAAAGTTACTGACAGATACTACAGTTGCAGATATCAGAACACCACAGCAAATAATACCTATTGACTTATTCATTTTAGTAGATACTCATTACTGTTTTGAATTTCAAACCTGCTTGATTTTCTCTCTCTCTCCTCCAAAAGTTGTTGAAGGAGCAGATGTGCAAAATCACTCCTAAAATTGAAGTAACAATAATAAAACCCTTTAAAGAAACTATTTATATTTTAACAATGCCTCAGGCTGTAATTTGCCCTTGGGTAAATCTCTCAGCTTGAGGAAGAGGAGGAGAGTCATAGAAATTTTTTTTTCTCACTGAAAATGTGAATATTGGTTAAGCAAAACCCGCTGGAGACTAGAAGTTGTCTAGTGAAGCTGGTTGTTGTCTTACCTCTTTTGAGGTTCCCACTGTATTCTTACTTAATAGGAGTCGGAAATTTGGAGGCGCTGCCACTTAAAAATACTCTTTTCATAGGATCTTGCAGCTTAATCTTTGAGTGTGTATGTGTTTGACACCTGTGCTGTAAGTAGTTGACTCCAAATTTATCATATATTGCAGGATCTGCAGAAAACAGAAATAACTCTATGATGCTTACCGCTGTCTCCCAGAGTATGGGGAACTTGTAATTTTTTTTTGGTTGATGTTTGAGGAATAAGTGCATTATCAGTTGCTTTTATCAGTGCCTTTTCTATGCTCCACAGCCTCTACAGTCATTGTCCCTCGCAGATTCCAAGTTAAAGACTGAGGTCACCATCATTATTAATGCCTTGGGCAGCAACACTTCTCTTACAAAAGTGGATATTAGTGGAAATGCCATGGGAGATATGGGAGCAAAGATGTTGGCAAAAGCCCTACAGATAAATACCAAACTCCGGTAAGTGAAATGTATTTGCAGTAAACAGTAGAATGGCTTAATAATACTGAAATTGTTGGCTCATTCTCAAGCTATTTCTCTTTAGAACCCTCCTAGGTACAGCCACTTTGTAGTTTCTGGAAGGATTCTCATCCTTTTTTTTCCTTAAAAATAAAAAAAAAACAAACCAAAAACAAGAGAAGCAAATCGTGCCTGCAAAACCATTTCCATAGCTGAAACTGGAGAAAATTGCATTTTCTAAAGTTAAACAGAAAGACCTCTTGTTGGAAGCAAAAGGGTTCTAAATTTCCTAGAATCACAGATAAAAAAATTACATTGTTATAGAGCTCTGGATCTCATTTAATCCAATGTCTTTCTCAAAGCCAGGCCAACTTTAAAGCTATATGAGGTTGCTCAGGGTTTTGTCCAGGCACGTTTTGAAGATCTGCAAGTACAGATATTCCATAGTGTCGCTGGGAACGCTGTTCCAGTGTTTAGCCACCTTCTTCTCTTCTTCTCTTCTTCTCTCTCTTTTTTTTACTGGAGAACTTCCCAGCAGAGAAAATTCTGATATTGAGCGGGAAACTGCAGTAAGTTATACTTTGTCTTCTGGAGTACCAGTTTGTAGAACTAAGAGCATGTGGAATTTGGAATGGGTAGCAGCATGGACCATCCATCCTTCCCCTCTCCCCTGCCTACCATGTTGATGGACCTTGGCATCTCTTCTTTACAACTTCATACGCCTGACAACTTCACTGCTTTTAGTGTGTCTGGCACTGATGACTTGGCTATCACTTTTTTTTCTATGCAGTATGTGATTTCCAAACAGTAAAACCCTTAACCAGTATGAATCTGAGTGGTTATCTCTAAATATGTCACCCTCATCAGGAAACTAATCCTCACTCCTTCTCTTATCAGACTGTACAGATAACCCTTCCTCAGTCCACTGCCTGTGTGAAGAGACCACTTTGTGCTTGGTCTGCAAGTATTTGTTCTCTAGAGGATAAGAAATCCACCAAAACAGTCTTGGCTATTTTGTTGAGAGGCAGAGATCCTGGTCTTTGTGCTACTATGCCCAAAGTGAATATTAAAAATGTCAAGAAATCACCGGAGGAATGGCTTAGATTTATTGAATGTATTAACCTGAAATGACCACAGTATCTGAAGAAATAAAGCTTTGATGGATTTCAGAATGGCAGACTGAAATATTTCACAGTACACTGAATGTCACAGTTGACATAGTGTCACCACAGTCTGTGGTGTGATTACAAATTGAATAATGCAATGGTAACTGGCTCTGCCAAAAATGTTATAAAGTGATACCAGGTGTAAAAATAAACACACTTTCCAATGGCAAAAATATCCAAGATTTGACCCTAAGCACATCTGATCTTTACAGAGTGAATATAGAATGTATCTTCCTCTCTTCCTTAGCTCCATCTTTCCATCTGAAAAACAAAAGGATTACTCTGAAACAGCAGAAGGATGTCAATACTTGCGAAACCCTGCCATCTTTCTTTTTTTTTCTCTTTTAAACACCAGACATCTTTGGTTTTGTGCCATTTTTTTTTTAAGAACAGCTACAACTGGTGCTCTTGCAGAAGCAAGATTTATCCGCTTGTCTGTCTCTTCTGACTACTAATGAGGTCTTTGAACATGTGTTTGCAAATTGCCAGGCAGTCTGCTTGAGTGGCCTGAACTGGGGGAGGAGGGGCAAGGCTTGATCACTCTTACCGTTATTGTGTATTCAAAAGAGCTACAATTTAAGCACCTAACCTAATGGTTTATGTTGACAGCTACTTACCTTGCATGTGGAATCATAGGAACTGTGTGATAAGCCTAGTGCAGGATTGAATATATAATAGCCTGCAATTTTTGACAACCAATCAGCATGAATTTTTAAAATACATATAACCTGTGTAGAGACTGATCACTTACTGCAATTTTCTTGGTTTTCACTGGGGGCTTACAAAGCAGACATTTTAACTTTGTTTTTGATGCTATTCCTTGAAAAAGCTGGAATTTATCTCCAAATCTTTCTATTAGCTGTATTTTAGAAAAGTAAGGTTTTTATGTTCATGATGGAAAATATAGTAGAGTCCCCTCTAAAGTGAGGAAAACTGAATTGTGTACTACGTTTGTCCGTAATTTCTGTCATTTCAAGGTTTTAGAATATAACTAAAGACAAGTTTTTAAAGTGTTGTCTTTGCCTTCTGCTATACAATTTTGAACATTCGGCACTGTGATATTTAAATATATAAAGCTTCAATATAGATTGATTTGGTGGTTCTTGTTTAACTTTTAATTTTCTTTCTTTTCCCCACTGCCTCTCAGAACTGTAATATGGGACAAGAATAACATCACTGCACAGGGCTTCCAGGACATAGCTGTGGCACTGGAAAAGTAAGTTCTTGAGCAACTGAATGAGTGATGAAGAGGCCAAAGAGTTACATCCTGAATGATCTGAGCAGCTGCAGTTCAATATGATCTTGAAGATGCCGAGTGCTCTCAAATTTAAGCATCAGGGTGTTTAATCTAAAGGAAAATTCATGATTTCCCATCCATTAAAAGGATGCGAAAAAGCTCTGTGGCTCTTTCATCCATACTCTGCTATCAGCATTAAGGCCCTTGAGTTCTGCTGTTAGCATTAGAATTCTCAATTTGGTAATATTTTCTCTTTTCTTCATTCTCTTGTGTTGATAGTATGTAGAAATTCTATTTTAGTCAGTCAATGAAGCTCTATATAATAACACGAAATTACTGAAGTGTGCCTTTCTGGTCTGTCTTTCTTTCCCAGAGTTGCAACTAATAGTGATGATCTCAGGAATTGCAGTTGTTCTTTATAATTGCTCTGATCTGGGTCATTTTGCTTCCATCAGTTTACTCACAGATGCAGCCATTACCAGTGATAGATGCTAAATTGCTTTCATCTCTCTCCATCACATTTCTTTGTATGTCCTTATTACTTTTCTTAAGAGAGAAAAATTACAGATTTAAATTAAGCAGCAGTTGAGGTTGTTTCATGTCATTAAATCTCTCAGATAGGAACAAAGGCTCTCTTTAGAAGGTGAAGGTAACCCACAATTGCTAGTTTCTAGACAAGGTATTTTATAAAACTGGGCAACCACTTATGGGAGCATCTTAACCTTTGGAGGGGTCATGAGGCTTAGAGCTTATAAAGTTGCTAGTTTTATGAAACTCTTGTAGTTTATATACTTCGTTTCAAAATGAATTCAGTTCCACTGATATGGGAAATTAGATAAATGATGTATAATTAAGCAAATCATCTTGCAGTGATTCCATTGATGATAGTGAATAATAATTTGCAATGTTATTTGTCAACTTGCAGACATTTCTCTTTTAGAGAGCAATAGCATGGGGAAGTCTGGTAGAAAAGTGAATACATTTCTTTTCTGCTTATCATCAACTTTACCCTTCTGTTCTGAAGTGTTTGGATGAGTAACTAGAAAAAAAAGGGGGAAATCCTGAGGCAAAAGCAAATGATCAAAACAAAACAACACCTCCCTACACACCAAAAAAAAAAAAAACAAACCAAAAAACTAAAAAAGAATGCTATAGATAATTGTGATAGATAATTGTGTGACACTGTTCAGGTTGCATCTCATTTATTTAACTTGGACATCATTTTACATTGCCTCAAACATTTTTCAATTGTCAAAAGCATTGATAACATCACAAAGTAAGTCTCGAGCAGCAAAGGTGTAAACTTGCAAAAGGGACTGTCAATACAGGCTGAAAACAATTAGACTGTAAACAATCCATCTTGAAGACATTTTGAGAACATCCTTCACCCTGTGGTTCCTAAAAATACCTGAAACCATCAGTATTCTGTAAGAAAGAATTGTTGCTCAAAATGGAATTAAATATACTGAGGATGCTTGAGGATATGTGTTGTATGTGTTATTTTGATCTTAAGAAAATAATTATGTACTAAACCATAAGAAAAAAGAAGAAAGATAGACTTTTGTAATATGGGGAGGAAGCTGAGGAGAATTGGGAGGGATTGTAGCAGACTTCAAAACAGGCTGAAGTAATCAGAAGATTGTTTCTTTCCCCTTCTCCCAACTTCTCTTCATCTGGTTATAGTTGTATGAAAATGTTATTCCTGCAAGGGAATTCTGGGAGCATGGCTATTGGCAGAGTTTGCCCTGAGAGGATCCCAGGAAGCTGCTGGGAGATGCTGACATATTCTGCAGAGTCCAGTATTGGGTCAGTTCAGGGAAGCATTTGAGAACATTGGGCATCCTATTCAGTCTGACCATTAAAAGCAGGGACTTGTATGTCTGTAATTTAATATGAAGATAAGCATGTGCTTTGCAGCCTAGAGCCCACTTTGTCATAGGAGTGCACAATATTGTCCCATGTTCATTTCTAAAAGGTTTTTAGTTTTTTTGTATGAACTGACTGAAGAAATAGCTTAAGTTTCAATATCTAATGAGAAATGCCAGAGTTTATTAGAGGGCTATGAATTCTTCCCTTAGCCATGATATTAAATTCACACACCCTGACCTGCAAAACAGATGGCCTTATCCCTGTTTTTAAAAATATAGACAGTAAAATCACCACTGCAGCAGAGAGTGTATGTCATGAATGGAGCAGAAGTTACTACGAGGGAAATAACATGTGATAAAATGTAGGACTGTTGTCATATGTTGTATGTAGAGGGAGAAGATTTTCAGAACATCCTTTGGGACATCCTTTCCAGTCTTTCCAGCACTTCTCTGGAATTTATCATCTTTAAGTATAGGTATTTTGCTGAGTGTATTGGTGTGTAATAAAATTACTGGATTATTGAGTTAGAAGCAAAATGTTCTCTATTACAAGAAACAAGTGGACTGTTAATAAAATGAAGAATGGAGAAGCATTTCATACTTCAAAGGAAACAGAGAAAAATGAAATGTGAAGATAAATACTTCTCTCATGATCAAAGTTGAAAAGCTGATTTTTTTCCCCTAAGAGCTAGTTAATTCTTACATGAAAATAAAGTAGCATTTTGATAAAATACTGTCTGTCTGGAAGAAAACCAAGTACAGAGGATTTCCTTTCGTAGGTAGGGGTCCTCTAAAGTTTTGCCTCTGTGATTGTGTGTCCATGAAATCGCCTTAACTTTCATTTTCTCCCCTCCTCCCCCCTTCTGCTCTGTATGTGAGGGAGGGTGCGCTAAGCCTTAGACTAAATTGAATTTAGCATATAATGACTAGCATGAGAGCTGGCAATTATAGATTTCAGTGAAGGGGATGCATTTAATGTCAAACAGCTGTAGAGTTCCTTAGAAATCTACCTCTTTTTTTTTTAACTAGACAAATACCCTATTTGCCAGGTAGTTGTCAGGTATTCAGCAAGTTCTATAACTATTACGTGTCTTTGAGTTCAGTATCTTTGACATTTAAAGGTTTTCCACATGGTGGTGGACAGCCAGTTACTCCCTGGGTAGTATTACATGAGGACACTTAACAGGGTCTGTGTAGTTTGCTGTGTTCTTTTGAAGGACACAACAACTAGGGAGAAGAATTAATGTTCTGACTGTGATACAATAGACAGTTGGACATTGTGGGATCACAGGGACCTTGCTGACTCCTTGTGCATGACTGCCTGCCACTGGCAGCTGTATACATCACCATGTTTGCATTGGGGAAGAAACAGTCATCTTCCATTATGATGTAAGGTAAAATACTGGGTAGTATCAGCAAGGAATCAGTATGTTTGGCAGTTCAGAAGACCTCTGACCTTCAGAAAGTAGTGTTCCATGTGGCTAAGCAACTGGTGGGAGAAATGAAAGAAGCTTGGACTTTCATAATATTTAGGGTGTCTGCTGTTGGAGTTAGTGCATTTAGTGAGGAACGGTCTGTGGTACTCAATGGTGGGGACTCAGTTTAAACAGCCAACTGTAAAGTGCTCGGAAATAGAGGGTTCCAAACATATTTATGTAGCTCTGGATGGAATAGGAAAAGACAGTTAGGGGGACATTTGCAAAGAGCCAAAGGAGGAGAAGGAAATTAAGGATTAATTGAAAATAGAAAGAATAATTGCATTTTGCAGGTTTTAAGAACTTCCTGATATATTTTTTCATTTGTTCAAATCTGAAGGTGTATGTACGTACCACTGCATGTAGCATTGTAGGTGTAACTGTGTCATGCTAGCCAATTTATGTTTTCCAGGGTTTAAATGCAATTTTGACTCAAGACCAAACCCTTATCTTTATTCTCGTATTGCGGTAGATGGACAAAACTACAGAAATATTCTGTAAACAAATAAGTAAAATGCGGGGAGCAATTGTCTGCACATAGCAATGTGGAGACGTGATGCTTGTTTTGTCAGCTTTTATTAAAAATTCAGCAAGTGCCTTCAAATTGTTGTAAACACAAGAAGTTATTAAACAGTAAATTTTCAAAACTCAGTCTCTTAGTTGCTATCTGTCTGTTACTGAATATTTCCATTTAGTCTTAGATCTGATAAAGTTGCCAGCAGGCACTGGTGCTCCCTGTTCTGTTTAGATACAGGGGAAACATAATCTAACCTGGTATGCAGAGGTTCAGAGGGCAGCTAGGCCTTTATTCAGCAGCCACTGGGCATTGATCACTTAACTGCATTTTTTGCTTTTCAAAATCTGCCCATCTGTCTAGTGGCAAGGAAGAATTAACAGTAAAAAGGAGCATGCCTACCTCCAGTTTGTCCACTTACAATGCATTCTTAGTACCCTCCACAGACAAGCTAGGTGCATCTTATTTCTCCATTCTAGGTTATTCTTCATAAAGAGCTACAGTAATTAAATTAACTTGCACTATGTTTTTTCTTTAGGAATTATACATTGAGATTCATGCCTATTCCCATGAATGATGCTTCCCAAGCACTGAAAACAAACCCTGAGAAAACAGAAGAGGCGCTGCAAAAGGTATTGCATATACCACCAATGCATGCACAGACATAAAATCTCTGAAAATAAAGTAGTAATTTTAAGAGACTGGGACTCATGCTTGACTGAGTAAGAATTCTAGGCTAGATGCATGGATTGTTTGATTTGCATAGACATATATTTGGTTAATTATGTGCTTCAAGAGCTTTTTATTCCACAGAATGATTGGAGTGAAGGCTGATATAATGCAAGGGTGTAGTTTCAAAAATTCATAACTAAAAGAAGTGTAAGCTTGACCTTGTGTTGCTGTGTGCCTAACTATGAAAGGGAGAGTTAGAAACTGCATGTTTGCTACATATGTGCTTGTGCGTATTTCCATATGTTTAGAATTATTGGTGCGTGATTTTTATGTTGACAAAAAGTACAGTCAGCTCTGTACAAGACAAAGAATGCTCTTTGATTTGAGGTAGGATGAAAACGTTTGCTGCCTCTGTTTTATATTGTTTGTGTAAAGCTCACACACTATATTGCCCTAAATAAGCAACTGCACCAGCGTGTTCTTCAAGGTGAAAAGGTGTTGACAGTATCTGCAGCTGTTCCACTTGCATGAGTTATAAAAGTCTCAGCTGAGTTTTAATACAGTAAATCTAGCAAGCTCCAAATGAGCCTCCTGCTCAATCAGAAAGCATACAATTCACATCTCTTTAATCAGTATTTTTCCTTCAGCCAGGGTAAGGTGATAAAAACCTTATAAATAGTTCTTACAGATAACTGTGATTAAAAAACAAATGTCTATGAGCTCTATTTTCAGTAGTGATTCTCACAGGGAGAAGGGCTGGTAGTTAGCACCCTTTTCTTTGATGCATGAAAATGATCTCAATTCTGCTTTTAAAAATCTGAATCACGGGGGATGGATGTATTTCTTACATCTCATTTAATATAATTGGCTAGTTTCATATCTAGAGCGATAGGTGCATTTCTGAAAAAAATATTGTGAAGCTTCTGGCCATGGGGATTTAAATTCTGTGTGTTAATTAGTCGTTATGTACAAAGAACATTTTCTTTTATTCATATCAAAGTTGCTAAGGCGCTGACTTTGTTTTAACACATGTGGTTCAGGCTTTCTTTATACAACACAAGAAAGTCCTTTCCCAGAAAAGGTAACAGTCTCAGGAGTGGTGCTGTGAATGTAGCTAATTCCATGCACGTAGGAATGAAAGCCTGTCGGCATGGACTGAGTTGTCATGTCTGATGCAGGGACAAATGAACTGACTGACTGACTGACATCTCAGTAAGTTTCAGCACTCCACAGCTTGAGTACGGTGAGAGTGCTCCTGGCATTGGTCCAGCACCAGATGGACAGAGCAGCTAACCTCCTGAGCTCTGGATCTCTGCAGCACACTTTACCTAGTGTGGGCAAACTGGATAAATCCTGTGTTGCTGTGGGGCATTGGTCAGACTGTTTCAGTTCTTGCTACTGCTGCTGCTGGTTTACAGATGACCATCCCTGCCTCACAATCTGCTGGCCACTCCACCCGTCCTTTTCTCCTATCTTCCTCTCTTGGCTTCAGAGCTTTGATGAACCTTTAACAATATGCTAATAGGTTTTTTGACTTGACTAACTTTGATAGAGTTGGATGAGGAGGTTACTCTGTGTGCCATTAAGCTGGTGATGTAGGTGTTTACTGCTGGTGACAGTTGTGGTACTGTAAGTAGGAATCACTTGTCTTTGAAGAGCACTTGAGTACTGCTTAGCCTGAAGCAACTTTTCAACTGAGGCTGCGCTATCACTTGGACACTTTTAAATAGCTTCTTTTCTCTTCAGACAAGCTGCTGTTTAAATGTGTCTTTGCAGTGGGCCCAATGCTTCTAAAAGAAATTAACTGACTGTTGTGTCATCATGGTCTCTCCAACACCTCATATATGATAGAGTCCCTTCAAATATTTGTCAAACCAGGATCTAATCCTTTTTCAGCTTAACTTACTAAATTGTTCAAAATAGAAGACTCTTTCAGAAAACACTGGCAAAAGCAGTGCTACTAGTCTGTCAGTGAATTAATATTCGCCAATGTCATTATTAAGCGCTGAGACACACAGAATAAGGTTTGCAGGTGATAATTAGGCATTTTTCTTGTCAGTCCCCAATTCTGATACAGCAGCAAAACTGAAAGCAAATTATGACATGAAGAGTCAAATCAGTTTCCTAATCTGGCTTTTTTTCTTTTTTTTTTTTTAGATAGAAAACTACTTGCTTCGTAATCATGAGACCAGAAAGTACCTCCAGGAGCAAGCCTATCGGCTGCAGCAAGGCATTGTCACCAGTACCACTCAGCAGGTGAGAACTTGTTCCTTACTGGGCTTCTCAATGCCTAAAATCTGCCTGGAGAGAGTTCTCTCTTATTTTGTCTGAGGACCTTAAAGTAAGATATGCCTTGTGGGTAATACTGTTTTCCAAGAAATACTAATTATCAATGATAATATATTTGAAGGGAAAGAAAGCATTTGCGAGGGGGAGGTCTTATGTATAGCAGTACTGTGTAGGGAAAGATCTGAGCTGTTACTAAGCGAACTACTGTCGAAACCAGGAGCAGTTCAGTTCAGTTGTGCTCAGGGGTCTGACTTTTCAGAAGGCTCTTATCCATGTGACAAGCATCGCTAATCTGTGCCAATTCTGGTGTCTGAGTCAATTGCAGTGCCTCTGCCTCACACTGAGCAACCATGTAAACATGCCCTTAGGTACCTCCGGAGCAAGTAGCCTTAGAGAGCAGATCATCATCTACTTTATACCTTCCGAACTTTGGGCACCAGTTGGAAACTGTACTTAGAGGGAGGGAGCAAAGGAAGGTAAAAGCCTTCTGTGCTCCTTACAGTCTGGGCAAATGAAAAGTCTTCCTGTCTAACACAACCTGAAGTATTGCTTAAAGCTGGGTAGCTTTTCTGTTTTGTCCACCAGTACCAGGTTTCCTAAATGTCACATATTGTTCTGCTTTTTTGTCCTTTGTCTGGAGAGAACTACAAGTTTTCTGTGGCAGCCTCCTGTTCTCTCTGTACTAGTGCTTTTCCTGCCAGAACTCCTCAGGGCTGTTTTCAGCTCCAGTACACAAGTAAAGAAGAAAGGTGGTGTAAGAAGAATAAAACTTGTCACAGCCTTTGTTTTAAATTTCCTTCTTTGTTTGTTTGTACCAGCCATATTCCCACACAAACAGGAAAGTATCTGTTTTCCTTTTCAGCTGAGTCAATGGAATTTCTCTCTGTTTTCTGCCCTTTTTTTCATGACATAATTTTAAGTGACCTTTACCTACCTGTGTTATTAAAATTTAATGGGACAGAGTTTTATTACTGAAACCTGAAACTGTACCCTAACCTCTTGACAGAGAAAATGGTACATGGAGATGTACAAGCACTAAAAACATTCTTTTATTCTAGTATTTTATCTGTTCTGATGCCCCTTTCTTCCCCCAAGTTAATAATGTCTGTTGGAATTAAATTTATATCTTTTTATAACTTGTTGGGTTTAATTGTGCTTTTCTCCAGCACCGCACACACATCAAGTTTCAGGAAATGTAATTGGTTGTTATTTTGAAAGTAAAGTTACTCATTTCTATACTAAATTGTTTTTAAGGATGTATTTTAAAAACAGTTTTAAAAGAGAGCTGGAAAAGACTATCTAGGATGGTAGAATTGCATTATTATTGCAGAGCGTTTTTTTTTTCCATCCAGATGTCCCAATGAGATTTTCCACTGTCTAATAATTAATTAGCTTTTTGTATTTGTACAAAAAAACCCACGCAAAACCCTTTGAAGAGAAGGAGTCATGTGGAGCAGGAAAGGAGCATGCTGTGAAATTACTTCAGTTCGCATTGCTAATGATATAAGATGCTAGAACTGTAGACTTTATATGACGGTGACGCTTCAAACGTTGCTTCAAAATGTCAAATAGCCAGTTCTAATGAACAGTAGGTGGGCTGATAAAGACTTTTAACTATTATATCTCCCTGCCTCATATATCTTAATCAAAACTGACTATTAGGCATTCTTATTGGTTTGTCTTGTAAGGATACAGCTATACCACCTGCCCTGTGTTTTCAGCGTGTTGAATGAATTGTGTTGCAGATACAGATAAAGTTCAATTTATCCCGCTGTGAAAGGTCTGATAGAAACTTCTGCTTTGGTAGTTTTAATTCCCCATGCAGCTAGGAATATTTACATTTTAAAAGAATACTGCAGAAGCCTGTGCAATTGCATTTTGCTTAAACGGGAAATCTCTGCTAGTATTTGTTGAATGGGTAGTGGCATCACTTTCTTTTACTGTCTGAATTTCTTAACAATTCAGTGACTTCTAGGCCAGTGTCTTAGATATATCAACCTTTTTCAGCATTAAACTTGCTCCAAAAACCAGAGCAACACTTGAACAGGATAACTTGATTATTTGTAGTTATCCTGGAGGTAACTGTTGGGGAAATATTCCAAAGCATTTTTTTCAAATGGTAAAATTTTATTTATTTTTTCAAAGTTTAGGTGTGTCTTTATGAGATACAGTACTTCAGTAATATTGAACTACCTCCAAGCTCTGGTCATGCATTTCCAGATTCTTATTTTGTTGCTACAAATTTCATCATGCTACTATTGCTTTTCCACCTGGACTGGATTAAGTTCGTGTTTGACCAAAATTCTGATATTTTATCTTTTGTATTTCTTTCATTCAAATAGATGATTGACAGAATATGTGTAAAAGTGCAAGATCATCTTAACTCTTTAAGGAACTGTGGTGTTGATGCTGTACAGGAAGATGTCAAATCTGCAGAACGGCTTATGCGGGACGCCAAGAACTCCAAAACAGTAAGCCTTTCCCAGCATACTGACAATGCTGAGAGCAGTTCTGTGTGTGCTCACAGCTTTTTTTGGGGGAGGAGGGGGAGTTAAAATAACAGTGTGTCACAAAAGAGTATTTTCTTCAGATAATGAGCTATAGGAGTTATTTAATGTGATAAGGTAATTCTAATTTATAAAGACTTTGATTTAGCCAAAGAGGTTTTCTCCTATTTGTCCTAATTTGAAGGCAGATAGTGATGAGCCTGATTTCTGAAGATACTCTTCCTGTCTTGCAGCTCTTGCCAAATCTCTATCACCTCGGTGGAGCTTCTTGGGCGGGAGCAAATGGTTCACTCTCCAATCCAATCCAAGAGACACTTGAATCCATGGCTGGAGAAGTCACAAGAGTGGTGGATGAGCAACTTAAGGTCTGTGGATAGATGTGTTACCATCTGTCACATGCAGAAAGAACTAAATCTGAGGTTATCTGTTGTTAAATGCAAATGTGCCACATTTGATTTTTTTTAACTTCTCAGGAGATTTGCATATAATGTGTCTTTTCATTATTAGTTTCTTGTAACTTTGGGCCAACTGGATTTTTGCTCAGTTGGAATAAAAAAACCCCTTGCTTTAGTGTTTTCAGTGGGCAGAAGAAGCATATACTGTTTATTATCATCTTATTTAATCTTCTAAAAGGGTAAGACTAATCGTTTGCTCCTTCAGCCCTTTACAGAGGCAACTGTGAAGCACCCTAAGAAGCCTTATGCCCTGGAGAAAAGTGCTCAGTAGTTAAGGTGTCCCACTGGAGTGAAAGCTGCTTTTCTGTAGACTCCATTGCAGAATTGTTTCCCCAATGACCACTTTTGATCCTGGTGCAGATTTTCCACTTTACTGTTTGATTTGGGTAACTTGTATGCATTGAGAGTGCCCAAAGAATTAGTAC
Organism: Myrmophylax atrothorax; assembly: GCA_026770055.1. Taxonomy (NCBI): domain Eukaryota; kingdom Metazoa; phylum Chordata; class Aves; order Passeriformes; family Thamnophilidae; genus Myrmophylax; species Myrmophylax atrothorax. The sequence continues at coordinate 91,138,122 of JAOXXN010000395.1, read as the reverse complement.
TGGCAGCTTCACAAGAAGTCTTTTCACAAGATGCTTGTCAAACCTCAGTTCTTTAAATAGATGTCATTGATCTGTAAATGTTTTCACCTGTGCTCAGCCAGCCTCTGCTCAGAAACTTGAACCTTCACTTATATTAGTGCTTACTGTGTAACAAGCAGAGTTGTCCATACAGCATGAGCAAAGGTCTCAGTTCAGAAAGAAGGCAAGGTGAGGGAATTTTAACAATTTAAAAATAAGGATCTGGTGCAGTTCAGATCAACCTGAGTTTATGACTAAGGTGCCTTGCCTGTGTTCTGTTGTATTTAAAGTTTTCACTTTCAGATTCTTTGATCTTTCAGTTGAAACGACATGGAAATGCTTCAATCAGTAGGAATATAATGAAAAAGAATAGCCATACCATATTGCTAATTACTTTTTTGAAATTAAGAAGTTAATGAGGAGGAAAATGGTGCTTGATTTTTAGTATGTTTCTCCCTTTCCCCATTATATGAAATAATGTGGAGATTTCTGCAGACATGAAAGTGATTTATCCCTAAGATTCTTCCCAAAGGAGCTTCTGGGCTATTATTGGGACAGGAATAGTCAGGTCAAACCTTTGTGCCAGGCTCAGACACTTAGATAAGTTCATCTTGGAGGCTTTTATAGAAGGGTAAAAAAATAAGCTTCTTCAGCATAAATATGTTATTTATAGTTCCTGGCATAAAGTTGAGTTAATGGGTCATCCATTTATACTTTTACACATTTACAATGAAAGGCACTTTAGCTCAGCCGTTCTAACTTCTACGTTTACTTTTGATTTGTGTGGCATTCCAGTTTAAGTGGCTTACAAGAAACTATAAATTTGTAATGCTCTTTGTATATTCCAACACTAATTTTTATTAATTTTACACTTAAGGCTGAAAGGTTTCCCCCCAAGTTATATGGTGGTGTACTTCGCGTGGAGGAGAAAATATTGAACTTGTATTAGGACTTTTTTTTCCAATTGTTTACATCAATTCAAAACATCATAAGCAGTTTATTATTTCTAAAGATAGACAAGGGAGCTCACATAAGGACAGTTGTTTTTGTCATTGTTGGGGGAAAACCATCTTGTGTACTGTAAATGGAGTTTTGATTTTTAGTTTCCATAGCAACCACAGCCTGATTAAAAAAAAAATTTGGAAATTGGGTAAAGTCAATAAACATTCTTCGGGCACATATGAGATTTTTTTGTTTTTAACTGAAAGAAGGCAAGAGGGAGAAAGGAAGAAGTTAGAGTAAGGAAAAGCAATATCTTGGAATAAGTTGAGTTGGAGAAATTATAATATTATATGCACTTTTTTTCTCCTGCTGGTGTCACTGTGGACACACAGAACTCAGAGATGATTTATTTGATCACCGAAGGCCCAAGAAAAAGTAACCAAAAGATGTGGAGCCTAGGCAAGGGATGATTGTTTGGTAAGATCAGGAGTTCTTGAAATAGCCTGCCTAAATTCCATTCTAGTGCAAAGGATTTGTTAGCTTCATCACCTGTTTCACTTTTTTCTTTTGATATCATGATCCTCCAGTCCTTTTGCTCTCACCTTATCTTTCTTGTGAAAGTTAAGATTTTTTAACTGTGGCCAGTATTTCATTCTGTTGTTTCTGCACACCTACACTGGCACTTGTACTCTTGTGACTGAAATGTATGTCCCTTCACAGTCAATATTGGTAGGTATGAGTTTCCATCAGTGAAAGGTTTTGGGATAGAATTAGAAAGCAAGGAAAGGTTTCTATAGATACAGAAATAGCCATGAAACTAACTGCTGAAATCCCCCACTGAAGAAATTACATTCAGTTGTGCAATTAAAGATGAGATCAAAACTCTATTTGGCTTCTAAATTGCACATTCGCTCAGGGTTTTTTTGAGTTAAAATAATTTCTGAAATTTTCGGCAAAAGTCTTTAGTTTTTTTCTATTTCCCCCTGACACCTTCATGCAGCGTTTCTTCACATGATCCATTTGAAAAGACTGCTTAGACTAAAATTGTAATTCAACATAGCAAGTCTTTATTACTGTTATGATTGCATTACATTGATAACTCTTGAGGGGCTGTGGAATTTTTTTCAAGATAGAATACAAATTTGCACCCAGTGAATAAATGCCGTGGAAAAGAGTGGATGTGTCAGGAACTCTTATTAGTACTTTATCTTGCTCAGTTGTCTCTACCATTTAAGTTCTTCATCCTCCATGTGAATATGGCTGCAGGGACTTGAAAAGCTCTTCCTTAGTCCTACTGTCCCAGAATCTCTGGAGGATCAAAGGAGGGAGTGCAGGAGGACTTCTTAAACTGTAGAGAGCTTGGGAACCCAGAAACAAGCTCTTGGCAGTTGTCCCTTATAACTGTAAATCAAATGTTGCAACAATGAGACTTCCCTGTACACTGTGGCTGCTTCATGTTGGTTTGTTGTCCATGTAAATCTACACTTAAAAATCAGTCTATTTTTTCAGTCTGTAAGAGCTAAAGACTGAAAGATGCTACTTGGAATCACTGAAATTATTATGCAGTAATGGTGTTTTGTTTCCTGCTCAACATCTGCATGTGAAAATTGCCAGTTATGGTAGGGCTATGGAAAGGGAAAAAGCTCTGATACAATGGAGTTGAAACTGAGGTCAGACTAAGAAAATGGAAACCTAGTATAATTTTCAAGGGGTGCAGTTCGGCTTTTTGTACAATTTAAAAGTGCCTGGGTTAAACCTAGACTTACTGAGTATACCATTCCAATACAACTATTATTTTCTTTAATTTTTTTTTATTTATAAGTACTTTGTTTGGTTATCAACCTCCAGTCTTACTGGAGACATGTTGGCCCTTATCAATAAACTGAGCTCTGTCCTGTTCCTTTCTTCTTTCCACCTTCCTTTGGATTTTAAAAAACTGCTCAAAAGCTTCATGTGACATGTCATATGGTGAAAAATCTGATGTCTGCTAATAGTTGCTGCTTGTCCCACTTGTTTAGAGGATTCAAAGTTGGAGGAAACGAGTCTTGCACTTACACTGAAGCATGAAACAAGGGCAAGTGCATTTGTATTTGCCACTTTGGAGGCACTGTAGACTGAGGAGACCTCACAGTTGCTGGAGTGCAGCAGCACGACAACTTCACTGGGCAACAGGACTAGCTGCTGGAGAAAAACACCTTCTTACTGGTCTTTCTAAGTAGCACTTCATGCTGGGAATGGCGTAGAGAGTTTGTTTTCAAATCCCATGCTGATGAGCTTTGGCCTTTTGCAATTTCTGAAACAAGTTACTTGGTGGGAAATTAATTTTTGGTTGAACAGACTTCTGATGATACCTAAAATAGATTTACTGCATTTCTGGAACTGGAGATGAAGTAAGATGGATATAGGAGAGAAGCTGAACAAATAACAGTTTCCAGTCTTATCAGAAAATACTGCTTGTGTTTATAAATGAATGTGTTTTACTGTACACAGGGTACGTATCAGCATATAATTAAAAGAGTATGGATTTAAAATAATTTAGTTTTCCAGATGGCCAGCTGATTGTTTTATACGTTCTGTGTATCCTAACCTTTTTGGATGTAAAAATGGAAAACAATTGGAGGAAAAACATTTTAGTAACAGAGAACACTGGTGTTGTTTCTATGACTCATCCTGATGCCTCAGTGTGTACCTTAGAGCTTTCCTGCACTTTTCATGACACAAGTTTATAGATGGATGATTATGTGAGGCACGGTGAGCCCTCACCTGTGCCTGCAGTGAGAGCTCTTGAGCCTTCTAGTCAGAGCTGGGGTTTGGAAAAGAAACCAGCAGGTATAAAACAGGATTTAAACCAGAATTAGTTTTTCTCACAGACGCAGATCAGAGATAAATCTAATGCACTTGAAAGGAGCTTCCTGACATAACTCCGTAGCATTGAGGATTTCTATGAAAGGTTTTTCTAAGAGAAAATTTAAGAGGGAAGAAGTTGACTTTATACCCTCAGTAGGGGAGACCTCATTCTAACAAAAATAAAGTTGAAGAAGTTCTAGGATTACATGGTCTTATTTCTGGATGTGTATGGTTTTATTCTGTCTTGGTTTGGGGTATAGATCAGTCATCTAAAAAGAAAGCAACATAGAACTCCAGGAGCAAGTCCAGCAGAGTGCTACAAATATGGCTGGGGGACTGGAGCACTTCACCTGTGAGGAAAGGTTGAGGGAACTGGGCCAGATAGAAGACTGAGAGGGGATCTTATAAAAATAAGTAAGCATCTGAAGGGAGATATCAAGAGGATGGAACTAGACTCTTCTCAGTGGTGCCAAGCAACAGGACAAGAGGCAATGGGTAGAAACTGATGCACAGAAAGTTCCACCTGAACATGAGGCAGATTACCCCGAGCGGTTGTAGAGTCTCCTCACTGTAGATACTCAAAAGCTGTCTGGACACAGTCCTGAGTAATGTGCTCTAGGGAAATCTGCTGGAGCAGGGAGGTTGAAGTAGATGACTTCCAGTGGTCCCTTCCAGCCTTTCACCCATTTTGTGATTCTGTGTGAATAAAAATTGTTGGCCTCACCTAAATTTCCCTGTGGATTTAAGTGTATGTAAATGAGATCCATAGAATAAAGGTTTGCATGCCCGCTGCAAATCATACTTGTAGCTACTTTTTAATATTTGGCTAGTATATTCCAGCCATGTGCAGCATACTGAGTTATCAGGAGTCTCCTTTCTTCATATACTGGTGCTTCTTAAAAATTGGCAGGTCTGGAGCATTGATGGAAATTGCTGATTCAGGGCACAGTTTAAAGGGAAGGCAGCTGCAGCAGGGCATCCACTGTGGTACTGGGTGCACAAGGGAAGCTAATTTATTGTTCTGACAGTTAAACATAGGGAAGTTTCGTATTTGAAAAGGCAAACAAGTACAGTTGTGAGTCGTTTTCTAAACAAGTATGTTGATTTTCAAAGCTGTATTTTGTAAAATGCCTTATGTTGCAGCTGGATTGCAGAATGGATTGGAAAGTAGGAAGAAGAACTGTAAAAACTACAAGTCTAACAGTGCTGTAGTGCTATTCACCAGAATAATGCTGTCATCTTCCAGCTAAGGTAAATCCCAATATCTAATGTTATTTTTTGCTTACTGTGCCACAGACACTCCTGGAGTCTATGGTGGATGCAGCAGAAAACCTCTGCCCAAATGTAATGAAGAAAGCTCGCATCCGTGAGGACCTGATTGAGGCTAGCACTGAGAAGATTTCCATCCCACGCACTTTTGTGAAAAATGTCCTCTTGGAGCAATCTGGAATTGACATCCTCAATAAAATTAGGTATTTTAAAAGACTAATATAACAAAACTGGTCATAGAATTTGGAATTTGGGTGGTGGGTATGTGTGTTTGAGTAGTAGAAGAATTTTGGAATGCTTTTCTAACTCACAAGAGTCTGTATTACAGCATTCAAAGAACAGGAAATTGTCCTACAGGTCAGGTAAACTTAATTCAGAACATTCATATATTTGGAATTTCTAGGGATGTTATCTTAGATCATTAATGCATATGCTCTGTTTTATTTAGTTAAAGGTTTGGGGGTTGGTACACAAGTAATGTTTTCATGACTGACTTTTTTTTTTTTTTCTAAAACCTTTTTATGTTCTCAGGTGACACTGAATTCATGTAACAGAAAAAAAGTACGCTATTTGATTTGACTCCTAGCAGTCTGCTGCTGCATTGGATCTTGTCCTGTAGCTATAGCAATCACTTTAAAACTTCATATGACAGTTATGCACAGCAGACAGACATACTTAAAAAATGGAAACCTGGATATTCAATTCACAAACTTGGAGGAGAAACTGATAGCCTAAATAACTCTTAGTTTGTCCTTTAAAAAAAAAAAAGAGGCTTTTATGTGACCTTTTACTGCTTTTTTTTTTCATATCAGAAGTATACCAGAGAATATACTTATGCAGTATAATGTGATTGACCTGTACTTAAACCTTCTCAGTTCCTTTCTGCTTGATGGAAAAGCATGTCATTTTGTATTGTGATAGTAAAATCCTTGCAGAAGAAGAAAACTAAGACTTGAAAATTATTTTTGCGGAGTACAGCAAAATAGTCAGGAAAAGGTGTTAAAGCCTTTAGCTATGCCTTTAGTGTGTTTAAGTTGGTACAGGGGAAAAGTTTTCTTCACTTCATTCCTATCAAACAAATCTTGACCCTGAGACAATACCTCTTTCACTTGTAGGAACTGGAACTGTCAGTGGGGCGAGGGTGTCACACTGTCACCCTTCCTGCCTTATTTGAAATCAATGTCAGAAGCTGAGAGAGATCCCTTCACTCTCATTCTCTTCCTGCTGCAGCTTGGCCACCATTCTACCTCCTTATGAATTGCATTGTCTTTCCAAGGAGCTTCTTACCTTTTTCTCCAGGTTTTCTGCAGCAGTAATGCTAGCCCCAGACAGAAATAGCTTTCTTAATCCAAGGCAGTTCAGTCTGTACATAAAAAAATAGAATCATGTTACTTGCTGGCATGTGTCAGGTGAAACAGTTGGCCTTGAAAGCAGAGAGGCAGGAGAGATGGAGCTTCTGGCGGCAGCTCAGGCTGATGTGCTTGTCAGCTCCGAATCACCTGCCCTTCACAGCCTGAGCCTTTGGTACTGCCACCAAAGGTGGGACTGCAAGGGAGCTATTCAGGGTACACATTTCCTTGATAGGGAGTTACCAGTGAAACCTGAGTGTGTGTTGGTGTTCTGTGTATGTGTGTGTAGTGGAAATGGCTGACATGAAGTTCTTAAGATGAAAGTGGTTACCTAGAGGAAAAAAGGAAGCAAAATTGTGATGGCATAAACTGGAGAACCAGCACTGTACACTTGTCCTTCATCTGGCAGACAAAAATAAAAAAGAATTGAGGAGATGAATGGATTGTGGTTGTTCAGTGCAGTAGTTTTAAACAGGCAGCACTGTCCTAATCCCATTCATCTGAGTTTCGTATTTCTTTGACTTCAGTGGTGGAATGTTCCTTACTGAGTTTCACTTCTGATTTTTATTCAGCTCTCTTACCCCAGATGTTTTCATTTCATCTCATGGAAAACTGTTAGAAGCAGGTTAAATATGGTACAGAGGCTCCTGTGTTTATTGTGTGATTCATGAGTTTATTTCTGAAACCTGCAGTCATGTATCCTGACACCCTCTAATGTTTTTACTTCAAGTAAAGTGACAGCACTGTGGATAATCATCACACTGTTGAACGTGTAATAAAGATGAAATTCTCCTGCGTGAATTAAAAAGGTCTCTCATTTTTAATCCTCACACAGTGAAGTAAAGCTGACAGTGGCTTCTTTCCTGTCTGACCGAGTTGTAGATGAAATCCTGGATGCACTTTCCCATTGCCATCACAAACTGGTGAGTATTATATTATCTAATATGCCAGACTTTAACAATTCCATTTACATTCATAACTTGTTTGCTTTCTCTTTTCACAACTCTATTTTGAAATTGGTCTTATTTTCATTGGCATCCTGACATCATTTGAAATATGATGTTGAATTTCTCGTCTCTTTGCTTTAAGAAAGTTGCAACCTTGGAAGAGACTGTGTTAAATATTTGTCTTATCTTTTGAGCTGTTGTCAGATCTAGAACTAAAAATGCCATCAGGATGCAGCACTGAGCCCTTAGTTAAGAACAGTGCCAGTATTTGTCATGGTGAGATGATAAGAGTTGGTTGCTCATGAAATGAGAGGTAAGATTTCGTTCTTTAGCATTCTTTAGAGACTGCTGAGACCTTGTTCCCTGAATGAATATATCTTGAGGCTACCTCAAAATTGTAGATATACAGCTTGAAGAAAGGAGTAGGAACATAGGAAAGGAAACACTGTTTGATGCTTTTTGGTGCTAAGCTGTTGGGAGGCACAGGTATTTATTATAAGGTACTTGCTTCATCAAGAGTAGAAGAAATAAACAACCGTGTAACCACAGAAAAACATTTTTGCTTCTAATACAATGGGGCTCTGTAAGGACAATCCACTACTTTTTTTTTTTTAAAGAAATCAGTGGGTGGTCATTCTGATTAAAGTTGCTTTTCATTTCTAATTGAAATTTCTCTGCCTTCAACTTGTAGTCGTAAATTTTTTCAGATGCTTTTTTCCATAAGATAAGGGAAGCATATGTATTTCTCTTTATTTCCTCTATATTAAAGTCTTCACGCACAGAAAACAAATCACTCTGACTGCTCCCCCTCCTTTCTTTTTTTTAAAAAATAAAAGACTCTGTTATTTGAGCATGCATCTTCATAATACAGAGCAGCATTGTGTAAAGGTACAGCCTCTGGTCTCAGGAGCTATGCAGCAGCAGCAGCCTGCTGTGGGAGTGACCACATTAATGAGCTCCCATTTGTCCTGGAGAAGGCTCAGCTGGCACGAGCAGTGGGCTGTCTCTGTCCAGTAGTATTGCACAACTTGGACATACCCTGATTCTTGCAGAGTACGTAATTTTCTCCAACCTTTGAGTCACTTCAGTGACAACCCTCTGCGTTTTCTCCAGCTGTCTTAAAAGCCTCTTTTAAAATTAGGGTCTCCAGAACCACATTGACTATTCCAATGTTTTAACCAACACTGTACACAGGAGTGAAATTGTTTTTCTCCTGATATTCTTTACTACTTGGATTTCCATAGCGAAGAAGATAGAAATTCTGTCCTTTCATCAGAGTTTCAGTGGTAGCTCATTTTCAGGGCAGGGTTTACTAGACCTCCATCCCACTAGTAGCTTCTGGATGCTTGACACTTGATTCATTTCAGGATTATGTCCATAGCTAATTGCTGGTGCTCTTGGTTCCTAAGGAATGATTGTCTGAACATTTGGATTTGAATGGATTTACTTCATGATCCATTTTGGCCTGCATATTAGTACATGTTTCACCGTCTAACTCTCCTACGTTTCTGCTAGCTGCAGGTTCTGTCAGGTAGCATAGCACTGGTGAAAACATTAAAGAGTACAGACCGCAGAAATGCTGGGAGAGAGGAACTTCTGTCTAATTTGGCACTGTTAATCTTTGACATCTGCAATCTGAGAGCTGGCAGCTAGTTCTTAATACAGAAAAGATTAAATGCACTGATACAATTCTGTGCCCGCTCCTTAAATTGGAGTGTCACATACTACTAATTCAGCCACCTACAAACGTCTCTGTATGTTCCATTAACACAGTAGTATTTGAGGCAACTTTGAAAAATAAAGCTTGTCAGACAAGACCTCAGTTTGCCTAATGTGATGATACTTAGCATAAATTGGTATTGTAGCTGTTTTAGGATGCTTGAAGATACATCCCTAACAGGTCTCCAGTGATTTTTCTAGAGTAGACGTTAGACTAAATGAGCTGAAATTGACTGAGGTCATCTGTTTACCCTTTTTGATGGTTAACAAAATGGCAACCCACTTGTTGTCCTGAGTTGTGCTAATGTTTAACAGTAGACTACAGCTCTCCCTAGTTGCCACTTTGAAGGCTTCTGCTGATTTGGGTCAGCTGGTCTTGAAAGACTTGCTTTTGATAGATGTTATTTAATATTCTCTTTGGTTATCACAAGAAATAGAAAATATTTTATCGTTTTCATGACAACATGAACCCACTTCATTCCAAGTACAATCCAGGGTGGTTCACGTAACACTCTCTTTGGTCTTAGTAACAGTTTTTGCTATGGATTCTATTGTTGTTAGAGCTTTTCCCTATCTGTTTCTTCAGTGAAACAGAACCAAGGTATTTAACAAAGCTGTCCTGTTTTTTGAATAGCAGGTGTTAACATTTTGGCCATCTAATAAATATGAAAATTATATTAGCTGAAATGGTATATGTCTTTGTGTTATTTAAACACAGTTATTTAAAGTATTTGTGTTACTTAAAACAAAAGGTACAGGACAAAGCTTCTCTTCCACCCTTTTATTTTCTTTATAATAAAGG
>JAOXXN010000395.1:91106737-91127733 GCA_026770055.1 Myrmophylax atrothorax | reverse complement strand
TAATTTAAAAAAAAAAAGGTTCAGAAAAAAGCTTCCATTTCACACTTTTATTATCTTTATAAAACAAACCCAGTGTGAAGATTAACACATATAATAACACTTGGCTTTTGTACTTGGTCTTCTAAGTTCTGTGATCACTGAAATTCTGTAAACTTTCTATTGGGTTCTGTTTGTCATTTTTATGTTTGACTGATGTGTTCCTGTCTTTATCATTGTCTCCAGGCTGACCATTTGACCAGACGTGGCAAACCACTTCCACAGCAAGAGTCACTGGAGATTGAGTTAGCTGAAGAAAAACCAACTAAACGCTCCATCATCACAGTTGAGGAGTTGACAGAGATAGAACGTTTGGAGGATCTGGATACTTGTATGGTAAGACACATTCCTCAGCGCATTTGGTTAAGTACGCAAGTAACTGGAGGAAAAATGCTTTTGAAAATATCATTTAGCAAATTCATGGTATTAGAAAACTGAAGTTTGTAATTGGCTTCTAGAAGAAATCAATGTTAGCTTGGAATTTGTTGTGAATGGCATGTTGCTGTTCAGCAAAGGAAATGCTTTTCCCATTTCTTCACTTGTCCTTTCCTTGTACCTATTCAGGGGCCTTTCCCTTGAATACACTGCTGTAGTCAAGCTAATACAGTAAACATCTCTTCCACTGGCCACAATTTCACAGAGGTTCAGTTCAGTTGCAGTAATAAAATGACCATGCTATCCTGTGCCAACATGCTGCTTTCTGCCTTTGTCCTTCTACTCTCACCTGTAACAAAAAATGCTTCTGCCTGGAAGTTATGTTATTGATATTGAACAGAAGCTGATTTTTTTTTAATTAGCTTTTGAATGTATGGAACAAGTCTTAAAACCTTAAGGTTGGTCTGCAAGTGATCCTAGAGGGCAAGGTTTTCAAAAGTAATCGAGTTAGGAGTGTGAGATTCAGTAAAAATGCTGAACATAAATTGCCTTATAAAGTCCCATGTGTGACTTTATAATAAAGATGGCTCCATGATATATCAAGATCCTTTACAAGGTATGAATCCACAAGATTACAAGTAAGTGGGTTGAAAACTGCTTTCAATATCAAATCCCCCTCTACCCAGCTCAGTCTATTGAGGAACTCTACTGTGGACGTGAACTTCAGGGAGTGCTTCTCTATTATAAATTAGTCAGTCTAATAGGTGGTCACATCTGCAAGGGATGGACTTTCTCCTTTGCCCTCCTATCTGGCTCCATGGCCATGGGCTTTCAGAAGAAGCTAAATGACAGAAAAACTGATTGCATCATTTTGTAGAAGGTTTGTTGGTTCAGCTCCCTGAATAGATGTACTGCAGAGTCAGACAAGTACAGCACAAGAGAAGGAGCAGCAGAGTTACTCCTTTCTGCAGCAGCTATCTTTTGGTCTCATTTAGCTACTAAACAAAAGCACATCTTCCTTGGAAATGTCACTTTAAAATAGGTTCTCTCTCTTCCAAATCTTCTTCTTCAGCAGGAGTTGATTCAATACACTGTTTGAGCATCACAAATCCCTGTGAGGCTTGTGGTGTTGATTGCATCATCTGGCTCATCACCGGTACTATTAAGTTCCAGAAGCTTTCTGTGGCCAACATTCAATAGTCATTTTGATCCCTAATTCCTATGGGAGAGAGTCATCCCAGTAAAATATGTGGCATCTGAGTTCTGTACCTGTAATTTAGTTTTTTGCATGCTGACTTCATATATAGAAAAATAGCTAAGGGCTCATTTTGACACCCCACCTTCCACCTTTAAATATATTTTTGCAGCCTGTAAAGGATAATAATACTGAAAATCTGAAAAATAGCTCCTGTCTTTATCTCATATCACCATGGTTATGTGAAACATCGTATCAACTCTGCTGTTATCTTTCACTTTGGTCACATTAAAATAACAGATATGTGATGATGCTTACACTGTTTAAAAGATGCATTAGATGCTAACTGTACTTATTTTCAGAAGTGTTTATATCTGTCTTCACTCTCTTCATTCACCCTCATCTTGCACAGATAATCAAATACCTTTGTGACACAGATTCTCATCAATATCTAATTTCTGAAAAGAATGAAGCATCAAATAAACATGAGACAGTAAGCTTAGTCAGTGCTAAAGAGCCCATTTTTGTAATCTATATTTGAGAGCTGCTTTTTGTATCTTGGTGGCAAATTATGTTGGTTGCTGTTGTAAAAATATAGAGATAAATAGTTGGAATCATAGAATAATTTGGGCTGAAGAGAGCATTAAAGATCATCTGCTTCTGTGGGCAGGAACACCTTCTACTGGACCAGGTTGCTCAGAGCTCCATCCAACCTGGCCTTGGATACTTCCAGTGGTGGGGCATCCACAACATTTCTGGGCAACCTGTTTCAGTGCCTCACCACCCTCACAGTTAAGAATTTATTCCTAGTATCTGATTGAAACCCATCCTGTTTCAGTTGAAGCCGTTTTGCCTTGTCCTATTAGTACATGCCCTTGTAAAAGTTTCTCTCTGCCTTTCCTGTAGGCCCCTTTGGATACTGGAAGGCTGCTGTAGGGTTTCCCAGGAGCCTTCTCTTCTCCAATCTGAACAACCCTAACTATCTCAGCCTGTCTTCATAGGAGAGGTGCTCCAGCCCTGTGATCATCTTCACAGTCCTCTTCTGGACTTGCTCCAGCAAGTCCGTTTCCTTCTTATCTTGGGGCTTCTACTACTGGACACAGCATTCCAGGTGGGCTCTCACGAGAGCAGAGCAGAGGGGCAGGATCACCTCCCTCAATCTGCTGACCACGCTGCTTTTGATGCAGCCCAGGACATGGTTGTCCTTCAAGACTGTGAGTGCACATTGCCCTGTCATGTTGAGTTTCTCATCCACCAGCACTCTGAAGTCCTTGTCCCCAGGACTGCATTCAGTCTATTTGCTGCCCAGCCTGTGATTGTGCTTGGGATTGCCCTGACCCATGTGCACGGCCTTCCACTTGGCCTTGTTGAACTTTAATGTCTACACAACAAGATAGCCCCAAAATGCTGCGCAATACAGGGATTTTTACTGAGCCAGTGTTCTCACTGAGTTTTTTGCAACTTAAAAGCAAGTTCAGAATGTATCTTCTGTGCAGAGCTAGTACCTTCAAATACAGCACTTTCCAGCTAGGGAAAATCCTGTGGATTTCAGATATTCTCTTGATAAAAATAATGTGATTTCTGACAGCATTCAGGTGTTGCACAGGTATTTGGGTGGAAATGCGGAACCTTCTGAAAGGAGCAATGAGAAATAACTATTCAGATCTTACTTCCAAAATGGCGTTAGTCCAGAACACTGCCTTGTTTGGTCACTGTAAATCCCCAGCCCTTATTAAGTGTGATGATAAAGCAGATCTTAGCCTTTTGAGTAGATGATGCACCTGACTGTGTGTTCTGCAAACCTCAAACCTGAAACATTGAATTACAGCTTGATTTTATGCTTGTTTGGGACCCTAATCTGCTATTGTCAAAAGAATTTGGAACATGGGATGAGTCTGATCATGTTACTGGGAAGCCAGGAAAGGCTTGGCTATTCTAAGCCCTATCAGCTTGCTCCAGCTAACTGTCAAGATATCTTCAAAAGATATTTTGGTCATGTAGGAGAGGCACTGAGCTTGGACCACCATTTGGGGGGAACTGGGTTTTTTCCATTGCAAAGTGAGATTTGTTTTGCAAACCTCTATTGTCTTCAGCAAGGCTGTTGGCTTTGTTCTTGTTTTCTTCAGCAAACCTATTTAGCATCAGTATTCTGGCTGAGGTAACATATTCAGCTTTACTTTTTTTATTCACCAGCATCCCTTGAAGCTGTTTGAACAATGTGGGGAAAAAACTGCTCTGGGATCGGTTTTCACTCTATGATTACAGGTAGATTATATAGCACTGAAGCTAGGTAAATGACTGTGAGTGAGATAGCTGTGTTGGTAATAAAATGCTTATGAACTATTTGGGGTTTTTTGTGGTTTGAAAGTGGAACAGAGAAGAGTTTGAACACTTGGACTTGGCAGCATAAGGATTGGAATCCTCCAGTGCTGGTGACAGTGAACAAATAGGCACTGATGTGTTTCAGAGCCTGACCACCTATTCTCAAGCAGGGTGCAGAGTGGCTGCGGGTGGGAGGATTTCCCTGACATAGCAGAAAATTGCTACTCATCCATCCATTTATGTATCTATCTATCTATTTATCTATCTATCTTTCTTTCTGTCTTCAAAGTTAGATAGGTATAAACAACACAGAGAAGAGAGAACAAAATATCACAAATGGGCCCATTAAATACACCACTGAAAAATAGACTTTTAAATGTTTTTTCTAGTATGTTCTGTTGTGGGAATTTGGACTTTCTAAGTACCAAACTGTGCAGTTAACGCTTATTAGCTTCAGCTTAGGGTATGTTTCATCCTGCCCTTAACAGTGGCCTGAGAGCCCAAAATATGAAAGACTTGTCAGTCACACCAGAATTTGCTACTCTGTTAAATGAATTGTGAAGAACGCTGGGAGCAATTGAGTGGTCCAGCATAGGATGTGACTGCTGGAACATTATGCATCTGAGAGTTTCTGATCTCCCTGAGCTGCAGTACAGTAAATTGATGCTTCCCTAATCTACAGCTGTCTTAATTGTCTATGTTTAATTAGAGCTGCATTGATGGTAATAAGCCATTAGATAGAATTTGCGTGCAAGTAAGATGAAAAGGAAAATCTTTATGCAGAAAATGACTTACTGTTCTCAGATTAAAAGAAAAACCATGACCTGCTTTTTGCATCGTAGACTCAATCATAAATTAACTTAATAAAATAGTATGGTTTGTCTAAATTTTTCTGTGCATATATAGCAAGTGTGACACATTTTAAACTCATGCATGAATTTTAAAACTAACTTTATTTAAAGTACCCTTTAAATAAAGTACTGAGATTGACTGTCATGCATCTTGGTGTGTGTAGTTGTGTAGATAGATACTAACTGATTTTTATTTGCATAACACTTCTAGTTGTACTTTATTCTTTTATAGCCATTGGTTCTTTGCAGAAGTTAAGAGATAATAAATAATGCTCAATTCTCCATCAAAAGGTAGTGGAGCATCTTTGTGAGATTGTGTTTAACAGTTATGTTCTAAATCTTTTGAGTGTTATTTTGACTTCCTGAATACTAAAGGGAGATCACTAGAGTTGAACCACTATTTAAAGATGTTTTGAGAGAAATGGCTTTTTCTGCAAAAATCCATGTATCCATCATCTTTTAAATACCTGTTTCAGGAATATAATTTTATTACTATGGGTACAAACAAGCATACAGACAGGATACATATTGTTTTCATGGCAAAGCAGAGGTTATTTGTGTTATGAGGAGGTACAGTAGGAAACTGTTTGAAACATGTAAGGGAATTGTAGGTTGTAATATTGAAGTTTGCTTATAGCTGTTCTTTAAAGCATTTCAGTGTAAGATTGAAATGCTTAGATGGTACATTGTTTAAAAAAATGCTTGTGGCTAATAGAAAAGGACTGCCTGCAATGAGTATTGAATCTTAGCCATTTTTTCACCTATTTCTAATTTAAACCACAGAATTTTTTTTTTGTGACTGCAATGAAGGAAAATTTTTACAAAAAAATCTCATGAGTAACATATTTAAGTTTTAGTCTTTATTGATCAATAGATTTCACCTGTATAGAAGAAAATTTGCAGAAGTCATTTAACGCTGTTAGATTGGCGGTGTGTGGGTTTTTTCTGAGTGTGTACTGGCTAGCCATTGCCAAGGATTTAGCAGATGAGTCCTGTATCCAGATGAAGACTTAGGATTCTGTGTTCTGAAGGATTGTATGGACCTCAGTGTTTTCAGAGAAAAGGGAGAAATGGCACTCACCACACAGAATTGAATGTATTTAAAAAAGAAAAAAAAAAGGAAAAAGAAAGCTCCTGAAGCTTTTCTCTACCCTGCCTACACAGCAAAGTACAATTAAAACAACAGAAACCTCTAATGTTGCTTTCACTGGCAAAAGAAGATCATGGTACATACTAAGGCAGATGTGCAGTGATACTGTAGGAAGAAAAATAAGTATAGATGTACTTCCACATCTGATTCTTGTTGCTCTCTTTCTACTTGCAGCAGAATTGTCTCAGGCATACAGATTCAGCTTTTTGGATGAAAGACTGAACACCTACTGCAATAAAACGCCAGTTCCTGTTGGACTCCATATGTTCTCCTGTGCTATAAATAAAGCTCTAGCTCTTTGACTGACTTAATCCAGCAAAAATCATTATTTTTGCTGAAAAGAGCATTTCGACTTCTCCCTGCATACAGCTTGCACTTTCCTGCCCACACCCTCGTGCTTGTACTGGTGTTCACACAGCCTCACTACAAACTGGGTATGGGAATTGATTCAGCTGAATTAAGCTTTTTACGGAGGATTTCTTTCCCAGGTTAGGTTACAGACTGACTCGTCATCTGGCTGAGTCAACAAAACAGATCCTGAGTGGCAGAAACAGCAGACAGGGATGAGGGCAAAGGCAGTAGCCTGGATGAAGGCTGGATTAAATTGATTGTGACACTTGAGTTTCTCTCATGTATGCATTAGCAGAAATGGGCCTTTGATGTGTAGTAAATGCAGCACTCTGTGGGAAGCTAGAAATTGGCATTATGGTATGTGAGAGCATTCTTGGCTTCTGAAATGGCTCCATCACAGGCATGCAAGCAAATCTACTGCAGTGGGAGTCCAGTAATATTTGCCTCACCCCGAACTGGGACAGTTTATAAAAATATAACCCAAAGGAGCGCAGCACAGTGGCAGTGTCCTCCCTAAGCCCTTCCCTACACGTGGAGTACTGCAGCTGAGAAAATACAATAAAAGGGTAGTCAGTGTGATCCTTTTAGAGAATCTGTGAATATCTTCTTTGCAAATTGTGTGTTAGCCTCACCATTTGTATTATGAATACATTCATTTTAATTGTGAATATTTGTTATCTGTCTTTTCCTGGGTTCCTTTATATATAGTTATGCAGCGTCCTCACTGCTAATTGAGGTCCTTATCCATGTTTATTCAACACATGTTACATGTATAGACTACAGAGTACAAACTTACGAGGGTTTACATGTTCACAGCCTAAACATTCTAAAAGAAACCTGGCTTTCAAGGCCTTTTCATTGTCTCTAAGTGAAAGGAGGTGATGGATAATTGATATATAGTGTGTTTTTCTTAAACCAACTGAAATGTCTCAGAGTTCAAAGCTGTTTATCATAGTCTAATGTACATTATTGGCACGATACGAAGTAAGTGAGGAATGTGATAAAGTACCTTCAATAACAGCACTGCATACTTGTTTAAGGAAAAAAAAGGTAGTATAAATTGGAGGCTGTGTTCTGCTTAGGTTAAAATGAGAATAGTGAAATGCAGTTGCTGGGTATTCTGTTTGTGTGGTGACTCTTCTGCATCAGGTGCTTGTCTTCCTTTAATATTGATGCTTTTGTTTGCCCTTCTGGACCGAGATACGTGGAGGGTAGGGTATGTTGTTGCCATTTAAGCTGGCACGCAGCTAAACACAAAGCTCACTCCCCCTCAGTGGAATGTGTGAGAGAATCAGAAAGAAGGTAAAACTCATGGTTTGAGATAAAGACAGTTTAATAGAAACGAAAAGGAAGGAAAAATAGTAGCAATGATAAAAGGATATACCAAACAAGTGATGCACAATGCAGTTGTTCACCACCTCCTGATCAATTCCCAGCCAGTCCCCAAGCAGCAGATCACTATTCCCTCCACCCAGCTGTATGAGCTAAGCATGATGCCATGTGGTATGTAATGTCCCTTTGGTCAGCTGGAGTCAGCTTTCCTAGCTGTATCCCTTTACAACTTCTTTTGTGCCCCCAGTTTCTTTACTGGCAGGGCTGTATGAGAAGATGAAAAATCCTTGACCTAATGTAAGCCTTGCTCAGCAACAATTAAAAACATCAGCTTGGTATCAACAGTATTTTATTGCTAAATCCAAAACACAACACTATACTAGGTACTAGGAAGAAAATGAACTCATTCCCAGATGAAACCAATATGGTCGTTACATTCCTTGTGGCAGTAATTATCTTACTGATACTGAGTTACCATCATTTTATTTCACGTGTTGTGTTCATGTCTTACCTGATGAGAGAGGTGACTATCTCTACCTGCATTTGCCTGCCCATACAACCAGCAGCAAGGATCACCCAGGAGCTCACTTACCTGCTTTAGGTAAAGTTAACAGGTTGCCCCTTTCTACAAGCTGTGGTGGGGGGCACTCATGTCATCTGTTTTACCAGTAGAGCCATGGAATCAGTTGATGTTCAGCACAAAGAGATACAGAATAATCTTCCCACAGCCTGTGTTTGTAAGAACCTTCTTGTTATTTCCCGTGGCACATTAGCAAGAACTCCTTTGGAGTAGTTCTTGCCAAAACCTATACTCTCGGACCTTTGGCAGAGGCACAACAGCAAACAGCACAAGAATAACCTCTGATAATGCTGTTACTGTCACACACATCTGTCTGCAGCCTTGATGTTTCTCACTTCAGTTAGTATCTGGCACCTTGACCGTCTCAAATGGTTGAGGAGTTTTCTGTATAGGCTGCATGGTCCTTCCTACTGCTTTTTGATTCTTCCAGCATCTTCAAATGAATAACTTGGCATGAGGTACTTATCTGTGTTTTATGGGAGAGTCTTGTTTACCCTGAAATCTGGAGAACCAACTGCAAATAGCACATGCATGAGTCTGTTTCACTAAGAGTGCGTCATGGTTCTCACTTCTTGCAGAAGAACATGAGGCTTGCCATTTTTCGCTCCGCAAAATTGCTACCTCATTTTGCAGGGATAAAGAATAGTTGCTCACAGGAAGAGGGGAAAGAAAGTATGTGTTAGGGCAGGCTATTGTAGTACTGTTACATTTTGCTATATTTTGTCAAGGAAAAGGAGGTTAGGATGAGCTGGGTTACCAGAATAGGAACTTCAAAATATATAAATGAATAAAATCAAACATACATAGTGTCAAAAGACTAGAAGACAGCTTCCGAGTCATCAAATCGCATCCCTGCTGTCATTGACAACTGCATCACACAGTGCTATTCGTAAATCTATCAAGCTTACTCTCAAAACATCTTTCTGTTAGACTACAGGGAATTTAGAGGTAGCCAGATACTTTCTTCTGGTGTTATTTAGGTCAGCTAAAGCCAAAATGGTGGATGTATCGCTGCAGTGAGATCTCGTGTTAGTAAAGATCGAATTACTGTGAGTTTTTGAGGTCAGTAGTATCAGGATTGGAATACTGATCTGAAACCAAAAGCACTTAAACTGGTGAAAAAAATCTTCAAGTAAACAAATATTAAAGAAAACTAAAAGAAAAGAGCAAGAGAGAACGACCAAGGGATTTGAAAGTTAGATTGTTTTCATTCAGTGCTGATCAGAACCTCTTTTTATCTTGTACAGTTTAGCTGTGCATCATTTCCGATGCCATGCTATTTAGACACACCTGGGGTAGTTTGTGTCCATACTCTCTGAGAAACTGCAGAATCCAGGGCTTTGTTGCCAGCCAGCACATAATTCTATGCTTGGAGGTGAGCAACCCTGCTGAGCATGGTAGGCTTCTTTTCTTTCATGGTATTTCTGTCCTTCCTAGGCTCATGTGCTGCCCCATAACTTGTCTGTCAAAGCAGCATTATTTAAATTGTGTGTCACACTTAGGTGCCATCACTCCACAGATCAGCTTTTGAGTTTTGTCACCCTCTTTTGTGTAAATATGATCGACCTGTTCTATTAGTTTGTTTTACTAAAGAAATACTCTACTCAAGTATTTCTTGTACAAGATCTTAGAATATTTGCTAGTTGCCTGCCAAGATATTTCCTGTTTTCAAGATATCTCAAGGGAGATATCTTGATTTAGTTATTCCTGACAGGACTTAAAATTTGGAAATTTTAGAGGGTTTGTTTAGTATATCTCAAAATGTCTGAGAAGTGTAAAAAGACTTACTGTGCATACTGAAAAGATGTCTGAAGCAAACTTTAGTGGGAAAAGAACAACAGCTCAAGTGTGCCTGGGTTTTCAGGAGTAAAGCTTCCCAGCATAATTCTGAGCAGAGAGTCTACTAGTCTACTTCCCCATCCCAGGTAAACTGTATCTGGTTCACTATGTTAAGTATCCCTGTAGCATTTCTCCTATCAAATGTCACTGCCAGTAGTGCATCGCCTGCCCTCAAAGGGTCTAACCATGGTAGCAAGATGACTGTTTGTTTCTGCCTGGATGACTTCTTATCCTTTTGGTAGCTGTTCACTTCAGGTTGTGGGAAGGAAGGAGAAATGCAGAAGCTACATTGGTTCTCAGTCCTGGGAAGCTGCAGGGCAGAAAGGTACAACAGTTCTTGTTCACAAAATCATAGAATGATGGTAGGTGATTTTAAAGAATTGCCTAAGTTATCTTAAATAGTTGTCCACCACTCCATATTTGCTGAATTTAACTGCTTTTTATTTGTACTGTATGGAAGATGAGATCATGAACAAAGTAATTTTTGTATCAGTGTTTACCAGCTGAAGGTAATGAACAATGACAAGTAAAACAGGTTGTGGTGATTTGAAGAGGTAGTTTGTGCCATCTGACCTGCTGTAGCTCTCTGCTTACACTCAGTTTTTAAGTAAAATAACAATGACACCTAAAGTAGTTGGAACCATCCTCTTTGATTTTCTTGAAGCCCAGCTGCTTTAGAGGACGCTAGCCTCTTCATAAGCAAGTATAAAACAGAACTGATATGGAGACTTGCTTTTTCCTTGCAGGTGGTAGTTGCAGGCAGAATTCCTTCCAGGATACTGATTCAGAACATATGGTTTAATAATTTTAGGAACTACTCAGTTTAATTCATCATGCATCTGATTTTTTTACTTTTCATAATAAAAGCTTTGACTGTTTATATGCAGCAATGTTTATTACCAGGAATTTTATAAGACTTGAAAGATGCAAGTGCAGAATTATTAATGAAAAGAATATATTGAAATGCTTGGTTGAAATATCACAGAGTACATGAGCCACGTCTCAGCATGTAGAAAAGCAAAGGTTTCTTGGCTAGTAAAATAAAACAAGCTCAAGGGCAAATCTGTTGAGCTTATCTTATTGCAGTGCTACTCCTTTCAGAAAGTGTTTCTGTACAAAGTAATTCTAAAGGTCAGACTGGTTTAGATGAGATGAATTGAATTAATTTAGAACCATAGCAGTGCATTAATTCAAAACCATTTCTCTAGAAATTCAGCTCTTGAGGAAAGGAAGTAAATAAACAAACATCCTCCTGAAATTCACATATGGATTATTTGTATGTCATATTTATTTCCACTATATATATTTATATATAGTATTTCCATATAGATGACAGAACTCTGAAATATAAAGTTAAGGACTGGATCCTCTGTTGATGTAAAAATGCATAGCTGCTACATTCAGGACAGTTGTATCAAAAACCAGAAGCCTATTGCAGCTTGGCCTTGGTTTCTAAACCAACATGTGAGGGGTTTTGGTCTCCTATCTAGTGTAAAATACTCTACTAGCTGTCATGGAGTTTAGAATTGCATTTAACTTTCCAAGGACAATGGCACTTGAGGGGGAGGTTCTAAGGACAGTGATTCAGGTTACCATTACTGCTAGTGGGAAGTACGTAGCTGAATTTCTCAAGCTGTGCAGAGCGTTTTACCCTGGAAATCATGTCATAAAATCTTCTGGAGCTGAAGTAAGTAATAGCAACTTTCTAGTTTCCAAGGTTTTCTATATAGATGGTGAGACACCTGCACGTGCAAAGTTTCATATGCAAAAACCAGATTTGGTCAATTTACTGCTCTGCTTTATGCAGTATTCCTGAAGAATTTATTTTTTTTTTAATGAGACATCAGATGTATGACAACTCTGTCCAAAGTTTTTAGGAAACTGAAAGAAGGAAAATGTTGATTGACTGAAAGGGTGTCATGGCAACTTTTCAGGTCATGATTTCTTACAGCAAAAGAAAACAGCAGGACTTGTGATAAAATGCCTTGTTTTCTTTTGCCTCTTTCTTAAAAAGACACACCCCCACAAAATACATATAGCTGAAGTGATATAGCACTGGTTAAAAATGTTCTGTAAGAATCCTTTAAAATATTTTTTTCTGACATCTCAATCCCCAGTGGCACATTGGTTATGATTCCCCAATCCAATTTCTGGTTTTATTTGGTTTTAATTTTCTTGGGATTTTTGGTTGTGAGTTGGCGTTTCATCTCTGCGCTGGCCCATATACACTGAGAGTCAAATCATCTTATTTTCAGTTATGCACTGAGAGCAAACACAGGGAAGGGTTGAGTGGCCTCATGGTCTGTAGCACTTCAGGAGTCTGAAGACTGGCATTAGGTTCCCTGCAGAGCAGCCAGATTCCTTGGTGACTCCAGGCAAGACCCTTACTCTTAGCTTTGCTTAATGATGCCTCCTTGTCTAACCTGCTGCCGGCTGTGTGCCTCCTCCCTCCTTGCTCCCCACCCACAAGCTGTTTAGCACCTTTTAATTTTTATGTGGCTCATAGTGGCAGTCACTTCGGTGAGATCACTGAAGCGTGGAAGGTAGGAGTTTCCAAAAGGACTTGTTACATCAGGAAGGTAGACTGTGAACTCCCTCAAAACCTGGGATTGCCTCCATTTATATGTGTTACTTTGCACTTTGGTCCTGTATAAATAACTTTTCTGTCTATGCATTAAATACACAGAACCCACTGGAGTACTGCCATGAATGCTGCCGTAAAGAGAAACCATGTTGCAGATTCACTTTTGAAGTGTGCTGGAGAACTGTTTTTAAAATTGTTTCAGTTTTCAGATGTTTGTCAATAGATTCTGTAGTCTCCCCAGCAATCTCTGAGCAGCTGTAGTGAATAGTAGCATAGAAGGTAGGCAAGACAAGAGAGAACTTAGATTCTGACAGAGAAATTCAGTAAAAGTGTATGTGTACATGAATAGCATACAAAAATGAGAGTAATGAAGAGGTTTGCCTGAATCACTAGTAGCTGAGAACTCTTTGATAAAGCCAAAGTTTCTAAAAGTATAAGAAAACAAAGACCAAAAAAAGAAAACAAAGAAACAAAACCCCAACAAACAAACAACTGACTCTGAGGACAGTAGGAAAATAAAGGAGAGAAGCTGAGTGGAAGAACATGCAGCACTTTCTTGTCAAGAACTTTAATCCAGACTGTGACTATTGACTTCTGCCACAAACATTCTGCTAATGCCTTCAGTGCTGTTATGGCAGCAGTTTCCATTCACCCACACTTCTAATAATTGTTTCTTCTGACTCAAAATCAAAGAGGAACATGACTGATCATGAACCACAGAAGAGATGGGATATGGCATTGCTGCATTTCATATGATGGCTGTGCTTCTTCCTTTTTTTTTTCCTTATAATTTTTGAAGGGAAGAGGAAGGGTTGTGCTTAGTAATGGAACAGTGTTTCTCTAATGTGCCAAAAGTGCTTGAAAGTCTGTGCCTCTATACCTCTTTATGGGAAAGAGAAATACTGTTGAGAAATAGATTTATTTAAACCTCAAGAAAACAGCCTTGCATCCTTTTTTCATTCTTTCAAGAGAAGCTTTATTTTGTTTTCCTTGCTTGCCTGCTTTCAACAGCAAACTGCAGATTTTTAATTCAGAATCTTCCTTCAGACTAGGAAATAACAGAATTATATTTTTTTTCTCACTACTGGTGCCAGCAAAATTAAAAAAACACAGCACATTGGGACAGCAGGTATCATGTTGGCACCATTGGCGAGTACCATATATTGGAAACAAACGTCAGAAAACCTGAATTTGTCCCAGTATAGATCAAACAAGAGAAATCACATCCTTGTCTGGTTATCTTCTGGAAATACAAAATGTGTAGCACCTCCAGATGCAAGGGATTTCTACCTCATTCCTGCATGTCGCCTTTCCTGCTAAGACTTCTTAAGTGTTTTGGCTTTAGTTTTCTTTATTTTGGTGGTTTATGGTTTTGCCTCCTTTCCTGAGAACTGCTATTGCTTTGTCTTCCCCATTCATATTCTTTTTTCTTTCTTTTTTGCTGCATGGAGACTCTCTGCTGTACAAGTGTAAGTATTTTTTTAGCTCTGCTGTTTCTGGCCTACTTGTTTGGTTTTGTGCTCCATTTGCCTCTGTACTGCCTTGTGAGTCTCCTGGGAGACTGTAGTGCCATCCATCTGCACCTACAAATGAAATAGGCAGTGGCTCAGGGATGATGTTGGATTTACAAAAAGGTTCAGCTAACGTAGCATCTGAATTTAAAGGATCCTTTGGCTTTAATATCAAACCAAATCAAAGTGCTGATTGGAGATACAAGCGTAAATGTTACTGCTCGGAAGGAAAATCTGTTGATTTGATTTTATATTCAAGCATCATCCAGCTTAATGGACCAATAGTCCTTAACACATTCTCGATGCTGAAAATCCATACACTGTTCTGCGGGAAGGAGGGTTGAAGGGCGACTGGCTGGGAAGTTGAATTCGAAGAGGGAGCAGCAAGTTCATTACTTTGTTTGAAATCTTTTGAAAAGGAAGTGACAGGGAGGTCACAAAGCATCTCTGTATCTAATAGGATTGAATATAAATTACTTTGGAGTAGGAGGGAAAAAACCATGGAAATAAGTATATCCCTCAGCACTGAGAGTTATTTCAATTATCTTTATAAACAAGAAAAATAAAGCATCTGAGACTCTGTTGCTAAAAGTACTTTGTTTTCTTACATTCAAAACAGAGTTATTTTAGTTGTTTTTTTCTTAATTCCCAAGGTACTAGTTTTCTTTCACAGCTGGAAATATAATTTCAGAAAACTGCAGAGAGCTCAGATAGTTTTGAGAAGAAGACAGCCAGAAGGTAGGAATCTGGAAAAGTGATCATGGGCAGAGATCCTGGGAGTTTTACGTTAGAATGGACACATAACAGTGTCTAAGTAAGCCTTTTTTTGGGCGTGTGGTAGAGACTGCTTGCTCCCCTCTACTGCAGAGGGTACATTCATGGAGCCATTTCCAGAGATTTCTGTGGCAGAGTTGCACCCATGCTTTCAAGATGTCCTCTCAAAATACAAAAATTCAGCTAATATTTTTTATCTTTCTGCCAAGCAGCCTATAGCATGCTTATGGAAAAGTAGTCAAAACAAGGAAGAAGTTCAGGAGGTGGTCTGCTAGCATGGCAAGTCCCTGAAAGTTGTGGAAGTGAAAGAGGGGAGGTTGATAGTAACAGCTATTCCTCTGTAAAAGCCATGAGTGAAACATAAGGAAGCAGAGACATATTGTGCTTGTGGGGCCAGAGGTGATGGGAAGGCAGGTGTGTGTCTGCCAAAGTTGAATTGTTTCCATGAGCTATGGGAAATGGGGCTTGGGCTGGGGAATTTAGATGTCTCCTCTAGTAATGACATATGCAGTGCTGCTGTAGCATACTGTGCAGTGGCTGAGATATTAAGCAGAGATTAAGCCTAATATTTAGTAAAAAGAGCACACTGGCCTATTTAAATTAATGCTTTGACCCATTTTGCTCTGTGTGTGATCTAGAAAGTTCACTTGGCAAGAAGCCTTTCATCTGTGCACTTCCTAAACAGGCTATAAAACAGAAGGTTTTCAAATAAAAGTGTGTGTAGAGCTGTTATTCATGCTGTTAAAGCAAATGGGAAGCATCTCTATCCCTCTGCCTTTATCCCCAGCAACCAAGCTGCTGATAGATCATGCCAAGCTGACAGTGAGTTAAAGCAGTGATCCAGAGACTGGCTTATGGTCATCAGCACAAGCTCTTCAAGGTCATCTGGGGGCATTTTCTTGTCTGGGAAGGAAGATGAAATCACTGTTCCCAGCTGTATTGGGAGAATTTCAGTCTTTGCACAGGAACCTCAAAACTTGCCCTGTGCTGTTTCACATTGGTGCCCTGGGCTGATGCAGCTCTCAGCTTGTCTGTGTTCATCCAGGAGCCACTCTGAACACTGGCTATGGCTCTGCAGTTACTGAGTGACCAGAGGTCTACTCTCATACTTGTTTTCGGTCCTGCTTTCTGATCTTCTTTAGCACATGAGTTGCTGTATTATTCTAATCAATGTAACTTCCAGTCCCATCACCAAAAAAGTTGAGAAACAGACCAAAATGCATGCAAATACACCTTAAAAAGAGAAATGGGCTATGTCTGGAAATGTCAGGACTACTGATTGTGACTTCTAATTGCTGCCTCCCAAATGCTGAGCTGTTTTGACTCTTCCTTACAAGGGATGGAGATGCCTTTGTTGTTTCAGGTTTGGGTGATGGGTTGGCAGCTGTTGAGGTGTGCAGTTCAAAGGCTGCCCAGCTGCCTACCTGTTGCACAATCCACTGCAATTTTGGTTGAAAAAGCTCAGTACCTCTCCAGCCACTTGCCACTGAATCCATTACATTTAATTTGTTGGTAACTCTAACAGTAGTGTCTGACCTTTTCATGCAGCAGCACTTTGCCTGGTCACTAGCATCAGAGTAGGTCCACCCAGGTGGCCAGCTACTTCCTGGCTGATCTTGAAACTATTGTGTCATTTACTGCTGGTTATCAAATGTGGAAGTGGAAACCTGCAACAGCTGAAGGTATCTTTTTTCCCCAACAATGTGCATGGCAACAAAACCAGAGCTGTGTTGCCCAGGCAGTGCTAGAACTGCCCACTCTGTTGTCTTCAAGTCCTTTTCTCATCTTGAGAAGATGGGTAACAGCTGTCCTGTCGCAAAAATCTATCATAACCCTGAACATGTGAGTAGTGGCGTAATAATCCTCGTGGCTACTTTGGAAATATTAATTCAGTACATGCAAGTCTATGGACTGAACTTTCCATACATAAAAACTAGCAAATGTTTGCCTTAAACGGTTCTTTATTTGCCTGAAATGTCAATGCCAGTTCTGTCCTTTCTGCGTTATATAAAATTGATATTACTAAACTTTATTAACAGTTCTGTTACTGAGTTGCGAGCCATAACAACTTCCTGATTGATACTCCAGAATTTGAAGCCACTAGGCTTCAAGAGTAGCAAGTAAATGGAATTATATGGATATCATTGAAGCCAACATGTACAACTCTGTCACAAACAGAGAGCCTGTTTGCAGAATCTGAGTCAATTTAAATTCACTCTCAAGAAAACCTGCAGGTCAACGTTTAAACAAAAAGTCTTACAACACTGAGCTATTTTCAGAGGTTCAGTATTGGTGACGTGCATTTCCTGTAGCAAAGTTGCCTTTCTTGCCATGCAGATTTTCGGGTTTGAGTTCAGTCAAGAAAAGAAAGGCAACTGTCTTAGAAAAGCAACAAACTTGGCTCTTAAGTCTGGATATTTGTGCTCTTAAGGCAACATACTCATTTTTGCTAGGGACGTGAAGATGAGGAGACTTAATAGTGTGTAATTCAGTAACTATATTGAGTATATGCCAAAGTAACTTTCCACCTATTCTTAATGTATCTAAAATCTAGGGAAGTCATGTGTCTGCTGCAGATACTGCTCACGCTGAAACAGTATTTTTTGAAGAATGTCTGTGTGGTTCAAGGCTCATTTTCCTAGGAAAGTTTGGTGAACTGTGTGGTGGTGTCCAGAGGCATAGATTTGCAGTAGCATGTCACTAACAAATGAACTGAGGAAGTGTATTTTGTATTAAAAATCAAAGCCAGAACAAGGAGGAGACTATTCCTGATATTGTCATTAACTGTGCAGTCCTGAACAAAATAATTAAGCCTTCTGTCCTCCATGATCTCAAATGCAGAGGTGAGGTTTTAATAGTTCTCTTGTGAATTTAGAACAAGTTCTGAATGTTTTGGACAGGGATTTAAAAACCCGTTCCTTTGTGGTGTTGAGTGCAATCAGAGCTTGGAATGATTCATAATTTTGAAGAACTGATTTGCTGTCATTTCTTCTGTCCCCTAAAGTAATTTTTCTTTTGTTTTATATGGATAGATGACTCCTAAATCAAAAAGGAAAAGCATCCACAGTAGAATGCTCCGGCCAGTGTCCAGAGCTTTTGGTAAGTGAGAATTTTGTAAAACCATTTTGCTTCTTTGCTTGCCTGAGGTAGTTCTAGGTAGTTCTTGATTGAAAAGCACAGGTGATTCTCCCTCCCTCTGAATTGCATTTGAGGCCCACACTGGCTGTTTTGTTTTGTGACTCTGCTAGTGTGTTTGGTAGTGAATAGTTGCTCACAGTGCTCTATCTGCTCACAGACATGTTGTGGCTGAGTTCTCTAAATGTGCTTATAATTGTTTGCCACAAAAGAGAGGAATGGCATCGTCTTTTGTTTTAAATATCATGTCAAATCTAATTAGAAAGTTTTGATTTCTCTTAGAAATGGAATTTGATCTAGATAAAGCACTGGAAGAAGTACCTATCCACATAGAAGACCCACCATTTCCTTCCAGCAGGCCAGACAAACGAACTTCTGGATTCATTTCAGAGCTGCCATCAGAAGAAGGGAGGAAACTGGAACACTTTACAAAATTAAGGCCCAAAAGGAATAAAAAGCAACAGCCCAGCCAAGCAGCAGTGAGTCTACATTAAAATATTGTTGACAATTCATGTGTTGATTGTTTTTTTCCATGAATCAGGTCTTGCAGTGTACTGGGAACAACTGTTAAAATTTTAAAAGCTGTAAGAAACTACTTAATTTTTCTTCTCATATTCATGTCTTTCAGTGTGCTATCCCTTTTACAAGCTTTTTGTCTTGTTTCACGCAGCGTAAATCCAGAATATGTTTATTCTTTTTTATTTTGCCTTTTGCTTTTTTTATGGAAACAGTTTCTGGAGGTACTTGGAGCTTTTACAGGAAATGCACAAAATATCATGAGACTTTTCAATTATATTGCAAGGGTTTGTTCAAGTCTTAATCCTTTTTTCTGCCTGCATTAAGATGTGGTAACTTGGCATGAATTCTTATTTCTATCAGCTCTCGGAGGAGCTATTCTGTGACACCCAGCTTCCCACAGCTCCTTAACTGAAGATGGTATTTGGGCCAGCAAATCTGCATAGTCACAGATCTGCTTTTCATGCTGGAGCCTGCCTTAGAAAAACAAAACAGAAGAGCACTGTCTGTTTATGAAAGCCATTGGTGTGAACTCAATCTATGTGCATGGAGTTCGGAGTTCCTGTAGTTCCATTTCCTTGGTGTACCACATCAATAAAGATTTATTTCTGTGATGGTGTGTCCTCGGGGTATGTAAGGACAGATCTGGAGGAGTTACAGAGTTATCTCACAGCAACAGAGCACAGCTGATAGGATAAGTAGCCCTTATCAAGGGGAAGCCATTGCTTCTCTGAGTTAGGCTGCCTGGTAACGAATGCCTGTGGCCTCTTCTGCTTCTTCTTGAGGATTGTCAACAAAGAGTATTCTTAAAAATTTCCCTAATACTGGGAAAGATCATATCAGGCAATAGAGTGCTTTTTGCATCACTTGCAAATGGAGAAACCTTCAAGCAAAGGGAATATTCAAGCCAGCTTTCCACTCTTACGTCTTCCAATTCCAATGCTGCAGAAAGCACGTTTTCCCAGTTACTTTCAAAGTTACTCAGCGCATCCTGTGCCATCAGCACAGGGATGCAGAAAGAGTGGGGACATGGGAGGGGCAAGAGCTTCACTACAAGGCATGGAAGTAGGACAGACAATACCTTATTCAAAAGAAACAAAAAACTACTCCTTGTAGAGGAGAAGCGTTCCTATGATATGTGGGAATGCTCATCCCTATTGAATTAATTAGGAAATTGGAAGTTTATTTAGTTGCAGAAATTAAAAGGAGCTTTTTTTACTTAACCTTATTTGTCCCTGTCTTGTTTTTATGAACCATTTAGTTACTTAAAAGTTCTGATCTCTTAACAAGTCCAAACACATTTTTGAAGGACTTAAGATGTTTGTTTTGATGCTTCTGAAAATGAAACAGACAAATTTTGAAGGCCAGAGTAATGATGAACTGTGACGTTGCTTGCAGGGTTTATTTGCTGCTGGTTTTGCCACTTTGAGAATACAGAAAGCAGTGGTTAGGGAAAGCACTTGAAATGTGAGAGGCGAAATCTTGACCTTTTCTGCCACTTCAAACAGATCTGTTGGGTTGATTACAGTTCCCATTATTTGTATTTAATAATTTAAGGGGTCTCAGATGATCATACTTTTCTGATTTTGCTGGGAAAAAGATTTGTTCTTTGTAAGCTGAAAATTGTAAGAAAAAAAGGAGAAAATAGAGGAAAAAAAGGAAAAATGTGAACTTCTAACCTGAGTTGGATGGGCAGGCAGAAGAAAGATCTATAGTTTTGTCAGAGTTTTTACTGAAACGAGTGTTCAGAGAGGGGGGGGGAAGAGAGGAAAAAAGAAAACCTCAGCACCACCCACCCCAAAGTAGCTTTAACTTTGAAGCAAATGATGAAAAAGTTATTTATCATTTACATTTCTCCGAGTTCTTAATCTCATGAGTTCTTCCTTCATGTGTAAAGATTCAGTACAACAAAAGAGGTGAATCTGTAGTGTATGAAAGAAATTGTGGTTCATCTCATGTATTTCTGCTTCAAAGTCCTGGAAGGCTTACTTTTAAACTTAAACTTAAAAAGAGATTTAAAAAATGGCAAATGAAGACTTAACTTTTTTTTTTTTAGCATTAGGAGAGTAAAACATAAAATAAACCAAAATTCAGTCTTACCGTTAATACTGATCACTGAAAGGCATTGCAATAAACAGCTGTAAGAAAATCCTGTGCCTTGAGGACCTTATTAGGGCCTCAGCATTTGGATACATCTTTAGTTAATTTTTAGGAACTTGCTGCTGTTTCAGATGCAAACTGTTTTCTCTTTTGAGGTAGATCTTCTCATTTGCTGTGGATCATTGGATTCTAGAATTACTTCCCCTTCAAGAGATGCTTTTGCTTTTGATACTTACCTATTTGTTCGTACTATTTGGAGGACTCCTATATCAATATTTAAGTGGCTTCTCATTTCTGTTAAAATGCATCAGCCACTTTTAGTTTGCATGTTTTGGTTGAGACACC
>JAOXXN010000395.1:91075473-91096541 GCA_026770055.1 Myrmophylax atrothorax | reverse complement strand
CCAGGTTTATGCTGAAACTAACTATATATTTATACAGGAAAGAGAAAACTAAAAGAAAACTACAATATAACACACACACTACATGAAAAGGATTAGAATCAATCTTGTTTTTTGCACTATGTTGGACAGCACTTCTCATGAAGTCAGCTTTAGGGCTGAATTTAAGGCTCACTTCTTACTCCTGTTGCCCAGGAGAGGAACTACTTGATGCAGGTACCTGGGGTGCCTTCAAAAGGCTGCTGACTTTTAGTGGGATCAACAAAGCTGAAGCTTAACTCAAGAGCCAGCAGAAATCTGTGCATGAAGAAGTGCAAGTGCTGATTATATATGATGACATAAATATGACCAATTTGCAAAGTTTATAGTAGTCCGCACATACCAACTTGAGTGGTCCTGACTTTCAGCTGTTTCAGCTGACTTATAGTCAATGGCAGCTGGCTCTTCCCAGGATTTACCCAGTTTAATTGAAGCCAGGGCTCTCTGCAAAGCTGTGGAGGCTCCTGGACACTGCTCACATGCACAAAATAACTCTTCATCATGTGCAAAGTGGCATCCAGCCTTGCAGTGCTTACAGCACCAATTCTCTCTGCACATGGTGTTTCCATGCCCTTGTCAAGCTGCAGACACCTCAGGACAAGATGACATTCTGGTCTCCATGTATACTTTTGGGACTGGCCAATGAAGTGTTCAAAAGGGATGTGACTGATGGTTTGTGTGTACCACATTAAAGGAGTGGGCTGAAATAAGAAATTCAGGTCTGATTTCTCAGCAGTGGTGGTAGGTATCCTGCAAGCATGGCACAGAAGATTGCTAAAACATATAGAAGCAAGGCTGGAAAAACAGACTGAAATCAAAATTCAAATGTGTTCATCTTGGTTGAGCACTTCAGATATCAATTATGAAGTTTTATACTTCTCTTCATACTTCTTAACTTTTCTCTATATATGAGACATTTCGATATATGAGTCATTTCACCCCCACCTCACTGCACTGTACTTGCCCTTTCCTTTTGGACTCCAGCTGTCAGTTGTTTCTTTACCAATCCTGCTTGAGAGCTCTCCAAGGCTGCTTTTCATTGTAACAACTTCAGTTTGTCATAGGTTTGGGGTAATTGATTTTAACTTATTATATTCTAATAATGGTAGCAGGCCTGAGGTTAGGAAGACAAGAAAGAGAGTTAATGGAAAATCGCTGGATGTTGTTACAGGAAAACTATAGATAGTGATGTAGAAGGAGAGTAAGTTTTGGTTTTTTTCTTTCTTGCTTTGTGTCTGGATGTTGCCTAACTTTTTCTGTATGCACACACGCACAGGGGAGGTTTCCTGCTGTGTTTCTTGCAGCAAGAAAGTACTGAACGCATGCAGACACAAACACTCCCTGTCACGCACTCACACATATATGTGTGCCACACAACTGTCTAGTTTGCCGGATTTTAACTCCAGCTGGGATGAAAAACAGCTACGTAAGCTGGAAAAACATACTGGAGATTGGCTAACAAGAAACTGTATCA
Organism: Myrmophylax atrothorax; assembly: GCA_026770055.1. Taxonomy (NCBI): domain Eukaryota; kingdom Metazoa; phylum Chordata; class Aves; order Passeriformes; family Thamnophilidae; genus Myrmophylax; species Myrmophylax atrothorax. The sequence continues at coordinate 91,095,031 of JAOXXN010000395.1, read as the reverse complement.
ATACTCCCTCCCTCTGCCATTAAAATGTCTGTGCTCAGCACTTTTGTATTCAGTAGGATTTCTGAATAGGAATAGCTGGTAGGTAGGTCAAGTCAGCATCTGTAAGCATACACTTGGTTTTGCCAAGTACCAAGGCTACCAGTCTGCATTTCAGTTAGGCTTTAATTCTGTTCTGAGAATAAAGATGTGACCATCGTTGAAAGTCCCAAGCTAGCATACAAGTTCCAAGATTTTCATCGAAACTGCTAAATATAAGCCTTCAGCCTTCTGAAAGCTGCAGAGTAGGAAAGTAGGGCAGGCTTTTTGCTTATTAGCAACCTGGAATCCAGCAGGGTTTCTACCAACTTTCACAGCTAGATGGGACTGATTTATGGCTTGGAAGTCACTGTAACTTTATCTGTAAATACCTTGGTCTTTGTTCAGGATATGTAATACATTGATAAACTTACTAATGTGTGGCAACTGTAATCCAAGTACAGTTTTATTAGATAAATCAAAATATCATATAAAGAATACTTTGATCTGGGCTAAGTTTCAAAATCTCCTCTAGAATCTGCTAAAAGCAACAAATAAAAAGATGTAACCTGCTCGACACCCACTTGGGATTTATTTTCTGGGCCAGAATTTCTCTGTTGATCTTAGAAATTGAACCTTTTTTTGTAAAGACATAAAACAGTCAAGAGCTGTCTTTTCCACTGATCCATTGCTGTTTTCTCAGCAGGTAGGCTGTTCCATCTGCTCCCAGAAATATGAAGGAGAATTAAGGTCCAACTAGCCATCACCCCAAATAAATTAAAAAGAGGGACTTGCAATTGCCCTCTTGGGCAGTTGAATTATGAAGCTTAGCATATGTAAGAATTAGCAGGTTTAAATGTTTTTCTTGCAGTGATTTTGAATACCACATTAGGGGTCTTCTTGCACACTCACATAGTTATGCAGCAATGATATGTGAGCTAATGGTGGTATTTTTTACAAAAGTGTATCTGTGCGTGGAGCCTTCTGTGGTGCCACAGACTTTATTTTATGTGTCTGTTTATTTCAGTGCCTAAACAACAACAGCAGACCCTTCCAGAGAGTCGGTTGGCATCGAATAAAGGTGACTCCCTCTCAGCATCATCAGAAAAAAATTTGAAAGCTGAACCAAAGGCAGAAGCTGGTGCAAAGGCAAGAAGTTCTTCCAATACACCAACCAGCCCAAAGCCCCCACTGCAGTCAACAAAGCCCAGCCTGGCAGGACGACCCACAGTGCCACAGAAACCACGCTCTGCCTCTCGTACTGGTGAGGAGCTATTCTGGGCAGTTGTTATCCCCAGCTCTGGGTACTTCTGAGTGATGTTTTTGTGGGATATGGAGGTGACACCTATTGCCACATCCTGAGCAGAAGTTAAATGTACAGAGATAAGTTCTTCGATGCCTTGCTCTTGACTTGCATTCTTCTTTTCCACCTCCTTTTGCCCTAATTTGAATAAATATATTAAAATGATTTAACCTATGATCCTCAGTAGTAAAGTGTGAGAAGAAGCAGTAGTGGCAGAGTTGTTATGACTTAGCCAGCTTTCACAGAAGAGGTGAGCATAGGAAGCTACTTCAGCATCGACGGCCTGTTGTAGTAGTGCTGACAAAAATAACTGTATTTTCTCTAAACACCTGGCTCTAAATATTAAAGTCCTCTGGGCTTTGTGGCAGGCTGCACTTAGTCCCTCAAGCAAATGGCTCTTATTCTTAATAACCTGCACAAACCAACTGTCTCTTACCGTCTTTTCCCTTCTTTAGTCTTTGTTTCTTTCCTTATTGCTTTTGACTGGAAATAACTGTGCTTTTATAACTGGGCAGGACTGCCAACTGAATGACTATTAACTTATGTTCTGTCCTAACCTCCTGCTCAGATATTATCTGAAGGTTTCCAATGGTGGGGAATACTTTAGCAGATATCCCACACATTTGTTAGTCTGCTAATAGGCCAATGTCACAAACCCTTCTCAAAGTACAGCCACTGCAGTTGAGGGAAATTAAAAGCCAGTTACTGACTCCCCCAGTAGCTATGGTGAATACAGCTTACTAATTGCTATTGAGTGAAAAATGTGAGCGTGGCCATCTGTAAGAGCTTGCAGCCCTCTTGGCTTTTCCCATACTCACTGTTGACCTTAGAATGATGTAATTTCTGGTAACGATGAGAGTTCAAAGGGATGTTATAGCCGCCTCCCTGCCCTTGATGTGTAACCTGAGCAGTACTTGGTCTCTGCACTTCAGTGGGCAGAATGTTGTTCAAATACAAAGTCACCTTTAGGTTTTAGATGGCTTTGCATTTATTTTATTGATCATTTTATAAATGGTCATAAGAGTGAGACATGTCAGGTAAGATACGAAGATGAATACGACAGGAAATCACGCCTTATTTGGTGATGCTTAATCTATAAAATAAGGCAGTGTTATATCAAAGTTCTTAGGTATCAGAATGACCTGAGCTATGTTTCTGCCAGCTCCTATTTCCTGAAGTGAGAGTATACTGTGAGTTTAACACAAGAGAGTAATTAACACTTACTCATCATAAGCCAGCTCTTTGGGAAGAGTAAAAGCAACATCATCTCTATTGCAGTTCAACTTCTATCCTCGTACTTGTAGTAACCCACTGCCTAAGCATGCCCAGGCAACGTGATGAAAAAAACAATCATTCTTTCTGTGCTTTTGTTCTTGCTGTTGTTTCCACCAGTGTGGGCAAACAAATGGTAGCAAATTTTTGCTAAGTAATCTGGGAGCAAAGCAACACAGCTCAAATGTCCACAAATTGTCAAAGACCGAAAGTGGTTCCTCAATAAAGCACATAACTACTTTAGTTCAGAAATATGTGGCTGTGTTTGCCAATCACTGTGCTCACCCGTATGTTGATACTGTGTTTCCCAAAGCAAGTGGCCTCACAATGCATGGAGAAAGGTCCATGAATTTGTGTATCTGTTCATATAAAGTTGCATTTGGAAGGTCATCACTTTCCTATACTGAAAGTGAAAAGATTGACTCCTTCATGGTGGCTCCTCAACATGAAGATAAATTCCTATTAATTTCTAGTATACAACTGAAAAAGCTCTTCATACAAATATGCAATATAGGTGTTACTCTGAGTTGCTTTTTTCCTTCTGCCAATGCTACTGTATCTTCCTAGATCCTCTATTGTGTAGATATGCCACTGTTTACTCCTTGGGAAGCAAACATACAAGCAGGTTAAGTAATCCACTGTAGCTATACTTCCCTACTGTCCAAACAAAAGCTGTCTAGTAGTAGACTGAAAAGGTCTTCCTGTAAGGACTGTCAAGATGGTGGTCGACTTACCATACAAAATGCGTATCCAGCTCTTTAGAGAAACAAGATATCCAGATGGTTTAAACTGTGGATTTGAGTTTAAGCTCCAGATTTTCTCAGAGTCCAGAAAATGAAGTGTTTTTTCTATTTAGCAAATCTTTACAGATGCCCTTGTCTTATGTACTGGGAAGTTATTCCTGGAAGTATAGTTCTGTAGGCTATTTATGTAATTTGTTTCCCTGGTCCACTTTCGTGCCTTATAACATGAAACAGGACATCTAAACTCATCAGTTCATTATGTGTCAGGACAATAAATATAAATAGAACAAATATTTCTGAAAATCCATCCAAAATTTCTTTCAGTTGTAGTTTACAAATTGCATACTCATGTCTTGCAGGAAATTCAGTTGGTCCCATTAAATTTCTATTTGTGCTACAATAGCAGTACACCTTAAAAATGCTGAAATTGAGGTCTTTGCTTTGACTGCTAAAATTCTTTCACCTGGACCGAGGGCCATCATGCCATAATTGACATAATGCCATCTTGACATAATGTAAATTCCCGAATTCTTCTTTTTCTGACACAGATTCTGGTTGTTTCTTGTGTATTGTGTTGAGGTTTGGCCCATTATAAACAGCACCATTTCTGTGAGCTTCAGTGCAAATGTAACTTCTCACCCTTTGGTTTGTGTTCCTCCACAGAGGATGCTCCAGAGTCTCCCTCCGGCCCCAGTTCCCCAAAAGTTGCCCTGCTTCCACCTGTGCTGAAGAAGGTTCCTTCTGATAAAGAAAAGGATGGTCAGAGCAGCCCCTCAGTCAGATCATTTTCTCAAGAAGGTAGGAGTGTTGGTATAACTTGTTCCAGCATGCTTGTCTTTGAGTGAAATTTGATGTGTCATTGTCCCCTGATTTGTTTTCACTTGAAAGGGAAGAGAGTTGTTCATTTGAAGGTGAAAAGAGCAAGGAAAGCATATCTGATCACCTATTCTGCATTTCCTCCACACATCTTCCTTTGATCAAATCAAGTGAAAGATGAATCCCTTGATATTCATAATGTAACTGAACAATTAAAGGACTCTTGTATTGAGTGTATTATGGTCAGTTTGGTCTGAACTAGAATGCTGGTTGGTATTGGTCACACACGATAATATGAAATGCAGCTGTGTGGTTCAGTACTTTTCCAGGGGAGCTGCCATGACTTTGTTCCTTGCTGCCAGCCTGTTGCTCTGTTTGTGCTCCTCATTTCTGTGTGGTCACCACATGTGACTGAGTTCATCTTCTCAGACAATGCATCTCTGTGTGCCAGGGCAAGGCTTGGTACCTTTATGCACAACAGTAGACTGCTGCCTTCTCTTTGCTGATTTTCCTGTGTGCACTGGATTTCTATTTCTGCTGAGCATTTTCTTGCCCACGGTTGGCTCTTAGAAGAGCTAAGTCTTCCTCTGATACCATAGCATAGGATAGGCTATGTGGAGAAGTAGAATCACAGAAATGTTGATCAGGATGGTATTAGCTGGCACAAGTGATTACGTTTGAAATCTGGGGGTGAGACCTCTTTCCTACCTGGGCCTCTCCTCAAGAAAGACATCTGAGGTGATTCCCATCACTTAAGCTGTGAAGCAAAGGAGTGCTCTTTCACTCTCTGACAGCAGATGGGGACAAACAAGTCGAGGCAGCTACATAATGCTGGATTGTGAGGACTGAGAAGTTGTGCTGCCCACAGGGCCCGCTGTTACCCTCTGGATGAGAGGTGGGGCAAAGCCATCCCCAAAGCAGCCTGGTCTGTAGATACATTTTGAGAAGCTTCTCCCTTCCTATCCTAAAGCTACTATTTTCTTTATGACACAACTCTCCTCAATCTGGGTGTTGTACTCCTTGGAAAAATATTGCAGTGGTGGCTACCATTTGGTGACTGCATGTCAGCACATGTGCAGTATTTGTTTTGATTCTCACTTCAGCCACCTGTATGACGCTCTTGTGCTGTAAAGGTACAACAGAAATACCACAATCTCACTGAATGGTGTAGAGCTAGCAGGACACAACACACTCAAGGACTTCCGTGTCTGGAAAGGGCTGATCCATATTGCCGAAAGCAACAGGAGTCAGACACTACTTTCTTACTCCTTACTCCCTTAGACCTCTCCAGACAATTTGGTCTAACACAGGGGTTTCTAGTTGGCTCTATATTGTACTGCACATTTTATCAATAGTAGTTTAGACTGGCTAAAGTTGGGTGTCCAGGTCCTTAAGGAGCTGGTATGCGTTGCATAAAATTACTTGGGAAAGAGTAAATTCTGTTTCTTTTATTTTTTATTCTTTTTCATGTTTTCTCTTTTCTTAGTCGTTCCTCTCTCCTTGCTTTCTGCTGCTGTTCAGGCTAGCATGTTCAATTTATTTCTGCAATTGGTAAATAACTGCAAATCTGTCTAAGTTAGTAAAAAAATTTAAATTTCCTGTGAAACAAAGCTAAAAATTAGATGATACTTGATTATAAAATTGCTTTAAGTTAATGAGTTTAACTGTACTTTGTGGGATAATCTCCAAATGCACCTCTTTGCAGTGCACAGCTGTAAGATTGGGCTGCAGTTACCAACTTACCCAAATATTTGGACAACATTTAAGCAAGCATCTGGCATACTGGTTACTACTCTTTGAACAATGGATTAAATGGGTTGGATAAGTGAAATTATTTGTTTTCCTTTCTGTACATGGGCCTACAGAACATCTTAGGAGTATAAATGAATCCTTTTCCTTGCTAGAGCAAACAGGAGATTGCCAAAAAAGAGATGCAGCTCATGATTGTGCCAAGCCATCTGGTAGTGTGAAAACCACTCCAGGGCAATATTGTACCAGTGCAGAAGAGGAAGCTAATGTGCTTGGGCAGAGGAAGGCACAGCTAACTTCTGGTTAGCATTTTTCATTTTTCATCAAGATGGTGCTTGATAACTGGTGATAACAAGAAATGGTAATAGAAGGAACAAAAGAGCGTGGGTTTGTCAATGGATTGTGAGAAAGGTAAAAATCCCATGGGATCTTTCTCTCCCCATGGGAATTACACAGCATGAAAAAACTCCCAGATAAAAAATGTGTGTGCATTTTTCCTTCATGGCAACACCAGTGACCAGTACCATCTTATCACCTGCAGCCCCTGTGCGGAAGAGCACTCGTTGCAATCTGTGATTGCCCAGTGCAGCAGCACTGGCACACTGCCATGTAAGCACGCTGCAGTTAGGCTATCTGCTGCTTTGTGTGCTTGCACACCTTTCCTTTCTAAGATGCATCCACTTGCGTATTTCAGGATACATTTCAGTTTTGAATGTTGTTAGTGCCAGTTTCAGTACATCACTCACAAAACCATTCGAGAACTGAATAAATCAGATTATTATTACTTCAATTTTCAGTTGTATAAGCAAACAAAAAAAAACAAAACACCAGAAGAACCCAAGCCCAGCACTGTGCTACACTGAGGAGCAGCTTTGACTTACAGTGAGCTCATTCAGTAGGCTATAAAAATGTTTGCTTGCTCTATGTGTTTTTAAAATATAAAAACTCCTGTTCTCAAATGGTACATGTTTATATGTTTCTCTTTACCTCTTACCTGGTTTGTTTAAACAATTATTCAAACTTACTTTTTTTCTGAAGTATTTTAATTATGTATTTGAACATCTCATTCAACTCCATTTACCCACAGTTTTTTCTAGTTATAAGACATCACATATTCCTTTTTCTAACATCCTCAGCCCAAAATTTATAAACTGCTTTCCTTTTCATATTGTAAAATAAAACTTAGTCCATTCAAACTTGGAATCTTCCCTCCTATCATAATCAAATTATTATATTTTAGTTCATTATAATATACAGTAAATTTTGAAAACTGAGATGCTGCCACAGGCCAACGGAGGTCACCTGTGTATGGTTTCATTGTGACAGAAGCCTGCTTGCACTTTGTGGACTTAAATGTCTGATATATTTTTAAGTCATTTTTGGGCAAACTCCCTGCCTAGATTTATCAGGCCACAAACTGAAATGGCTGCTGCAGGATGTGTTTTGAGTGTTGTTAGAAGAGTGAATGGAGGCCAAACAAGAGCCAGGTAATTATTAGGAGGTTCAAGTGTCAAGAGTGACTCAAAAAATTTCCAGGCACCTATTTCTTTGAAAAACCATAGTGTTTTTGAAGGTGGAAATGTCTGAATGTTTTTTACAGGATTTAGGTATCTTAATCCTCTCCAGTTCTATGAAATACCTTTAAAAACCTTTCTCCAAATATTTTCCTGTTTCCCAACTTGCAAAGGCAGGATAAGAATGCAGTGAGTGTGTAGCTGCTGGCTCGTGTTTCCTCACAAATTTTGTTTTGGCTCACACACATGAGGAGACAAGTATTTTGGACTCTGGACAACTCTTTGGCTGCCTCAGCAGCTCAGCAACATCTTCCCTAGGATCCCTCTCTAGGATCTACATTTCCTACATTCCTGCCAGTCCCTAACACATCCTGGCACAGTTTTGAAACAGCTGCAGAGATGCCTCAGTGACAGGCTGCTGCTTGCCTGCCTCTGCTGTGGCTGAAGCTGTGGGCTGGTGACAGGGCAGGCTGTCCCTTCCAGTGGTGAGGATATAGGTGAGGACTGCATGGGTAAGGAGAGGTGGAACTTCATGGCCACTGTGGCTGCTGGTGCCTTGTCAAGAGAGGGGTTCACGAACATGATCAGGCACAAGGACCAGTGCAAATCAAAGCTGGACACCTTACCTGAAATGGTGGAGCAAATAAGGTCTTGTAACATTTAATTTTGTGGGGGTGAAGTGAGATGACTTGTAACAAATTCATATTAAGCCTGTTTAACGTTTTATTTTAAGTGGAAGTATGAGATTTCCAGATCTATCAATCCTTGGATAATGTCACCCCAATCAATATATATAACCCTCTAGTTACCATAGCAGTCACAGACCACTGATTAGATCAGGAATATTAACAAGGTTTTACAACCTTCTTTCCAATTTATTTCAAAGCTTATAGGTTTGGAGAAAACCCAGGCTTTACAGATAGTGTTGGGCAAACAAAATGGGTACTGTTTGCAATTAGATCAGGGAAAAGGGGCATGCCCTGCTGCTTTCCCTATTACCCAGCACAGTAAGGTACAGAGCCTTTGGTCTCATCTGGAAGAGATAATGTTTGGGCTCAGAGCCATGGGTGACCCCCATATCAGGGAGTAAGGAGGGCATCGGGACCTGGCAGTGCAGTGGGGCAGGGAGAAGCAGTTTGGATACCTTGGGTGCCGTGGTGAATGTCTGTCCTGATCAAAGCTGATGAGCCAAAAGGGAGAATATAGATGTGTCCTGCTAGGAAGACAGGGCTGCCTGGGACATGTGCTGCTGGTCTGAGAGGTGCCCAGTGGGGATATCCATCTAAGCAGTCAGGAGTGTACTGTGAGATACATCCTAGCTGGAAAAAAAAAAGAATGCTGTTCTGTTTTTGAAATGGTGTGAAAAGAAGAAAATCTACAGGTATTTTCTAACTGTAATGTTTATCCATGTCACATTCAAGTACTAAGTGTCATATTTCAAGTTTGCCTCCTTGCCTACCAACAGTGGAATAAAGCTTGCTCAAACTCACTCTCTTCTCTCTTGCCTTTTTCTGGCTTGAAGAATTAATGGACCTATGCTACTCCCACTATTACAAATAAATGAGTGGGATCAGGAGCAGATCATGTGTGCATGAGTGACTCTTTTTTTCCTTCCTCTCTCTTCTACAATCATTAGTAAGACCTATTTCTGTTTTTTACAGCTGCGAAAAGAAGCCCTGGGCAACAGTCTCATGAGTTCCAGGAACTGAAGCAGAGGTCCTTAAGTAAAGATGGTCATCAGGGAAGCAAGTCCAGTGACTCTGGCGAAGAAGCAGATAAAGATTTTATTTTTGTTTAGCAATCAATACAAGTGCTTCATAGAGCAAGAGCTTTTTATACCAATCAGGGTTCAGCAATCAACAGCCCCTCTAGCCAGCTGCTCTTTCACCACAGGTACAATTCCATGCAGAAAACCTGATCTTCCAATTGTGATTTACAGTACACTTGGCATTGACTCGGTCCTTAATTTCTGTTCTGTACAACGCAGACATTCCTTTCCATGCCTTTGCCTAAAGCCAGTCATTCTTCCGTGTATTCTACTTGAATTTCTCTGAAGCAGCTACAAAGACTGCCCTGCATTAGGGCATTTAGAAAGCAAAGCAAATTAACTGGACACTGTCTTACACTAATACACTGTACAGCAGGTAATGTGTTGTACTGCTGAATGTAAATGTGTCAGATCTGCACGTGACTTACCTATAAATATATTCTTGCGGTATGCAATTGCACATTGTAATTATATTAAAAGAGCACACTAATAAAATAATTTGTATAGATTATATATATTAAATGCTTGGGTATGGTTTTTACATTCTCCCATAGGGAGCTTCTTCTTCCTGTTCTCCTACTGTATATAAAGCTCCAACACTTACATTTGTGTACTGTCATAAAGCACAACAGAGAAGGATTTGGATGACGTATAATCATGGTATGCTTCCACATTCGTATATTAATGTATATATTGATTGGAATGAGGGCAATTGAAATTTTATTAATATTGGTGTTTTCTAGAGGCCTTCCTCGGTTTTGTCTGCATATTAGCTTCCTTTCAATGTGTAATTCTATGAGAAACATAGTTTGACATCTGTAAAAACATTTCAGCTTTTGAGGGAGGGGATGCAAATTTCACAGCTACCCACTTACATTACAGGTTGAAGGGATTTTATTCATATGTATATTTGTAACAATAAAAAAATGATTTTACAACTGACATACTAGTCTTTGGTTTTTGCAGCACTACTTGTGATCTGATAGCCTCTACCCTTTGAATGCTGGCATTGTGTCAGGTAGACAAAGTGTGCAGTTAAGACAAAACCTGTATCATTTTTCTTCTTCTAGTAAAGTGCCTGTTCCAGCTGGAAGGGACAAATACACATCATTTCTGTAAAGCTGCTAAAGGATGATCTCTTTGCTAATCTCCTCCCTTGGGATCTTCAGCAAAGTAGCCTTCATGTGAGCCAGAAACACCTGCTATCTAAATTCTCAATTTTGATCCAGAATAAAATTGGTTTAGTAACTCTGTCCCAAGAGTAATTTCCCTGGCCTTTCTGTGGCTTCTTGACTGGACAAAAATGCTCAGATACTGCTAATTAGATGACTTCTTGTCTGATCCCTGTGTATCTGCCTGCTATTGCAACTTCTATTGCAGTATAAACGACTGCTAAGTCAAAACAGAACATCTTAAAAACACTTGGTAGGGGTTCACGTCTCAAAAGTAGACTACAAGGCTGTGGGAAAGAAGTCCTGAGGACTGGGTGTTCATCCCTGGGCTTTGCACTGTCTTGAAACTCTACATTTGTCTAAAATTATTCAGAGGGAGTTCTTCATATTCACATATAAGAACAAAAGACAAATTGCAAAGGAAAATTTTAAATACTTGTATTAGAAATTGATATTAATCCAGTTATAAATAAAGTGCAATTTTTATTCTGTATAAGACATGAAAAAGACAACTGCCTGGGAAGTGCAAGTATGTAAGATGGATTGCTCTATTTATTGATTTTGCGAATTTAAGAACATTAACAGCAAGGGTTGTGGTGTTAAGTAAGACAAAAATTTAAAATGATCTCTAACTTCCAGAGAAGTTAGTTGCTGAGAATTTCTTACTTGTGCTTAGTGTTCTTCTCACCAGTCATCTGAGATACTGAGGTAGTGATCCTGCTGTGAGAAATCATGGCCATAGTGTATGCCCATCAGTAAGCCAAAGACAGGAATGTCTCAAAGGCTGTTGACAAAGCATGTGTTTGTGCTGTTAAGAAGAAAAGCTATAGTGCTATAACAGTTTTTTGCTAATGTGTAATGAATTCATTGGACAGCAGTGTATTTCCATATTAGTTACGAAAAGCTATGTTCATTCCAGCCATCAGTGGGCAGGCTGAGTGGTGAGAAACTTTAGGGGAGTGCTCATGAGAGCTCTTGAAGACCTGAGGTTTGGTTTTTTGTGTTTGTGGCTTTGGGTGTGGGGGAAGAGTGATGGTTTTCATTTCTTTACTATCTCTCTGCCTGACACACACAGTGCTGACTGCAAAGAATTCACGTTGCAGAGCACCCCCCTTCCATGTACCTCTTCTGCCTTTAAGAAATAGTGACTTTTATTTTCAATATCTTGAGCTCATAGAGGCCGTGGGTAAATGCCAATGTGTCTCAGGGAGGAAACAATGACTGTATCCTCATGCCAAGCCAAGCTGTTTGGGAGATTTGGGGGATCACAGTTATGCAGGGCAGGGAAGGTGTTCCCTTTCCATGAGCTGTGGGCCCTCCAAAGCAGGTTTGTGGGCTGGGGGATCCCTCATTTCTCTTCTTGCCTTCCTGCTGTCTGAGCCAGATTGTGGCCAGTCCCTTTGCTCCCTGCCTGTCCTGACCCATGTGCTGCCCTGGGAGGATAAAGGAGCAGAGTCTGGAGCCACATTCAGCTTCCCTGGTGGAATGCCAATGGCAGAGATCCCTGGAGCTCCTGGGAGACTTGAACAGAGATCAGCTATGGTACCACTGAGGGAAAGGGCTACACTTGTTCTCCCAGGATATCCATAGCATCTTTGAGTACTACCGATGCCCTGCGTTCCTTCCTGTCACACAGAGTGCTGTGTGAGCACCTCCAGCTGTGCCAGCAGTGGTGGGAGCAGAGTTTGGCATTGGAGGAGAGGTGGCTTGCTCCTAGCCATGCTGCTGGGCTTCCTTTTGCAGCTGAGAATGTCTCCACAGTGCCGGGTTGTGTGGTCTGGTTGCACAGAAAGGGCTTACAGTGTCCAGTTGGGATTATGTCTGACACGATGGGGCCATGGCTGGTGTCAGGCAAGTCAGCAGCTGCATGTTACATTCACCATGTTTAGGGGTGACAGCAAAGAGGTGGCAGCATTGAGGTGACAGCAAAATCCTCTGCTTCCTCCCATGCACATAAGTACATGTACTGTATGACCAAATGAGAGGGAAGGACCAGCAGCCCCTGGTCACCCAGTTAGAAATGCTGACCGGGAAGGGGTCTTAGCACCAGCATCTCCTTTCAGAGCTTCACCTACCTGATCCACCTATGGGGAAAAGGGGCAAGAAGCTCTCTTGAAGGGAGCTGCCCTGCTCTTTTCTGCTCATAAATCTGGTTTTCAGGCATTTCCACTGAGGAATTTCACCTGTGATGTATGTAGCAGGAGCACATCCCCCTCAGATAAACTGGAGAACGGCTGTGGCTGCGTGCCACACTCCAGCATGAACTCACATAGTTCTGTACCACATCTGCAGGACCTACTTCCCACTCCCTGCCAAAGGAGGTTAAAATCTGACTGATAGATTTTGAGCTTTTCGAAATATTCCCTGATGTGCAGTAAAAACAGTAAATAGCTGCTTCCTAAGATGGGAACTGCAATTGTCTTAAATTTTCCCCCCATTAGTCACCAATCTGTGCGACTCACCCCACTTAACTGAGAGCTGCCGATGGCACAAGCTCTCGCTGCCGCTGCTTATTAATTGCTTTATGTGGAGATTATTTCTCTCTCTCATTGCATGGGAAAAAAGGTACTGAGAACCGTTTTTAGGAAAATACCAGAAAGCTCTATGCGTATTTGAGATGCATGGGAGAGCTGTGCTGCTTCCCTCACATGCAGGGATGCTAATGCTGGATGGGCTGTGCCTGAATACCACCTCTGGAGATTATCCTCTGCTTGTGCTGAGGCTTGGGGAAGGTTTCAGGTAGCAACAATGTCCTTTGGATCTCCTGGAGCCATGGCCCCAGAGGATCTTGTAACAAATACAGTGCAGGTGAGTAACAGATTATTTTGCTGGACTCTTGCTAATCAGACCTAAAAAGCAGAGCAGTCTTTCCCCATCCCATGAAATAATTTGTAAGTGAGAAGAATGAAAATTACTACACAAACACATGGTGATGACCTTCTCTTTCTTTCCAATGTAGGAGCTGACAAAACCCAGCTGTGTGAATCATTCTCTCTTAGTGCCATCAGCCCTCACCCCCTCTCTGTGAGACCTTTCTGTAGCTCCAGGCACGTGGCCAGGGAGGTGATGACCAGGGTCTTGCTGCCCAGCCAAAACCCTTTTAACTCCTTGGAATGCCTTGGTGGTGTTGCCTGAGAGTCTCTCAAAGGTTACAAACTGCCCACTGGATATTTAAAATGCTTTCACTTTGTCACATAAGCATTAACTTGTATCCTGATTAAGAGAGAAAAGTGCTGCCTAGGGCTGGCTTCCATCTCCCCATGCTGGATATAAGAGATCATAGGAAGATCTGCCAGGCACCTTTACAGCTTTCCTGTTCATCTCTGAGCCCATCCTCTTGCAGCCTCTTGTGTCTATTCTCAACGCGAGTATCTTGCCAGCACCACAGCAAATGCCTCTAGAGCCACCTGAGACTCCCTGCACTACTGTTCAACATTTCCAATGCCTTCATGACCACAGGCAGGGCAGAACCCCACAGCAGCTGGAGTGTCTTCCCTGCGGGCAGAGAGGAGTTTTTTCCTTTTATGGTTCAGAGCAAGCAGCTTCACCAAACAGACAGGGCTCCTGGCCCTCAGGCCATGATGGCACCTTGTTTCAGCAGGCAGTGATGTTGACTGGCAACTTAAATGCTGCTCTGATCATTGCACATGGAAATATTCTTTTCCCTTCCTGAAACTGAGATTTCTCAATTTCTCTGAAGGGTGGTTTTCCAGACTTAAGGTTCCTGGCAGCATCGAGGCTTCAGTGGATTTGGCCATGGAACTGCTGCCATCTCATGTGCCCTGAGACAGAAATGAGTGGAAAGCTGTCTGGAACATGTTGGCCAAAGGCACTGGCACTGCAGGCCAGCCCTCACAGGGCTGCTCCTCATTCTGGCACATGGCCAGTCCGGAACAAGGGCAGAAGGGCTGTGGGGTGATGCAGACATTACTTCATCATAGAGGCAGTTGTTTGGTTTAGTAATTTACTTAGGCTATTTATTTATTTGGTGTTAGGGAATTGTTAAAACGCTAAATGCTCCTGGGTTGTCCTTCTGAGGCTCTGAGAGCAGGAATTGAGTGATACTGTCTTCAGCAGGGGCTCCTACACTGAAATCCAGTGGTATATGGAGCTATGCATGATGTGTTATTGGGAGCTGTACAGTTTGTATGCTGAGAGACCCAGGATCAGGCATCTCAACAGGGTGAAAAAATGCAAAAGTGAGGCTCAGAGTGATCTGCAAGGGAGGAAAATGAATAGTGTAACAGCTGATGGCAAGTCCCTAATAAACAGGGTGGCAGGGGCTGCATCCAAGTCCCCCTTGGGGATGTGAGACACACCAAAAGTTCCGACTGGTGCAGAGCAATGGCAGAGCTCCTGAAAAAACCCTCTTTGCCTCTGAGTTCAGGGCAAACCTGTGAGCTCTCCATCAGCATGCAGCCAGGGAGAAACTGGTCCTTGGGATGAGGTGCTTGCCTGGGCAGGAACCAGGCCAAGGTTGCCAGTTCACCCCCTCCCTGGGCTATCTCACCTGTAGTTGTTCCTGCTGCATCAGGGAGACCCCACGGGGCAGGGGCTGCCACTGTCCTGGGGATGCAAATCCCCTCTCTAACAAGTATTGAAGAGAAAATGCTGTAAGAGCAATGTTACTTTCCAGGCCTGAGAAGCTGAATAGTGACAGCCTGTATTTTCCAATAGATAACAAACTGTGAGTCTCTACATCAGATGAAGGAGAAAATACATTTTTTTTGGAGGTGTCATTGCAAGGGCTGTATTATTGCAGGACTTAATTTCTTACTCTGTATCCCATAGCAAGCTGAAGAGGTTCCTGCAGATATGAGAAGAGTCTCTCTCCAATTAGAAAGCTACTCTGCCTTGGACACATCTACTTCAGCTCATCTAAGGAATTATTAGATGCAGGTTTCAAGTGCCCATGTTTGAAAACCCCGCATGGAAAAGCAGATATGCTGCCATGGTCCCTCCCAGCCCTGTGTTGAAGTCTTTACTCCTATGCCACTGAGCTGATGTTGCTTTGGCAAATTGCGATAACTTCTGCCAGCTAACCCCAGCCCAAGTCCTTCAGAGCCTGTTTTTTCTGCTTTTCCAGTAAGCTGAATTGTAAGAGAAAAAAAGCTACATGGGAGAAAGAGTATTCAATTAGATTAATACCAGCAAGGGAAGGCAGGAGAGGGGCTTTTAGCTTGGCAAATCCAATTTGGTTTCACTGAATGGAGGAGTAAAGTTAACTCTGTAATCTCTGTTTAGCATCGTTCCAGGAATGCCTCCTTCTCCTCCCCTTTGCTTAGGTGGGTAAGATGCAGCAGAAGGTAGAGGAGAGTGCTGTGGAGGCTGTTCATTTGGACAACATTAAATTCTAGCCAAAGACTGAAATAATGAAAGTCATTAACTGTAACTGAAACTGCAGTCCCTGTCACAGTAGCACCAAGCAGCATGCAGCTGGGGGAAATGTCCGCTTTTCTTTTGGGAAATCTCTTCTTCATTTCCTTCTGAGTCCTAACCCCTCCTTTTCAGCAGCATCTTGGTGGAAAGCAGCTGGCTGCTCCCCTGTAGCACTCAAGGGATCCCATTGCTGGTCCGAAAGGGAGAAGAGAACAGAGGACTGAAGTCTCACAGTTTGTGGGGCTGCATGTGGGAAGGCTGGAAAAAACCTGGCCTTGGTGGGAATCTGTGGATGGGAACATCTGTGGGATGGTAGTGTGTGTCACACCACGTCCATCAATACCTGACATGAACTGTCATTACACCTCTTTGCACCCTACACCCACACACTCTGCACCAGCTGAGCCAGAAATGATGGAGCCAGCATCTAACCCAGCACAGGCATGTAGGATTTGCTGCGCAGAGGGAGAGAGAGAACAGGAGGAAGGATGGGGCAAGAGGAGGGCATCCACGTTGGAAGGTGGGGGTTGAGGTCTGCCGCTAATAAGCACCTTGTACCCATGGGAGAGTGGGGTTGGAAAAGTGAATCTGTTTCTTTTCTGCAGCAGACAATTTCATCTTTGACTTGATTTCCAAGCAGTGGTAGGGAGCTTCATTGACTCTGTTATTTCCACTTTGATTCCCTTTCAGTTTGCCTTTCATCTGCTTCTCCAGCATTTTCCCTTGCTGGGATGCTCACAGACCCCTTGCTGGGCAGCAGCACATCATCCTCACCCTTGGCAGCCCCAGCTGCTCACAGCTGCTAAGCTGGCACACTTGCCTGCCACTACGCCGATGCAAATCAGTTTCTGGGGAAAACGGGGCACACTGAAGATCCAGTCTGGAGCTTTCTGAAGAATCCATGCAGGACCCAAACTACCCATGAAACACTTTCTCAGTGCAGGACGAAATGCTGATGTGCCAGTGGTGGGTTCCTCAGTGTCTCTGGTCAGTGCAAAGCTGAGAGAAGTGAAAGCCATTTGGCGAGGAAAATTATTTCCGTTTATAAATCCATGTCAGTATGTATTTGGAATTTTCTTCTGAAAAGAGAGGAAACAAAGTTATGCCACAAATCCAGATACGAGGTTTGGGTCTTTAGTTCCCTGTTCTGTTCATGGAAACCCAAATGTTTCATTACACATCAACACTTTGGCCCAAAGCATTTGACAACTGACCCTTTTTTTGTTTTGAAATCAGCAATCTGCACTATTATAAATGTCTCCCCGTTTACAGTTCCTTGATTAGGCCTTTCTACTAAGCTAGCCCAGCCTGGGGTTTGACCACATGCTCCTTATTTTGCTATTTACTTGGGGAAAATTGGCATTTATTATCAGCATCAACTAAATGATACATCGTTGCTGGTGCCCCTCAGCTGCAGGGCTCCTCGACCCACAGCAGAGCCAGGAAATGCTTCCTGCCTCAGGGCCCCTACTGAAACACATTCAATTAAAAGCCGAGTGCATCAGCAGTCAGTGACTTCACAAAATATTCTGAGTTGGAAGGGACCCACAAGCATCATCAGATCCAACTCCTGACCCTGCACAGGAGCATCCCCAAGAGTCACACCATGTGTCTGAGAGTATTGTCCACTTGCCTTTTTTTTTCATCTTCAGCTTTTTAAAACAAGGATTTGAGATCTTCAACCTCAGTTGTTACTGCACAGTACAAAGCTGAAGCCAAAATCCTGAGTCAAAAGTGTTCGTTACATTTTAAAAATACTGCCTTACTTTTAATTCTAATTTGTTCCTTTAAGGAAACAAGCCAAGGCAAAGCAGTTGCTGAGTTTGGTACACGAACTGCACAGCCAGCAGCTGTCTTTAGTTTATTGCTTTAATGCTAATGCCAATGGAGCCACAGTTTAATATGCTCCTCAAATTTTCAGTGTTCCACAGAAAGTCCTGCTGGATGAATAAAAGTTGCTCTGAGAGGTTTTGTGTTTACTTTGGTGCATTTTGTTTTCATTCACACTTTACTGAGTCACTTAAAGCAATTGGAGAAGGTGAACTCCATTTTAGCCATGCAGCAAGATGGTCACATCCTCACTCCAGGCTAGAATCTCTCTCAGCTCTCCTGGTTCCAGTTACTTTGAGCTAAATTTCTGTAATTTCGCCCCTAAGAATCCTAAATCCATCTGGTGCAATGCATGAGGCAGGGCAGAGCAGCTAATCTGTGCATCTGTGGGGTGGACACTGTATCTCTAGGGTATTTCAGTGGAAGGTTTTATGGGTGAGAAAAGGCATAGCTGGTGCAAACAGAAGAGAAGGCCGTCATGTCTCCTCCTTTTCTCCCCTTTGCAGGCATGTTCTGCTGCAGTGTGAAATCAAAACCACTCTCTGCTGGCATTGAGCGTGCATGGGAGAACAAGGATGTTCTGATGGACAGACACATGTCATCCATATCATTATGTACAGGTAACAATCAGTTCTTGTGAGAGCCCATTAAGCTTTAAGGCCCTATTTTATCTCCAACCTAGACCTGCTTTCACAGAAGCTGTGTGAGATGCTGAGTAAATATTGGCAGTTTAAGTAAGGTGTCACTTCTTGCCTGCTCTTCCTCCTGTGAGGGTATAGGGGAGAACCAACTGGCACAAGCTCTTCTCAATGCCCTGAGTTTTGCATCTGTTCCCATTAAACCTCGCTGTCTCCATCCCTGTCAAATGGCTGCTTCCCCTTGCAAATATTTCAAAACATGGGTAGTATTTCTTCCTAAGTTAGTTTTGTTAAAAATATCTTCTAGTGAGAAACCAGCAGTAGTGATCATACTACCAAGGACCCTTCCTTGTATCAGCCATGGTGATGATTTCCAAAGCCAGCTTACAAACCTTGCTAGAAACTAACACACAGCCCTTTCCTTAAAACCTGAATCAGGATGCTCCCTGTCTGGGGTAGATGGGTTCTGGGTCCTTGGAAGAGAGACAGAGCCAAAAAGTGGCCTTCATGCCATGGAGCAGTGCCAGATAACTTCATCCCACACAGGAGCTCAGAAAGTTCCCATGGGGTATACAAGTCCACCACTGTCCACCAACCCATGGTGGGAAGCACTGGGGAGAAGAGGCTGCAGGAGAGGTTCCATGGGGGAGCACCCACCTGGGGCCAGAAATGCCTTTTGACAGTGAGGTAATGAGAGGTCACAGAGAAACATGTGGAGCACCTCTGACTGTGCCAGCAAGGAAGCTGGGCAGCTGTCCCCTAAACTTTGGCTTCCCCATGTATCAATACCTAACAAACACATCTTCCTCTCCCATGCTGGGTCCCCCATCTGAGCACACTCAGGGAATGCTTTTGGCCTTGCTGTTGCATTAACATCTTGACAATCGCTTTTCTGAGGTCCAAAGGTGACCTCAGGCTGCTGTCCAGGGACTCCCCATACTGACCCATTCCCATACTGCTCTTTAAACACATCAGCTTCACACCATCTCCTTTTCCTTTGCACACTGGAGAAGATTGACATGGCTATGTGATCTCTCTGAAAGAATGTGATTTGCAGACCTGATATTTCCTGAGCAAAACACAACTTGTAATTCTTTAGGAGGCTTTATTTTCTTCAGATCAAATAAGAGCCTGCTCAGGGCAGTCATTAAATACTTTTTAAGAGCCTTTTCTGCTCTGCTTCTGAGAGCCTCTCTAAAGCAATCAATATGTGCATAAAACTGAAATATGTATATATTGAATCAAAAGCAACCTGGAAAAAACTATCTGTAAGGGATTTCAGAAGAGATAGTAATTGATGCCGAAGGGGTTCTTGATTTTTTGATTTTTCATTTTTATAGATTTTAGAAGTATTTGTAG